>JARDYH010000007.1:83729762-84329762 GCA_029215795.1 Anniella stebbinsi
TTCTGTAGCTCAGCTTATGAGTCTTTAGTTGGCAATGCAGCTCTGTCAAAAAGTACAGCCCTTCATTATATGAATGTTGCCCAGGTAATTAATGTCTTCCTCCTGATACTCTAGCCTGACTCAGTCCAGAAGAGCACCTTAGGTGGTTCAGTTAACCCCTTCAACGCAATGATCCAAGCACCTGGCGATACCCAAATTGGGGTGGAGGTCTGCGTCCATTTTCCATGCATATATATTGATGGGACTGCTCTGAGTGAGATGCTAAGGGTCTTGAGGGGTGCGATCTTGTGTCCTTGTGCTACACTGTATGAGTTTGGCTTAATTCTCACAAGTAGCCTTTAAAACTTGGCTAACACTGGCAGCTGCCCCTTAGCTTGATTTGATGCTGGCATGTTATGCTAGCTCAACATCTTGCCCTACAGATGGCCAGTTGCAGGAACTCAGGAACTCTAGAACCTGAACCTTGGAAAGAGCAGCTCTAGAAACAGGCAGATTTACTGCCAGTATTCTTCACTGCATTATATCAAACAAACATGGTATTTCAGACTCCTCCCTTGATTTTTAATCTCACCATGTTGCACTTTTTCAAGGAAAGTTCTAGGAAACTCCTGGCCCATGAATAAAGGCTGTAGGAGGAGGCATAGTCATTTGTGCCTAACTTGTCCAGACAGCCACTGCCCTAGGGTGGGAACGGCAATAGATCTCCAGCTCCCATCATGGAAGATCTGAAGACCTATTAGCAAGCATGTTGATGAAAAAGCCAGAATTGGAACCTATTGAAGGTCAAACTAGGCATAATGTCGGAATATCAGTGTCTAGATTTCCTGCCGACCTTAACTGGAGCAGCAGTTGGGGTTGGTGGTACCCCTCTTTCCCATGCTGCTTCCCCGTTAAAACTGCTCAGTCAGTGTTGCTACCTATCCCATAGGGAATATGGATCAGACAGCAGCTTTAGTAAGGGAACATCAAATCAAGCTAAAGTGTTCTCTCCAGCAGCGTATGACAGTCAGATTGTGCTTCCTGCAGCCGCAATTTAACTTTTCAGAAACTACGAGAAATTTCCTGCATTGGCCCTGTTCAGACAATATGCTAAGCTATGGTGGTTAAGCGTTTTGCGCTAACCATGATGGCTTAGCATGTTGTGTGAATGGCATGTTTTTTGAACCATGATGGCTTCATGGTTTAACCCTGCTCACTAACCACTTGCTGCCAAAGGGTTAGAGGCCTAACCTTGGTTTAGCGTGTTGTCGGAACAGACCCATTGTGTCTAGTTGGGCTCATAGAAACTAGGCTTGCTCTTAGAATTGCGCCTCTTTGCTTCCTTTCCTAAATGGCCTATAAAGATGCTAACACAGGTCTCCTATTTAATCACGCCAGCCAGGTGTTTGCTGAAGGCAATTGGGAGTGGCCTCCTGCTTCGCTAATTCTCAATACTTAACAGCAGTCTGCCTCTGTTTCTGTTGCAGGTGGTCCGAAGCCGCCTAGAAAAGCAAGGCATCGCCGTCCACAGTGTGAGACTGAATGGCTCGGCAGCAAGTCACGTGCTGCATCAGGGCAGCGGCCTGGGCTACAAAGATCTGGATCTCATTTTTGGTGTAGACCTGAAAAGTGAGGATATCTTCCAGCTGGTGAAAGATGTAGTGATGGATTGCCTCCTGGACTTCCTCCCAGAAGGGGTAAACAAAGATAAGATCACTCCCATGACTCTGAAAGAGGCCTATGTGCAGAAGCTAGTGAAAGTGTGCAACGAAACGGACCGCTGGAGTCTTATATCGCTGTCAAACAATAGCGGGAAGAATGTGGAGCTCAAATTTGTAGACACTCTCCGACGGCAGTTTGAGTTCAGCGTCGATTCTTTCCAGATAATATTGGACTCGCTGTTGCTCTTTGGGGAATGTTCAGAAAACCCAATGTCTGCAAACTTCCACCCGACTGTCACTGGAGAGAGTATGTATGGGGACTTTGAGGAGGCAATGGACCACCTGAGGAACCGGATCATTGCCACCAGGAATCCAGAGGAAATCAGAGGTGGTGGGCTTTTGAAGTACTGCAACCTCCTTGTCAGGGGATTTAAGCCCAGATCGGAAGTTGACATGAAGGCACTACAAAGATACATGTGCTCCCGGTTTTTTATAGACTTTCCGGACATCGGGGAGCAGCAGCGGAAGCTGGAGTCTTACCTCCAGAGCCACTTCGTTGGCATGGAAAGTAAAAGGTACGATTGCCTGATGACCCTGCACCGAGTGGTGAATGAGAGTACAGTGTGCTTGATGGGACACGAAAGGCGGCAGACGCTGAACCTCATTGCCATGTTGGCCGTGAGGGTCCTGGCTGAGCAGAACATCATTCCGACTGTCACAAACGTGACCTGCTACTATCAGCCAGCACCATACGTCAGTGAAATCAATGTCAACTATTACGTAACCCACATGCAACCCCTGGTGCCGTGCAGTCACTCCTACCCAACTTGGCTCCCCTGCAACTGAGAACTGAAACAGCGCCCGTCAATGTCCTCTGGGGAGCAGAGGTTGTGTGCTCAGAAGAAGAATGCTCTTGAGTGTCTTGCTCCTACATTGGAACTAAGTCTGCTGTATATTGTGGGAAATTGTGCAGTGTTATGAGTAGTTACCAGAAATGTTTACAGTAAGAAAATGCTTGAGTTATGTATGGGCTGGGTGGATAGGATTAGGTTCAAGGTAGAGCTGCACTACCTGAGATGCAAGCTGATTTTTTTTTCCCTTTTCCTTTTTGTACAAGAAGCGTTAAGGGCTGTGCAGACTGTTTCTGAAGATATGCCAAAGTGTCCGATTCCTTTTTAAGGGACCAAAGAAATCCTATTCAAGTGCCTGCAACCAAAAAAAAAATGTACTGTAACCTTTAATATATATTTTTGTAGGAGCAGAATTCCCTGTTGGTAGTTCAATTTGGGATGTCTGCAAATAATTCGGGGGCTAGGGTCCACCCAATCATTTCTGTCAAGGGAACCGAAGTGGGCAGGGGGCTTTTGAGAACAGTCCCCTGTCCCATGACTTGCTCTCTGATGGACCAGCAGTATTGATTAGCAGTCAGAGCAGAATTGGTGGGGGAGGGGGGAAGAAAATGGGGTCGGATTCCTTGCAATAGGGATGCTTTTGACAAGTTGGGTTGTTGTAGTACAGAATCATCATGAAGACTAGAAGAGGAAGAGGATCGTGCCCCCAAAGTATTTCTCTACAAAATGGGCAGTGCCAAACCTAAAAGGGGACTTCATGAAGGAAAGGATCTAGATGAGTCTTTGCGATATCAATACACCCTTTTGAAGGGTAAGGAGCAATAATAGGGATCCTCTGTGATATTAAAAAGTAGCTTAGCTGGCTAGCAGCCGGTATCAAATTGGTGGAAGCACAAACAGATGTGGGCAGACCAATCTGTTCTTGGTGGCGGTTGTGAAGCTAAGGTTACACCATGGGCCAAGAGCCCAAGGAAATAATAGCAGACTCTCTGACATTATCACCAGCCCTGAGATCTGCTTTACTTTTCCTTGTTGTAAGTCTGTGTCCACCTGCTCCACATCAGAGTGAGATAATACTTTATGTAGCCTAGCAAGAGGCTTCTTGCTGGCAAAACGATTGCGATGGGGAAATTCCTCCCCACAAGTTTGTGCTTTTTCTGCAGCGTATGGAAGACTGGCAGAGAGGTCTTTTAAAGCCAAACTTCTGTACCTGAGAGGCACTTGGTATCTTGTACAAAATACACGAGCTTTTGAAGTAACTACTTACACAGCACGATAGTCCTTTTTTTCCGGATGTTTTGGATTGCCTAGCAATTCCTCGTGCAATATGTCAGTTCAGGTTGGTTCTTTATGCTTTTTCTTAGGAAGCCGGGGCAGTGAATACTTTAGCTTTTTGTCAGGCCTGCTCTGAAAGGGCTACGTGAAAGATGCTTCATGGTGTATCCTTGAAGGTCGATTTATTTACTAACCTGTTTCTTTGCAATGAAGCTGTACCATATTGGGGCAGGCTGAAAAAAAAATGAAATAAAATATCATACTTGGATTGTGTCTAGGTAAAATTCTGCCTCTTCCTGGGGAATGTGAGATGGGCTGGCTAAGCTGACCCATTTTAAGTCTGCTGCCCTCTTGACAAGTACCTGCTCCACCTTTTCCCATTTTGGCCTTTCGCAACTCTGACTGCTGACTGCTCCCTTCTGAGAGGTCCTACACTGTGTAAATAGGGAGTTCTCCTGAAATATATAAATGATTCTTGAAGACCTTTCCTCTACATGCCAGTGAATTCTTCCCTGCTCCAAGATGAATGTGGCTGTGGTGCCTAATGTAAAGGGCTTCATGGGGGGGGGGGGGTTCCCACTTGAAGGAAACGCTGCATCTAGGCTTTCCTTTGGTAGCGTTTCAGTAGTTCACATTTAAAAGGGGTTGCACTAAAGTAGCACAGCTCTAGCAGCACTTTTTTGGCTTGTGGGAAACGTAAGGGTTAGAAGAACTGCCTCTTTACAAAGGCGGTTTAAAAAAAACAAAAAAAGACACCTTCCCCTAATCAAGGGCTTGCTGGAGAAATGAAAAAAATAAAACAAAAAAAAACCTTTGTGGCATGGGGGATATATGTGTGCGTGCGCGTGTGGTGAAATTCTTACCAATGGAGGCTGCATCAGGCCTATGCTGTGATCATGCTGTTTACTTTGTATGCGTGAGGCTATCATAACAATTTGAAAAGTTTGACACTTTGAATGGCACTTCCAGACTTGTGTTTGAATGTGTTCTGCAGCAATCAAACCTGTCATGCAGTAGGCCTGACATAAGACTTGCTAGATTCTTTAGAATCTGTCACCATAAATAAATACAATGTATTGAACTCTGTTGGATTCTTCTTACTTGATCACGTGAAGATACCATGGTTCTAGTTTCTCGGCCACCAGCCCTCCCTTCCATCCTACCAGTCCGTTCGTCTGAATCAAGATGGGTCCAGGACCAAAGATGGCTTCCAGATAACTATCCTCCCCCCCCCCTCCGCAAAATGCTTTTCCTAGGGCACTTCAGATTACAGTTGCAAATGGGAAAGCGCAGGTGAACTCCAGCACAGCCTGCCTTAACCTTCAGGGCATTTGGAATACAACTCCCATCCTCCTTGACAATTGGCCATGCTGGCTGGGATTGGTGGGAGGTGTAGCCCAGCACATCTGGAGAGCATCATGTTGGTGAAGGCTGCTTCCGCAGAAAGCACCAGTTCAATCGTGGTACTACAGGGAGCGGGGAGGCAAATATGAACCCTGAGTCATGGGGGTGGAGAAGGGGAGAGGCAGAGTAGAGCGCTGTATAGTCACACCATGTCAATGGAGGGACAAAGTAACTTGCATGAGTTTTTCCCTTCATGATGGAACATTCATTCAGTGCACATTTAGAGCCGCTGAACTAGAAGTTGTAGGGGGAAGTAGTGCAAGCTATATGAGTGTCTTTGCCTTCAGTGTCTTAACAGAAGCATGCATCGCTTTCTTTGCCATGAGGTGCTAATGTAAGGCTGTTTCCGGAGTAACAATTCCTTCCAAAGTGGAACTAGAACGTGGATCTGAGTGGAGGAATTCAATGAGAAATCCTGATCACAACTAGATAAGAAGCCAAATTAGCTCATATTAGCTGAGGTTGGAGACACTACACTTATATGCAAATGTTGTAGAAGCAGAGAATTGAACTAGAGGAAAGGCTGTTTCTAAACATGGGCTGTGAATTTCAGTTTGATTCTGGAGGGGAGGGAAGAAAATACTTGGATTTAGATAGCGCTAAGCTTAGCGTTCTCAGTGTGGCCGAGGCTGGCTACCTAGCTCCATGCGGTCCTGCCTTAACTCTCCACTAGTAGAAAATGAATATTCACATCTGCCCTGCCTACATGGCTCAAAGCTGTCCTGAAGATGACGTTCTGGTGTGGAAATTAATCCCCTTATGCACAACACGCTTTGGTTCTTGTCCTACCAAGTTCTAGCTCTCTTATGCCATTCCAATAGCATGAAGTATGATCTCTCTCGTCTCAGTCTGTTACATTCTGTAATTGGCAGTTGTCTGTGAATCTAACCAGAGCAGCACAAAACACCTGATGTGGTTGGCTTTTTCCATTGTTGGAGCCGATCAAGCTAAACAAAAGGATGCTAGTGGAAAACACTAGTTGTGATCTGAAAGGGGCTTTTAATGTTAGAGTTGATCTCTTTTAAAACATCTAATAAAACATCTATTTTCTCAAAAGGTGGTCTGTCATTCTTGGCAAAACAGAGGAGCCAATGACAAAACATTGAAGGCAACAATCAGTCTGTGTCTCTGAACCCTATTACTGGTCTGTCTGTGACTCTAGAAAGAACCACTTGTTTAGTGCAACTTTCTTTGGACAGCTGTAAGAGGAATGAATGACCCTGGGCTGCTTAAATAACTGCTGTTTTTTTGTGCATGCATACTTGGCCTTCTTTGTAGTAAGGAAAGTTGATTGAATCATTTGGAATCCTGAACTTTCTGGTTTCAAGTTTATTCCTTTTCATGGGTATACTTACGTAGCATACATGTTACAGCAGAGGTAGGAAACCCAGTGCCTTCCAGATGTTTTGAATGACAAGTCTTATAATCACACCATTAGGCATGCTGGCTGGGGATGATGGGCATTGTAATCCAAAACAGCCAGAGGGGACCAGGTTGCTTTCCCTGGTGTTATACCTAATTATCAAGTTAGCCGAGTTGCCTCCTTGCGTTGAAGCTGCCACGGTGACTTGGCCGTGAATCATTTCCTTGCAAGGTCAAAATGACCTGGCAGCAGTTGACAAGCCATGCAATTTTCCCTGCAGGTGTGACAGGTGCTATCTCCCAAAAGATTTAAGATGAGTTAGTGCTCTGGTTGTGGGTGGGTGGGTGCTGAAAGGGCTGCTCTACTTCTACATAAATTAATACCTGAACAGGGTTAAAAAAAAAGTTATAAAAGCTCAACTACTGTGTGGTGCCTCTTTCACCAAGAGTGGGAAAATTACTACTACTTTCTAATGCTGCACTAGTCTAGAGCTGTGCACCAACGGCACCCCCAAATTCTGCACTCAGTAGTGGGCAAAGTAATCTGGGGGATTGAGGAATTTCAGCACCAGTTTCTCAGGGGTGTGGCTCCCCTTTAGTAATGGCAGTACCATAGCTTCCGTTTTTCCTAACATTCCACCAAGTCCTGTTACGGCAGCAAGCAGCTACCCCGTTGGCTGCCTGGGCACCATTTTGCATCCTCGATGCCCCGGACCTAGCCACTGCAAAGCAACAATAACAACAATACAATGCAGTCATTGGTTTTATTGTATCTGCTTTTGTTATGTAATATGGTACCTGGAGAGCTTTGGCTGTAGGGAGACTCATATTTTGAATGAATCAAATGGGGAATATTTAGAGAAAATTCTGCAAAGTGACTTTTTCTGAGGGAGGCCAATGGAGGGGGGTGGGTGGGAGGAACGTCTTAGAAAAATGTCTTCTGAGAAATTTCAGCTCAACTGTACAGGAGTCCTCTCATCTTTGTCCTGCCTATCCTGTACAGGAATCTGTCTTCATAGGCCGCACCATGCATGAAAGCTACAAACAGTAACTGGCCTGTTGAATTGCATCTTAAAAGTAAGCCCCACCTGAAACCTTCGGACAGGCCTAATAATAATAATAATAATAATAATAATAACTGGCATCACATCAAAAACTATACAGAAAACCTCCAGAAACTGGGCCAACCAGAGTACATCCACACCAACATCCAGAAAGCCTTCATAATTAAGAACATGCTCAATCGTCAAGAAATTACTGAATCACTAAAAGACAGCATGACTTGGCAAAGCCTCTCTTGTCTGTCTAGAAAAACCGCCATGAGCGAGAAAGAGATACATAATAATAATGCTGCATACACACATATATCAACACTTCCTTCATATCCTACAATGAAGGTTCTTCCTCTTTCAGCTATCATGCTGGCTGGTGTGCTGCAGTGTCCCCTCCCCTCGCCCTTGCATTAAAGCATTGATTTTTAAACGTATAAGTCATCTATAATTTCTGCCCTAGGTGCTGCCTATATAGCAGCAAGTTACTGCTCGATAAGCAAATCCGATGCACAGCAAAAGTGCGGGGTTTCTGGTGGCCAGGCCCACCCCCTGCCCTCTGCTCAGGCATATGGTGACCAACCAGGGGTCGCCATCAGCCTGGCCACATCTCTGCATCGAGGATGGAGAGATGTTAGAAGGCTGAAAGGCTTTGTTTGCCTTGCTCCGTCCTGAAACGTTGGGGTAAATCCCCGACTTTTAAAACACAGAGCTTCTCTGGAAAACCCCACAATGGCTTCGAGGTGGCTGCTATGTCGTATAATCGATGCAGCACCACCGCAGAGCCACCTCGGGGTTTCCAGAACGTATAGACTGCCCCCAGGTAGCATGGAGGTTAATGCACTGTCAGCAACTGATAAAAACAACAACCCTGGACTCATATCTACCAACGTTCACATGAAGCTCTTGCAAATCCAATCAAAAGGTGTGTGAGGTATGGAAGAGGAAACCAAATGGATTTAACTACAAGAACAAGTTCTTGGTGGTGTCCTCTGCTGAACCAAAGAACAGATCGTACCTTTTCTGCTGAACTAACTTATGCCTGGTGGGTTGGATCCAGATTTCTTCATACTTCGAGTACAACCATTAAAATCAATGGGACTTGACTTAGTCATGAGTAAGTTAAGTCCCCTTGATTTCAGTGGGTCTGCTCTGAGCAAATATGGATCTGACCAAATGCAGGAAAGGAGCAAGGAATGGGTGATGGTAGAAAAAAACACAGTTTCTGCTAACCTGGCTTGGATCCCCCTCTTGGCTTTACTTCTGAAATGTTGGTTTCACAATGCTTTTTTCAGCTATCATTAATCTTTAGGTTAGTGGATCTCTGTTTCCTATTGCATTATACATACACACTTGTACCAGGATTGCAGGGATGAACTGATAAGTAACTTGCCCTGTATGTTATATTTTTAGAATAATTTCCCTCAACCTTCTGGAATTGATTCCTGTTGCTCTCCCAAAGAACATTTTGCCTGAGCAGTGATGTAACCTATCTGGTCACTGGAGTCATTAGAGGGCATGCTCCTGGTGATTCCACATGACCCTATGGCTGATTTGGAATCCACCAGGAGAAGAGCCTTTAGTGTGGTGGCCCCTTTTCTGTGGAACTCCCTGCCCCTAGAGGGAGTTCCAGCACATTCAGGAGAAGTGGAGTTGTGCCGGGAGGGGGGAGAATGAGCAGAGCCTGGTGCCTCCCTCTCATCCCCTACCCACCCCCCAAGAGGAGGAGCAATTAGAGAGCCGTGTGAGGGGATGGAAGGGGAAGAGGGTCACCTCCCACTCCCCCGCCAGGTTATTGAGGGTGCTCCCCTCTGGCTTGGCTCCCTCTTTCCTCAACCTAGCAACCATATTTTGTACTAGTTTAAGTTTCTGAACTAAATATGCAGGCAGCCCCAAGAACAACACATGATAGAAATCAAACCTAGAGGTAATGGAGTGAGAGCTCACAGGGATGCAATAGCACCAACATTTTTATTAGCAGGATCACTAATGTCATCTGCCGCCCCACCCTATCCCCAGCTTCCCTGTTCCCTCTGAGTTTAGCTGCCATCCTCACAGTAGCTGGAGGGGAATGAATTTTCCCAGGAATAATATTTTCATCCTTGTTGTAATGCAAACTGCCTGGGGGTGGCCGTATCTGGTATGGGAAGCTAAGACCCATCAGCTTTGCAAAGCTGGAGGAGTTGGTGGTGATAAAACTGCTTGACCTGTTCTGTTGATATGGATCAACACCGTCCTGATGTGTACCTACCTTTCAGAAATTACCACCGTGTCACTATGCTTAAGCAAAGAATGGATGCCAGCCACACTGAGCGTGCCTCTGTGATCAATTTCACACATCCTGCTTGTGCATTTATGGTAACAGTTGAAGCCGAGGATGTGAATGGAACCCTGCTACCATTGCATCTATATTTATTGAAAGCATTTTTGTACCCCTCTCTTCAGCTGAAAACATTGCCATTAGATGGACAGATCTGTCTATTTCACTTTCTCTCAGTTTCTCATTTTTCCAATCTTTTTTTCTTTTCTTTTTATTTTTTTTTATTTTTAATACAACATAAACAATATAAAACAACATAAAATACAATACATACCGCATACCCCCCGTGCTCCCCTCCCCCCAGGAGACCTTCAATTATACTTTATTCTTCTTTCCAAAAGTATAAAGACTCTTTTGAAGGTATTTGCCCCTTCCCCGTTCTTAATACATATTCCAAAAATAGGCTCCATACATCTCCAAAATCATTCTTACTGGACATTCCCCTCTTTATTTTCATTTTACACGTTAGCTTGTCATTAAGTGCCATATCCCATATTTCTTTATACCATTCTTCTATAGTATATATCCCTTGCCCTTTCCAATTTTTAGCAATCATTATTCTGACGGGAGCCAGGAGGTTGTTTATTAATTCTCTCTTATTTATATTCTCATTTCCTTTATCCCATATCGCTAGTAGAGCCAGCTTTGGGCTTAATGCCAATTTACTTCCAATTATTTCACTTATTACTTTGAACACCTTTTCCCAAAATTTTTGTACATGTTTACAGCTCCACCACATATGAAAATAAGTTCCAACCTCCTGACATCCCCTCCAACAATTCTTGAACACTGATGAAATCTTACCAGCGTTAAATACCATCTCTATACTGTCTTATAATAATTCTCCTTAATTCTAATCGACAAAAGCTTTAACATTCTCATTTTTCCAATGTTAAATTTGGTCCATCTTGAATTTTTTTTTAATTTGCGTGAATGTTTGCATTTTTATGCATGCTTCTCCAAATATACACACTTTTGAATACAATTTTGCCTAATGTCCATTTTTGCATGTAATTTTCCTAATAAAATGCATTTCTTGATGCTATTTTCACTCAGTAACATTCACATTATTTGAATGCACTTTTCCCTAATGGACATTTTTTTTAAAAATAATTGGAGAACTTCACTGCAAAATTCTTAGAATCACAAATTTTCAAGGATGATTGAGTTTCATTTCACACATTATGCACCTTCAGACCATACTCTGAGAGCCTGCTCATTGGCATGGCTTCTCAGAAATAAATCCCACTGGGTTCAATAGGACTTGGTCTCAGTTAGAGCTTTCTCCAACCTAATGCCCTCCAGACTAAAACTCCCATTATCCCCAGCCAGCATGGTCATTGCCAATGTTGGCTGATGATTCATCGGAGCTGTAGGCCAACCCATATTGTGGTATGGTATGAAGTGGAACAGCCCAATATGATTCTATGGCCTCATTCTGTTGCTTGGGTAACCCAGGCCTCTGACTAATATGATTAGACAAAGCAACAGGACTAACTCCAGGTTTCATGGGGTGTACTCTTACAAACGCCCCCCCAAAAGAGGAAATGCATTGCCAAAAACAGAGGATAGAAGAAGGCAGTGATTTGCATAAATTTTACATATGCTAATTTATTTATTACATTCATATCCTGCTTTTGTTCCTCCAAGGAAACCAAGGCGGCGTAGATAATCCTCCCCCTCTTCATTTTTATCCTCACAGCAACAACCCTGTGAGGTAGGTTTGAGCTGAGAGTCTGTGGCTGGCCCAAAGTCACCCTGTGGGCTTCCTTGGCTGAGTGGGGACTAGAACCTGGACCTCACGACTCCCAGACCAACAATTTAGCCATTGCACCACATTGGCTCTCTCTAATTTATATGACTAAAGGCACATTTATAAATAATTGCTATAATTTAAGTAGAAATATAGATGCATTTCACCACTGTGACCAGGTGATTTGTGAGCCAGTTCAGTCAACTGCTCAAGAGCTGTTGATGGGCAACAATTCTTATCTCTAAACTAGATTTGGACCAGTCAGACCTTCAAGTATAGGATGCCTTGACACAGAAAATGGTCCTTATAAAAGAGGATGCATGGCTACTCTAGGGGGTACGTAGACAGGTGCGCTCAGTGGTTCTACTCCTAGATAGTCAGGTTTAGTTCGTAACATGGCAGAATGGTTGGCCATTCCCTTTCCTTTTTATCAGTGCTGTAAGGAAGAGACGACTGCCTCTGTGGAAGAGCAGGCTCCCAGTTTTGATCATTTTGTTTTTCCCATAATGCCCTGGGTGTCGCATTGGTTCAGAGCATTATGTGAAAACCCAAATGGCAACTTCCACTGGCATTCTGCCCCTGACACCCAGAATTAGGCTGACCATATGAAAAGGAGGACAGGGCTCATGTAACTTTAACAGTTGTAGAAAAAAGGGAATTTCAGCCGGTGTCATTTGTATGCAATTAGTTCCTGGTGAAATTCCCTCTTCATCACAACAGTTAAAGTTGCAGGGGCCCTGCCTTCTTTTGTATATGGTCACTCTAGTATAGTGCCTGCACCTTTAACTGTTGTGATGAAGAGGAAATTTCACCAGGAACTAATTGCATACAAATGACACTGGCTGAAATTCCCTTTTCTCTGCAACTGTTAAAGTTACATGAGCCCTGTTCTCCTTTTCATATGGTCAGTCTACCCAGAATGATGCAATGCCTGGAGCAAATAGTGGCCACCAAACATCAAAGCAGAAGCAAGGGAAGGCAGGCAGTGGCATAGTGGGCCCCTAGCAGTTGCCCAGAGATGCTGCGTGCTAACGCTTTGCCTGAAAAAACATTACCCTCCTGCTGCTATCAAGGAGCAAAATATGTACACAAGCCCTGCAAACGCAAGGTAACCTTCTCCATGCAGCAATGGAATCAAAGGAATTGGCATCAATGGAGGGCAAACAGAGGTTAAGCCACTCTTGCCACAGCCCCAACACAACCACATTTTGTCTCTTGGCACTTAGCTGCTGGCTGGCTGCTACCGCCCAGTAGCGATGAAGTTAGACTTGATTCCCACAGATGGGATTCCAGGGTTCTCCAGCATCTGCTTTTGGAAACAGCTCGTTTGGCCCACGCACAACGTGAACATACTCATCTCAATGACAGAGCCAGGATGTGGCGGTGGTGGAGAGTGTGTTGTTGGACTGAAACCAGGGAGTCCTGGATCTGATCTGCTGTCTTATGCTCCCCCCCAAACCTGGGACTGGACCTGTTTAGCTATGTTTCAGCAGAAGCTGCCAACACCATTTCTTGGTGTTCTTTTTTCCTGGAAAGATCAAGATTAGTATTCTGTTTATTTACATTGATTTCAGCAGCTCTCTCCTCCAAGCTCAAGGCAGGTCAAGCCAACGCTACCTCATAAACAACACACACCACCTGGCTCTTTCTGGTGAAAGGTTCTGATGGCGCCATTCTATCTATCTGTGCCCACAGGGTTCGACAGCCGTGGCAGATCGACATGGAAGAGGGTCTTTAGTTTCTATAGGGTGGCAGTGGACCTTGGAAAATGGATTCCGGAGTCTAGAAATCTCCCGAGGCCACATATGGGACTGGCCATGGGACACATGTGGCCCACAGCTGGCTTCTGTGTGGCCCACAGGCCCTCTCCACATCAGAACAGCTGTCACTGCTAGGGTGACCAGATAAAATCCAGGTCAGGGCTCATGTAACTTTAACGGTTGTAGAGAAAAGGGAATTTCAGCCAGTGTCATTTGTATGCAATTAGTTCCTGGTGAAATTCCCTCTTCATCACAACTGTTAAAGTTGCAGGGGCCCTGCCTTCTTTTGTATATGGTCACTCTAGTATAGTGCCTGCACCTTTAACTGTTGTGATGAAGAGAGAATTTCGCCAGGAACTAATTGCATACAAATGACACTGGCTGAAATTCCCTTTTCTCTACAACTGTTGAAGTTACATGAGCCCTGACCTGGATTTTATCTGGTCACCTTAGTCACTGCACTCTTCAGCATTTCACGACACTTAACCACTGGAGAACAGGAAGGGGAGAGGCATGCAATGAGATTACTGGAAGTGTGTGTGTGAGTGTGTGTGTGTGCGTTTACTTGAGAAAGTGGGGTCCAGACCTCACCTCTAAGCCTCAACCTGCTGCCTGCCACCACATATAGCCCTTGGTGCAAATAGTTTACCCACCCTTGCCATAAACATTCAGCCCTGTCTAGGCTAAAGAGAGCACCTACTCGGTGTCATCAGGGCATTTAAGCCATCGGCAGCCAGCAGGGCGATGGCTTCCTACCAATGATGATGTCAGAGCAGCTCAGCCAATGGTATCAAGAAAGGTGTGAGAGCAAAGGGGACAAAATCTTTCTTTCTTTCCCACCATTTTACCAGGCAATGGAGCTCATGGCAGCTAACAACTATTTAAGATAAAAACATAACTAGAACAATCATAAAACAAAACACATGTTTTTACTAGAATCCTGAAGCCCATCAACCGGAGCCAGGTGCAAAATAGTGGCTCAGGTAGGACAGACATATGCTATAATAATTAAGGAACAGAATGCCTCTCAGGCAGCATGTGCCCAGCCCAGGAATAAGAACATAAGAAGATCCATACAGGACCAGACCGAGGGTTCATCTAGTTCAGCACTTTGTTCACATAGTGGCCAACCAGCTGTTGACCAGGAACCCACAAGCAGGACACAGGTGCAACACAACAGTACCCAACTGCCCATGTTCCTCAGCAACTGGTGTACATCGGCTTACTGCCTCTGATACTGGAGGTAGCACATAGCCATCAGGAGTAGTAGCCATTGATAGCCTCCTCCTCCAGGAATTTATCTAACCCCTTTTTGAAGCCATCCAAATTTGCAGCCATCACTACATCTCGTGGTAGTGAATTCCATAGTTTAACTGCGTGAAGAAGTCCTTCCTTTTATCTGTCCTGAATCTCCCACCAATCAGCTCCATGGGATGACCTATTGGGTTCTAGTATTATTGGGGGGGGGGAGTCTCCCTATCCACATTCTCCACACCATGCATGATGTTGTACACATTTTGTACATGATTTTCTAGTTACCAATTTGTGATTGGTAACTAGAAAGAAGTTCTCAGGTCCTTTCACACACAGATTCACTGCTGGTTCACCAGTCCTCCACCCATGAATTTTTACATCAACCTAATTCTGTATTTGTGTTGGGTGGGAGGAGGTTTTACTTGGTGCTATTGTCAGACAATTCAAAGTAAAGAATCCTTGCCGATCTAGTACAAATCACAGAGATCTACAATTGATCCCGATCTACCTTCTGCCCATCCCTGAGCTAAAACACTCCAAGTCAACATCTCCCTAAAACGCAGAGGGACCTTTTCAATGTTCCTTTTCTCATCTGTTTAAAAATGTCCATCTACACTTAATCAATGTCTGCCTGGTTAGCTTATGATACAGCCATTTTTTTTAAAAAAAACACATAGTGAAGTTTTAGTAAAACACTAATAACACATACACAAGACTATAAGGATGGCAAGTATCAAGGGACATTCAGTGCTCATTTCTGTGCCATATTAAATGGCCATTCTCAATGTAGGGTGACCATATGGAAAGGAGGACAGGGCTCCTGTATATTTAACAGTTGAATAGATAAGGGAATTTCAGCAGGTGTCCTTTGTATGCATGCAGCACCTGGTGAAATCCCCCCTTCATCACAGCAGTTAAAGCTGCAGGAGCCCTTCCCTCTTTTGTATCTGGTCGCTCTACTATAGCTCCTGAAGCTTTAACTGTTGTGATGAAGAGGGAATTTCACCAGGTGCTGCATGCATACAGATAACACCTGCTAAAATTCCCTTTTCTAAACAACTGCTAAACATGCAGGAGCCCTGTCCTCCTTTCCATATGGCCACTCTATCTCAATGCCAATAGGTCCCGTGGGGGAGGAAAGGCTGTGATTGCAGCTCTTTAAATCGGAACAGTCCATTGTGGGTAGAGCCTCGGTTGCTGACATCATTCCTTTGACAATGCAACCACCACCACCATTGGCCCCGTTTTTTGTGCAGACAGGGTGGAGAGGGTGGGGCACGGCTGTAATCCGACAACTCACTTGCTCATGGAACCACGCCCAGTGAGCAACAGACCGATTGAGATGTGCTTTTCTTGCATGTCATCCAGCTATAAATTTTAATTTTCCTTTTAAATGCGGCAAAGTGCTCAAAAATATTTGATTTTGAGAGAACTTAATGATAGGATACCTTACAAACCTCATGAGATGCACTCTCATTTCAAATAAATAGGCCTCGTTCCAATCAAATTACTCAAGTCAGCAGATAGATAAAATCTCATTTCACACATTCTTGATTTGCTAAAATGTCTATGGCATTAACCTTATTAATGCTCATCAAATAATTTCCCTTCATTTAGGAAACTGTGTCCCTGGTTTTTGGAAAATCCAAACTCTTTGCCCAGATTCCTGAATACTTTGTTGTTATTAAAGCTACAGTTGTTTCTGAGAAGTCTATTCACACAACCATAGATAATTTTATTTATGATTTCCATATTGATTTATATTGTATTTTATGGATTTCATACGTAAACTGCTTAGAGATCTGTTATTATGAAGCAGTATATAAGTGGCTTAAATAAATGAATAAATAAAATAGTAAAAAAAAAAACAATGGAGCTGAATGAAAAGTGATGGAAGAAATTTATTGCATTGGATGTCAGCCTATGGTGATTTGGATTGGGCCAGCCCTTCCTTTCTGTCATAACTCTGTCCTTAATTTTTGTCACGCTCTTGCATGAATCCTTAAGAACATATTATTATTATTATTATTATTATTATTATTATTATTTACACTTATATACCGCCCCATAGCCGAAGCTCATAAGAAGTGTTGTGCTGGATCAGACTGAGGGTCCATCTACTCCAGAACTCTGTTCACACAGTGGCCAACCAGCTGTCAGCCAGGGACCAACAAAGCAAGACATGGTGCAACAGCACTCTCCCACCCATGTTCCCCAGCAACTGGTGTATACAGGCTTACAGCCTCTGTAACTGGAGGTAGCACATAGTCATCATGGCTAGTAGCCACTGATAGCCTTCTCCTCCAGGAAATGGTCCAACCCGCTTTTAAAGCCATCCAAATTGGTGGCCATCACCGCATCTTGTGGTAGTGAATTCCATAGTTTAACTATGAGCTGTGTGAAGAAGTACTTCCTTTTATTTATTTTTCCCTGAACCTCCTTATAGGTCAGAGAGAGACTGTGCAAACTTTGAACTTTCCACTTGGCTTTCTAAAATTTAAAAATAATGTCATGTTGGAATTCCCTAAAAATAAATAAATTATAACATCTTTAGAATTAGGGACACATACCTGCACCGCCTCTCCCTCTCCAGCATGTCCCATGTCTGAATTTACTGCCATTGATTCTCCCTTCCCATGATCTCACTTGCAGAAACAGCACGTCTACAACCTACAAATTGCATAAAGCAACTACTTAGATTTTTAAAATCTCATCCTATAAGGTTTGGGACTGGTTAAATTTTGAAGACAGTCCCCACCTCACCCCGCCACCGCCCCAAATACAATATTCCCCATGCTTTAGGTCTGTACAAAGAAGAGATTAATAAGGCCAAAATTCCCTGTAGAAATCAGCCAAGATTGATCTGCCCTCCTCCAAGCCCCCTCACCTCTTGCCCAGAGACATCCTCTTCACACATCCTTGACTCCATACCAAAGCCTCAAGCCCCTGTTTCATAATATGCTACCCACACACCATTCTTCTGTCTCCAAATGAGCTCAGACTATCATCAAATTTCAACAACAATGAAAAGTCTTATAGACAAAACATGAAGTTATGACACCATCAGCTGTAATGACACCATCAGCTTTCGTGGATCAGGAGCCATGTCGTCAGGTGCACACTGATGGGCATGCTGGCTGTGGATGATGGGAGTTGTAGTTCCAACACATCTGGCTGGTGCCAGGTTGACGAAGGATGGCTTATGCCAGGGATTCCCAATGGGGTGCCCATGGGCACTGAATTTCCCCCCGGTTTTAAAATGTACGTACATGGATTTGTACAAAATGCTTACAACTTTCTATCAATTATACACAGGCTTCAATAAAAGTGGAACAAATATCCAAATAAGTATCTATTTGAAGGCAGATATATACCACCCCTTCAAGTACTGAAAGTGTTGTAAGGTCTTCAATCCATTTCATTATTAGTAGTAAACCTTTATTACAGTCAATAGACCAAAGGTACAAAACATAAAATATTAAAACTTTAAAATCATACATTGTCATTGATTTAATACAATAGTTAATATTAAAATTTAAAATACTAGGGTTATTCAGGGTTTATTCTTCTAACGCTGTAATATCAATCTTTCGGCTATCAAAAAGGCACAGAGAATCCATTTATGCTGAGCATTTCATAAAGTCCATAAAGCAGGTAAATGGTCTGTAATTTTGCGTAAATGACTTGTTTATGGCTGCTATTTGTGTAAAAGGCCCCTTTATGGAAAAGAACGATCCGTCATTTCCTGAAAAATGGCAGCTCAGCAAGTGAACAGGAGGCCACTCACCAGGCACCTATGGACCACCAGGCAGTTCGCAGCAGACAGCAAGGAGGGTTGGATGGGCTGCGGGGGGTTGGTGAGCAGCGTGGGCATGGGTGAGTTTGCCCCTTCCTGGCTGCATTGCACCACCAGCAATTTGCTGAATTTGACAATCCCTTATTAAGGAGACGTTGCGGTTTCATGCGGACATGAAACAAAAATTTTTGCTGAATAAGACACAGCTTAATATCCATAGACGTGACAGGTAGATGCCAAAGAGTCGATTCACTGATTAGGCATTTTGTGGTGGTACCCGCAGCAATTTCTGAAATTCCCAAATGTGCCCATGGGTCCAAAAAGGTTGGGGACTCTTGACCTTTGCCGTAATCAATGACCCTGTTCAGACGACACGGGAAGCCACCATGGTTAAGCATTTTGAGCTAAACATTATGGCTTAGCGTGTCATGTGAACCATTCCTAACCATGGTGGCTATATAACCATGGTTTAAACACAATCTCTAACCATTTTCTGCAAAAGGGTTAGCGGCCTAACCATGGCTTAGCATGTTGTCTGAACAGGGTCAATATGTTAGTCATTAAGACTCTTTGTTGGGTTTGCTGCAACAGATTAACACAGCTGCCCCTCTGAAAATAACATTCCCAGGCTCTTTCTCAACACCACAAAATCCGTGGTTCATTTCTATGATGACCTACCAACTGGCTAAGCCTTTCTGCACAGAGATGAGAGATCTTTTCCTCTCATATGTCGAGGGGAAGGAGAGGAATTTCTTGGGAAGAGGACAGCATCTTTTTCTGCCAGCACAACACAACTCAGGATTTCATATGGCACCCTTTCCCAACTTGTGCCCTCCAGATGTGTTGGACTACAACTCCCATCATTCCCTGCCAGCATCAACCATGCTAGCTGGGAACGATGGGAGTTACAATTCAGCACATCTGCAGGGCACCCAGTTGGGGGAGGGTACTAAATATGGTGCAATCACACTTGGAATACTGTGTCCAGTTCTGGTCACCAGACGTAAAAAGGATATTGTAGAGTTGGGAAAAGGGCAGAAAAGGGCAACTAAAATGATCAAGGGGCTGGAGCATCTCCCCTATAAGGGAAGGTTACAGCAGCTGGGATTGTTTAGCTTAGAAGAAATGCAAGTGAAGGGAGACATGAAAGGGATGTCCAAAATTTTGCATGGTGTGGAGAAAGTGGATCGGAGACATTTTTCTCCCTCTCCCATAATACTAGAACCCAATGGGGTCATTCCATAAAACTGATGGGTGGGAAATTCAGGACAGATGAAAGGAAGGACTTCTTCACACAGCACAGAGTTAAACTCTGGAACAGGTTATAGTTAAACCATAAACCACTGTATAGTGAAACTATGCTATCACAAGATGTACTGGTAAGCCACCGAATTGGATGGCTTTAAAAGGGGATTGGATAAATTCCTGGAGGAGAAGGCTATCAAGGGCTACTAGTCCTGACAGCTGTATGCTACCTCCAATATCAGAGCGAGTAAGTCTATAGACACCAGTTGCTGGGGAACATGGGTGGGAAGGTGCTGTTACACTCCTGTCCTACTCGTGGTTTTTCCACAAGCAGCTGGTTGGCCACTGTGTGAACAGGATCCTTGACAAGATGGTCCCATGGTCTAATCCAGCATGGCTCTCCTTACGTTCTTATGAAGGTTGGGAAAGGGTGTTGCTTAGTTTTGTTCCTGGACATTCTACATGGGGGAGTGTGAGCAAGTCCTGAACGCTGTACAAAGGTGTGTTGTTCCTGTTCCATCCCTTCCAACCTGGCCTGGTAACTCTTCTTTCTCCATCAGACCCCCCATCCCCCGCTTTGTAGATCTTTGTAGGCCACTGCCGGTGAATCGACCGCTGGGGAGCCTCTGATGCCCATCTCCTGGCTCAGGCATTGATCTTTGCCCCCCATGCTGCCACTGGTACATGTTTACCCTCCTTATCTTGCCCACTGTCGAAAGGGAGTTCCAGCGAGAACAGTGTCACCCTGCCTTCAGAGCAAAGGCGCGCAGCTTCAGTGCATTCCAGAGGGTGTTTATAGCATGTCCTACATTTGGCTCCTTAATACGAGGAGGAGTCAGCCACCGGGACACACCCATCTCCTCTTCCCTTCCACACAAATAAGGCAGTGGAGTTTGGAACGTCTCATTACTTTGAAGCATCGGTGTACAATTAGAAATCGTTTGAATTTAAGTGCTCGCTCTGCAAGGCTGAGGAGTGATTCATGTAACTACCGCTCTGCTAATGAATACTAACTAAATTCATTAACAGCCGGACAGAATGTTAGCATGCATTCTGCCATCTTCTCCACCATCTTCTCTTCTTTATTTTTCATTTTTCAATCACTATAGTACAAGTTGAGCCGATTTTTCCTATATCAACTACAATCAATGGTTCCCCCCAGCGGAACGGCCCATATACTCCTAGACTTGAAATTGCAAATTGCATCGCAAGGGGTATGATTAAGACTCGGCAAAAGGGTTTCCTTCATAGGCAGTTTTCAGGAGTCTTGTTCACCCCACAACAATGCTGTGGTGAGGCAGCCCACAGGGTTCCTGTCACGTCATTTTGGTTTATTTAAAGCATTTGTATCCTGCTCTCCAGTCCAAAACAAAAAGTTCTTAGAGAGGTTTACGAAGATTAATAATAATAATAATAATAATAATAACAATAATAATGACATTCCCTATTCACAGGCATATAATATAAATCCATGACAGCTCTTCATATATTTTCACATGCTAACATCACAATAGTTGACGCAGAAAAATAATGGCATATCCCAGAATGCTTTGTTGTCCTGTGGAGGCTGGTGGCAGTGGGGCAGTGAACCCACTCCTGGATTCAGTCAGAACTCTGGATAGTTCCTTTAGAGTTCTGGAAAGCTCCTTTAGAGTTCTGACTGAAACCTGAAGCGGGTTCACTGCCCCACTGATGCCAGAGTCACCAGCCGCCACTAGATCCCAGAATGCTTTGTTGCCCCTGAACAAGATGGCAGCAGTTAAGCATTTATTTCAGGGATGGGGAACCTCTATCCCGCGAGCCTAATCCGTGCGGCAGATGCTTGAGCTCCCTCCCTGAACACTCCTCAGGCTCCGCCTCCTGTAAGCTAGCAAAGAGAGGAGCCCCCGCTGTTATCTCTGCTAACCGATCAGAGATAAATGTGGGGATTCTGAATAGCATGATGCTCACCCTCCCCACTGAGAGGATGAACACCATACAAAGTGCTTCGCCCGTCCTGTGTCCTCCCCAATGGGGGAAGGAATGGGGCAAGCAAAGCTGCCTTGATCAAGGCACGGGGTGGAGGAATATTTTTCTACCCAGTGCCTCAGGGGGGGCTGCATGCGCACAGCTGGGCTCCCAGTCAAGTTGTCGGGTGGAGAACATTCCTCCATCTGCTACCTCAGCTGGTGTGGATGATATTGGGAGGGGGTGCCCCCCACCCCACGTAAGCACATAAGCCCTGCTGGATGAGACCAAGGATCCATCTAGTCCAGGACTCTGAACACACAGTGGGCCAACCAGCTGTTGACCAGGAACCCATAAGTAGGACATGTTACAACAGCACCATTCCACCTATGTTCCCCAGCAATTGGTGTATATAGGCTTATTGCCTCTGATTATGTGCCTCGTTAGATAACCAAGAATCCTGGGTATGGATCTTGGGTATGCTTACTGAAATTCTTGTTGTACAGTGACCTCCTTATGTTCTTAAGCCCCATAGGAAGAGCCCACTGCTAATACCTGCTCTGGTGCACCACTACCCCTTTAAAAAATTATGGCTAGGCCAGGGAGCCACCATTTAAATTTCCCACAATGCCCCTGATGCAGCGACACTTCCTGTTTATGAAACACATGGAATTGCTTATCTGTTGTCTCTAGTTAGTCCATAGCATTCTTTATTGCAATGATTGCTGGTTGTTTATACCGTTTGGTTGACAAATTGCCTTCGAATGGCCCAGAATGACTGTAACTCTAAGGTATGGTTAGAAAATAGCTGGAAATCTCTCTTGAGCATTTCAAACAAGACAGGTTACCAGAATTTGAAAGAGGTGACACGCCTTTCTTTCTTCCCTCCAGCTAAAAGAAGGAGTGGATGGAAGTGTTGTGTTTGTGAAGGGACCAAAAAAGGCAGTGTTGGCATACAGCGTGAGAGGAACACAGAGCAGAGAAAGGGGGAGAGAAATCTAAGCTCAAGGCACCTGGGGAGGGAAGGTCCCTTTCACTGGGCGTCTGATGTGGGGTAGATTTTCAGCCTGCCTAGGACTGGATATGCTATGCGCCTCCACCTGTTTTGTAAATACATCAAACATCATCCTCTTTTCCCGCTTATTTGGTGATGCTTAAGTGACTCTCTTACTAAAGCCTAGAAGTCATTCACACGTTGTTGTTGTGGTTGTTTTTAAAGTTGAGGAAGGGGCAGTTTTATCACAGAACTGAACTCAACACTTGGGAACTGCCCCCATCACATAAGGACATAAGAAGAGCCATGCTGGATCAGACTGAGGGTCCATCTAGTTCAGCACTCTGCTCACACAGTGGCCAACCAGCTGTCAACCAGGGCACCATCAGCAGGACAACAGCATCCTCCTGCCCATGTTCCCCAGCAACTGCTGTATATAGGCTTACTACCTCTGATACTGGAGGTAGCACATAGCCATCAGGACTAGTAGCCATTGATAGCCTTCTCCTCCAGGAATTTATCCAACCCCCTTTTAAGGTCATGCAAACTGGTAGCCGTCACTACATCTTGTGGTAATTAATTCCATAGTTTAACTGTGTTCTGTGTGAAGATGTCCTTCCTTTGATCTGTCCTGAATCTCCTACCAATCAGCTTCATGTGATGGCCCCTTTGGTTCTAGTATTATGAGAGAGGGAGAAAAATGTCTCCCTATCCACTTCACACCATGCATGATTTTGTACACCTCTATCATGCCATGCCTTACCATCATTTTTTCCAAGCTGAACGATCCCAACTGTTATAACCTTTAGTTTGGCCCTCCATTCCTAGAGTTTGTGCAAGGACTGGGAGATCTTTGCTTCTTTGATTGTTAGTACTGAGCCATCTAATTACTCTTCTCAGAAGAATGCAGTTCTTGGACCATTAATGCTGCCTTAGTGCCGCATTGAGGGGAACCTTACTCATCCATGCTTAATGCGGTGAGTAACCTATTGATTTAACCTGACTTAAGGTTGCTAAAATGTGGCCCTGAATACTACCATGAGCAGATTCTCAAAGCAGCCATGCACCTATGAATGTCCCAGGGAGGCAAATCAAACATTTAAACTTTGAGCCTAGAGTGGTGGAGGGCAAGGCCGAGCCAAAATATTTGGACATCTGAGGCATAATTGTGGAAACTACCAATGTGGCAAATGGACCGACCGATATGCAGATCCTTGGAGAAATAGCACTGTGAGTGAGGAACACCTCTGATGCCCACCTGGCCAATGATGTCTTTTATTGTCTATAGTTATTTAGGGTATGTGCCGTTCTTATAATGCTTGCTAATGATGTCTCAAAGTCAAGTCAAGTTCTGCTGAATTTTAGCAGAAGTAATCACATACAATTGGAAATTGAAAATGGAACATACTTTAAGTATAATTGATGGAAGTTCCAACCTGTAGCATGGGGGGGATGTTAAAGGCCACTTTCATGGGCTACAGTGGAGGCTAGGGGCTCCAATCTCAGGGGGATGGTGAATTAACTCAATCTAATTCAGTCTGAACCAGTCAAGACTCTAAAGGAGTGACAGGATCAGGCCTGTTCTCCTTAGTGGGAGGGAAGGAGTTTCAGGGGGTCAATCGGGCTGAGAATATGAAGGAGGTGGAGGTGGAGGTGGAGGTGGAGGTGGAGGAGGAGGAGGAGGAGGAGGAGGAGGAGGAGGAGGAGGAGGAGGATTGGAAATTTATCAGCTAACACAAGACACGAGGGAGGAGATTCTCCAAGACTCTTCAGGAGTCAAGGATGAATTTTCCCAGGAGCTTATTTACAAGAATGCAGATAGCTCAGAGACCTTTCCCCCACCGCTCCTGGGAACTCAGCCTCTGTGTGAGGGGGGAGGGACATCAGAGTTCACAGATCCCAGAGTCTGCCATGGGGTCAAGTGGGTGGAGTTGAGAGGAGGTGGGAGGCAGTCCCTTAGGGTAGCGGCTTGTGAGAGGCTTCTCCCGAAAGACCCTCAGATAAAGTGCCTGTTGGTCTGTAGGAAACAGTCCTGTTTTGGTTGGGCAATTGCCTGGCTTGGTTAGCCAAATTAGGCTTAGAGGATTCTCCTAGCATTCACCCTTCACGTGAGAAGAGATGTTTATTTGTTGAATAAAGTTTTGTGGATGACACGGCAGACATCTTTATTGTCCTGCCTTGGTAGGAGGGCTTTGAATCACAACAAGGAGCTATCCAGGGTGAGAAATTCTGACTTGTTTGGACTGAAACCCAAAGCAAATTCACCACCCCACTGACATTGGAGCCATCAGCCTCCACTAGATCCCAGAATGCTTTGCTGCCCCTGAACAAGGTAACAGCCGCTAAGCATTTCCTTCCAGGATGGGGAACCCCCATCCTGCAAGCCTAGTCCATCTAACAAAGGCTTAAGCTCCCTCCCCAAACTCTGCCCATTCCTCAACCTTGGACAGCTCCTTTAGAGTTCTGACTGAAACCTGGGATGGATTCAGCCACCAGCCTCCACAGATTGGCTTCCATTGCTTTCATGCAGACTCACTGCAGACAGTACACTCAACAAATGCTGAGTCACCAAGCTCAGCTTGGCGCATCCTTCAGTTTGGAGTCCTGGGCCATCTCTAAAGCCAGCTATGGGCCTGATCAGCAACTGGATTTATGGGAGGGCTACTTTGAAAGCCAGGACTGGATCTGCTGTGACCCAACTTCCCCAAATTGAACTACCAGTAATACCCATTGCCACAGCTGACGTACGCCACACTCATCTCTTTCTTCCGGATTAGCAACTGGGGACCAGCTAATATCATTCTGGGGCTCACAGGGCTGAATTGATCCCAGGTTTGCTGATCTGTACCTTGGGAAGTGTAGCACAGAACAGATGGATGGACTGGAATCGCTGGATCCAGGCCTTACTATTTAATTAGAGCTTTAACTAGGGTTCCAACCACTTACAAAATGTTGAGCGGATTAACTAGCCTGGTTTTTAACCAATTAATTAGTTAATGAACTGGTTTAAGTTTTCACATGTCTACATTCTTTTCTTTTGCAGGATCGGGAATACAACGTGAGGCATTTCTCAAGTGCCTTTTCAATTAATCAGTATGCATGTAAAGCTGCAATTAACATTTGAATCTAACAATTAACGAAACCAAATGAAAGCTGGCAGACTCCTCCCCCCATGTTTTCCAGGTGCCAAATCTACTCCACCCCCAAAGGCTTAGGACCTAGGGGGCTAATAACCAATAATAATAATAATAATATCTTTATTTATTTCTTACCCACCTCTCCCTCCGGATCGAGGCGGGGAACAACATCAGTACAACAATATAAAATACATAAAACTGATTAAAAGCATATAAAATTAATACATTATTAAAATCAACAAAGTCTTAAAATTCTAGTGGGTAGCATTTATATAGCATTTTTGAGCATTAAAACACTTTGCATGCATTGTTTATTTGTTTGTTTATTATTTCTTTACTTAAAGTATGTTTTATCCTGTTCCTCATTTGAAAAAGGCTCCTGGAGTGACTTAAGTATATTCAGTATAAACAAAATCATCTTTTCCTGCAGCCTCATAGTCTAAAAAGACACAAATTCATCACACTACATTAGAAACAGACTGAGATTTTAAAATCTGCTTATATTATAACTGGTGGAAGTTAGATTTATGTTATATACAGACATCTGTGTGGATGGATGAACTTTGTCCTGTTGTTTGGCAATAGATTGAGGGCAGACAAACTAAAGTCCTTCTTCACACAGTGCATAATTCAACTACGGAACTCATTGTTGCAGGGCATATTCAGGATCAGGCATGTTTTCCCTAGTGTAAGGGACTGGGTTTCGGGGCCTCAATCGGACTTGGAGGCTGAAGAAGCAGAAGCAGATATACACCAGGAAGTGAGGGTGGAAATTCTCCAAGACTCTGCAGGAGTCCCAGAGGAATCTTCCCAGGAGCTTATAGGGCAGGACACCCAGGCTCAGAGATCATCCTCCCTGCCCCTGGAAACTCAGTCTTTGTTGGAGGGCGAGGGAACATCGGTGCTGACAGACCCCAGAGTCTGCTGCAGGGTCAAGCAGGCAGAGTTGAGAGGAGGTGGGAGGCGTTCCGCAAGTTTGGCTACTCAGCAGAGGCTTCGCCTTGAAAACCTGTCCTGCGGGAGGTATTCAGTAGAAGTCTGTTGGCACTAGGGGGGAAACTGTCCATTGAGTTGATAGGCAACTGCCTTGCTTTGTTAGACTATTTAAGCTTAGAGGATATCTCCTAGCTTTCACACACTCCTCAGGTGTGAAGAGAAGTCTAGTTACTGAATAAAGCTTTGTGGGTTGCATGACAGACCTCTTTATTGTCTCACACCTTGGAACCACGACAGGTGTGGTGATGGCCACTGGTTAAGAGGGCTATAAAAAAGGATTAGGCAAATTTGTGGAGGAGGAGAGTTCTATCAAGGGCTCCTCAACTGGAGCTACCTTCACGTTCAGAGGTGGTTTGCCACTGAATGCCAGCTGCTGGGGACTGGAGCGAAAATTGGAGAGGTGTGTTGCTTGCTCGTGGGATTCCCAGAGGCATCCGGTTGTTCACTGTGGGAAACAAGATATTGGACTGGATGGCCCATTGATCTTCCCCAGCAGGACTTTTTTATGTTGTTATGTTCAAGTTTGTATTGTCTAAATCCTATTAAATTGTTTTTTCGGGTTGCATCATACCACCTGCTTTCTAGGTGCTATAGTAGAGGATGAGGCTATCAATGGCTACCAGTCATGATGGCTTTATATGACCTCCAGTGTTAGAGGTGATATGCCTCTCAGTATCAGTTGCTGGGGAACATGGGCTGGAGGGTGCTGTTGCACTCATGTCCTCCTTCTGCCTTTCCCACAACATCTGGATGACCAACAGGATGCTGGACTAGATAGGCCTTTGGTCTCATCCAGCATGGCTCGTCTGATGATCTTTTATTTTTTTAAAAGAAAAAATTAGATGGGTATACAAACATAAAACCAACGTTGGCCAGGATGTTCATCTACATTATAAATAGCTGCTCCCCTAGAATTAAAAAAATGTATTCTTTAACATGGCACATATAAAGTTTGTTTGTAATTATGTGTTGTAGTGCTTTTGATTGGTTGAAGTGTTTTTTTATTAAAGTTTTAGCCATTATTGTGTATTTTAATTGCATTTTAATGCCTATCATAATGTATTTTAACGTTTTTAAAAGAATTTTCTTATAAACCGCCTAGAGATATTATGAAACATAGACAGTGGCATATCAATCTATTAAATAAATAAATAAATAACGCCACCACCTCCACCCCACAAAAGCCCAGTTTGTCTCTATTTTCTGCCCGCCCTCTCTACTTGGATGAGGGTGGGCAGAAAAGAGTTCTTGGATCATGGGAGGCTCCCCGGAGGATGCATTCAAGCAGAGCGTCCAGAATGTCCTTTTGTGCCACCTCCTGTCATCTGTACACTTCATGTATTTCTTCTACAGCTTCTGTGAGGGGATGCCTAGTTAGCTAGTCAAAGACAGTACCTACAGCCCCAGCAGCCCAGTAACTGGATCTTCCCGAGACCTGCAGAGCGCTGCTAAGCTGGGGAAATATTAGAGCACACTGAGAAATGATCCATGACAAGAGACGTCATTGTCCCCGCATAGCTCGGGTCTGGAGATCTGGTTGCTCCACCCCCGTTCCCAGTAGAACGGGCGCACTGGAACGAGCCGTCACGGGTCAGCAAAGAAAGCGGGAGTTTCACTTACGTGAGCTGCTGACAAGCTCCTCTGCCATATGACACCCCTGGGCTCCTTCTTTGCGTAGCGCCGGCAATGAGAAATGGACAGTGGCCAAATCTAACGCTTGCACAACTGGCAACGAGCCAGGAGCAGGAGCCATAGGGCAACAGCTGCACAGCTCTTTGGCTTTTGCAAAATAAGAAAGTAGGGGGCATTCTCTAATCTTTGGAAAGGTCTGGTATGTATTCTCTAGGGATGTGCACTGGATCGGACCCGATCCACGATCCGAGTCCGGTTCAGTGGGAAATCGGATAAATTATCCGATTTCCGATCCCGCAGCTGGATCGGCCGATCCAATCCGAACCGGTCCGAAAAAGCTCCGAACCGGTTCGGCGGATCGGCGGATCGGCGGGCGCCCACTGGCGCCCACCGCCGCTTCCATTGGCGGGCGCCAGCGGGCGCCCGCCGATGAAAGTGGACAGCGGGGGGGGGAGGAGGGGGGCACTTACCTTCTCGGCCCGGTGGCTCCCGTCCGGCGCCGGCGCCTACTACTACTAGCAGGCTCCGCGGCCTGCTCTAGGGTGGCGCGCCGGGTGATGTCATCACCCGGCGCGCTACTCTAGAGCAGGCCGCGGAGCCTGCTGGAAGTAGTAGGCGCCGGCGCCGGACGGGAGCCGCCGGGCCGGAAAGGTAAGGAGGGGGTGCGTGGAGGGGAGGAGGGGGGCGCGCGGAGGGGGGAGGGGGGAGGGGGGCCCTTACCTTTCCGGCCCGGCGGCTCCCGTCCGGCACCGGCGCCTACTATTCCCAGCAGGCTCCGCGGCCTGCTCTAGGGTGGCGCGCCGGGTGATGTCATCACCCGGCGCGCTACTCTAGAGCAGGCCGCGGAGCCTGCTGGTAGTAGTAGGCGCCGGCGCCGGACGGGAGCCGCCGGGCCGGAAAGGTAAGGAGGGGGTGCGTGGAGGGGAGGAGGGGGCGCGCGGAGGGGGGAGGGGGGCCCTTACCTTTCCGGCCCGGCGGCTCCCGTCCGGCGCCGGCGCCTACTATTCCCAGCAGGCTCCGCGGCCTGCTCTAGGATGGCGCGCCGGGTGATGTCATCACCCGGCGCGCTACTCTAGAGCAGGCCGCGGAGCCTGCTGGAAGTAGTAGGCGCCGGCGCCGGACGGGAGCCGCCGGGCCGGAAAGGTAAGGAGGGGGTGCGTGGAGGGGAGGAGGGGGCGCGCGGAGGGGGGAGGGGGGCCCTTACCTTTCCGGCCCGGCGGCTCCCGTCCGGCGCCGGCGCCTACTATTCCCAGCAGGCTCCGCGGCCTGCTCTAGGATGGCGCGCCGGGTGATGTCATCACCCGGCGCACTACTCTAGAGCAGGCCGCGGAGCCTGCTGGAAGTAGTAGGCGCCGGCGCCGGACGGGAGCCGCCGGGCCGGAAAGGTAAGGAGGGGGTGCGTGGAGGGGAGGAGGGGGCGCGCGGAGGGGGGAGGGGGGAGGGGGGCCCTTACCTGCCCGGCCCGGCGGCTCCCGTCCGGCGCTGGCGCCTACTACTACCAGCAGGCTCCGCGGCCTGCTCCAGGGTGGCGCGCCGGGTGATGTCATCACCCGGCGCGCTACTCGAGAGTAGGCCGCGGAGCCCGCTGGTAGTAGCCGCCGGCGCCGGACGTGCCGAGAAGGTAAGTGGCGGGGAAGGGGGCTTACCCCCCCCCCGGAGCCGTCCGCTTCTATCCGCTGGCGCCCGCGGGCGCCAGCGGATGGAAGCAGGCGGCCCCAGGGGGGGTAGGGAGCGCGGGGGAGGGGGTTTACCTGCCGGGGCCGTCCACAGCGGACGGCCCCGGGGGGGGGGAGGGAGTTAGGCCCCCCCTTACCCACCCGCCGCCATTTTTTCCTCATAGACTTGCATTGCAATGCAAGTCTATGGGGAAAAAAATGGCGGCCGATCCAAAAATTTCCGATTTTTGGATCGGGATCGGACTCGATCCGGTCCGGGGGGCCTCCGATTTTGTCCGAACCGGTCCGGGACAAAATTGGAGGTCCCGATCCGGGTCCCGATCCGATCCGGGGGGTCCGTGCACACCCCTAGTATTCTCCTCAGGTGTATATTCTTCTGCCCTCATGAGAGGAAATAAACCAGAAGCCACAAGGAAGCGAAGATTATTTTATATCTGTCTGTCTCTATCTTTATCTCTCCTTTCTCCTCATCTCTTTCCTTCTGTCTGGAATGAATCAATTCTTAGAAGGGAAAATTGTTTCCTCTGAGCCCAGTCTGTCTGGCCCTGAAATGATTGCTTGGACGCCAGGGGAAGTAATGGCGGGTACAGAAGAGGGGTCAGAAAAGGCACATGAAAGGGAATGTTGCAAGTTGCTATACCACCAGGACTGGCTCAAGTGAGTTGGCTCCTGAGGCAAAAAAACAAGATGGCGCCCCCCTCCATTTCACATTCAGCAACTGACAGGACTGGTGGTTCAGTCTTTCGCCACACCTGAGCAGGCTAGTTTTAAGGGATGCAGGATAGGCTGTGTGTGGCACATATAGCTCCGTCTTCCTAGAAATGGGAATGAATGGCCAGGGCGCTCAAGAGAAACAGCTGGGGGAGGGCTCCTGTTGCCCCCCCCCCCAGCACATGCTGCCTGAGACAGTTGCTCCTCTCCGTCTAATCATAGGGCCGGTCCTGTCTAACTCTTTCAAAGAAAAGTAGCTTGAGGAGCTGGCTGGTCTATCTAGTCCAGGATCCTGTGAGCCATAGTGGTCAACCAGATGCCCCAATGGGAAGCCCACAAATGGAACATGAGAGCAACATAGCCCTCTGCTGCTATCATCCCCCAGGGACTAGTATTCAGAGGTACAGGGCTTCCGGTCCTGGACGTAGCCAAGATTCAAAAAGCCGAATACCTGGAATTCAGCTTTCTAAATTCAGTCCGAGACAGGAACCCTGCGTCCTTCATACTTCTGTCGAATCTAAATAAATTCTAAACATAGAGACCAAACGTAACAATTTGGTTTGACTCAATGAACACAAATTGGGAGAGGTCACCCGTAATTTCTTCTTGTTCTTTTTGGGAAAGAACACTGGGACATGGGTCTCCACACAGCAATCAGCCTTGGGCGAAACTGTGACCAGTGAGGGTCATTCACAGTGCAAAATAACACGGCATTAGGTACCCTCTCTAGTTTCCCCCTTGCTTGGAGATGCCCTTGTTTGCTTTCAAGGAGAAGTGCCAGCTTGCCAGTTTAATATTTGATCATTGAAGCTGTCAGCTACTGGCTCCCAGATAGCTACTCTTCCCTCATGCGATAAATTCCTAGGATACAGAGAAAAATCAGCTGGCCTATAGCCCATCCCATTGCAGGAAAAGCAACAAGCTGCAATCTTTGCATGGGAAAACCACATCTACACCACAGATCAACCTTGGTCGTTTCCTCCTTCTGGCTCGTGGCTTGTTAAAAAGGCAGAAGAGCAACCCTCCATTCTTTTCTTAATGTAACCTCTAATGTGCCAATGGAAACCCAGATATGGAGAACGTGATAGAACGGTCAACGCCCAATCCCAGGTTCAAAGTCAGAAGATACACTCCATACCTTCATCTCCCTTTCTCTTGATATGTTCACTTCTTTAGCTGGAGGTGAACATAGGAAGCCGCCTTACACTGGCTGAATTCGGACGACACGTTAAACTAACCAACTGACAGTTGTTTAATTAAACAACCGTTGCTTAACGTGTCGTCCGAATTCAGCCACACAACGCATAGCCAACCCACAGTTGGTTAAGCAGGAGGTTTAAACAACGGAGTTAAACAACTCACTTGCAAGTTGTTTAAAAGTTAGTCAATTGACTAACGTGTTGTCCGAATTGAGCCACTGAGTCAGATCCTTGGTCCATCTAGCCCAGTCTTGTCAACACTGACTGGCAACATCTCTCCCTGGTTTCAGGAAGGATTTCTTCCTAGCTCTACCTGGAGATGCCAGGGATTGAATATGGGACCTTCTGCTGCAAAGCAAGTGCTTAGACGGGGGGGGGGGAAGTCCTACAACTCCCAGCATGCCTCAGCCAGCCATGTTCTCTTTTCCTGCTCATTCTTCTCAGCTGGGGTTTTGCTGGGTGTAGGCTTGGTGTGTAAGCTTCTGCTAACACATCAAGATGCTTGGTGTGCAGGCTTCTGAAATGGAAGGGGAAGGAAAATATTGGAGCGAGTGTGATAAACATGAGAGCAGTGTGTGGTGGTGCTTAGTGTCAGACTACCTCGCTGGGTGACTCTGGGCCAGTCACTGACTCTCAGCTGAGCCTACCTCATTGGGCTGTTGTGAGGATAAAATGGAGAGGAGGAGGATTATGTACCCTACCTTGGGCTCCTTGGAAGAAAGCGGGGATAGAAATGTGACAATCAAAATTGATTTTAAAATATGTTTCCCGACATGGGGAAAGGGAGACAGTGGCTTGCTGCCAGGATCTACCTTCTGTGAACAGAAGAGATCCGCTGCTGGAAGGATCACCTGCCTGATTTTAGGGGGATCACCCTTCCCCTATCTATCACAGCTGACTCCATTCAGCCTGGTCCTCTGACCCCCTTTGTAACATTTTCAGGGGACAGAAGGGGCTGCTGTGTGGGAGGAAATAGGCTGAGGATGTCCGTTTCATCCAGCCCAGTTCATACACCTAAATCTGAATCCAACCCCTTGTATTTTTAATCCATTATTTTCTTTTTCTGTTTAATCCATCCCCGACGGCTTTGAAAGATGTCAAAATGGGGTAATTTGTTCAGACCTGAGGGCTACAGTCAGAAAACTCTTGTGAGCCAAAGGGCTTCTGTGTGTTGTTTTTTCCCTGCCCCTCGTTATCGCCACATTGTGCATAAAACGTATACGTGGCAGACGCACACTCCTAGCTGGGAGGCATGTGTCACAGACCTCCCCATCCATGCACTTTGCAACGGGCGACTTAAAACAGGCATGGGATGCTTTCGGAGATGCTCACCACTTAATTGAGCTCTCCATTTAGATTTAATTTAGGTTCAGCTACATTCACGTTGACTCACGAACGCGCATGCTTCCTTCGACGCGAGGAGGCTTGTTGGAGGCCAGAGGAAAATTCTCATCTTCCCAATTGCATTTCTCACTGACGCTGTTCAAGAAGACACCGTTAAACGTAAAATGACAAGGCACATCGAGACGCTTTGTTGATCAATGGCCACATGACCCATGAAGGAAGGAATGTGCAAGCCTCAGGGCTCTACGTTCTGCTCAGACCAATTTGGAGCTTGGTCCCTTTTAGATGCCAAGGTGCTTTCTCATACTTGCTCTTGTGCTGGCGTGCTCCCCATATCTTCGTGTTACGCAACATTCCTTTCCCGCTGAGACAGTGCACAACTAGCTGTGCAGGCAAAGCTGGGTGGCGCATCCCTTTGTCAAAAAGGGGTGTGTGTGTGTGTGTATGTGTATGTGTCGCATCTTCATGTGTGGTAGTAACGAGAGCAATAATTTAAGAGACAATCCTCTGATTGCCGAAATAATTAAGACACAAAAAAGCCAACGAGAGTCGTGGGTACTTAGATGGGTGGATATCCCAGTGCAGAGAGGCTTCTCCTGCATGCCCGGTGGCAATTCTCTCTGTGGACATGCCCTTCCCAATGATGGGAGCAAGGTTTGGCCTGCTACAACGGAGCCACCAATGGCAACACTTTCTTCCAGAATCAACGGCGGCCGGTACTGTTTTACCCTTTGGGAAGGAATGTGCATATCAAGGACCAAACTGGTGGTGACATTTGGATAGAGATTGTCAAGGATAAAAATCCACTTTGGTTGTAAGGCAACTCTGCTTTATTGAGCGTAATGCAGCTGCAATGAGAGGGTCTTACAGACAAATAGGCGGACCAGATAAAAAACAGGTCAGGGCTCATGTAACTTTAACAGTTCTAGAGAAAAGGGAATTTCAGCTAGTGTCATGTGTATGCAATTAGTTCCTGGTGAAATTCCCTCTTCATCACAACAGTTAAAGTTGCAGGCACTATACTAGAGTCACCATATGCAAAAGAAGGCAGGGCCCCTGCAACTTTAACAGTTGTGATGAAGAGGGAATTTCACCAGGAACTAATTGCATACAAATGGCACTGGCTGAAATTCCCTTTTCTCTACAACTGTTAAAGTTACATGAGCCCTGACCTGGATTTTATCCGGTCACCCTACAGACAAAGAACTTCTCAACTGGCCACATGAAAAGTAGGTATATTTGTACATCTTAGCATCTTAACTAATTAGCAGTTAGCAAAGTACTAAAGCAAAACAAAGATCAAAGAAGATGTCTTCATTATACCTTATCAACAGGTGGCCCATAACTCTTCTAGCAAATGTCAGATTGACCTGGAAGATCAGTCCTCCTTCTCAACCTAGTTTATTTGCCCTTCTAATTAAGCAGTTTCAGCATTACCTCACATTCAGGCACATACGTCATTCCAATCCCATCATGCAGTTCACTTGCAAGAACCAAACTACATACAAAGGCCTACATATAGAACAGGTGTATGAAGGCTTGTGGCTTTGCTTTCTCAAGATGGATGCATCCGTCAATTTTAGTTCCTTTCACTTTCTCATTTTTCCAACCTTAAAGTTCGGTTCCTTCCAAAATTTGAGAATTTTTCCAGTCTTCAGTTTGGTTCATCCGAAATATTGAGAATTGGGGGGGGGGGGGGACCCAACATGGAAATTCACACACATTTTTGTGTATATTTCTCCTAATATATGCTGGTTGGAGCAGATTCTCAGGTGGTATTCTACCTGCCTCTCTCTCTTTTGCTCTCTTTCTCTCTTTCTCTCTTTCTCTCTTTCTCTCTTTCTCTCCCACTGGATTGCGTAGTAATTGTTTAATTGTTTATTATATGTTGCAAGCTGCCCCAGCCTAGATGCTATGTTGCAGCAGAAGGGTGTGGTAGGAATATATATATATATATATATATATGGAAATACAAACATAAAACTGTTTCCTAGCACCAGCTGAGGGCCTCTCATCTTCCATAACATCCTTAGAGAGCGTCATTGCTAAGCTGCTTTCAAGGCGCATCTGGTGTCAAACGAAACATTACTCAAATTCCATTGTTAACGACCAAGTCCGTTTTTTCCAACCCATTTCATAGAAGGCGCAGGGGCAGAAGTACAATTCCTCGGGTTCCCAAAGGAAAGGGAATTACTATAATATTCAGTCCTGTGATGTAGCTATACCTCTACAATTAGGTTGCTTTCGCTGCTGTTCAGCTAAAATATTCCTTCTTTATCGGGAGAACCTGCAGTCCTTGAAGTAGTGAAGTGGTAACTTTTTTAAGTGCAGGTGCTTATCATACAATCCCCATAGCAGAGGAGTGTCCAAAATGTGGGCAGCTGTATCTATGGAGGTCAATGCACATGCGCACACAACCCCCACCAATGGGTATGTAGCTTAACACCCAGTTTATTAGGATCTGCTGACAGTCATAGAATAGGGAGCTCACAAAGAGCTGGAGAGACCTGAGATGGCGTGTGAAAGGGAAGGGAGGGATGCAACCTGCCTCCAAAGAGCAGGAGGCCACCAGCCCAAGTTTTTCCATGAATTTATTTTCCCAGCCCCAGGGAGAAATGGGTTGACCTAGTTTGCACAACCACAGTGGCTGAAACAGGTCACTGTGCGTGCCGGCCGGACGTCCCTACTTATCAGCACTGGTGTGGCTATCTGTGCCATCCGAACCCGGGCAGCGTGGCTTGTTTGAGGTGAGTAGCAACTCTTAAATAACCCTACAGAACCAGGCCCTTAAGTCACAGTCAACAAGTGCCATATTTCCAAGCCCTCCCTGTGAGATGCAAGACAATAAAGAGGTCTACCATGCAATCCACAAAGCTTTATTCAGCCAATAAATAACTCTTCACACCTGAAGGGAGTGAGAATGCTAGGAACTTTCCTCTAAGGTTAATTAGACTAACTAAACTAGGCAGTTGCCCTTTCAACTAAAAGGAAGAGTTTCCACATGCAGTTCAAGAGCCACTTTAGCTCAGGGAGGGTTTTTTGGGGGAAGTATTTGGCAAATGGCTATCCTGGCAGACTGCCTCTCGCCTGCTCTCAACTGGACCCACTGGATCCTGCAGCAGACTCTGGGATCTGTCAACTCCAAAGTCCCCTTCCCCTCTGACAGAGGCTGAACTCTGGAACCAGGGAGGATGGACTCTAAGTCATTGGCATTCTCTTCGATAAGCTCCTAGGAAGATTCCTCCTTGACTCAAGAGTCAATCTCCTCCCCTGCTTCCTGTCTTAGCGGTAAGTTTCTAGTCCTCCTCTTCCTCCTGATTCCTACTCTGATTGACCTCCTGAAACCCCTTCCCCCACACTAGGGAAACAGGCCTGATTATGACATCAAACCAGTGCAAGCGGTTTTCATCTCCATCAGAAGCAGGTCTTTTGTCAAGCTAATGGTTCTTTATTGCCCTTTTGAAACCAAGCCACAATACCTCGCATTACAGCAGGGAAAAAGCTGGCAATAATATGATTGCTAGAAATTGTCTCTTCTCCCCAGCTGCTGTGAGGATTGCAGCTAAGCTCAGATGGATCAGGGACATCTGTAGGGGGGTGGCAGATGACATCAACATCCGTGCTAAACAAAAAGTCCTGGTACTTTGACCCTCTGAGCCCTGTGTCTGATATACCACCAGGCTCCTGGCTTGATTTCAAAAGCTCTCTGTAAGCAATCAGTTAACACCTCACTTTCTAGGATGTATAAACTCTAGAGAGAAAGGTTTACCCTGCCCACCACCACGTCCTCCCTAGAAGAGTATCTCTGAGGAGGTTCAGGACCAAAACAGACATTACTTTAAATGCATGTCTAACAGTTACAGCTTTTGCTTTTCATTTTTACTCTAGGATAGGTGCCACGGGCCCCCCAAGCCGAATTGGCCCCCCAGCATGGAGATGGGTGGGTGAATGTTTTGAGATCTGGATGGGGGAGGGATGTCCTGTGCCTACTCTAGAGTAAAAAATGAAAAGAAGACATAGCCGCTAAACACACATTTAAAGTAATGTCTGCTTTCTGGCCCTAACACAAAAAAGGTGTCCCTACTCATTGTCTATATGAAAGATATTGGAAGGACACATCTCTCCCAGCTGATTTGCAACTCCTGCCCACTAGCAATTTGACATCTGGGATGCCCTGCGATGCCAGACTGTTTCCTACCAGCAAAAGGCAGAGGTATGCAAAGTGTGCAGGCCTGATGTATTTGTCCTGTTGCTCATATGCCCCGGGTTGGAACGATCAAGGAATGGAATGTGTTGGGAAAGAATTTCCGAGGCAACATCAGCAGGAACTTTGCTGGGGAGGAGCAGGGGATCACCTTCCTGGGCACCAGCATTTAACAGAATCAGGGAGGTGTGACTGATCTCAATTTCCGGAATGTCTGCTGAGACAATTTGGAAGCAAAACCAAGGAGTCTTGACTGCAAAGTCTTCTTGAGCAGCCTTCCCAAAACTCGTGCCCTTTAGATGTGTTGTACTACATCTCCTGTCATCAGGGTGGCTGCGGATTATGAGAGCTCTAGTCCAAAAAAACTGGAGGGTGTCTGGTTCAGGAAAGCTGCTATAGAGCAATTGGAGCAAAGGTGGGACAGGTAGGGATCAAACAACAAGATTCTATACATATCTCTTCAGAAGGCAGCTCCATTAATGTCAGTGGGACTTAGAGCGTCATCACACAGGGGGAAATTGCATTTCCTTACTGTTGCTTCTCTGCCCCTGCTTCTGCCCTTCACTACTTCCTCTTTCCTCCCAGAGAGGAAAGAGGAAGTAAACAAAGACCACGTGGCCCACTCGGGCTGTTTTTATCGTGCCACTTTTCCTGCACACAGCTGGAGATCGCGGCACATTCCGAGTGGGTTTAAAAAAAAAAAAAAAAAAGTCGGATTAAAAGGGATCTATTTTGTGACGGAAAAACGAGCGGAAGGAGCGGGAGACAGACGTCATTGTCTAAAGGTCGTGCGAACATCTGGAAGTGGGTAGTAGCGATAAAACGCTCGCCTAATGATGCCCTTACTCCCAGGTAGAAATGTTAAAATTCTGGAAATGTTGAAGCCATTGGGGATGGGGGAACCAACTTTTTTCCCATGGAAACACCCAGAAAGTTGGAGGGGAATGAAATATATCCTAAACTTACTTTCTTATCAAAGCTACATTATTATTATTATTATTATTATTATATATTATATTATATAATAATAATATCCCACCTTTTCCCCAGTACTGGGACTCAAGGCAGTTTACAAGATTAAAACATATACAATTAAAACATATAAATATAAATTTACAAAAGTTAAACTGGAATGAAACCCACAGTAAAATTAAAAAATATTTTTTTTAAATTAAAAAGCAATAACATTTTTTTTAAAAAATCGAACACAACACAGGTCCAGAGTATTTCCAAAAGCCTGAAGGAACAAAAACGTTTTTGCCTGCCTCCGAAGGTGTAACAAAGAGGGAACTAGCCTAGCCTCCCTGGAAAGGGAGTTCCAGAGCCTTGGAGCAGCCACTGAGAAGGCCCTTTCCTGCATTTCCATCAGGTGTGCCTATGATGTTCGTGGGACTGAGAGAAGGCCGCACTGCCTTTGTGCAAAGCCCCCAGCATGGGTTGAACCACGGTGTGTGTCGTTTCATTTGTATACATAGCTTGAGTGGGGTTATCAGCGAGAGCTTGGCGTTGGAGATAGCAGCCCTTTAAAAAGTCTTGAGTTGATACAGGGCAATTATGAAAGACCAGATTAATGGGTCGGTAGCCCAAGCCGTAAAGTGCACAAACAACCAGCCCCATTACAAAGCGTCAAGGCTCGACCAAAGCAAATAGCTTGATTTGAATGGTAAACTAGCGCTTATCTCAACCAAGCGGGCATGTGATTGCTGACTTTTGATTGGCTAGGAAGAAGCAAAGGATCTTGGGCAGGATCTACATTACTGCTTTAAAACGGTTTATAACAGTAGTGACAACTGTTGGGGCCCTGGACACACACCATATACAGTTTTCACACTGGTTTCAAAGTGTCATATCCTCCTTGTAGATCTGGAGCCTATCTACACTACTGCTCTAAAATGGTTTATAACAGTTTAAAACCGGTTAACTGGTTTAAAATAGGGATGTGCACGGACCCCCCGGATCGGATCGGGACCTGGATCGGGACCTCCAATTTTGTCATGGATCGGTTCGTACAAAATCGGAGGCCCCCCGGACCGGATCGAGTCCGATCCCGATCCAAAAATCGGAAATTTTTGGATCGGCCGCCATTTTTTTCCCCATAGACTTGCATTGCAATGCAAGTCTATGAGAAAAAAATGGCGGCGGGTGGGTGAGGGGGGGCCTAACTCCCTCCCCCCCCTGGGGCCGTCCGCTGTGGACGGCCCCGGCAGGTAAGCCCCCTCCCCCGTGCTCCCTACCCCCCCTGGGGCCGTCCGCTTCCATCCGCTGGCACCGGACGGGAGCGGACAGGCCGGGAAGGTAAGGGCCCCCCTCCTCCCCTCCGCGCGCCCCCTGCTTACCTTCCCGGCCCGTCCGCTCCCATCCGGCGCCGGCGGCTACTACCAGCGGGCTCCGCGGCCTGTTCTAGAGTAGCGCGCCGGGTGATGACATCACCCGGTGTGCCACCCTGGAGTAGGCCGCGGAGCCCGCTGGTAGTAGCCGCCGGTGCTGGACTGGAGCGGACGGGCCGGGAAGGTAAGCGCCCCCCTCCTCCCCCCCCCGCTGTCCACTTTCATCGGCGGGCGCCCGCTGGCACCGGCCAATGGAAGCGGCGGTGGGCGCCAGTGGGCGCCCGACGATCTGACGATCCGCCGAACCGGTTCGGAGCCTTTTCGGACCGGTTCGGATCGGATCGGCCGATCCAGCTGTCGGATCGGAAATCGGATAATTTATCCAATTTCCCACTGGACCGGACTCGGATCGTGGATCGGGTCCGATCCAGTGCACATCCCTAGTTTAAAACTGTTATAAACCATTTTAAAGCAGTAGTGTGGATAGGCTCCCGGTCTGTCCACTCTAACAGTACAATTCTACACAGACCTACTCAGAAGTAAGTCTTACTCAGGTCCATGAGACTTACTCCCAGGTAAGTATACATAGGATTGCAGCATGAGGTTTGTTGGAGGGTGGTTGATGATAGGGACCCACCTGTTGAACAGGTGAACCTTTTCTTACAACTCTAAGCTGCAAAGTTTTGCTGGGCTTCTTCTTGAACAGATGCAAACATCGCAATGAATGCTACAGAGTGGTTGGAAAAATATATGTCCCGAGATAAGCGTTTCTCCACCTTAGCTTTCCCCAACCTGGTGCACTACAGATGTCTTGGACCAAAATTCCCATAATCTCCAGCCAGCACAGCCATTGTGTACCAATTGTGTGTGCTTGCCACTGAGCTATGGGCCAAGCCGACCTTGATTCCGGTTTGCCTGCCTTAGACACAGCCCACCAGCTGATGCTATTTCATCTAGGGTTAGGGTGGCTAATTAGATGTTGCCAAAAAAAAGAGGAATGCATCAGCCAAAAAAGAAGACACTGATTTTCATACAATCAACATATCCCAATTAATATATGTAGTTGCACATAATGTAAATAAAAATACAATAATCAGACTGAACTGGGGACGACTGTATCCAGGTGACCGGTGTGCCTGCTGCTCTGTCCAGGTGCTAACTGTGGAGGCTCAACTTCAAAGCCCATAATCTGCTCTCCCTTCTGATGGTTGTTTATCTTGAACACAGACTTGGACTGAACAGCATTTCAAACAGAGCTGGGATGGGCAACTTGCGACCTTCCAAATGTTGCTGGACTACAACTCCCATTATCCCTAACCACTGGCTTGGCTGCCTGGGAGTCACAGTCTAACAACATCTAGAGGGCCGAATCTTCCCTACCCCTGAAAGAGAGGATGCCTTCACACAGAGGACTGTGCTCTCTAAAATAAAGCATGCGAGCCACCCTATCTGTAACCTTCTGCTAAAAATATTTTATTTTTCTTCCAATGAAGCATATCTATATTTTCCCCCGTCAACCAAAAAGGCCATTTCAATAAAGACCTGCTAAATATTGACATTTGAAGTTTGGGCTATTATTTTTTGCCAAGACTGTGCACACATAAAGGGAAATCAGTGTTTAATAGTGTATTGATGTGCAAGGTTAAAGGCTAATGCATTGCTATACATACTCCTTAGTGTACAGTACACCATTAAACAGGCTGCAAATCTCAATCAAACATCGCAGGGAGTAGGTGGGGATTAAGGCCGATATTCCAAGGAAGAATGTTCATAGAATCTAATGCAGTCAACATTTATTTTATCTTTTGCCTCTCTGTTTGGAATTTTAGGCTGCAGTCCCTAAAACACACTTACTAGCAAGTAAGCCCCACTGGACACAACGGAATTTACTGCTTAGGAAATGTGTTTTAGGCAATTGTACCATTGGAGGCCGGGGGCTCCAATAATAGCTCCTTTAGAGTTCTGACTGAACCGGAGCGGATTTACTACCCCACAGATATCACAGCCACCAGCCTCCACTGTACATGGAATGGAGGGGGCACCATCTTGTCATTTGCCTCAGGAGCAAAATGTCTCAGGCCAGTCTGGGTGGCATAGCAACTTGCAACGCTCTCTTCCGTCTCTTCCTACACCAGAAGGATCATCTCCTACCATATATACCTGCTGGATCCTAAAGCCACAGTCCTATGCATGTTGAGATAGAAAAGAAAGTCCTACAACTCCCAGCATTCTCCAGCTTTCTTCAGATGACCCTGCGGTGGGTGGCTACTAAGGAGATGTGTAGGGCACCAGGTTCAGGAAGGCTGAGGGGGGGAACACTGACCCTAGGGGTATGAAGAGAGGCAGGTGGCTACTAAGCAGCGGGCCTTTTCCGTTGTGGCACCCCAGTTGTGGAATGAGCCCCCCAGTGCGACTTGCCTAGCGCCTAGGGTGTCCAGATGGCTTGGGGTTTCCCGGTCCTAACCGGGAAACCTGGGCCCAACCGGCCCAACCGGGGGTGGTGGGGGCAAACCGGGGTGGCGGGGGGTCACGCGGCGGTGGCAGCAAGCGAGGACTGGTGGTAGACCCGGCGGTGGCGGCGGAGGAGCCCAGGAAGCGGCCGCCCCAGAAGGTAAGTGCCCTCCCTCGCGCCTCGCGCTCCTTATCCGCAGGGGCGTCCGCTTCCCTCCCGTGCTCGAATCTACTGAGAAACAGGCTTCGCGGCCTGTCCCTCAGTAGCGAGACAGGCCGCGAAGCCTGTTTCTCAGTAGATTCCAGCACCGGAGGGAAGCGGACGCCCCTGCGGGTAAGGAGCGCGAGGCGCGGGGCGCGGGGCACTTACCTGCTGGGGCGGCCGGGTCCGCCGCCGCTGGGTCCTCCACCGCCGCTGCCGGGCTCGTGAGGCCAGAGGCCGCGCGGAAGGGACGGGAGAGGGCCGGATCTGGAAGTGATGTAATCGGCCCTCCCCCGCCTCTTCCGCCTGGCCTCTGGCTTACGAGCCCAGCAGCGGGGCACCCAGCGGCGGCGGCGGCGGGGGACCGGGGGGGGCGGCAGATCCGGCGGGGGTGGCAGCGGCAGCGAACCTGGTAGGTCCGGGCTGATGTTTTTTGGGGGTGGGTGGCTTGGTGGGGGGGTTGTTTTGGGTGGGGGGGTGGCTTGGGGGGTTTGTTTTGGGGGGGTGGCTTGGTGGGGGGGTTGTTTTGGGTGGCGGGGTGGGACCGGGATTTGGGGTTCCAAAATCTGGTCACCCTACTAGCGCCTACACTGTGATAATTTCGGCACCAGGAGAAGGCCTTCTTATTTTGCCAAGTTTTAATATTGAAACCTATTTAATTTATTTTTAACTTTTGTATATTTCTTATTTATAGCTTTTAACTGTATATATTTTAATTTTGTAATGCCACCTTCAGGCCAAGCATTGGGCAAAAGGCAGAATAATCAATAATAATAATAATAATAATAATAATAATAATTGCTTAATCATGCTACATTTTATCGTTTTAATGGTTGTGTGAACCTCCCAGAGAGCTCCGGCTATTGGGTGGTATATAATGTAATAAACCAATAGAAATAAATAAAGACATTTTGATTATGCCTTTATTTAAATCATTAGTTTTTATCATTGTTGATTTGGTGGTTTCCCACTGATCATTTGGTAGGTTCCCAGCATTTGTGCAGGGTCTCAGACAGGATCCGACTCGGAGATGTTGGGCATTGAACATCAGACCATGTACATACAAAGCTCCTTCCTGTCCTAGTTAGGTGATGCATCAATATAACCAATAGAAACCTAGCAATGGCCTCAGTCTTAACTGGCCAGATCTCCCAATGTTGTAAAATCCAAGCCACACAATGTATAAGTGATAAGACTGGAAAGAGGAGAGAGCCAGACCAAATGCCTGCTCAAGGAACAAACAAATATGATGAGATTTGTACATCTTCTGACAGCCCTTCAATTAGAGGACTGCCCCCTATGAAGTTCAGCGGTATAGTGGTAAATGCTGAAGTGTAGTCGCTCTTCATCCCCAGAGCCACGCCCCCAAGGAGAGCCCAAACGTGAAGGCAGCTGTGTCGATTCATATTAACAAACCAGTTCTAGCCGTTTTCAGCTCTGGGGTCTTAATTGCCCGTCCAAGAGGGAACCACGTCAAAATGCTTCCCATTACAACAGCGATAGCTCCCACTATATATTGTTGCTAAGAAAAATAACTTGTCTTCCAGCTCCTGCTGGGGATTGCAGCTAAACCCAGAGGGAACAGGGAATTCTGAAGGGGTGACGGATGACCACAGTGTCCGTGCTAATAGAAAAGTGCCGGGGCTGCGTCCCTGTGAGCCCTGCCTCCACTACACCACTAATCATGTAGGACCCACGGTTACCCTAGCTGTACTACCCAGGTTGAAATCCTTGCCTGCTCAGCCTTTCATCTCATCGGATGACATAGGGCCAGCCACTATCCCTCGTCTAACCTATCTCACAGGGTTTTTGTGAGTTTAAAGTCCACAAGACAGACAGCATGGGTGTCTTCAAGAGCTCCCTGGAGGAAGGATAAGATTAAAAACAGGCAACCAACTAATCCATCAACAACTCATTGCCACCTGACCATATTCCCATAGGTGTGAGCAATACATTTCATTAGGGTGTGTACCCAGGGGTTATTATTTTTTAAAGATGAACATTTATTGAGTGCTCAGTCATAAAGGATATTATTTTATTCATTTATTTATTAAACACTCTGCATTCATCTTTCCTGACTGTGGGAGGACCATTGCAAGGGGGCAGGGAATGAGGAGACGTTCCTCAAGCCCCAGCATTGGTGGAGCTTTGGGGTGACACTAGCCTTTTCATTCCTGCTGCCAGGAGCAATGATGCTCTCTTGGAGGCAGCGGTTCTTTGGCACGATGGCGGAGCAGCTGGAGGGCCATTCCTGCTGTGTCTGGATCCCCCTCTGGATCCCTACTCAACGGCCCCCTCAATTCAGCACATTGCTTGAGACATTAGAGTGTGCCTGGGCAGACCCAGCACACCCCTTGCGCACGCCTATGCATCTTCCCAGGAAATGCCTTTTTCCTCTCTGTTCTTGCCAGCCCATTCCTTTTGCATGAACGCAAGCAGAGCGAATGGCAGTGCCGGTTGATTTGTGGAAAGCAGCAAGGTGAGAGCTATTGTTGAACATTCCATGCCTGATTCTTTCTTTTTTTTTATCAGTGAAGTGGAAAGGAACGGCCATCCTGGGTATTAACAGCCCTTATTGGCCAGGTTTCCTTGCCCTGGCTGGCCAATGTTTTTTTTTCCCCCTTTGAAACGATACCGAGGGCATCGAAGGACTCGCTGTGCCTGGATCGAGAGGGACACAACACGGCGCTTAGGAGAATTTCCATTTGTTTTTCTTATCAAGAGATAAAGCCAAAATCCAGATGGCTGAATAACCAGAGGGAAATGTGCGGCATTGCCATGTAAAACTCTCTGGCAGCTCTTTCCTGCGAGGTCACCATCTCCTGCGGCCTCACTGCCACTGCAAATTAATCAGCGATTCCAAAGCGATTGTGCAGATGATACACACAGGGATGTATGGATTTATGCAAAGTCACACATATTTGGGGAGGTGGAGAGGGGACTGCACTCCGTCCTTACTGCAGGATTTCCAAGACCCCTCCAGCAGCCAGCAGTTGGGACATGATGCCCGGCCAAAATCTAAGATTTGGGCAACACTTTGCTTAGAAGGAACTGAAAGGTCCCAAAAGAGTGAGAAAGCTTTCAGGTTCTTCAGAAATCTTCATCAGAATGGATGCTGAGCAAAAGGCGAGCAGAGGGAGAGAATGCAAGTGTGATGTCAAAGCCACCAAGCCTGCTGTTGAAACAGTTAGCAGGATCTCATTTCAGAACCAGGCAGTGAGCAAAAGCAGCTGATGGGATGCAAGGGCAGAATTGGGTGTGTTGAAATGGCAGGGGGCATTGCCAGGCACTTCAAAGATACAGGAGCCAGCCCCATAAGACACAGATCTGCATAAAATTTGTGTGTGCTAATTTATATCCATATATGCAGATTTAGAAATGGTGACCAGGATATATTTAAATTTCACAAAAGGCAAAGCCAGCCAGTTCCTTGTCCGTCTAAATCCCACCAAATATAAAGAATTCTTTAATTATTATTATTATTATTATTATTATTATTATTATTATTTATTTCATTTCTAGCCCGCCTCTCCATCCAGATCGAGGCGGGGAACAACACCAAATACAAATATAAAACAATAATTTTCAGCCTGACCCCAGATCATCCGAAAACCAATAGCTCCTCTTCAATTACAATACATTTGCAATGGGTGTTGGGTGGGGGAGACACAAAAAGGAGTAGATGATAAGTTTTCCCACAAACTCTTTCACTGGCACCACGCAATTAAGTGTAGCAAAAAATCTTCCATTGGCACTAATGGAAGATATATATTTTTCTAAGCTTCATTGCTTTGCAGAGAGGGATGTTTTGAGGGGTGTTGCAGTATGTGGGAAGGATTTATACATCGCTCCCAAGCTGCGATTCCCCTTGAAAATTGTCCTCCTGGAAAGTTCCTTTTCCCCTTAGCTTCATTGCTAAGATCCAGGACCCTCAGTGGAGGTTGGTGGTTCTGATGTCAGTGAGGTGGTGGATCCGCTCCAGGTTTCAGTCGGAACCAATCAGAATTCTAAAGGTGCAAAGCCTTGGATAGCTCCTTTTGAATTCTGCCTGGTTCCGAGTGAAACCCGGAGCGGATTCACCACTCCCATTTGATTTTGGAACTACCAGCCCCCACTGGGGTCCCTGGTAAAGAGATTTGGGGGCTGGATGCCCTCTCTCCTGCCACTCCTCCAACCCAAACATTCCCAAGACTTTCTGGTTTAAAGGGGGTCAATGGGAAGGCCTCACATGCAGGAACATGATCATTGACCCTGGCTAAGGCGAGTTCGAACAAAGGCAATTTCCGTATCACTCATGCAACACACTGTTATTTCCTTTCTTCTGCTAGCCCTGCCCTGTCGGCTGTTTCTTTTGCCGGCCGGGCCTTTCCCTTATGGCTATTCAACGCCATCCCAAGCCCCTGCTGCCAAATCATCTTCCTGGCGTTGGCGAGAACATAATGCAACGCGTCCATGGAAGCCTCTACACGAGACATTTAAAGCTCTTTGAAGTCTCATTAAAAATTTTACCTCTACAAGAGCGGAGCGTAAATCAGGAGTTGAGGTGCTTTATCTCTCTGATCATGTGCATTATCGAATGCGCATTAAATAGTGAGTTTTATTTTGCTCCGGCCGTTAAAGCGCATTTTGCCTATGTGAACAAGCGATTCTCCACATTAACTACTTCTAAAGCGCATTTCAAACAACTGGTAAGGCCACCAGTTGTGCACTCAATTACCTCTTTCGTACAAGCATTTACGATAAAGCGCTTCAGCGATTATGCGCATAATCGGCTAACCAGGCGTCAAACAGAATCCATCTAGAGGGGGTCCAAGCCCGTCCTTTCAATCTGCTCATTCGAATGGGAGGGGAGAAGCCGATTTCCAGAGCTGGAACTTTTCACACGGCTGCTGCGGTGCTATGGTGTGATATCTAGCTATTAAAAGGACAGGAAGCCTTTGCATTGGGTCAGCCTGACTCTCATTCAATCCTAGGTCTCTCCAGTTAAAAGGGAGCTCAAGTTGCAGACCTAGGAAAGGGTTTCTGCCCAAGAGATCTGCTGTGACTTAGCTGTGAACAGCTAAAGGACCGTGGCTCTCACTGAGGCATTTATTTTTATCTTTCTGCTCATAGGCACTACACATATTTTGCATAGGAAGCCAAATTGGCTGAGGCTGGCCCAGGCAGAGAATTTCTCCATCCCTTCTTGCACAGCTCATGCCAGGGCTTCTAGCTCACTGCATTAGCAAATGTTCAAATGTGTGCAGCATCCCCGCTCAGGCAGCAGTAAATGAAGGGCTCTGCATTCGCTCTTAGTATAAAATGGCAACGCCGCAGCGGCCATTGGTTTGGTTTCATTTCATTTCTTTCTTTTCTATGCCGCTCAATAGCCAAAGCATTCCAGGCAGTTCACAAAACCCCATTAAAACACAAAATATGACACAAAAACCTCAGATAAGATCTATAACATACAAAAACTCAAAGCAATTGATAAAGGTGAAAAGCAAGAAACAATAAAAGCCCTAGACCTGATCAAGCAACTGCTATTAAAAGCCCTATCATATGCCATCATATGCCCGGGAGTAAAGAAAAGTCCACAATGAGGAGAGTGTTTCGCAATGGTGCTACCACCAAGAAGGCCCTGTTGCTTATCACCATTTGTGACACAAAGCAAACAGTACATTTGCCAGCCATATGGTGAAGAATCTATGGAGAGACGGTGTAGAGGGGAATGTGGTCTTCCTACAGGGAAGAATAAGGTTGCCACACTGCTCGTGTGCCTTCAAGAGCAATCCAACTCACAAGAACCAAGCAGGCGAAGCTTTGAGCTGCTCTTAACTCCTTGCCATAGCTCAGTGGCAGAGTACATGCTCTACATACAGAAGGTCTTCTGGGTTTGGTCCCAAGGTAAAACGGATCTGAGTAGCTGCTGGGCTGTGAAATAAAACAGACCTGGGCTTGGAGATTTGTTTCCAGTCAGGATAAAGAACACTGGCTAGAATTACAGATGCGCAAATCTGTCAGTTTCGCTTTCTCCTGCATTTGCGTCTTTAAAATCTCAAGTTCTTTCTCCCCCGCATATGAAAATCTTTGCAAATTATGGTAAATTCTTATTAAAAACAAACTAAAATGGAATTCTCACCCACTTGCACCAGCCCTATTGAAAGGATATTCCCATAATGTTCCTACCTGCCATACAGCTATTAAAGAAGAGGAGCCTGTCAGAAAAAAGAGGTGGCAACCCCAATAAAGCACTAATATGATTGAAATCGCAGGGATTCAAACCCAGACTTTTAAGAGCTAAGTACTCAAAGCTCTGGGCCTGGATGGACAGATCTGTCGGTTTTGGTTTCTTCCACAATCATTTTTCCCCTGTCCTGAATATAAAGAACTTTGCAAATTTTGTTAAATTCTTATAAAACGTGAACTGAAATAAAATTGTCTCCCATCCCTAGCTCAAACAGCCTTCCCCCCCCCTTGATGTCCTCCTGATGTGTTTGGACTACAGGTCCCATTACTCCCAACCAGCATGTTAGGATGAGGCCTGGCCGCCTGGTCTTCCTGATGTGGATTCCAAATTGGGCTCAGAGGTTCAAGAAGAAGACTAGCAGAGACAGGAAGCAGAGGAGGAAATTCTCCAAGAATCTCCAGAAGTCAAGGAGGAATCTTCCCAGGAGCTTATCAGGCAGGAGGCTCGGGTTCAGAGATCCTCTTCCCCCTCCCCTACAGGAACTCAGTCTTTGTCGGAGGGGGAAGGAGCATCAGAATTAACAGATCCCAGAGTCTGTCGCGGGGTCAAGTGGGCGGAGTTGAGAGAAGATGGGAGGCAGTCCACCAGACTAGTCACTTGCCAGAGGTTACAACTTGAAGACCATCCCTGAAGGAGGGGTCCGGTAAAGCCTGTTGGGCACAGTGGGAAATCTTCCATTTAGTTGATAAGCAACTGCCTTTCTTTGTTAAACTAATTAAGCTTAGAAGACAGTTCCTAGCATTCACACTCTCTTCAGAAATGTCTATTTACTAAATAAAGTTGTGTAGATTGCACAGCAAACCTCTTTATTATCTCTCACACCTCAGTGGGAGGGCTTGGAATCACGACACAAGATTAGTCAGTATTATTATCTTCCACATTGCAGATGTGTTGTGGTGCTGAGACTGAGAGAGAGTAGCCTGCCTGAGGCTATACAGTGAAATTATGGCAAAAGTGAAATTCAAACAAGGGACTTCCTAATTCATCACTTGGTCTTTTTAGCTACTACACTACATCATCTCTCTCTTTGGTTTTGAAATCACAGCTGCTAGCAGACTTCATTTTTTGACCAAAGCCTTTCTTCTGGAAGCATCATTTGTATTTTCAGTGGTCCGGGGACAAACCGGTTAATCAGGATTCCCGTGATGGTTGACGGTTGCGGGGGGGGGGGGGGATGGAATGGGTGAGGGTGGCCCCCAAATAAGATTGCCAGAAGGAAAACTTCATAAGGGTTTTCTGATCATGCCAAAGTCTTTCCCTAGCTCCGGCCCCCGGTCAGGCTGCCAGCTGAGAGTTGGAACAGGCCACCGATGTCTGGGCTTTTGTTTCGATGAAGAAAGTCGAACCGTTAACTCAGTGTGTTGCTATTCCAAGAATTCCGGCCTCCGCTTTCGTTCCGTGTCGGGGATACATTCCCGACCTTCTGTTCTTATCCGTGTCAAGGAAAAATCCTGGAACTTGTCCAAGAGGATTCAGAGGTTGTCGTTGTTTTAAGTAACTGCAAATTTTAAATATTTTTTAAAGGGGAAAAAAATCTAAAATGATGAGCGATCCAATGGCTAAACCTCCTTCCACTGGAGTACGTGGGTGGAATATAAAGGATTCTCAGGATGGAGGGAGAGCCAGCCTTTCATCAAATTTGTTCCTTTAAGCCAGGGGCGGGTAATATCTGCCCCATGACCATTTTTGTGGTCCTTCCTAACCCCTGCTACCATTGCCAAATTTGCCACATTGGTGGAACCAAAAATAGCCGTGCTTTTGCTTGAAAACCAGGCGGACAGGAAACATATGTTGTGTTTGGAAACAGAATCACGCTCCCAGAGGCCTCCGGGGTTTCAAGCAAATTTGCCACTTCTTTGCTCTCGCCACGCTGCAGCAGCAATTTTGACAGCAGTGGCGTGGGGTAGGGATGCGATCCTGCCCCCCACCCCCGGTGGGTTCCAGTGGAGGGGACAATGGAGCCCCCTGACCCCAGACGTTGCCTGTCCCTGCACTAAGTGAGCATTATACCTGGCAGCAAGGTGGCACAAGCCTCATAGACTGAGCAGAAACCTACTATCAGCTAGAGTTGGGCGAACGAGCAAATTTTGTGAACCGCGAAATTCTCCACCTCGTTTACTGTGCTCAGTTGCACTGGGGTTTTTTTTCATTTTGTTTGGGGAAAGTGTGCATTTCTTAAAAACAGCACACCCAAATGCACTTTTCCCCCAATAGAGTAAAGTGTAAAAAATGCAGATTTGAGAATTTGCGAACGTTTTCAGAGAACATTCGCTCTTGCTCATGTTCTTATTACGGATTGTGAATGGGGCATGTTCCAACAGTTAGCAAATATAAACTAAAGTCTTGCACTGCACATCCCTACTGGTCACTCAGATGAGCCTAGAATCAGTGAGCACCTGGCTGATTTTGAGCTCCTGGCCTCTGCAAGTGAGTGGACTGAGAGATGGTAGCCGGTACTACTTTGCAATCTTTGCAGAGCAGCCTTCCCCAACTTCGCTCCCTCTAGATGTGCTTGACTAACACACTCATCACCCTGATAGCTGGGGATGTTGGGAGTTGTAGTTCAACACATCTGAAGGGAGCCTGCTCTCTAAAGGGTGATGCCAATTTTGCCTGCTGTTTCCTAACGCATTTCATGCTTCAAAATGCAATGGGCATTTTGAAAACCTATTATGAACGGGGCTTGGCCCTTTTGAAACACAGAAGGGAATGGCAAGTGGGGAGGAATCAAGAGGGGGAACTAGGGTGACCACACATCCTCTTTTACTGAGGACACTCCTCTATTTGAAGGCGTGCTATTTGATAGGCTGTCCTGTTCAATTCCAGTTTAAAAGAATCACACGGGATTTCTATTTAAATTATGATCACGATCTCTAAATTTGGATCTATACATTAAACATCAGCATATGCAAATTGTATACAAATCAGCATCCTCATTTTTGGCAATTCCAAAGTGGCCACCCTAAGGAGAACCTCTGCCCATGTCTTGACGTGCTTGGAGAAGGCAATTCGATAGGGTGATGACTTCGCAAAGCAGAGCCTGCTCAACCAAATATAGAGCTGGCAGTGCAGAGCAGGGTTCATGTCCAGTGGTATGCAAGCATAGTGTGCCGAATAAGCCAGTTTATAAATGGACAAAGAGGGAAACGTCAGAGCTTGCTGAGATGGAACCAGCAGGCAATCTTGTACACAAAGTGCTGAATGCAAGAATGGGTGTTTCCTAAAAGATTCTGCTGTCAATTCATGCCTAGCTCCTAGGGTGACTATTTTATGAGATTAAGAAAGAGCCATTTCAAGGAACAGCTAGCCAAGCTGCTATTGGCAGAAAATAGTAGGCACGAGATTTTGAACCGGGGTCTTCTTGAGTCTCAGCTTGTTTTCCTAAGTATTGCGCTGTACCTTCTCTATGAACTGAACTACAGAACAGTGAGCAATACCATGACTACCAAATCTCCTGTTTAGTCGGGCAATTGAAAGGTTCCAGGTTGCAAAGAACACAGGAAGGGCCCTGCGGCGATGGAACAAACGTCCATCTCATCTTGCACCCTGTTTCCCCAAGTAGTCAGCCAAATGCCTCCGGGAAAGCCCCCAAGCAGGACAGGAAGAAGGTGATCGTCCTCTCTCACTGTTCCTCCCCAGGCACTTCCTGTGAACAAAGAGCCTCCATAGAACCACGATGCCCTTTATTTCTGACGTTCAGGTATAAGTGCCAATGCTTCTGCATTTAAAACAGCCCCAGCCACACCCAAGAAGGAGGTATCAGCAGGCTTGGCAGAACCCTGAGGTTTGCAGAAGTGCAAAACTCCTTTAGGGAGGTGTGTGGTGGGGGGAATGGAACAATAAGAAAGCAAAAAAAATCAAACAAAAATGCAAAACACTGGTCATGCTCAGTGTCCACAGAATGCGGACTGGCTGTTTTGGTGGAAGGAGGGATGTAAGGATCTTACACAGTCCACTAGGTTTGTGCTTTGAGGATTGCCAGGCATTGCCCACTCAATTATCCACTCATTGACAGACGTAGACCCCCCTCCTAAAAAAAGTATCCTTCCCTCCCCCCCCCCCCCCAATCCCATCAGAATTTACAGAACTTTCTCTGGTACGCAACATTTTGTGCACCTTTTTTAGGTCAGTGTAAAATCAGTGAGCGGAAAGCACACATGAAAAGATTGCTAACCTACAAAGGCTGAAGAAAGCTCAGAGATGGGTAAAGGGGGGGGATGTTTTAAAAATGCCATCTACGTGACCATATTTTTACACAACTTCCTTCCCTTTGTACAACCACAGTTGCATACAATTCTGGAAAGTTTAAAAAATGAGCCATGGGGCAGATTCATGGAAATCTGGTATCATTTTGATCGTTTGTGGATTTCCAGTGGAGGCTGGTGGCTCCGATGTCGATGAGGCAGTGAATCTGCTCTGGGTTTCTGTAATAACCTGTCAGAATTCTGTGAAAAACCTTGGCTAGCTCCTTCAGAGTTCTGACTGGTTCTGACTGAAATCCAGAGTGGGTTCAGTGCCCCACTGACATCGGAGCCACCAGCCTCCACTAGTTCCCAATATGGTTTGTTGCCCCTGAACAAGATAACACCAGGAGCGCTCCATGCTGCAACATTTTCCTGCAGGTCCCTCTTGTAAGCTTCTAAATGCAAACCCCATTCTCCTCTCCCCCTCCCCATCATAATCTCCAGTTCTCTGGTGCTGACATCTCAGTCATGTGCCTGGAAAGAGCTGTGTTGACTTGCTTTTTCCATTCCAGGAAGGCCCAGGGATCCAGGAATGAGATCTGTCCTCTGCACGGGACACCGCTTTAGGGCAGGGTGGAGAGGATTCCGCGTTGTATGCTCTCTCTCTCTCTCTCTCTCTCTCTCTCTCTCTCTCTCTCTCTCTCTCTCGGGGAGGCCAGCCACAGGAATGGATAACAGATTAGTCAGAGAGCACAGAACCGATGGGAGAGCTCAAGCAGACTCAGAGAAAATGGTCTGGAAGCCAGCACATACACACTCACCAGGGCAGCAGAATTCACTGAACTCTTTCCCTTTCGACGGATGGATTTGCACAGAGCTAACTACACACCTTTCTGCCCTGGCATGAATGAGATGTCTAGAAAAACATGGGCGTGACTGCGCAAACAGCAAGGAGGCTTTTTTTTTTCCTTGCTTTTTTTTCTTGCTTTTTTTTCTGGTCTTTCCAGTCCGGGAAACTATTTTAATGCCGAGGTTCAGCCCTGGAACTTTGGAAGTCATCATCGTGATCTTGGTGCCACTGAGCTTGTGCAGAATGCCTTGTCCTTGAATAGCCACAGCCCACGCCCCTACACGCTGAGGTTGTCTGACCTGGTTTTCAGATTGGAGGGTGTGGCTCGCACAGGCTGGCTTATTAACCCATATCTCTCTTTCCCAAAAGTCAGGCACTAACTGTGAGGAATCTCTAGCTTTCAAATGCATCCCTGCTGGCATTTGGAAGCCCTGCAGCATTGGGTGCGCTCGGGGGACATGCTGACATACTGGCTAGAAATTCTGTACACATCAGCAACTGGTCCACTAAAGCCAGGTGTGTGTGTGTGTGTGTGTGTGTGTGTGTGTGTGAGAGAGAGAGAGAGAGAGAGAGAGAGAGAAAGAAAGAGAGAGAGAGAGAGAGCTATGATTCTGCAGGAACACAGGAAAAGCACAGAACAGTATTGAGCAAGGAATTCTGCTTCCTGACAATCTCAGCTCTCATTAAAACAAAAACAAGGAAAGGAATGGAAGGCTACTAGTAAGCTTTATGGACACACTAATTAGTCTTCATGGTTTGCAAATGATTTTCTTCTTCTTATGTGCACATCCTGCTATGTTATGTCCATATTAGTGGGCAGTCCAGTGGACAGGGGAGTAACAATAGGCATGCACAGCACATTTCATTGGGGTGTGCACCCAGGGATTTTTTTAAAGGCAATCATTTATTGTCTACTCAATAATAAGGGGCATTATTAAGCAGCCCGAATGTGGTGTGACTCCCAGCGCCACTGCTTGTCTCTGTCCCTTCGTACTGCAGGAGGAAGGAGCCCTGGCCGAGTAGGGAGTGTCTATGAGCCACCCACCCGGCTGGGGAGCGTGCATGGCAAGACATTAGGGTGTGCTTGGGCACATCCGGCACACCCCCTGCGCACACCTGTGCATGAGAATGCCATGTTAACCATGTATTTCTTTATTTAGACATACAAAATGCATTAAAGCTGTTCTTTTTTGTTTCAGCATTGTTTTGTGCAAATAAGTTTAATATTTTCAACATGAAATCAAAAAGGCATGCGTGCGTTTTTCAGTGCAATGTTTTATATATATAAAACTACAGGCACTGCTGAAATGGTGCCCACTAGAAAGGTATCAGGGAGGTTGTGCCAAATCAAAGGCATGTGGCAGCCAAAATCTCCTCAAACATGCCAGAACCATGCCTCTTTAAAAAAGATAGAAGTACCCCCAATCTCCCATCTTGAGGAAGCCTTTCCTCAAAGATAGCAGCCTCCCCCAATCTGGCAGCCTTCAGATATGTTGGAATACAAGTCCCGTAATTCCCAGGCAACATGGAACAACATCTGGAGGATACCAGGTTGGGGAGGGTTGTGCTAAGGTGAACTACATCTACAGAGATTGCATTGCTATGTTCCTTCCAGTAAAGTCATATTTTTGTGAACTCCTAAAGCAAGGGAGGAAACGGTTTCAGCCCCAGGGGTTAGAGTGACTTCCAGGACATCCCTTCAAAGTTCTGCTCCTGATGTTATCTAAACAGGGTTTCCCTAGGGAAACCCTGCTCTAGTTTGGAGATAAGAGTAGGGTTTCCCTAGCTAGTGCTGACGAGGGAAACCGTGCTCTTATCTTCAATCACTAATTGGAGGTAAGAGCGGCTTTCCCTGCTCAGCACTAACCTTTTCTATCACTGACATTGGGAAAGGGGCATGCCAGTCCCAGGAAGCTTCCTGGGCCAAATATGTGAAATTGCATGACTTGTCCAAGTTCCAGAATCCAGATTTTCTCAATGCAGAATTTTGAACCCCCTACAAATAGTTTTTTCCATGAGCATCCTCTCCAGATGAATAACCATGCTAGGAACATGGGAAGATGCCTTATATCAAGTCAGACCACTGGTCCATCTAACTTAGTATTATCTATAAGAACTGGAAGTAGGAATGGATGAGAAATTTCTTCAGTCCTAATTTTAAATGAACTTCCCGAATCTATACGCAAACCAGAACACATTTCTGCTCCAAAATCCACGCTCAGTTTTGCCATGCAATTCACAACTCAAGATGTGGGCACAACAACTCATATATTTTGCACACATTAAAATACGTATATTAGAGGAAAGTATGCACAAAATATATTATATTCGGATAAACTCACCTGCCAAATGTGCTCACGCTAAGAGAATGTGTATATTAGAAGAAATGCATGCAGAAATTTTCAGTGAGGAAGTATTGAGGCTAAATTTGCAAACAGATGAGGAAGCAGGCCCAAACAAACTTTCATTCAGGAACATGAGAAACTTAACAAAACTGAAACCGACCACTTTACCCAGCCCTACCTGAAGATGTCGGGCTTGAACCCGGGACCTTTTCCTTGTAACACATGTGCTCTATCATGGAGCTATGCTCTTTCCGCTAAAAAAAAGAAAGTAAGGTTCCAATCCTCATAATTCGGAATAAAAGACTGATCTAAATGGGACCATATGGAACTGAGCTATACTAAGACAGACCACTTGTTCATCTAGCTCAGTATTGTTGACACTCACTGGCAATGGCTGTCTAGGTTTTCTTTCCCACTGCTACCCAAAGATGTCAGGGATTAAACTTGAGCTCTTTTACATGCAACACATAAGAACATTAGAAGAGCCCTGCTGGATCAGACCAAGGCTCCATCTAGTCCAGCATTCTGTTCACACAGTAGCTAACCAGCTGTTGACCAGGGACCCACAAGCAGGACCCAATTGCAATAGCACCCTCCCACCAATGTTCCCCAGCAACTGGTGTACATAGGCTCACTGCCTCTGCTATTGGAGGTAGCACATGGCTATCAGGACTAGTAGCCATTGATAGCCTTCTCCTTCAGGAATCTATCCAACACCCTTTTAAATCCATCCAAATTGGTGGCCATCACTACATCTTGTGGTAGCGAATTCCATACTTTAACTATGCACTGTGTGAAGAAACCCTTTCTCTTATCTGTCTGGAATCTCCTACCAATCAGCTTCATGGGATGATCCCAGGTTCAAGTATTTTTAGAAAGGGAGAAAAATGCTTCCCTATTCACATTCTCCACACCATGCATATTTTTGTACAGCTCTGTCATGTCTCCCCTTAGCCTCGTTTTTTTCAAGCTAAACAATCCTAGCTGTTTTATCTTTTCCTCATAGGGGAAATGTTCCACCCCCTTGATCATTTTAGTTGCCCTTTTCTATGCCTTTTCCATTTCTGTAATATCTTTTTTTAAGAGTGGTGACCAGAACTGTACACAATATTCCAAGTATGGTCACACCAATGATTTGTATACAGGCAGTATGATATTGGCAGTTTTATTCTCATTTTTTTTTTCTAATTATACCTAACACGGAGTTTGCCTTCTTTACAGCTGCTGCACACTGAGTTGACGCTTTCATTGAACTGTCCACTACACCCCCAAGATCTCTTTCTTGGTTGGTGACCACTAGCTCAGATCCCATCAGGTAATATTTGAAGTTGTGATTTTTTGCCCCAATGTGCATCACTTTATACTTGATCACATTGAACTGCATTTGCCATTTACATGCCTATTCCCCCAGTTTGGAGAGATGCTTTTGCAGCTCTTCACAATCCCTTTTTGTTTTAACCATCCTAAATAATTTGGTGTCATCAGTAAACTTGGCCACTTCACTGCTCACTCCTAATTCCAGTTCATTTATGAACTGGTTGGAAAGCATTGGTCCTAATATAGATTCCTGAGGAACCCCACTATTTATAGCCCTCAAATGGGAGAATGTACAGTATAGTCTCTGCTTTCTGTTCTTTGACCAGGTACTGATCCATAAAAGAACCTCTCTTCTTACTTCCATGACTGCAATGTTTGCTCAGGAATCTTTAGAGATGTCAAAAGCCTTTTAGCTCAGTAGCAAAGCTCACTTGTGCTTTGCTACTGAGCTATAGCTCACACTTGAACAACAAGGAGAGATTCTCATAGCGTCCCAGTGCAATTGTTCAGCTCTCAAGTGTGCTGGGGCCGCAGTGGTGTTAGCTACTCCCAAATCATACCCACTTCCCCTGGATAAGATGTATACATTTGCATAGGGTGACCATATTTGGGAAATCAAAAAAGAGGACACCTAGTGGGGGGGCAGGAAAATGGCTTTCTGGGGCCACCTTAAAGGCCCCAATTGAAGCAGAGGAGGGGAAAGCATGTCATTCTCACCCCCACCCCACTGCTCCTATCAGGCCCTTTTCTATAATGTCTGGGAATGACACGTTTTCCCCTTTAAGGCCTTGATTGGAGCAGTGGGGGAAAATGACACACCTCCAGAAAGCACGTCATTCCCCCCTGCCACACTAATGGTGGCCTTAAAGGGGAAAGTGTGTCATTTCAGGTCATTATAGACAATTGCAGAAAATCCCCCCTGACACCCAGGATAGAACAAAACCCAGGACAAATCGGGGGAAATCCTGACAGTTGGACACCCTACATTTGCAGGCCCTCTGCTTGCTTCTAGCTGTGTAAAAGTTGCTGCGGGCAGCAGCATCAAGTGCTGTTAACGTGCATGGTGGAAGGGGAGAGGAAAGCCCCAGAAAATGTACCTACTGAACTGTAGGAGCCACGGAACGCGCGTAGCTCTGCCACCCACCCATTGCATCCCAGCAAGAATCCAAGATTCCCAGTTCGCACCTGGCATTAGTGAATCTCTTGGTATTTTCCACTGCTCAGTAGCTGGTCCCCAGCCATTACTAACAGCTGCTTCAAGCCAAACAGACCAGTGGTGTTTTGTATTTTTCACAACCCAGCCAAATGGCCTGAGTCACAAGCCAAGAGAAACAGCTCCAAATTAAACGTTGTGAGGCGGCTGGGGTGGGGGATGGCGGGAACAGGCAGGGGGCACGGAGGGGAGGGAAATTGCAGCTGGACTTGATTGATGGGGCACATAACTCTCCAGTAGTGTGACTCCTGCAACAGATGTTCCTGTACTTCTACTGCTTTAGAGACTTCTCAATGGCTTGCTTAGGGGTGAATGCCCCAAAACAGCTGCTGAAAGGGCTGTCCTACTTGACCGAGATTCGAGTTGATTTGGGGAGGAATAAGGTGTACCAGAGCATTCCCCAACACAGCACTCCCTAGACGTGCCAGACTACAACTTCGTTCATCCCCCTAAGGATGATAGGTGTTGTAATCCAACACAAGTAGACGGTGCCAGGTTGGAGAACCTTTTCACCTTCTCTCAAAATACTAGAACTTGGGGTCATCCCATGAAGCTGATTACTGGGAGATTCCAGACAACAGATAATAGGAAGGGCTTCATCACACAGCACATGGAATTCACTACAACAAGGTGTAGTGAAGGCCACCAATTTGGATGGCTTTAAAACGGGGGTTAGATAAATTCCTGGAGGAGAAGGCTATCAATGTCTACTAGTCCTGATGGTTATGTGCTACCTCCAGTATCAGAGACAGTAAGCCTGTATACACTAGTTGCTGGGGAACATGGGTGGGAGGGTGCTGTTACACCCACATCCTGCTTGTGGGTTCCTGGTCGACAGCTGTTTGGCCACTGTGCAAACAGACTGTAGGACTGGATGGACCCTTGGTCTGATCCAACATGGCTCTTCTTATGTTCTCATGTTCTTAAGGTTGGAGAACAAAACCTTTGCCAGAGCACTTTAACCTTATTCCTTCAGTATTAAACGTCACGCTATCCATAATTTCCCCAACAAAGATTCAATAACATGAGAACTGCCTAATAAGGAGGAACAATAACAATAAGGATGATGACGAAGAAGATGATGATGATGATGAAGAAGAAGAAGAAGTGTGTTTCCGAGCCCGGTTCAAGGTGCTGGTTTTAACCTATAAAGCCTTACACGGCTTGGGACCACAATACCTGATGGAACGCCTTTCCCGACATGAACCTACCCAAACACTACGTTCAACATCTAAGGCCCTCCTCCGAGGGCCTTCTCTGTGGTGGCTCCCCAATTGTGGAACGATCTCCCCGACAAGGCCCGCCTGGCGCCAACATTGTTATCTTTTCGGTGCCAGGTCAAGACTTTCCTCTTCTCTCAGGCATTTGGCAATATCTGAGGAGCCTGGGTTTGTTTTGTTTTGTTTTGTTCTTGTAGTTTTTTGAAGTGTTGATGTGGTTTTTAAATGTACAGATTGTGTGTATGTTGTATGTTTTTGCTGTTTTAATTTTTGTATATTGTTTTTAATTGTTTTTAATCCTATGTAAACCGCCCAGAGAGCTTCAGCTATGGGGCGGTATAAAAATGTAATAAATAAATAAATAATAATAAGAAGAAATATTGGACAGAGGACCATGTCAAAGCCATTTATTGAGAGCACAGCCAGGTAAGGATCAATCAGAAGAAAACAACCCTCAAAAATTGCGTGTGGACTCTGGCACATTTCTACTACAAATTGAAGCTGGCATGAAACCAGGAGAAGAGAGAGAGACAACATGTCCCCAAACATTATAGGGCCACCATGTCGAGATTTTCCATGTGGCTTATTTTCCCAGCACCAGGAAGAAACATGTTATGTCAAAGTCAACAAGCAGGTTCTAGCAGGTTCCCTCTCCATCAGAAGCAGGTCTTTTGTGAAGCTAATAGACCTTAATTGGCCATTCAAGGTCAGGCCACCCGAGAATACTTTGCATCACAACAGGGATGAAGCTCACAACACTATATTGTTGCAAGGAAAGTCCAACGCACCCCCACCCCAAGTACTGTGAGGTTTGCAGCTAACCTCAGATGACAGGGAAGCCAGTGGAGGCTGGCAGATGACAACAGTGCCCCTGCTAACCAAAAGGCCCAGGTGCCTTGACCCTGTGAGCCCTGGCTCCACAACTACTCAGAAGTAAATCCCACTGAGTTTACTGCTGTGGAGGCTGGTGGCTTCAATGTCAGTGGTGTGGTGAATCCGTTCCGGGTTTCAGTCAGAACCAATTAGAACTCTAAAGGAGCTATCCAAGGTGTGGAGAAAAGATACTACCCACACCCAAGAGGGAGGTATCAGCAAACGTGGGAGGAACCCAAGCTTTGCAGAAGTACCAAAAAAAAAATCTAGGTGGGGAAACTAAGATACCTAGATACCCAAAAGCACCCCAGTAAGGATTGAGCATTTCCAGTGGCCACAGAGGTTAGATGGTACTTCTGGGCGAGGCTTTAATTGTATAATCGAACTGATTCATTGATGGAAATTTCTCGGGGGGGGGGGATGATGACGCCACCCTCCCGTGTTTTCCCATTGCTTCTTCCATCCTTTCTTCTTACCAAAACAAACAAACAAAAAACCATTAAGGAAGAAATAACAAAACAGCTGGCTGGCTGCAACACTGAACAGGAGTACTCCACGCTGTAAGATTTTGTTGCAGCTCCCACTCGTTATCTGTCATCTAAACTGAGGCATCAACATGACAGATCCTGGTTGTTTTCAGAAACAAATCATGATTGAATTCCTAGTAAAAGAATATTCAAGCACCTTAGGCTGTTTGGTTCCCACACTTTTTAGGATATGTGCATATATTTGCAAATACTTCAGTATATACCCCTAGGCCTTCACCTCCAAAACATACACAGATATGCATTGGCAACCTCCTCCAAATTTCTGCCCCAAATATTCTCTCCCCCCCATCACCACCCCACTCCCACCTTTTCTGTGGCCATTGCAGATTCATATATGCCCATCTTATTCCTTAGACACAAGGATTGTCTTACAACATACTGGATGCTAAGGAACTAATTTCCAAGTACAAATTCAAATTCAACCACACAGCGCTAGGTAGGAAGTGTGTCCGCGTGTATAAATATCAAGTTTTCCTTTCAAAATAAATTCATGCATCCCTGCCTTGTTACTGAATTTAACTTTATTTCCCGTTTCAAATCCATTGTACCTAATTTTCACAGTTGTCTGTACATATATTGCATCTATTATGTGTTTGAATTTATTCCCCAAGTTGTATATTGTTGATACATTGATTATAAATTTTGGGTTTACTGTATCAAATGCCTTATACAAATCCAGAGTCAATAATGTCAATGGAATTTTCCTTATATTGCTCAACTTCATCAGACCCAATAATTTCCTCACCGGTTCTGCTATGAACCTGTTTTTCAGAAACCCATATTGATCTGCCCCAATAGATTCATTAATTACTTCTTTTAGTCGATTAGCCCAAATTTTGGTGAATATCTTGTAATCTACATTCAGTAGCGAAAGCGGCCTGTATGATTCTGGATTACATTTGTCTTTATTTAATTTTGGTATTAATGTTATTATGGTTTGGGTCCAAGTTTTTGGGAGGGGTCCCCCCTCTTGTATTTCACGAAATACTCTTTTTAACTGAGGTATCAGTTTGTCACTATATGTTTTATAAAATTCTCCAGTAAAGCCATCCTCCCCCGGGCTTTTGTTCTTTTTAAAATCTTTTATAGCCTGTTCTATTTCTTTTTCTCCTATTTCTTCTTGCAAATATTGTTTTTGTTCTTCTTTCAATGGTGGTATTCTGGCTTTTTTTATATAATCCTTTATCTGATCAACTTCTATCTCCTTCCCCTTATATAATTCTGAAAAATATTCCTGCAGTATTTCTCCCATTTCTTTTGAATCATATGTTTTTACTCCGCCTTTTGTGTTTAATGCCCAGATTTTGTTTCTTATTCTCTTCTTTTGAACTCTATTTGCTAGTAAATATTATTTACAATGGCCATTGAATTTCTGGCAGACAGAATTAGAACAAATACAAAGATTAAAGGAATACAGGTGGGGAAAAAAGAATTTAAATTAAGCTTATATGCAGATGACATTATATTGACAATACAAAATACAAAAAAAGGAATAAAAGAAATGACAAGAGAATTGGAAGAATTTTATCAGGCTCAAGGTAAACAAAAAGAAATCAGGATTGATGTGTATAAATATAGGGCCTCAGGAACAAATAGAAATATCCAAAATGACTAGTATCCCTATAATATCCAAAGCATTTAGATATCTAGGAGTACAGATCCCAAAAAAACAGAAGAACATATTGAAATTAAATTATGGAAGAGTATGGATAGAAATTAAGAAGGATTTGGCCAGATGGGAGAAAAAGCAATTATCACTATCAGATCGAATTATGGCAGTAAAGATGATGTTGGTGCCGAAATTTACATATTTGTTCAATGTACTACCACAGGAAATTCAAAACAGTAGGTTCAAAAATTGGCAAAATAGCTTGGAAAAATTTATATTCAAAAGTAAAAAAACACGAACGCAAAAATATTTAGATATAGGGTTACGCAAGATGGAGGATGGAGTATTCCACAATTAAAAACGTACTATGAGGCATACCAGTTAAAATATTTATTAGTAATAACAAAGGAAGAGGGTAATCTACAATGGGTAGAGATAGAAAGGGAGCTAATGGGACTTAAAAAAGAAGAAGAAATGTACAATGTATTTTACAGTAAGAAAGATATTAAAAAACAAATGAATAATAAAGCTCAATAAAAGGAATGATGAAAGTATGGTATCATAAAAAAGGAAAATTAATGCCAGGGATCTCACCTCTAACGCCAATCTGGATGCATCCAGAATTTGATATAAGTAAGAAAGCAATAACCAAAATTAAATTGAAAGAAATAGGAATGATACAAATGAAAAAATTTTATGAGCAACAAAATCCAATAACACAAGAAATATGGAATAGAAGAATACAAAATTTGGAAATTTCATGGATGGCATGGATTCAGATTGGCAAATTTATAAGAAACAGAAAGATAGGAAGGGAAAGTACAAGGGAATTAACAGAGTGGGGAAAATATGTAGATAAATACAGAGTAGGGGATAAAGGAATGATAACACAAATATATAGAATCTTGATAAGACAAGAGACTGGAGGAAAGCAGATAGTAAGGCAGGTATGGGAAGGAGATTTGGAAGAGGGAATAGAAGATAAGGAATGGGGAGATATATTGGAGAAATTCCCCTTCCAAACAACTTCAGTAAGGATAAGGGAAGGTGCTTTAAAAATAGCACAAAAATGGTACATGACACCTGTGAAGATGGCAAAATAAACAGAAATCTGACATCAATGTGCTGGAGAGGATGCAAAGAAAAGGGGACCCAAATACATATGTGGTGGGAATGTAAAAGGGTTAAGAAATTTTGGAAAAAGGTATTTCAAAAAATAGAGGAAGTTACGGATCAGGAGATAAAAATAAAGCCAGAGCTAGCTCTACTGAATATGTATATTAAAGAAAATAGAGGGTTAGAAGATAAGATTTTAATTGGGTTCATGTTGACAGCAGCAAGACATCTGATAGCATCCAAATGGAAGACAGCTAGGATGTTGACAATTAAAATGTGGGGAAAAAATTTATGGAACATTGCAATAAATGAAAAATTGACACAGAAACTCAGAGTTTACGGGGGGGAAAGAAAAGAGATACCTTCAGAATGGACTGGAAAGCATATATAGAGTACATGAAAAAAGAACCAAATAGGGAAAATATGGTGGAAGCATATAAAAAGTTATGGGACTTATGAAAATAAAAGAAAGAAAAAAAAAAGAAGAGAGAAAGAAGAAAAAAAAGAAAAGAAAAGAAGAGACAAGCCAGAAGAAAAACAGCGGGGGGGATGAGGGGGAAGGGGGGGAAATTATATTCGATATTGATGGTTATTATTAAAATGATTTATATGTTGTTGGATAAGAAAATGTAATAAAGAAGTATTTTTTTAAAAAAAATCATGCAGGTAAATGGTTCTTATCCTTTTGCTGCTCATTGATGTTGCTTGTTGAGGTGGCTGCCATGGTTACAAGATCCAAGATGGATTCATCCTCACAGCTGAACTCTACGCTTCACTGTGGCATGGAAAAGCCCTCAGGTGGAGTCTGTTCCCAATTCCCACTGGGTGAAAAAAGGTACTGTAGAGACTTTACTCCCCACTTCCTCTCTCGAAAGTGAATAACCACTTTCCCAAGTCACAGACATGATGATAAATGAACATAATTCTTGTTGTGAGCAAGGTATAGTGCACCAAACATATGTGGATTCCACAGAAGGAAGGAGATATATACCCCACAAACTTAATAGCCATTCTTTTTTCTGAGGGAACTTTAGTTCCATGAGGGGAGTGAGGTATCAGGGCCTGTTGAAGACATTTTGCTTCCTCGGGTGAAGGACAAACCTGAGGGCACACCTGAGCGCAGCAGGCTAGCTTAAGAGTTGAAGAGCAACCCCTCAGTCTTCCAACATGTCTCCGCCACTCCTGACCCCTTCAGCTTCTGCTGCCTGAAGTGGCTACCTCATTTTGGAGGGACAAGTTGCCCACCGCTGCTACAATCCAACTGAAAATACTTAGGGTGACCAGGTGTCCTACTTTACAGAGGGCAGCCCTCTATAGGAATGGTTGTCCTGTCCAAGTCTTGCTGTGCATCATTTGGACTCACAGGGACAACCTTGTGACCACCCTGGGATAAATGGCAGGTGTAGGTTAGGCCCTGCTCTAAGATAAGCATCCTCTAAATAACTGTTACAGAAGGCCCAAAGGCTATGTGAGTATATCAACTATTGTTTCCCCAAGAAGAAAACCAGCACTAAGTATAGCCAAATAAGCTGGAACACATAGCAACAAACCAGAGTACTAGACATATTGAACAGGTACTGTTGGAAGAGACAATAGCAGTGACGACAAACCTGCATTATGTAAACTCCTCTTTGGGGCGAGGCTCAAGAACACAGTCACTAAGGTGTATCCCTTGCTTGCTAAACAGCATTGCTGCTTGACTACAGAAACAAACATCACCCAAACCATGAGAATCTCGCTGGTAACCCTGTAGGACACACAGCTGATTCTCTCTCCAAGTGTGGCCATGAGTATGCGAAATTCCCACGAGTGGCTCTGTGGTGACAATAATAGCATGATATCCCATAATTAACACACCACGGATGATGATGATGATGATGATGATAATAATAAAAATACAAATTTATATTGCGTTCTATACCAATGCACATTCCAGTTAACCAAAACATACAAAACACAGCAATAAAAACAAAAGTCAATAAATACTCATTAGACAAACTACTAACCAAATATTTTTGTGAACCATCCAGAGAGCTTCTGCTATTGGGTGGCACAGAAATGCAATAAAATAAATAAATAAACTAATTCACAACCAAGCAATTAAAATGTTTTAAATATCAACTGTTTTTATGTTTTATGTTTTTAAATTTTGTATATTGACTTTTTAATGTTCAATCTTTTAAAATTTTGTAAACCACCCAGAAAGCTTCGGCGATGGGGCGGTATATAAATGTCAATAATGATAATACTAATAATAACAACAACAACAAACAGGAACTCCCCACAAACAACAACACACGCAGAAGGTTAGAAACCAAACCAAAATGGCAAATCAGAATTGAAAACAAAATTGAAAAGCTATGAAAGGATAAAGGAATACATAAATGGAAATCGCTCAAATAATGTTTTTGCTGTTTTTAATTTTTGTATATTGTTTTTAATTGTTTTTAATCCTATGTAAACCGCCCAGAGAGCTTCGGCTATGGAGCGGTATACAAATGTAATAAATAAATAAATATCCTCAAAAATATCCAAGATGTCATGGCAAACAATAAAGAAACAGCAATATTAGCTCTTGACACGTTGAAACAAAAACTTGCAGTCCAGACTACCAAGCTAAGAAGATACAAAGAAACAAATGAAAGAAAATCCCAAAACGCTCTCTTTAAAAGAAACGAGAAATTATTATACCAAAGAATAAGCAAGAAAAAAGAAAACAACATTACTTCCCCCCCCCCCCCAACTAAAGAAGAAATAACCACATTCTGGAAAAATATCTGGTCAGAACCAGTACAACACAAAGAAAGCACAAGCTGGATACGACAAGAAGAAGACAGCGACAACTACCACAGCAAACAGAGTACAAAATAACCCTGGAGGAACTAAAGGAAATAATAAAAAGGACACACCACTGAAGCACCTGGCCCGGACCAAATTCAAAATTTCTGGTACAAACAGCTCACATCAACACACGAATACCTCACTCAACATATCAACACAGTCATAAAACAGCTGCACCTATTCCCCTTATTCCTTACCAAAGGCAAAACCTACATTAAACCAAAAACTCCAGGTACCCCAAACCCAGCTAACTACAGACCCATAACATGCCTTCCAACACTCTACAAAATTATAATTGCCACAATCACATGGAAAATTGAAGCACATCTCACCCAACATAATATACTCACAGAAGAAAAAAAGGATGTAAAAAGAACAGCAGAGGATTCAAAGAACAGTTAATAATAGACAGTATCATCATGAAGCAAACAGAAAAACAGAAAGGAAACCTCCACACCTGCTACATAGACTATAAAAAGGCTTTCGACTCCATCCCACACAGTTGGCTGAAAAAAATACTGAAAATATACAAAACACATCCCTCGATCCAAAACTTTCTGACAAGAATCCTGGAGACATGGAGAATGACAATGTGCCTAACAACAGACAAGGACCATATACAGACAGAAAAAATAAATATCAAATGTGGTATATTCCAAGGTGAAGCATTCAGCGCCCTATGGTTTTGCCTGTGTCTGAATCCACTATCCAACACCCTTAACAACACTACATACGGCATCGACATAAAACACCAAAAACAAGCAAAGCACAGAATCAATCACCTCCTGTACATGGATGACATCAAAATCTATGCTTCAACTTCAATACAGACAAAAGGCCTCCTGCGAATCACTGAAGAACTGACGACAGACATGAAAGTGGAATTTGGGATAGGAAAATGCAAGATGCTACACATAGAAAGAGGAAAATGGAAAGAAGAAGCAACATCAGAAACACTAAATAACTAAATATTACATAACATGGAAGAAAACGAAACATACAAATACCTAGGAGTCCAACAAAACACAAGAATCAATCACTCCACAGTAAAAACTCTAAGAATGCAATATAAAACTCGCCTCACAAATCCTAAAATCTAAACTCCACTCGAAAAACATTTTCAAAGCCATCAACACCTATGCAATACCCATCCTCACATACTCATTCAGAATCATACACTGGTCACACACCGAACTTGAAGAAATAAACAGACTTAATCACACCGAACTCACAAAACACCGCATGCTCCATCCCAACTCATGCATTGAAAGAATAACAATCAGCAGGAAAGAAGGAGGAAGAGGTCTGCTGGACATTAACAGAATTCATGCTAAACAGATAAAGTCACTCAGAAAATTCTTCCACACCAAAACCACCCCCATTCATAAAGCCATAGTAAAAGCAGACAAAAACTATGCCCCACTCAACCTAGCACTACAAAAAAAAAGATCAAACACAACCACTTACACTCACAGAGAAAAAAGAAAAATGGGCACAAAAAGCACTCCATGGGAAGCACTACAACATAATACAGAACCCACAAATAAACGAAGAACAATCGTACGAATGGCTAAGGAAGGGTGAGCTGTTTCCAGAAACCGAAGGATTCCTAATAGCTATACAGGATCAAGTTATAGCAACCAAGAACTACCAAAAATACATAATAAAAGATAGGGGTGTGCATTGGATCTGGTCCAATCCACGATCCGGAGCCCATCCGACCAAAATCAGATAAAATTATCCGATTCAATCCTGGCTTCTGGATTGTCCGATCTGATCTGAACCAGTCCGAAAGGACCCGATCCAGTTCGGATAAGATCGGAGGATCGGACCTCCTCTTCCCCCTCGCGCTCCTTACCTGCCGGGGTCATCGGCTGTGTCCGCTGCCCCTTCTACTGAGAAACAGGCTTCGCGGCCTGCCTCTCAGTAGCATGTCAGGTGATGACCACCCGGCGCCTGAGAGGCAGGCCGCGAGGCCTGTTTCTCAGTAGAAGGGGGCAGCGGACGGCAGCGGATGGCCCTGGCAGGTAAGGAGCACAAGGGGGAAGAGGGGGCTACCTGCTGGGGCCTTCCACTGCTATCCGCTGCTGTGATCTACTGAGAAACAGGCTTTGCGGCCTAGTTCTCATTAGAGCGCTGGGTATCACCCGTTGCTCTACGGAGAACTAGGCCGCGAAGCCTGTTTCTCAGTAGATCACAGCAGCGGACGGAAGCAGGCGCCTCTGCAGGTAAGGAGGGCGTGAGGGGGGAGGAGGACGAGGGCCCCACTTACCTGCCGGGGCGCCCACTTCTTACCGCTGCTCCGATCTACTGAGAAACAGGCTTCGTGGCCTGCCTCTCAGTAGCGCGCCGGGTGATGACATCATCACGTGACTCGCTACTGAGAGGTAGGCCGCAAAGCCTATTTCTCAGTAGATCGGAGCAGCGGACAGCAGTGGACAGCCCCTGCAGGTAAGGAGCGCGAGGGGGGAGGGGGCTTACCTGCCGGGGCCGTCCACTACCATCTGTTGCCACCCACGGGCGGGAGTGGACAGCAGCGGACGGCCCTGGCTGGCAAGGAGCGCGCGTGGGGAGAGGGACAGGGAGGGGGGAGTTAGGCCCCCACTTACCCACCCACCACCATGTTTTCTGTATAGGCTTGCATTGGGGGAAAGCTTTCTTTCCCCCAATGCAAGCCTATGACGAAAACATCAAAAATGGCAGCCAATCCAAAAATTGGACGTCCGGTTTTTGGATCAGGATCGGGTCCAATCTGATCCGAGGGACCTCCAATTTTGTCCGAACCGATCCAGGACAACATTGGAGGTCCTGATCCGGGTCCCGATCCAATCCGGGGGGTCCATCCACATCCCTAAGAAAAGATAACAGTGTAACAACAGACCTATGCAGGAAATACCATCGGTTCCAAGAAACAATAGACCATATAACAGGAGGATGTAAAATTCTGGCAGGAATGGACTATATGGACAGACACAATACAACTGCAACCTACACCATACTATACATATTCACCCGAAACAATCCTGGAAAATGCAGATCATAAAATATACTGGGACATAACAGTTCATACGGACAAGACACTACCTTGCAACTGACCAGACATAACATTCATAGACAAAAAAGAAAAACACGCATACCTCATGGACATAGCAATACCAAATAACAAAAATGTTGTTGAAAAGGAAGAAGAAAAGAGAGACAAATATACACCACTAGCCATGAGGAAAAGGTCACAAATATTCCATTAGTCAAAAAAATATACAGAAAACCTCCAGAAACTGGGCCTACCAGAATACATCCACACCAACATCCAGAAAGCAGTCATAATTAAAACATGCTCAATTGTTAGGAAATTCCTGAATCAATAAAAGACAGCATGACTTGGCAAAGCCCATCATGTCCGTCTAGAAAAACTGCCACGAGCGAGAAAGAGATGAAATAATAATAATAATACCAAACAATTTAAAACTCCAAAACAAACCGATCGTTCTTCATTCCATACACCAACTTCTATGGCTTCGACTCAAACAAATAGGTTTTCAGGCCTTGTCTAAATTTATCCAACTCTGGTCTCTTACGAAGGTGCAAAGGGAAAAAGTTCCACAACCGTGGGACAAGATGAGAAAATGCCCAGAGCCATAGTCCAAGAAACTAGGAATTGGATAGGAAGGCTTTTCTGTGCCACGTATCTGCCCTCACTTAATTCTGAATAATAATAATAATAATAATAATAATAATAATAATTTATTTATTTCTTACTCGCCTCTCCCTCTGGATTGAGGTGGGGAACAACAATAAATATAAATACAAAGACCATAAAATAGATAAAATGTTAAAAACAAATAAAACTAATACATTATTAAAACATCTTAAAATTCAACTAGGTAGGCCTGTCCATTGATCTGATGTTAACTTGGCAGAATCTGTAGGCTTTAGCAATCAGCTGGTATTTTTAACCAGTTTAAAAAAAACTATTCTGTGTGGTAAGTTGTCTTTGGAGTCTGAAATGACAGTAAATTCCAGATTCTGCTTGGCTTCATGGCTAAGGGCGCAAACCCTATGCATGTTTAGACACAAAAAAGCCCTGCAACTCCTAGCATGCCCCAGCCAGCTGGCTGGGGCATACTGGGAGTTGTAATGCTTTTTTTTTTTTGTCTAAACATACATAAGATTGCACCCTAAGGCTATCTAGTGAGTTAGACAACCAAGGCAAAATTTGACCCAAGGGAGTTCCTCTTTCACAAATCATTCTCTTGTAGCCGGATCCTCTACTTCAGCATTCTCCAACTGAGCACCCCCCAGATGTGTTGGACTATCTTCTCAGGATGATGGGGTTTGTAGTCCAAGACATCAGGAGAAATGCCAGGTTGGAGAAAGTTGATCCATAGGGTGGTGCGAAGCGAAGCGAACATTTGTATTCCAATGAACCCTTAAATCCATGTTTCCTAATGTGGGGGCAGGCAGACTACAATCCCCATTATTCCCCAGCCAGCCTGCCTAATGGCTGGGGATGATGGAAGCTGCAGGCCAACAAGATCTGGAGATTCAAGGTCAGGAAAGTCTGCCTTTAAACAAATGTACACCCTTATCCTCATCCTCCAATAAGAAATTATACTTTCTGACTTATGAATATAGCACCATTTCCTGCCCTAGTTATCACTGAGGTAGGAAGAACAAGAAATCTGTCTCTGGTTGGGACTGTACCGCTTCAGTCTCTAGGTGGGTTCTCAAATGATGGAATGTTCCCTCCTGCATATATATCCACATAAACAACTAGTTATCAGGGAGAAAAACTGGAATCTAACCTTGTGCTTGACTGGCTAGATATTTACATGCAGGGCTATGTGCCAGACTGTAGCCTTCCTGACCCCTTTTTTTCACACAGTCCATACACAGGTTTACAACCTCAGTGAGTAACTGGTGTTTAGTTTTAATTATATCATGGTATTAAACTTTGGTCTTAAAGCTTTCCGCACACCCCAAAAAAGAATGTGTATTTTGGAGGGTTGATCTGGGTGGCAGCATGATAAACTCTCTTTCTTTGCCAGGCCTGCAGGATATGGGGGATAAAAGAACATCCTCAACAGCCAGCAGTCATAAGTTGCCACACATTGCTTACTGAACAGTTAATTACACAAGCAAAACATGCGTAACCATTGCAGAAACCTGTCAAAGTAACATCTGGCCTGTAGATCTGCCTGAAGAGGAAATGGTGCGTTTCCATTTGGCAGTCTCTGCTTCATGTAGCAGTTAAAATCTAGGAACATGAGGAGAGAATAATTGTGTTTCAATAGTCTCTCAGGGTGCCATTACTTAAAAACAAGACTCACCAGAGGGTTCCCCTCCCCATGAGGTAAACGCACCTCCATCACTACAATGACAGGCAGGCTGAATTCGGACGACACATTAAGCAACTGGGGTGGGGGAAACAATCGTCAGTTGCATTGACTATCATGTCATCCGAATGCTGCCATAGTCAACTCAGCGCTGATCCTAATCCATACCACAGTTGATTATTTATTACCATGTTGTGTGGGGAGTACCCACTAGATGAACAACTGTGAAGTTGTTTATTACCCCACCATTGACTATCATGTTGTCCGAATTCAGCCTCAGTGTGGTGTAATGGTTTGAGTGTTGGACTGGGACTGGGGAGATCATGGTTCTAGTCCCCACTCTGCCATGAAACTCACTTGGTGCCTATGGGCCAGTGGCTGACTTTCAGCCTAACCTACCTCGCATGGTTGTTGTGAAGATAAAATAGAGAGGAGGGGAAAGATGTAAACCACTTTGGGCTGCTGGAAAGAAAGGTGGGATATAAATCTGACAGTCAATGTTTCTACTATAGCACCAAGATCTAGACCCACCAACCAGAGGGTGGTGCAGCAAAAGACACTCACTTGGAATTAGAGAATTCTGAGCCCAGGAATGTGTTTTGGGTACCAGAACTGAACGGCCAACCCTTCCATACAAAAATGTACTCCTGAGTAGCCCAAGATTTCTTTATTTCAGCAATATAACTGGGGGTGGGGATAGCAAGTACGGATGTAGAGAAATATGCAACAGGTTCAAATGAGTATGGATATCTATTAGAGCGTCATCATATGGGGAAATCGCGTTTCCTTACCGTCACTTCTTCGCCCCCGCTTTTGTCCCTCATTACTTCTTCTTTCTGCCTGGAGGGGAAAGAGGAAGTAAACAAAGACCACGTGGCCCATTCAGGGGCTGTTTTTATCACACTGCTTTTCCTGCACACAGGAGGAGATCGTGGCACATTCCATTTTTTTTTTAAAGTCGGATTAAAAGGGGTCTATTTTGCCATGAAAAAACGAGCAGAAGGAGCAGGAGGCACAAGGGAGGCAAAAGTCATCTAAAGGACACATGGACATCCATCAGTGGGCAGTAGCGAGCGTGTGATAAAATGCTCCTCTGATGAACCTCTTAATCTGATGTGCAGATTCTTTCTGAATCATGCCAATTCCGCGGACTTGTGGATCGTTTCTTCAATTCCCAATAACCCATTAGCACTAATGTGCACTTGTGTTCATCAGAATTAGCGCTAATACAAATTAGCGCAAGTAGAATGAAATTCGGTACCAGCAAAATAATCTGATTCTGTCAATGAGCGGGCGGCGGAATGAAAGGTACCGGGTAATTTGGGAAAAATAGATGGGATGGACTTAACAAAATCCATACATCCCTAACGGAGGGGAGGAGTGTTATTTTATTGTTATCCTTAAACCATTGGGAGTTGGAAATCCATACTGATCAACTGCAAATCACCCAGAGATCTGCTAGCAGATCCGAATCTGCTGTCTTTATGCCCACCCCTGAATTAGGTGAACGCTGTCTGGACTGACCACAAAATGTGAGTATTCCTTTATCAATAACCGTTCTTGGTTTGCTCCAAACCCCCCCCCCCCACACACACACACACACACACTGAAAAGGCTCTAAAATGGCCCTGAAGAACTTTTACTGCTCTTTTGACTCTGTTCCTTACTTTGTCAGACACTGGCTGTCCGGGTGCAAAAAGGCAGAGGTAGTCACAGAGGGCATAAGGCCAGGGAGCCTGGTGACCTCATCACCCAAACAGTGGAAATTAAATCAGCCATTTCTTGCACGCTTATAACTCACCAAGTATTGCTTGGCAGGCAGGATGCCTCCCCATTGTTACCATATTGCTTAACAGATAGACAAAACATCGCCATAACAACCATCTCTCGGATGTCCTAATGGATGGTTTGCGTTTGGTGGCACACGAACATGCCCAGCTGAAGGAGTGTGGTGTGTGTCTCTGCAAACAGCTGTGCGCTCTGCCCTCTGTCGGTTTCCCACGGATGGGAAGGGCCAAAAGGCCATCCGAGAAATTCGCCCCCCACTTCCAGACACACACACACACACACACACACACAGATGAAAAACCATGAAATAAACAAGCACTCAACAATCCTCTCAGCCATTTGCCAAAATTGGATAGTTGGCAATGGGGCAGGGTGGGGGGAGAGAGAGGTCCATCCCAGCTGTTCCTGGAGTGTGTGCGTGAGAGAGTGTGCTTTAAACGTGCTCAGCTACTTAGAGTGCAATCCTATGTATGTTTAGACAGGGGGGAAACTCCTACTGTTCCCAGCATTCTGTCTAAACATGCATAGAATTGGACCATTTGCACCGCTCAACCACTCATCGATCACTCGAAGACCACCAAATACTTTGCGTCTTTCTTCACTGCAGAAGGTTTTATTCTTCCACTGGAGATCATATTCAGCCAGCCAACTGCTGAGATGTCAGCAAGCGTCAGCCTTATGCAGGCCCAATGTCAAGGGTTAGCAGGATGCTCCTGTGTGATGTCATGCATGCTTCTACCTTCGTTCCAGTGGCCAGAGAACAGGTAGAAACAGTCGGGCACCTGCTCACAACTCGGCAGGGTCCCATGGGTCAGATCCCCCTGGATTTGTTCCTCCTCTTCACCGTTGCAACCTCACTGATCACCTGCGTCTCGCTCTGGCCCAGACAACGACGGGGGTGTTGAGAAAGAGGAGCGGCGCGGGCTGATGCCCTGCTCACCCGCCTGGCTCTCTGCCTGTCAAGCAAGCAAGGGGGAGCAATGATGGGAACAGAAGAGGAGGGGCAAGAACAGCTGGTGACCACAGCAGTGGGGAGGTAGAGGGAGAGGCCCACAGAGGGGGTCTTGCCCAAGGGAACTCACAGGCCTTGGGCAAGACCTGTGAGTTCCCTTGGGCAACTCTTTCAGCAGTAAGGACTAGATTCTAGAACGTGTGTGTGTGTATTTGCTGAGATTTTACTGAAAGTTTAACTCTGCCTCGGATACCAAAGACCTCCTTCCTCCCTACCCACCCTTGTATTTGCACAAGATCCAAACCGCCCTGTCTTGAACGTGCAGGATCTAAACCGTCCTCTCTTGAACTTGCGCAGGATCCAAACTGCCCCATCTTTTCTCTGATTTCCTGCGCCAGTTTAACGTCCCTTAACCTCTCAGAGTCAGTAGCCTGTGACCTTTACTGGTGTAACTCCTGCATCCTGATCTGTAGAAGACCACCCACTGCTATGCAACTCACAACTGAAGGAGCCGTCCTATATGTGCCATCTAATAAGCAAGGGAGCAACTAAACAAGATCTGGAACATTCCAATTTGAATGCTGAGCACATTGGGAGGGAATGACGCAAGCTGTCCCTGAGTCATGCACCAAGCCTTTTCCAGAAGCCCCCCTTTTTTCTGGTGTGATTAAGACCTCCACAACTGTCTGTAGATCTACGCTTTTTAGCAGCTGTAAGAGACATCCAAAGCCAACTGGCAAGAATCGCTTCTGGTGAGGAACGCTGTTCGGGGACCAAGAAGAGGGAAAGTGAAAAGGGAAGGGAGGACAAGCAGAGGGTTGCAGGAAGATGGAATCATAGGAAATGAGGGACCATTTCTTAGGGCATCCCTGTGTTGTACAACTTTGATCTATCTAATTCTGTCCCAGGTTGGCTTTCATTAGCCATGGAAAAGCTGGTTATGCTATTATTCTTAACCATGAAGGGTATGTGGATAGTGCCATTATGTAGTTTAGTCACCAGGTGGCACTGGACTTAATTGCATCTGGGTGGAGTCAGAGATTTCCTGTGTCTGCTCTGTTTTGTTTTGTGGGTCCTCCAAGCCATCCATGCCAGGATGGAAGGCCCATAAAAGAGTAACCAATGGGGTGACCGCTTGTGAATCACCCCCAAAAAACAAAAACACAGAATGACACAGGAGGACATATGCATGTGCTAATTTATACGAAGTCCCATTATCCTATCACTGCATCTCATAGAGGGAAGGGCTTCACCTGTTGAGTATCCATTTTGTCATGTAGCTGTAGAAGTCACAGAGAAATGCCTGCTAAAAATTAGAGTTAAGAGCGCCACAAACATAGTACTTAAAAATAAAAAATTAAAAACCATAGTTTCCACGAATGTCGCACCCACGTAATTTATCCACGTTAGTGAATCTGGAATGAATATCACTCCTGGATTACCATGCTAACTTTACGTATGCTAAAAGTTTCAATTGACATATGAGAGTCTTATGTGTTAGACTGCAGTTCCCATCATTCATAGTTAGCTAGCTGGGATTGATGGCAATTGCAGTCCAACACATCTGGAGGCCATTAAATTGGGAAGGCTTGGTTTATTTTTATTATTTATTTATTTATTACATTTATATACCACCCCATAGCCGAACTCTCTGGGCGGTTAACAAAAATTAAAAACATTGAACATTTAAATACCAATATACAAAAATTAAAACCATAACAGCCTAAAAACAAACTACATATCATTTAAAACTGTCCAGGGGTCAGTTATAAAGCTCAACAAATGCTGTTAAATGCCTGGAAGAAGAGAAAAGTCTTCACCTGGCTCCAAAAAGATGACAGTGTTGGCACCAGGTGAGCCTTGTCAGGGAGATTGTTCCACAGTTGGGGGGCTACCATTGAAAAGGCCCTCTCCCTTGTTGCCATCCTCCGAGCTTCCCTCAGAGTAGGCACTCAGAGGAGGACCTTGGATGTTGATCATAGTGTACGGGTAGGTTCGTGTCGGGAGAGGCGTTCCATCAGGTATTGTGGTTCCAAGCTGTGTAAGGCTTTATAGGTTAGAACCAGCACCTTGAATTGGGCTGGGAAATGTACAGGCGGCCAATTCAAGAGGGCCAGTGTCCGTCTTATATGTTCGAACCTTCTGGTTCCTGATATCAATCTGGCCACTGCATTTTGCTCAAGCTGCAGCTTCCGAACTGTCTTCAAAGGCAGTCCCAATTAGAGTGTGTTGCAGTAATCTAACTTGGAGTTTACCAGAGCATAGACAACTGAAGCCAGGTTATCCCTGTCCTGATAGGGGCATAGCTGGGCCACCAACCAGAGTTGGTAGAAGGCATTCCATGCCACTGAGGCCACCTGAGCCTCAAGTGACAGAGATAGTTCTAGGAGAACCCCCAAGCTATGAACCTGCTCCTTCAGGGGGAGTGCAACCCATCCAGAACAGGTTGAACACCCTCTATCTGGTCAGAAGAACCATCTGCTAACACAGCATCTCAGTCTTGTCTGGATTGAGTTTCAGTTTATTAGCCCTCATCCAGTCCATTGTCACAGCCAGGCACCGGTTCAGCACACCCACAGCCTCACCTGATGAAGTTGAGAAGGAGAAATAGAGCTCCATGTCATCAGCGTACTGATGACAACGCACTCCAAAACTCCGGATGACCACATCCAACCGTTTCATGTAGATGTTGAACAGCATGGTTAGAGTATTGGTCTAAAACTGGCAAAACACAAGTTCAAATCCTCACACAACCATGACATTCACTGGGTGATCTTGAGCTAGGGGTTGCCTTGACAGCACCACATTGGTGCCACATTCCCCCTAAACCTCGCGGTTTCACTCCTGCGAGGTGGTGCTGGGTAATCCCCATACCAAGGAGGGTGCATGGGGTTTATGGCAGTCATCCAGGTACTGGAGCCGCCTCCCCCCGCCTCCCCCCCCCCTCATCCTGGCTTCTGGCAACCAATCGGAGGTTGCCTTCAGCCAGGGAATGCCTCTACAGCAAAGCTGGAGTGAGGTTAGATGACGGAAGGGCTGTATTCGCCTTGCTACAGCCAAAAAAGTCAGAGTAAGTTCCCAAATTTTTTTATTCGTAGCTTTGCGAGAAAGCCCGCAGTGGCTGCAAGGTGGCTGCTGCATCATATAACCAACACACCACCACCATGCAGCCACCACGGGGCTTTTGAAGCCTATAGTCCCAGTCACCCTCTCTCTCTCTCTCTCACTCTCTCTCTCTCTCTCTCTCTCTCTCTGTCTTAACCTACCTCACAGAATTGTTGTGTGAATAAAATGATTGATTGATTGATTGATTGAATTTATATACTGCCTTTCTGGCAAGGTACCCATGGTGGTTTACAATTTTGAAATAGTAAGACAAACAAATGTTATAAAATACAGAACAGCATTCTCTCAGGCTTGATTCAGCAACTGGCAGCATGAAGTCCCTTATCCTGGCTTTCTTCACTTCAGAAATGGCAAGGGGAAACCACATATGCTTCGCCCGGCCATTTTAGAAATGGCAAAAAGTGTGGGATAAAAAAAGGCAAAGAAAGAATTGAAAGGGTGTTACGTAACCACAGCTTTAACCCCCCTGTTTGCAGGTTCAACAAAAATGGTGTTAATTAAGGGGTAGCAGCCAATCCAGCCACTTTAAAGGATCTTGAATTTCCACTCTGAGGTGGGGGGGGGGGGTACATTATGTTCCCTTTTGTTCTGAGGGCAAAGAGTCTCTTTTACATCCCTATATATCCTTACAAAGCAAGAGCACCACTTCCTGGGAGAGTTGCTAGGCTGGGAGATTGCCCCAAGTAGAAATCCATGCAGAGGCATTATAATTCCACCTCACGAGTACTCTGTCTGGTATCAAGCTGTGGGGAGGCCTGGAGAATCTCTCGCCAGCCCCCGCTGACATCGAGGGCTTCCCCCGCTACCTCTCCATAAGAGGAGCTGTTCAGGCAGCGGGCGTCAAGGCCTCCGGCTTTCCCCTCAGCCCTCCTTTGTTCTCTTCTCCATAAGAGGAGAGGTGGACAGGAGAAAGAGAAAACACCCCTCCACTCTTGGCACCCTGGCCCACATTCCATTCTGGCCTGTCACTGGCAAATATAGCCGCTCGCTTCACTCCTTGCTGACATCCGACACAGCCCTCTGGGAGGAATTTGGACACCCCGAAGGCTCATGTTCAAGGCCTCGGGCCTGCTAGCTACACCAGTGGGTTCTCCGGCATTGTTTTACTCTAACCCTCCACCTCCAATTGAGACAGTGATGCTAGGGGGTCCATGTGTCCTCTATTTGAAGGACTCTCCCATCCAATTCCGGTTTAAAGATAGAGAACTGTCGGAACTGTTGCCCAACTGGACAACAAGACGAAACAGGCAGGCACACAGGGCACCTGGTCATAGGCTGACCGTATGAAAAGGAGGACAGGGCTCATGTAACTTTAACAGTTTTAGAGAAAAGGGAATTTCAGCCAGTGTCATTTGTATGCAATTAATTCCTGGTGAAATTCCCTCTTCATCACAACAGTTAAAGTTGCAGGAGCCCTGCCTTCTTTTGTATATGGTCACTCTAGTATAGTGCCTGCAACTTTAACAGTTGTGATGAAGAGGGAATTTCACCAGGAACTAATTGCATACAAATGACACTGGCTGAAATTCCTTTTTCTATACAACTGTTAAAGTTACATGAGCCCTGTCCTCCTTTTCATATGGTCACCCTACCTGGTCACAGCTTTCCACACTAAGGTGAGAGGTATTGTATTTCTGTTTTTATTATAATTAGCTAGTGATTACTGTCACCTGAAGAAGATAGAAGTAAATGAAATACATTTGGCTGTAATGTACCCTCCTAGGGTGGCCGCTTATGAACTGCCAAAAAAGAGGAAATGCATTATCAAAAAAGAGGGTGAAAAAGGACACTGATCTGCACACTACTATAATGTACATGCATAGATGCAAATTCAGAATGAAATATTATATTTTGATACTGTAGAAATACAGTACACAGGGGCAGTGTCAGGGGTAGGCATGGCTGGGCACCTGCTGAGGGCCCACATGCCAGCAGGTGCCCCACTGACGAGAGTCCACTGGACTTGCTCTTCCTCTTCACCATGGCAACCTGCTAGTTCGTCTCCCTATTGCTCTGGCCCAGATAAGGGTGGTGGTAAGAAGGAAGCGCAAGAGATGCCATGGCCTCCTTGCTATCTGGTTCTCTGCCTGTCAAGCAAGCAAGTGGCAGCATTAATGAGAAAGAGGAAGGAGCTGATAACACTGTTGATGAGAAGGTAGATTCAATGGCCTGGTTCACACAATCACTGCAGTTTAAACAAGCCATGGCAGCTTGTTTAAGCTCAGCGTTTGCCAGTACTTACTGGGCACCAATTTCACAATAACCTTCCTGGGTGTGTCTTGCTGTGTCATCTGAACCCAGGCAGCATGGCTTGTTGCAGGGGGAAACAACCCTCAGATAACCCATGGTTTAAGCCACGGAGAGCGTGCGAACCAGGTCACCGAATGAGGGGGCCCACTGAGGGTGTCTTGCCCAAGAGCCCTCTAAAACCTGGAGCTGGCCCTGACGGTCCGACTCACCATGGAGCTGGCTGTGACCAGTTGATCTGTGTGCTTCCCTGGTCAGTCCGCTTTCCAGGTGCTAACTGTGATGTGCAATAGCTCTTATGGTTCCTTATCTTTAATTGGACAAGACTAAACAATGTGAGGGGCTGCTGGAGGGAGCAGGGAATGGGAAGTTTTCCTTACCTTAAGTGAACTCATCTAAAGATCCAAGACCAATTTTGGGCAATTCCCCTCTACCCTCCCAGCTTCCCTCAACCTACATTGATCAGGAAGGCCCCTAATTCCTCCAGAGGGGCTTCCGAGACACAGAGAGCTGCAGGGGGTATAGAAATGAAATAAATAAATAGTAGGCTATAAACATATGATTGAACCAAAATCTGAGGCGAGCCCCCAGAGGTCAATGTTGTTGAGGCTGGTGGCTCCGAATGTCAGTGGGCTGTGAATCCATTCCGGGTTTCCGTCAGGACCAGTAAGAACTCTACAGTAGCTGTCCAAGGTGCTTCCACACCTTGGATAGCTCCTGTAGGATTCGGACTGGTCCTGATGGAAACCCGGAGCGGATTCACTGCCCCAGCACTAATCGGAGCCACCACTGTGCTCAAAACACCCTCACTTGGAGCCAGCCGTAGTACCCACCATCCCTGCCTTTCTCTTTTTCTTCCCAAAGCTAAGTGTCAGAGGGCTTTGCATGTATGCTCTTGGTACACCCACAAAGCCTCGATCTCTTTCTGGGGGGAAATGAGGATGCTCATGCATCCCTCACACATGACGCAATGGCTACCTTGCCATCTGGCAAACATGTGTTGTTTTGGATGGAGAAGACAGCCACAATGGTGTCTGCAGAGTTTCAGAAGCTGCTGCATGACAGCCCTTCCCGCTAACAAGCTATTTCCAGCCGGAGACAACTGCTCCCATGTGGTGATGTCATGCTTCTATCTTTGTTCCAGTGGCTGGAGAGCAGGGCTGGTGTCCTGGGTAGGCATGGTCGGGCACCTGCCAAGGGCCCACAGCCTGGCAGGGGCCCATTGAGTGAGAACCAAAATAGGTATAAGGAAGCTTTCAAGGATATAATATATATCTGTGATAAAACAAATTTTAATACAATGACTAACATAACACACAAAGTTTAAAAGGATTTTTTAAAATAACAAATATAACATATAAATTTATAAAAGAGCAATGAATTGACAGTCCAAGATTTTACATACAAACTGTGACCCATTCAGATGACATGCTAAGCCACAGTGGTTAAGCATTTTGAGCTACACATTGTGGCTTAGTGTGTCATGTGAACCATGACTTAGCATGTAGTGTGAGCCATTCCTAACTATGGTGGCTGCATAACCACATTTAAGCATGTTCACTAACCATTTCCTGCAAAAGGGTTAGCAGCCTAACCATGGCTTAGTGTATCTCCTGAACACACCCAGTGTGATATGAGTGGTTTCCAAAAAGGCTATAAAGATACAAATTGTCCAAACCCAAACATGTTTCAACCTAACAGGTCTTCATCAGTGGGGGGAAACAGAAACCATAATCACAGCCCCTTAGCTCAACAAACAATTCAGAAGATTGAATTCTCAAAATGGAACCAGGGAAGTTTAACTGAACCTACTGGATCCAAATCTCTGAAGGAGTTGGCTGTGTGGCGTCTGGGTTGCAAAAACCGATCTATGTACTCTGGGACAGGAGAAAATGGTACATTTCGCTTCCCCCTTTGTGCATCTAGAGACTGACAGCAGAATGAGAAACAGAGACTCTGCATAGTTAAGATTCACTGGTTCCATCTTGAGAATTTATTAGTTTGAACAGATTGTTGCGCTTGGGGCCCACTGACTACAGCCACCCTGGAGTTGGTCCTCTTCTTAACCATTGCAACCTGCTGGTCCACCTGCCTCTTGCAATGGCCCGGCCATCGGCTGTGGTGAGAAGGAGGAGGAGCAGTTGCCACAGCCTGCTCGCTCCCTGGCTCTCTGCCTGTCAAGCAAGCAAATGGGAGCAATGACGAAAAAGAAGAGAAGGAAGCAAGAGCAGCCGGTGACAATGGCAGGGAGAAGGTAGACTCACTGAGAGAAGGGGCTCATGGAGGGCATCTTCCCCAAGGACCCTGGAACCAGCACTGTAGAAGATGGTGGATTTGCTCCCCTGAAATAGGAGGGACTGGAGTGAACCTTAGAACAAACCTCCTTCCCAGAGCCGAGCATCTTGCCCTCTGTACCTAGCGCCCTTGTGAGGAGCTACTGATTTCCTTATCCACCTTTCCTTTACTTATTTCTAAGCCTTTGCATTTTACAGCTCACGGTTCCAGCGAATGCTCAAGTCTGATGGATTGCACTGATTTGAATGGGGCAAGAGTAAAGTCCAGGCAATGATACCCACAAGTTTAAAAAAGCATAGGAGTCCTTCACTGGCCTTCCATCGCCACTACCAAGGGGTCATGACTCAAGATAGGACTTTTATAGGACAGGATTGGGGATCTGGCCTCATGCCCCCTCGTTCACTTGCTGGTGCAATTATCCTGGTATTCTGGCAGACGGCATCATCATTTCTTGCTGTAAGCCACCTTGGGAAAGGCGTTCAAGAAATATTTTAAATAAACAATGACTAAAATAATAAAAACGTCCTAAAGCTACACCAGTGGAGGCTGATGGCTCCACACCTTGGATAGCTCCTTTAGAGTTCTGACTGAAACTCAGAGTGGATCCACTACCCCACGGACGTCGGAGCCACCAGCCTCCACCAGACCTTCCAATTTCACCATGATCCTGACAACGTTCAGAAATCAACCAGCTTTCATTGACCTCTATACACAGGTAAGCCATACAACACATGGGGTTTAAAGGTGAAGGGGATGACTTGACACTGTGCTCTATCTACGCAACTGTGGGCTATCTCTGTTACAGTCAAGGTCTCTAGGCTCCAGTGCTTCCTCTAAATGTGCTTTGCCAAAAGGCATTGATACCCAAATGGCTGGCAGTCAGGAGGTACTTGGCCAGCTGCAACAGAACTAGTGGATTAGAGTGGCCGACAGAAATAGACATGGCGCGTCCTTCAATGCATTGTGAAAAGGCTATTAATAAGGGATCCCATCAAGGGTGTTAAAGAAACAGGGTTGAAACCAAGCCTGTTTTTAACCTTTTGGAAATTGCAGAGTGCCCACCTAGAGGAAGAGCCCAGAGCTCGGATACTTTGGCAACCAGCTTTGCTCTGTGGCAAGTGACCTGGTGCAACTCACCAGGCCCTCCAGCATTTCACAGAAGTACGTTTATGATCCTAGGCCACCTTTTAGGGTACAAAACCCTCTCAAGTTAGTTCCCAAGATATGACAATAAATATAATGCAATACAACAAATATCAAAATTAGTACTCAAGACATTCCACCCTTAAAAATACTAAAACCAAAAATACTAAAACTCCAAAAAAAAAAAAGTCAAAGCCATCAGCAATCCCCCACCACCATAACAAACAAACAAACAAACAAACTCCTCCAGCTCAGGAGAAGATCAAGGAAAAGAAAAGCTGGATATGGGTGCTGGATTCATGATCACGCTAAATGCTTCCGTGAGTTCATAGATCTTGAGTCTTTCCAAAATAAATTCTATATTCTGTTGGGAATCAGCTATCAGCATGCTCAATGGAACCCAAGCTTTGCCATAGTACCAAAACATCCATCAGACCCTCCCCGCAAAAATGGTCCAACGAGGAACCCAAGACCTCAGTGTTAATATTGCCGGTGGGAATTACCTAAGCATTGCTTCAAGTAGGATTTGGGACAACACACCCCAAAGGAGAGGGCATAGAATGCAGAGTGTCTGTTGTGAGAAAAAAACAAATAGAAAACCAGGGAGGAGAAATGGAATGGAATATCCTGGAAGAGGAGATGGCTAAGCCCTGGACAGGAGCATCCCACGCTGCAACATTTTGTTGCACATCCCGCTTGCTTGCTCATTAACAATGACAAGTAGATTATACAACCAACAGCTTTCCTTGGCTTGCATTCTGGCCAGGACACAAGAGAAATTTAATGAAGTCCATATCCTTGTTTGTCATTTGGATCAACATGAAGGATATAGAATTTTCTTTGTTGGAATGACAGTATTTTTTTAATTGTTTGAACCTTTATATGTTCTGTGATTCCATCCTGGGTTTTAGTGTGAACCATCCAGAACTCTATAGGAGCTATCCAAGGTGCTGAACACTCCCCAATCGAAATTGGAGCTGCCAGCCTCCACTGGTTGGATTACAACTCCCAGCATTCCCTGCCAGCATTCCCATTGGCCATGCTGACATGGGGCAATGAGAGTTATAATTCACCATATCTGGTGAGCTCCAGGTTGGGAAAGGCGAAACTAGCTCATCTTAGACGGTGAGCACTTGATCTCAACAAGAATTTCCTAGTCAATGATGTATTATAAAAACAAAACAAATGAACCCTTTGAGCTGCTAAGATTAGAGAGTCTTAGGAATCATTGCCGACTCAGCCATTTCTTTTATCGTCTGGGAAAAAAGGTTTTCTTGATTCACAACAAAAATCAAACATCATCAATTGTAGGGCTGGGCCAGGTCCTCATCCTGAAACCAATCCATGATACCAGGGGAGGCTTCTCTTCCTGCTTCCTCGAATGGCACAGAGGTTTTGGCAGCCATGTGTAATCCTTGCCTCCTCAGGGCTCTGTTACTCATCTCCTGATTGTTCGTGACAGCTGTGGGAAGCTTAACCTAGGTGGAGATCCCAGGTTGCTCCTGTCTCATAGAATCATCGAATAGTAGAGTTGGAAGGGGCCTCTAAGGCCATTGCAGGAATCCACCTTAACGCTTACCTGACAGAGTGTTGTCCAGCTGCAACTTGAAGGCCTCTATTGTGGGAGATCCCACGACTTCCCTAGGTAATTGGTTCCATTGTCGTACTGTTCTAACATTCAGGAAGTTTTTCCTGACGTCCAGTCGGAATCTGGCTTCCTGTACCTTGAGCCCATTATTCTGTGTCCTTTACTCTGAGATGATCGAGAAGAGATCCTGCCCCTCCTCTGTGAGGCAACCTTTCAAGTATTTGAAGAGAGCTATCATGTCTCCCCTCTGTCTTCTCTTAGATCCCAAAGACAAAGCATAGATAAAAAGGCTTTTATGGGTAGATATTCCCTCGTTGCCCTAGGATTACATTGGTTTTGAATAATTAACCCTTTGACCAATGACAGAGATGACACAAGTACTCGAGGAGGGTAGGGGGCCCAATTGTGAGTCGCTGAAAATGAGAAAATGCATCATGCCCAAAGAGGACAAAATATGGAATCAATATAATTTGCCGGTGCAGTGTGGTGGAGAGCCAGTGTGGTGTAGAGTGTTGGACTGGCACTCGGAAGATCTGGGTTCTAGTCCCCACTCGGACATGGAAGCTCACTGGGTGTCTTTGGGCCAGTCACAGACCCTCTGCCCAACCTACCTCACAGGGTTGTTGTTGTTGTGAGGATAGAATGGAGAGGGGGAAAAGGCAAGATAGAAATGCAATAAATAAAATAAATCAATACAACAAATATGCATATATGCAAATTTAGAAATTATTATTATTTAAATAGAAATGCAATCCATCTCACCATAATGCGGATGGCTGGGACCAGGTGAGCTGTGTGCCTGCTTTTTCAGTCCGCTGCCCAGGTGCTAAGTGTGGATGGGCGACAGTTCTGATGTACGTGGTCTTTAAACCAGACTTGGACTGGACAAACCTCCGAATAAAGGATGCCTTCAAATAGAGGGTGGGCCTCTGACAGCCCTTCAAAGAGAAGACTGTCCTCTGTAAAAGAGGATGTATAGCCACCCTAGAGGAGAGGCGCTCTCCTAAGCGAACTTTCCTTCTCAAATGCTCACAAGATGGATCGGAGCGAACACAGCCTTCCTTGCCCTAATCCTGCTCATTCTGCCTCTCCCTGCACAAAGACAAAGAAACTTGGGGGGGGGGGAGATTTACACATTGCCAACAAAGAGGACGAAAGAGGACATCCATCTGCACAATATTTGCCTATGCAAATGTACACGTATAGGTGCAAATTGAGAGATATCAGCTGTAACTTAAATAGAAATGCACTATATCATCTCACCATAGAGAAGACTAATCAGCAACTTGAATCCCTCTGCCTTGCTCTCCCTCCTTGTGATTCTTTAACTTCAGACTTGGGCTGGACACCTCTTCAAATAGAGGGCACCTCTGAACAGAGGATTGTCTTCGGCCAATTCGCCAAAAGAGAGGACAGTCCTCTGTAAAGTAGAACACCTGGCCACCCCCCAAAAAACTTACCTTTGGGTTGGCGAAGCAATAGGCCTAAATGGTGGGGGTGGGTGCTCCCAGCAAAGCATCTTTTCCAGCTGGGTCAGGGACTACTACTCCTAGCATCCCCCGCAGGAACTTGACAGTGCATGCGCCATTCCCACGATCACTCCAGTGCCTATAACAGTATTTTGCTCCACAAAATCCATAGGTGAGGCATCTCTAAACCTAGAGCAGCTTCTCCAACCAGAGTACAGATGTACTTGACTACTCCTGTCATCCCAGGGATGATAGGATCTGTAGTCCATTGCATCTGGAGGACACACTCCTGGGTTTACTTCAAAGCTACGACTTGAATTCCATGCAACTCACCTACTAGTTCCAGATTCTGAAACCAGACAACACAAATGATGAGAGCTAAATTTAGATTTACTCATACTTAGAGTGGAAATCAATGAGATTTAAGTTAATCAGGACTCATTAAAATACCATTTAGTTCAATGGCTCTGCTCAAAGTATGACTAAATCTGGATCCAGTGGAGAGAGACTAGTCACTCCAACATCAGTGAGGCCATGATTCTGCTCTGGGTTTCAGCCAGAACTATCCAAGGTGTACATTTTTAAAAGTACACTTTTTTTTCCAAACTCAAATCTGGGAATTTGCAAATATTTTCGGAGAACATGAACACCTGCTTGCATTCATATTTGGGAATGTGAATATACTTCCTCCATTGTGGATGAAAAATCAAAATAGCTGTACAATTACTTTGGACAGTTAGCACTAGACACCCTCTGTCTAGAAGCACCCTTATAGGATTATAAGTATGTATTTGTAATATATTTTTATTTATTTATTTATTTCAACATTTAAACCCACCCTTTTATGATCAAATCAAACTCAAGACGGCTTATGAATTAAAAGATCAAATTAAAAACAATCCTAATGCTAAAGCAAATAAAAAACAAATAAACAGTTGCAGAAACAGTGGCATGGAAGCTGTATTTGCAACAGCAGGCTGCAAACATACAGTATCACCAGACAAAATTCTGGGGAGACCCTGGGGCTGTCTTCATGGTGCCGGGTTTGCGACACCTCCCTCTTCAACCCAGCGTTTTCCCTCTCCCAGGGGTGGCTTCGGGTAATCCTGACGCCTTGGAAAGAGCGAGGGTTTCTGGGCAGGTATCCAGGTCCCGCCTCTGCCCTCTTCCTAATGGACTGTGACCAATCACTGGTCATCTTCCACCAGGCTCCACCTCCAGGTTGGCCCCAGATTGGCCCCAGATTGGCCCCAGAGCAACGTCACACGGTGGAAGTCCCAGACTTTTTCATGTCGCAGCATCACAGGGAAGCCCCACGGGGACTGCAAAGCTGCATTTGCGTCATCTAACTGTGGGGTTTTCTCTGTGTATAGACAGCCCCCACTCTATTCCCTTTCCCTTTCCCCAGAGTTTTCCACCCCCACATCTAGGGATGTCAACAATGGAGGCTGATAGCTCCGATATCAGTGGAGCGGTGAATCCGCTCCAGGTTTCAGTCAGAACCAGTCAGAACTCTAAAGGAGCTTCCGCACCATGAAAAGCTCGAGAGTTCTGGCTGAAACCTGGAGTGGATCCACTGTCCCACTGACATTGGAGCCACGAGCAGCCTCCATTGTCTAGATCTCAAACTTTCCTCTGATTTCTTTCTGTTATCTTGTTCTTTTTCCTTCCAGGCTATGGAAGGATAGTTGCAATGCAGGTAGGAGGGAGGGAGGGAACAATACACTTACAGCCAGGTCATTCGTTTTTGTTGTCTGTTTTAGTGAAGCCATGCATTTAACAGTAGCCTGAATGCAGAAATGAAGCCGGTGATAGGGTGGCCATATGGAGGACAGGACTCCTGTATCTTTAAAAGTTGTATTGAAAAGGGAATTTCAGCGGAAGTCATTGTTATACAGGCAGCCCCTGGTGAAATCCCTTCTGCATCACAACAGTTAAAGCTGTAGGAGCTCTACTAGATACAGATACAGATACAGAAGAGGGCAGGGATCCTGCAGCTTTAAATGTTGTGATGAAGAGGGAATCTCATCAGGTGCTGCATGCATGCATATGACTGCTGTTGATATTCCCTTTTCAATTCAACTGTTAAAGATACAGGAGCCTTGTCCTCCTTTCCATGTGATCAGTCTAGACGGTGACACTTTACTGACCACTTTAACCCCATGCTAGGAAATAATAAGTTCCATCTCTGCTGTTTTGAAGGTGCCCCTATCAGGTATGCTGTGGCAGCAGATTTCCTGGACAGATTCTTGATGTAGGAATGCCCTTGCAGAAACAGTTCATTTTCTTTTGAGCGACACTGACTGCTATGTGACACATCAAGTGGCTCTGTTTGCCCTGGCAGCAAAAAAAAAGATACCTCAGGGCTGTCTATATGTAGGGAAAGCCCTGCAGTGGCTGAGGATCTTGGCTGTGTCAGTTATATCACGCAGACGCAGCTTTGCAGCCGCTGCGGGGTTTTCCCATGAAGCTGAGCATTGAACGTACCTCGACTTTTTCAATGGGAGCGGCATCAGTATGGCTCTTCTGCGTCTGACGTCACTTCGGATCCAATCCAGAACCAATCCGGGGACGGTCCCTGGTGGAAAGCAACTGCCAATTGTTCACCTTCCATCAAGAAGAGGGCAGAGTGGCGGCTCCAATACCTGGATGGCCGCGGGAAACCCAACACTCCCTCCTCGGCATCGGGATTATCCAATGCCACCTCAAGAGATGAAAACGGAAGGTTTTGGAGGAAGGCGGCGCCAACCCAGCACCATGAAGACAGCCCCCTCAACAAAATTACCATAAACTGCCTTGGAGATTCTGGTTGTTAAGTGAAAGCTGAGTTTTACCTATGGTAAATCCTAATTCACCCATAATTTTCTGATGTTCGAAATATTTCTATTTCTGCCTATCTGTATACATATTTCCTTTTGGTGTGTTTGTCATGGCCTTTGGCTAGTACAATAAACTTTGAAAACTACTACTAGATAGATAGATAGATAGATAGATAGATATTTCCTGGGTTGGATTAGGTGACCTTTGAGGTCGCTTTGCCAACACTATGTTTCTAGGACTGCAACCTGTAAATAGTGGAAAACAACACTTCTTTGAAGAGGAAGACGGATATGTATTCAGGTGGGGCTGTGAAAATAACCTGTTCCTTAATTCCTTAAAGCCTCTCACACAAACAGCCCAGGAGAGGGATTAATTATTTGAGTCAGACTTTGCCAGGGCTTAAGTCCTCCTCTATGAAACCTATTTTTCAGCCCTGGAATATTTAAGCACTGTCATGAGGACCAGAGCGCCCTCAGACATGTACACACAGTGCCTTTCTCTGAGAAAGCTGCGAATGTGGGTTCAACACGCCCAGAGGACTAGCCCATCCTCCGCTTTGTTGGATGTTTGCAACTCTGCCGGGTTGAACCTGTTTGCCTTAAGGTGCTACCGGACTCTTTGGCGTTTTTACAGAGCTCCCATCGTCTTGCAGCAATACTTTGTGATAAGCGATACACGAGGACAAAAAAAGAAAGGCTGCAAATGCTGGGTACACTTACCTGTGAGTCAGCCACATGGAACACAGTGGGGCTTAACTCCTGAGTAAAGCTGCCTAGGATGCTTTGCACCCAAAATGCTTGTTCTGGCATTCCATTGTGTTTTCTCATAGCGTTGTACCTATCCATACCTGTTCGGTTTTATTTTTGTTTTAGATCCTGGCAGTGAGCAATCGTCGTTATGCCACGCCCCCCCCCCCCCAGCAGTTTCTGATTGGGGGTAGCACTTTGGATTGTAATCCATGAAGGCTGATGGCTCTGATGTCAGTGGGGTGGTGAATCCACTCCGGGTTTCAGCCAGAACTCTCAAGGAGCTATCCAAGGTGTGGACGCTCCTTTGGAGAGTTCTGGATGGTTCTGACTGAAACCCAGGACGGATTCACCACCCCACTGACATTGGAGCCAGCAGCCTCCATTGGCTCACACACACACACACACACACACACACACACACACACGGAGCTATGAGCCTTTGGACAGGATTCCAGCCAGGTTTTTATTTCTGGGAACTAAAAATCCTTCTGGCATTCACAGGCCTGTTTTTTTCAGCATCCAGCGAGTTGCACCCTGTTCTTGTCTGTTGGAGCTTGCATCCTTGAATACTCAGGGTACATTGACCCAGCTTTTTGCTACTCTACAAATGCAGGATACTTCCGTATGGAGGAGTCAGAGTGCTACCCATCCAAAAGCCAGTGGGGACTTGGAGCAACTCCAAATTGGAAACACCATCCAAAATAACTCCTTTGGAAATATGTATTTAAAGCTCTCTTGGGAAGATGCCTAGACTGACCATATGAAAAGGAGGACAGGGCTCCTGTATCTTTAACAGTTGTATTGAAAGGGGAGTTTCAGCAAGTGTCATTTGTATGCATGCAGCCCCTAGTGAAATTTTCTCTTCATCACAACATTTAAAGCTGCGGGAGCCCTGCCCTATTTTGTATCTGGTGACTCTAGTATAGTTCCTGCAGCTTTAACTGTTGTGATGAAGAGGGTATTTCACCAGGTGCTGCCTGTATAACACTGACACCTGCTGAAATTCCCTTTTCGATACAACTGCTAAAGATACAGGAGCCCTGTCCTCCTTTTCATATGGTCACCCTCTCTGATGCCTGCAGAGAGAATACACCACTCTCCTTAGGATAAGGGTTCAAAATCTATGGAGAGGAAGAAGGAACCTTTTTTTCTCCTAAGAATTACTGTAGCTCAGTGGTAAAGCATAAGTTTGCATGGAGAAAGTCCCAGATTTAATCTCCAGTTTCTCCAGGTAGGGCTGGGGGAAAGACTCCTTTTTGAAATCCTGGAGAGCCACTGACAATCAGTGTAGACCAGGAATGATTCATCTTTTTTGTCCCCTGGATTGAATTCCGATTTGGGGAGGGTCTCAGCAGCGGGTAACGCTAAGGGTCCAGGAGGTGGGGGCAATGACAGAGTGGGTGGGGCCAAAGCAATCTGGGTGGGACCAGGTGTAATCCATGCCAATTTGAACATTTTGCCACCAAGCATGCAAAGTCCAGCTCTGTTCTATGCATGTCTCTGCAAGACTTTTTAAACATAAACCTCCGGTTTCCACACCTTTTCCCTTATAGATTCGGTTTAAATACCTTGATTTTAAATACGTTCTCAAAGGCATTTAAATAACAGGGCATTTAGAGTTTAAATGTCTTTCAATGTCTTTCTTCAGCACTCAGCAGGGAAATCTCAGCTCTTATCTCTGATTAGTGATCAGAGATAAGAGATAAGAGATAAGAGCGGGGATTTCCTGCACAGGGCTGGAGGGAGAATGGGTGAGGCCTGCAGAGGAAGCTTGTGGCAGGATGAGGAAACCCTGCAGGCTGGATCTGGCTCACAGACCGGAGGTTCTCCATACCTGATGTAGACAGTACTGATCCAAATAAACCAATGGTCTGAGTGGATATAAGGTCGCTTCCTATGTTTCTGTTTAAAGTAGCTCTTTATTCAGAACCATGAGGACTTGGATCTTACTTTTATTTTTAGGGAAAAGGCCATAGCTGAGTGACAGAGGATATTTATTATTTATTTGTTATTGCATTTATATCCTGCTTTTTTTCCTCCAAGGAACCCAAGGCAGTGTATATAATCCTCCTCCTCTCCATTTCATCCTCACAACAGCAACCCTGTGAAGTTGGTTGGGCTGCGAGTCTGCAACTGGCCCAAAGTCACCTACTGAGCTTCCGTGGCCGAGTGAGGACTAGAACCCCGATCTCCTGACTCCCAGTCCAACACTCTAGCCACTACACCACACTGCAGAAGGTCTGAACTGCAACCCCTGGTAACCTTGGGAAACACCCCATTCTGAAACCCTGGAAGTTCTGCTACCAGTCATTGATCCAGTTTGCATGATACTACAGCCCACCATGGCTTAATTTAGTTGCAGAGGCTGTCGTGTCATGCTGGGTATCTGTGGGCACCCTTTTTGCACGGCGCCCATGTGTGTCCCTCATGCCGAGCACCTGTGGACACCCTTTTTGCATGGCAACATGGTTCGACATAATGCTAAAACAAGCTCTAGGTTATTGAGAATTGTCTGCCCACTCAAACAACCCACAACACCGGGTTCCCATGACACAGCAAGCTACAATTGCACTGCTGCTTCCATACTCAAAATGCTAATCCTCACAGGGAAATTAACCGACAGCGTTTTACCATTATTTGCAAACAGGCCCAGCGTAGAGTTTGTGAGGCCTCTGATAGGTCACCCAATACCCAATACAGGTCCGACCCAAGAAAAGGTTGTACACCCCCACTGTACACAATTCCAGACCAAAGGCCTGATTTGGTATAAAGCAATTTTCTATGTTCAACATTAGCACGCTTGTTTGTACACACAAATGTAACCTTTTTTTTTTCTAGGAAAGACCTTCCCTTCTGACTGGTGTGGCAGTTCTAAGCTTGATTGTGCTTCAGAAGCTTGATAACAAGAAAAAAGTATTTCACTGTTCCCCAAAAGTACATTTTAAGAAAACGGATGCTCTATATGTGAAATGAAATTCTTGTAAAACACCCACCCCGCCAACAGGCAGCAAGGGGGCAAGGGGGCATACAATTTAGACCTGACGGGCAGGTTACAAATAGAAAATAATAAATAATCTTCTCGCAAGAGTGAGACATTGCTATGAGGGAAATTTTATTTTATTTACATGTTATTTAAATGTAACTTTTCTTTAACTCTACGTTTTATTTAAAATAATTTTATTAAATTTTATTGTATTTTAATGCATTTTATTTTATTTAAGATCTTCATGCCACAAACACACACACCACCACATATATTCCTCAGAGAAGACCAGAGTGCCCTCTTGTGGCTGAGACTCATACCAGACGGCTCGGCTAAGAACAGGGAAGAGTTTGCAAGAGGTTATCGTATAAATAATAACCACTCTTCAGCAGGGCCTGTTAGACCACAAGAACCCATGTAAGATTTTTTTAGATAATTCATTTACCTGAAATAAATGAATTTATCAGGACATTTGGGGTAATTTTGTGGAGCGTGAGGCTCTAACCCGGGTTGTCAAGTTTGTTTTTACCCGGCCTGGTATCGTGGTCTTTAATAGGAGATTGATCTGCAGACAGAAGCTGACAATAATGCTCACACCCAACCATACTATTAGACAGAGTGAGGTGACTGCCTCAGGTGGCAGATGCTGAGGGGGTGGCAGTAGTTGTAGCAGGAGCGTTCCTCTCTTTTGGAGGATAGAGCCTCTAGGCTGACCATACGAAAAGGAGGACAGGGCTCGTGTAACTTTAACAGTTGTAGAGAAAAGGGAATTTCAGCCCGTGTCATTTGTATGCAGTTCGTACCTGGTGAAATTCCCTCTTCATTACAACAGTTAAAGCTGCAGGGGCCCTGCTCTCTTGTGTATCTGGTCACTCTAGTATAGTGCCTGCAACTTTAATTGTTGTAATAAAGAGGGGATTTCACCAGGGACTAATTGCATACAAATGAGACCGGCTTAAATTCACTTTTCTCTGCAACTGTTAAAGTTACATGATCCCTGTCCTCCTTTTCATATGGTCAGCCTAGGATAGAGTGGTACAGGCTACGCTGCCATTCTGGGGGGGGCCTGAACTAGCCTGCTGCTATCTCATTGCCAGTGTTGAAATATGAGTCAACTGCTAGCCTGGCGGCTTCTGCTGCATGCATACAAATAACGCCTGCTGAAATTCCCTTTCTATAGAAACGTTAAAGATACAGGAACTCTGTCCTCCTTTCCATATGGTCACCCTAGTCAGAACAAGTGGCAACATTTTTAAAACAGGCAAAAATATAGACTCTAAAAACATAGGCATATAATGTTCACAAAAACTAACAAGCAAGCTTATTTCGTTATTTATTGAAATATTTATACACTGTCTTTCAGCCCCCATATGGGACTAAAATTCCAAGATTCGCAAAAAGTCAATGTGCTTGCAATGGTGACCACCTCTTTTTTCTACCGGGGCTTCTTTGCTTTTCATAGCCACATGAAATGAGAATCAAATTACCCTAGGCCTAATTCACATATTCGTGGGCATCGCTTAATCTCCCTGTACTTGACAAACAGTAGCCAGATGTGTGGACTGACTCTAGCGATAGGCAGTGTGTATGAGGTAATTTGAAAGCTCCAGCTTTGGCACAATATCTGTGAGATTGTGGCCTGTACAGTGTAGGGTTGCCAACTCAGCTTACCAGTGAGACTCCTGTGACCGATCTACACCAAGCAGGATATGACACTTTGAAAACATTTTGAAAACTGTATATGGAGTGTGTCCTGGGCCCCAACAGTTGTCACTACTGTTATAAACCGTTTTAAACCATTTTAAAGCGGTAGTGTAGATCCTGCCCAGTATGCAACCACTGCAATTTACATATAGCCATCAGGCTACCGGTCCTGATGGCTATATGCTCCCTCTAGTATCAGAGGCAGTAAGTTGCTGGGGAACATGGGCAGGAGGATGCTACTGCACTCACGTCCTACTTGTGGGTTTCCCACAGGCAGCCTGATCCAGCAAGGCTCTTCTTATGTTCTTAACTTTAAACCACTAACAGCAATTTTATCTACTGGAATACAATTATACCTTTTCAAAAGGTTAAGCAAGCGGCTTTGATTATTGTCTGATGCTCTATATGAAAATAGACCTCATTCTCTTTTTCGTTTCTTCTACTGCTTATTAATGCTGGCTCCTCATTATGTTCTGTAATTCTCATTTTAATAAAAGTTGTTTTTAAAAAATAAAATATAGATCTGCTGTAATCAGCAGCTGATAATATGCTTACCTCCTTGCTGTGAACATGCTGAAGTTTGCCACTTATTTATTGGAAAATATTTTAATTGAAGGGGGGAATTACATATAGATATTAAAGAAAACTGACAATGAAATATATTGTATTCCAGTAAGTAGATAATATAAAACCACTCACCAAGATTTAATACAAAGACACATTCAAAGTGCAACAGTTTCATTTTTATTTTGTTTCCAGGAAGAAAATTAAGGGAAACCAGGCAGTGTGAGAAAGTTACCTAATTCTCAGGTTATCCCTTTTCACAGATCTGAGAAGCTTGAATGGCCATGGTCATTACTTTCCAAAATGTATTAATCTCTTCAAAAAGGTGCAAGCCAGGCCTGGTTTTGTTTTGTTTTGTCTTTCTGATCAGTTGGCAACCTGAATTCAGAAATGTAAATGGTGTTGTGGGTCATCAAGCGATGAGGAACACACAATGCATGAATTGTTTCTTAATAACAATGAGGTTTCTTAAGGCAAGTGGAGCAAAGCAAGACCCGCTTGGCAAGTTCAGGGCGAGGCCCCAGCATTTGCGGCTTTTGCAGCTGTTAACTACTGGTTATAGTGCAATAGTTAAAGAGAATGCATTAAACCAGGCTGTAATCCCGCCTTTCTTCCATGAAGCTCCAGGTAGGGTACATCAGGTGTGGGCAACCTGTAGCCTTCCAGGTAGTGTTGGACCGCAATTCCCAAGAGCCCTTGCCAGCAAAGCCAATGGTGAGGGATAGTGGGAATTGCAACCCAATGTCTGGAGGATCACAAGCTGCCTATCCCTGGGCATACACAGAGTTCTCAGGTGTCCCATCAAGGTGTTGACCAGAAGACAAGACCAAATCTACACCAAGCAGGATAGAGCACTATGAAAGCAGTATATGGTATGTGTCTATGGGACCCAACAGTTGTCAGTGCACTTCAATACCGCTATAAAGCAGTAGTGTGGCTCCTGCCTCTTATGTACCGCTTTCATACCACTTTCATAGTGCTATATCCTGCTTGGTGTACATTGGGCCCCAATTAATTTCAGCAGGGGCTGAATGTTAGCTCAGTGGCAGAGCTCCTGCTTTTCATGCAAATCCTGGAAGTGCAGGACGCGGAATAATTGGCTCAAGTTACAGGAAGCCAGATTCCGGCTGGACATCAGGAAAAACTTCCTGACTGTTAGAGCAATACGACAATGGAACCAATGACCTAGGGATGTCATGGGCTCTCCCACATTAGAGGCATTCAAGATGAAGCTGGACAACCATCTGTCAGGCATGCTTTAAGATGGATTACTGCATTGAACAGGGGGTTGGACTCGATGGCCTTAGGCACCTTCCAAGTCTACTATTCTATGATTCTTTGAACCCCAGCCAATCCATGTAGACAATACTGTACTAGATGGACCAATGGTCTGACTTTTTGTAAAGTGGCTTCCTAGCAGGGTTACTGCATCAGATAGCTTTAGACCATACTTCTCTGACCCGGAACCCTCCAGAATGTGTTGGGCTTCAACTCCCACGATTCCCAGCCAGCTGTCCAAAACATCTGGAGGGGGCCAGGTTGAGGAAGGCTGCTTTGGATCACCAACCCGAATGAGCCCATACTAACAGGGTGTAAAGAAGAAATCCTGAGCTGCCTTAGAGGGGTTGTGAATTTACTTTAAGAACAATAAATCACATTGACCCAGATTTAAGAGGCCCATCGCACAAAGCCAGGGAACATGAAGCTGCCGTCCTGCAGGACTACCTGCACACCTTGGGAAAACTGGCAGGCCTTCAAAGCAAGCCCTAGGACACCTCTGGGTTAAACGAATCTTGTAAGCCTCTCCCCGGATGTGTACACAGTTCTTTCTCAGGACTGATGCAAACAAGACTTTTTATGTGGTTGTTTATTTTGTGCGTGTGTTTGTTTCAGTGGATTGGCGAGTCCTTCACTACAGGGCAAGATCCTGGAATGCCTTTGGGGGAGGAAAGAGGCTGATCTCAGCGCTATCTCTCAACACATCAAGGCGAGCGTTTTCCACTTGCAACAGGTGTAGTCAGGAGTCAGCAACAGGAAACGTTTAGGTGAGATTTAACTGTGAGATGAAGGATGCCGCCACATCCTGTGGCAGCGCATTCCAGGACTTTGGATCTGGCCCTACCATTAGAAAGAGGGAGACAACTGCCTCAGGAAGCGCATGCTGAGCAGGGGGAGCAGTAGCAAATCCCTTGCTGGTTCTCCTGAGCCCCCCCCCCCCATCCATTCCCTTCTGCCCACCACACAACCTGTCCTGGGCCCCCTAAACTAGCCGGCTGCCCTCAGGTGTGGTGGAGTATGCTCTCCTACTACCAGTGTTGAAGCAAAATTCAACTGCTGGTCCAGTTGGCGTCTGTTCATGGAACAGAAAGTGGGAGCCATCTTGTCCTTTGCCTCAGGCAGTAAAAATCAGACTAAATTGGAGGAGATCCAAAATCACATGGTGAAAAGGAGAGACAAAGGGCTTCTCTACATTGAAGCAAAATTCCTGCACTCTTAGAGGGGCATCTTCTTCAGGAGACTTTGCAGAATTATGAACGGCACAATACAAGTTTCCCCCACCTCCCGCCACCTTATTTTTGGCCATTTGCTTGTTGGGCAAGATCTATATCTTCCATTTAAGCAGCCAGTAGATAGTGCTGCAATATTGTGCAATTCCAAAAATATTACTGCATTTTTGGTGAGTTAAAAATGGTGGGATAAAGCTTAAAAATGATGGGAGAGGCACTGGAGGTTGAGGTCATCATGAAAAAGGCCCGCAAACTTCCGTGAGTGACCAGCCGCATGACTGCATGATAAAAGCCTTGTGTGAAGAGGGCCACAGTTTCAGGATGTAAAAAATAAAGTTTTATTCCTCAGAGTAGCCCAACACATTTTGGCCCCACATCATATATTTCTCGGCCTTCTTCGCGGATTAACATTTTTAAATGTGGCCTGCAGGGACCTCTGAAAAGTCACAGGATTTATTCTTAGAGACTTTTTTTCAGAGCTCTCTGCAGACTATTTTTTTTTAAAAAAATTAACCCTTGAAGCATTCAATGCAACTATGTTTAGCATCATGCAGAACATCAAATAGTGTTTTAGAGGTTTGGTTAAGGTTTCTGTTGATCAAGCCTTTCTCTCTAAGCTTCTGTGAGAAAATCCAAATGTATCCATTTCAATGCAATACATGCCCCCCCCCCCATTTCTTGCTTCCCTAATTTCTTAAGTGTGCCAGATGGGTCATGTGCCGCTTGCTCATGATTGAGGTTAGAGATGGATGGAACCGAATTCACACCTGCCTTGGGAAGGTCAGCATCAGCTGCAACGGGCATCAACTGCCTTTGCTGCATCATGGCTGAGTCAGCAGTAGGAGGCAAAGTCAGCAAAATCATCTCTGTTTCCTAGAAGAACCATTCAATGGATTGTAGTGAATCAGCAATCTCAGAAGGCTTCTGTAGCTGCAGATTCCATGCAGCATAAAGGGTTCTACCCTTAAAGGTGGCCTAAAAATCATTTAAAATAAATAAATCAGGTTGCAATCCTATGCAAGTATAGACCAAAAAAAGGGCCTACAACTCCCAGCATTCCCCAGCCAGCATTTTTTTTAAGGAAGGAAGGAAGGAAGGAAGGAGCGAGTGAGCAATGGAAAGACAAGACAAGAAAAGAAGCCATGAATTTCCAAGCTTTGTCTGGTTTGGTCCTTATTTCCAAAGCACTTACCTACTATGTAAATTGTTTCCACATCAAATCACTAGATGGCACCATAGCGGTACCTGATCTGAAAATATGTATTTGCCCCCAAAGACACCCAGGAAAAAAATATATACCAATAAGTGCTGTTATCTATCTGTTTAGAAGTGTGATACTCCCAGGCCTATTACTTTTGAATTCCATCACTGCTGACTTCGCTTTTCTTCTCATTGGCTTTATCAATGACCATCTGTTCAACTCAGGGAAATGGACTCAGGGAAATGGCTACGAGTTAGAAGTACCAAGGAAACTGGCCATTCGCACTTTAGAAAGCGCTGCCACTACAGACACACTCGCCTAGATTTGTGCCGTAATCAGGATACGGCCCTGGTTTAAGGCTAATGTGCCATAGGAGCCGATGCTTACATTTAATTGAGACCCCAAAGGTAGTTTCCAAAATAGATGCAGCACCCAATAAGGGTAAGCCGAGAAGTTAATCTCGCAGCTCCATAGACATCATTGCTTATGCAAACTCTAAGGGTGGCCACCCCAGGGCATAAGGTTCTGTTCAACATAGGGTGGCCTGTGTCCTATTTGACAGAGGACACTCCTCTCTGGTAGTGAATTCCATAGTTTAACCAGGCACTGTGTGAACTGATGTCCTGAATCTCCCACCAATCAACTTCATGGAAAGACTCCATGGTCTACTATTATGGGAGAGGGATTAAAATGCACGAGGTTATGCTGGTGTTGCAAACAGATATATGTAGGCTGACCAGATAAAATCCAGGTCAGGGCTCATGTAACTTTAACAGTTGTAGAGAAAAGGGAATTTCAGCCAGAGTCATTTGTATGCAATTAGTTCCTGGTGAAATTCCCTCTTCATCACAACAGTTAAAGGTGCAGGCACTATACTAGAGTGACATATACAAAAGAAGGCAGGGCCCCTGCAACTTTAACTGTTGTGATGAAGAGGGAATTTCACCAGGAACTAATTGCATACAAATGACGCTGGCTGAAATTTCCCTTTCTCTACAACTGTTAAAGTTACATGAGCCCTGACCTGGGTTTTATCTGGTCATCCTAGGTATATGCCAATGGAAATATCTAACTTTGGAGTGTCAATTCGCAAATTGCATAAGACGGTTTCATCTCCCTGGAGCAAGGCAAAATTGAAAACCCTGAAGGTATCATAAATGCACTGGACCAAGGGATATTTCAAAGGGGTCTTTGTTGGGGAGCTGGGAGGGTAAATCTCCCTTATTTTAGTCTTTGTGCTTTTCACTGAGAGAATTGGTTTATTTCTTTTCCCCCCTCTACAATTCTTTTTAAGAAGGCTTTTCTGTAATAGGGATCAAAAGCTGATTTGCAAATAATCGCTCATTGGGAGGGGAGGGTGATATGGAAGGATTTAAGTCCAAGCTGTGCATTTCATACCATTCATTGAAACCCTCTGCGAGATAAACGTGTTCCTTCTCCTATCTGAGCCCCCTAAGCTGCTATTAAAATCATCCTCTCCACTCTGCATTTGGCCAATGGGGACCTGGATGAGATTAAAGCAGCAGCTCAAAGAGAGAGAGAGCCTGTTTTCTTTCCGTCCCCTCCTCTTCCTGGGAGCACCCTGCTTTTTGAAGACTGCCTGAAGCAAAGGACAAGATGTTCCTCCTCCCATTCCATGTTCTGAAGCCAAGTGGACTTGAATCTTATTTCAGCACTGATGACTGGGCAGCATTGCCCACCATACCTAAGGGCAGCAGGCTAGCTTAGAGTGGGATGGGGCAGGACCACGTTTACGGAAGGGACCATAGCTCAGTGGCAGAATACATGCTTTTCATGCAAAAGATCTCCAGTTTGATCCCCAACTTCTTCAGGTAGGTCTAGGAAGAAATCCTTCCTGAAACCCTGGAGATCTGCTGCCAGTCAGTGTCGACAATGCTGGGCTAGATGGACTAATGGTCTGACTCAATATAACGCAGTTTCCTAGGTTCTTAAGAGTGTGTGACACACACACAGCTCTGTCCTCCAGCAGAGGGGAATGTCTAGAGGGCACAGGAGGAATGGCCTGGGGGCTGCCACTGCTTCCTCCCACCCCCACTAGCATCTGCCACCCGGGGCCTTGCCTCATCTGCCTTATGGTAGGGCTGGCCCCGATGGTCAAGAGGCTAGGAAAGGCGAACAGACGCAGGAGGCTGTGTTATACCAGGTCAGACTTCCTGTCCATCTAGCCTAGTATATCTCTGCTCTGACTGGCAGCATCTCAGAAGGCTCCCAGGCAGAGCAGAATCTTTTCCATCACCCTCTACCTAATCATAGAACCATAGAGTAGCCTATCTAGTCCATCTTCCTGCTTGATGCAGGAAATCTGCTAGAGCATTCCACCAGATGTTCTTGTTTCTAATTTGTTAGAAATGTGCAAATTCCAGCAGTGGCACAGGTAGCAGGATGGGGTGGGGATGGGTTTTTTTTTATTGTGTCCTAGGTTGTGTTGTGATTGTGGGGAGGGGGTCTAATAGCATGTGCAATTGCTTGGTGACTCCTAAGTAGACTCAATAGCTATACCCCTTAATCAGGGATGGATAGCGTGTGGCCTTCCAGATGTTGTTGGACCGCAGTTCCCATAATTCCTTACCATTGTCTATGCTGGCTAGGGCATATGAGAGGAAGTCCAAGAACAGCTGGACAGTGGAGGCTGGTGGCTCCAATGTCAGTGGGTTGGTGAATCTGCTCCGGGTTTCAGTCAGTATCAGTCAGAACTCTAAAGGAGCTCTCCAAGTGGCTTCTGGAAGGCTACAAGTTGCCCACCCCTGCTTTATGAACAGAGCATCTCAGTGACCTTTCCCCTCGAGAGCATGCAGGCATTCCTCTCTTTCCCCCCACCCCAGGTGCCAGAAATATTTTATTCCAAAAGTCCTGCATCTGGTGCTTTGTGTTGGAGTGCTAGAGATGGATCCTAGTCTGAAAAAGCTGAAGGCTGATGCTCCACCCAAGTTAACCTTCTGGAACTGTCGATCTTTGCGGTGACCAATTCCTCGCCTTCGCCTGACTCTCCTCGGACTTTATCCGAGATGCATCCCCATTTGGGGGCTTGATTAATCACTGCCCGTGGCTGACAACCTGCAGGTAAATCCAACTGTAGCAACGTATAGCAAAGTTTGGAGCAGCTGGCATTTGGAAGAAAACAGCTTTCCAGCTAGGGAGAAGAAAAGCAGAAGGCATGAGTCAGCAGCAAAATGAGGCCTTTTTTCATCGTAGTTGAGTCAGCACTGTGACGCACAGCATTTGCACATCATGATACAGCAGCAGTAGGAAAAATCACCATGGATTGGATTCGTGGTACATCCATTCCTGAGTATCAGGAGGACACTTGTCTAAATACATCACATGGGGATGATGATGATGATGATGATGATGATGATGATGATGATCATCCAGTTAGGTCCATTGCAGCAGCATCCACATTTTGCCCTAAGCAATTTTGAAAGAAAGGAAGAAGTACATTTCCCCCTTGACCCCCACCCCACCTCCACCCCAAAAGCATGCAGCTGTCTTTTGGTGTCTTTTCTAGCATTGTCTAGATTCCATTTTGTGAAGAACTTTCTCCCTTGGCCAACCTCTCCCGCCCCCCAACAACCCCTGCACTCTGTAATACAGGGGCTCTTCACACAAGCAAAATAATGCATGCTCGTGACTGGCCACTCATGGACATTTGATGACGTCAGCCTCCTGTATGTCTCCTGCACCTTCCGTTCTAAAAAAAACCCAGTTAGCCCAATTGTTCTGAAATATCACAAGACTTCCTACCGTCTGCACCCGAAGTTGCACTTCAAAGCACCCACCAGAAGGTGCTGTCCCGTTCAAAGCTATGAGACTGAGATTTTTCAATTATAGACCATGTGGTCACCCCTCTCCACCCATGTAATGTCACCCATTACAATTGCGCGAGAGAAGCAGGAAGCAAAGCCCCAGTAAGGAAACATGATTTCCCCTTAATCTAAAGAAGTCCACAGTAAGCAGTCATATCTTTAAGCAGGGAAGCACAACCGTTTGGGCTTGAGGGCCACACCTGGTGTTGGTGAGGGACATGTGGCAGCATAGAAATAGGCTCAGCAACACTGGCTGCTTAGGGGGCACTGGTGGGCAGAAGGCTTAGAACGAGCATGAGAGCCACACAACAGGCATCAGGGCGGATCAATTTGTGCATCCTAGCCTTGAAGTCTTTTCAGTTAAAAGTATAGGATGCAGCAATCTTGCTGAAGCTGAGTGAGCAGGTTTGGGCCTGGTCAATGCCTGGATGGAGACTGTCAGAGAAGTCCTTAAATACTGCCTTCAGTTCCATTGTGAAGGAAAAGCAGGATGCAACTATAATAATATAGTCTGCAAGACCTCTCAAGACCTGTGCCTTGTGCTTCTTTTTAAAGAGGTTAAAAGCGGTTGCAGGGTGTGGGTGGGAAGACTGGACCAGGGCTGTGGTGCTGGAACTTTAGTCCTTTCTCCCACTATTGTTTTCCCAACTTAAATTGCCCTCCCCAACCTGTATGTTTTCCCTTGTGGGGCAATAGTAAGCCAGGAAAATATTGCATTTGAAACGGATTCACCCCTTCGCTTGGTACTGCAACAGGGAGGCAATATAAAGGGTAGGCATGGTCAGGCACTTGCAGGGGTCCCACAACCCAGCAGGGACCCAATGTCAAGCGCCCCCTGGACTCCTCCTCCTCTTCAACCTGCTTATTCACCTGCCTCTTGCTCTGGCCCAGACAATAGTGGTGGTGTGAAGGCACAGGAGATGCCTCTGTCTAGTTGCTTGTTGGCTCTCTGCCTGTCAAGTAAACAGGTGGTAGCCATGAAGAGTCTGTCACCATCTGCCTGTCACCAAATGCAGTCTCCATGGCTTTAACCCCTTTTCCCACCACCTCCCTAGGTTGACCATATGAAAAGCAGGACAAGGCTCCTGTATCTTTAACAGTTGTGTAGAAAAGGGTATTTCGGCAGGTATTATTTATACACATGCAGCACCTGGTGAAATTCCCTCTTCATCACAACAGTTAAAGCTGCAGGAGTATAGCTAGAGTGACTAGATACAAAAGAGGGCAGTTCTCTCGTGAAGAACTCAACTTGCACAGTACTCTGCGACCCTTTGCCTTGGGTTTATGAAAGCATTACACAGATATGGATTTTAGCATTTTCTGTAAGTAGGCTGACCAGATAAAATCCAGGTCAGGGCTCATGTAACTTTAACAGTTGCAGAGAAAAGGGAATTTCAGCCAGTGTCATTTGTATGCAATTAGTTCCTGGTGAAATTCCCTCTTCATCACAACAGTTAAAGTTGCAGGCACTATACTAGAGTGACCATATACAAAAGAAGGCAGGGCCCCTGCAACTTTAACTGTTGTGATGAAGAGGGAATTTCACCAGGAACTAATTGCATTCAAATGATACTGGCTGAAATTCCCTTCTCTCTACAACTGTTAAAGTTACATGAGCCCTGACCTGGATTTTATCTGGTCAGCCTATCTGTAAGGTATGTCCTTGGCCATCTCATCACTTTTGCTCCACGTCAGGCAGCGACCCTCAAAAGATATGCAATGAACAAAGTGTTTATTTAGGTGTAAACGGTGTGCTCCCTTCCTGTGTACCTTCATTCCACCAAAGCCCTAATGCTGCAGCAGCAGGGAAGTTCTCATCCATCAGAAACATATGGGAGGCAAAGATTACATAACAGACCGGCTGTCTCTCATACACACTAAGGTAGTCTTTGCACTTTCATATAACCGCTATCAGTCCATCTACGTGTGTGTGTGTGTGTGTGTGATGTGTAATGTCAGCAATTACCTTCAAGTTCACTGAAAAGCTTGAGAAAAATCAGTGAATATATCCTCTCTCGATAGGGGTAAAGTAATTAACAAGAGTCCCTCCTGATGCCAAAGGAAATTAGAGCAATAATAAAAAAAAATCAATGCCCTTATAAACCTTCCTACCTTTGACATTCTTGTAACAGATTGTGTTTTGCCATACAAGAAGGGGAATATTGCAAAAGACCTGGATCAGAACCAGTCTGATCCTCTCTCCCAAAGTACAGTTAGAAACACATGCACACACCTTACCCAAACCTCATTTATCTAAATTTGCTTTGCTCTATCAATGTAACTCTGTTAAAAAGGAAGCTGTTTACCCAAACTCCTTGTTGTTGGAAGGTTTGGCATCTTAACTCTCTCTCAGGCTGCAATCCTATATCCATCTATCTGGGACCAATCCCCATTAAACTCAACGGGGCTTCTGAGTAGATATGCATTGGGTTGTTTTGCTAGGCTATTGTACTGTATGTTCCAGAGCAGAGGTTGAGCGTTGCTTATCCACATAATGGTGACTCTTAACCCATTGTGCAACATATTCCAATGTCGTCATCCTTAGAGCCACTGAGTTGCATTTAAGCCCTATTTAGGGTTGCCATTTTTTTTTCCAGGCCCAGCTCCTCTACCTTTAACAACAACATGACAAGGCAGAAAGGTGCTTTGTTACATTTCTGTGAGTCAGGCTGCTATAAAGGCACAAGAGCAGAACCAGGGAAAAGATCGCAAGCCTGGCCCCATAGATTTCAGTGGGACCTTAGTGTACTTGATTGCATAATGAGTTGTTAACAGAGTTGAGAGAAAACCATCACATACAGTTGACATTATGTGAATTTTGCAAGTTCAGTATTTGAGACTGAAGAGTGGCAATTACTCCTTAAAACTAACCTCTAATCTTACTTAAGAGTATTAGGATACCAAGCACATGACATTCAAAATCACCAACTATGCTCTCTTCTGACACCAGAAATGTGGCTTTACTACACCAGACAATGGTAATTTGCAAAACATTTGGTGTTCAAGAAGAAAAAAAACTGATATTTGAGTTTAAAAGGGGAAGCGCTGGAACTCAAATAGTGTCCCAAAACCTCAAGATCCACTTAGTACTTAAAACGCACATCAATCCCAAAATGTGCATGGCAAAGTCTTAGGAGAGCTGTGCTCAAACCTTATGGTGTATTAACACTCATTCTCCAGTCCACCTCTCCACCCCAAAAATTGTTTCAGCTGTTGGCATCAAATAACCTATTGCTATCCCAATGGTTACCATAACATTGTGTTCAATCTGGTGGCTTTATTCCAATCCTAAAGTCTCAGGAATCTTTTTATCTTAAGGAAGTTTCTAGCCTTCTTGGTTGCAAGTTTAAGATCTGTGAGCCCCGATTACTGGTCAATCCAAGTGGTTTCTCTGGGTTGTGCACAGAGTTTTGCAAGAGGTGTCTCTTACCCATCTTCAGGACTTCTCTAACTTCCCCCTACATCAGCCACCTCCCAATGCCTTGTGTGTCTGTCTTCTCCACTCGTCCAGTTCCTGGAAATCAGTTTTTGTTAATATTTAAGGTGCTACAACACTCTTCATTGTGTTTGCCGCAAAAGACTCATGCGGTAACCCCTCTAGATGCAAAAGCCATCCAAATTCGACAAGAAAATCTCTAGCTATTTTTGCAGTTAGTATGTTTTGTGATTTTGTTCGATATTGCTTAGACTGTACAATGTATTTCCATTATGTCATTAATGAGGATTTTAGTGTGGAATTCTAAACACACAGCTCTACCTAACAGAAACCTACCACGGCTTTATTTCATACTCCATTGACCCATGCTTTGAAATGTGATCAATCCCTCATTGAAGTGTCTTAAATTGGAGCTGTCACATATGTACAGAGATTAGATGTCTTCATTGCCCCATACGCCCAAACCAGTTGGATGCAAAGGATCAAAGGTGCACAATACCCACTGGATATTGGGCCCCAAACAACTACCCTGTGGAACTCAAATGGCAAAGAAATATCACCATCTACATTAAAAGTGCTATAAAAAATACCTTCAAAACTCCCCATCAGCTAACTGGCAGGGGGCAGAAGTTACCCTGGTGTGCCGTTACACTCAGATGAATTGCCCCCTATAACCAGGACAGATTCTCAATATGAGAAATAACATTGTTTCTGTGTGCTGGACCTTCCACATTCATGATAGGAACTATGGAATAGCTATAGTTATAATACAATCACCAAAGGAAAAGTTCCTTCTTAGTCCATCCCAGGAGGCATTGTCCAAAAGAGCAAGAAGGGGCAATTCAGGGCACCTCTTAGCTTGGTTGCAGTTCCTTAGCCATTTTTCTCTAGTAGATAACAGCAGCTTTCATACGTACAATGGAAAAATTAAGGCAGTTTGCTTGGATTCAGTTCCCTGTCACTGATGTCGGAGAAAGGAAAGGCGATCAGAAGCGAAGCACTGCTGGCAGCCTCCTGGGATAGAAGAGCCTGTCTCAAGGAAGAGCTAGCAGGGGAGTCTCTGGTGAAGTCCAAAATCTGTCCGGCAGGTGCCAACTTCTGCATAAACCTAGCCCTCCACATCACAAAGTCTTCTAGCTGGCCGAGCGACTTTGAGCTCTATTCTTTGGCAGATATTTTGGAAGCCGTGCTAAAACACACACACACACACACACACAACATGGCTTGTTCTTCTCCTTCTGATGGCCATAACGTCATTATTCAATGCTCCATCCATAGATTCAACTAGAGTTTCAGAGGGACAATGTCATGTCACAGGGAAACTGGCTGGCTTGGGAATTACGCAAGCTGAAACATTTCCAGGTTCTAAAGAAACCAGAAGCTCTCACAGAGCAGGAGGTGCGTATGCATGGACTGGAGAAGATGAGCTCCGGCAGAACGAATGGGTACTTTTCTCACTACCTAAGAACTGACTGACACAGACTTTCCCACCTTCTGCTCCCCTAAGGGCTGCCTCAAGACACAGAAATACCCACCACTTGCCCAGGATTCCCCCTACAGTGCACTGCATAGAGGGCCCAGCCATGAAGGATATTGCCAAAGGTCAGAACCAATGCACATAGTTGCCCTGCCAATGCGCCAGACCCGTTTGCCATGAGTGGGTGGTGCAATTTTGCTTCCTATGGCAAACTTTCCAAGGTTGATTCCCATGATCATCTCACCCTGTAGCCGTCCCAGGAAAAGCCAGATCCAGGCCGCCAGAGCCTCACAACTGGATGACAAGGTCAACAAACCAACAGCTGTCTCTTGGCTGATTCTGAGCCATATTTCTGACAATTAGCTAGCTCTAAGATAGCATGGCTGGCAAGTCACCCTAGCGCTGTATGGTAGTTTGGGGGAAGGTTAAGGGTGCAATCCTTTGCCTGTTTAGGCAGAATAAAAAGTCCTACAACTCTGAGTATTCCCCAGCCAGCCATTGAATTGAGCTCAGGGCATATGATACTTTAAAACCTTCTCATAATGTTTAGGTTATGTTAAAGATTGTGTTAAAATTACAAGTTGATCTGGAATATTTTAACTGTCACAAAAAAAATGGAGATGTGATCTGACACCAACATTAAAATTCTGGGTAGTAAAAATATGGAATATTGTAAAGTGGTTAGGATTATTAGATATATTAAATAGATGGATATTTTTTTAAAAAAATAGGAGATTTTAATGACAATTTGGGAACCATTTATCCAATTTTTGAAAGTAAGGTATTTATATGGATATGAATCAATACATCATTTAAAATAAGTTGCAACAAAAGAATAATTTGAACTCAGGTTGAAAGAACAGCAGGTGCGTTGTTTAAGTCGTGCATTTTAAGACATTGGCTCAATTCGGACGACACAATAAACAACTGGTGTGGGGGAAACAATCATCAGTTGTTTTGACTATTGTGTCATCTGAATGCTGCCATAGTCAACTCAGCGCTGATCCTCATCCACACCACAGTTGATTATTTATTACCATGTTGTGTGGGGAGTGCGCCCTAGGGTTAGCGTGAGGTTTAAGGTTAATCAACCCACCATTGACTATCGTGTCGTCCGAAATGAGCCACTGTAAATATTTACGTTTTGATTTAGACGTGAAATATGTGATCTCTATATTTTAACAACACTGATTAACTTTTAACCTGTATTGCTAATTACTGATAATTAGAATACTTTATTGTTATTTAATGATTTATAAGGCTCCCTTCGAAGCCTCAGAATGCATCCAAGATTTCATATGGTATCGCCATGGGCTCAAATGGTTAGAAAATTTTAAAAATTTCAAATGCTAAAAAAAAATAAAAAGGAAGAGCTGCCCCCACCCGCGTACTGCCAGGCAGTGGAGGCTTGTGGCTCCGATGTCAGTGGGGCAGTGAAACCCTTCCGGGTTTCTGTCAGAACCAGTCAGAATCCTAAAGGAGCTATCCAAAGTGCTTCCGCATCTTGGACAGCTCCTTTAGAGGTCTGACTGAAACCCAGAGCGGATTCACCACCCCACTGACATCAGAGCCTCCTGCCTACTCCGCTCTCTGGTAGCACTGGATGATGGTCATGGGAATCTGGCGTCTCCAAGGGTAGAGCAGGGGACACAGACACCTACTGGTGGTGGAGAATGAGTCAGAGGAGGACTGGTTGGCCACGAGCAGTTGGGAAGAGAGGCGAGAGAGAGCTTGCCACCAGCAGGGGGAACCTGGTCACCTTCCCCCTTGCCCCTGGGAGGCTGCAAATGTCTCTCCCTGCCACCCACCGCCGCCTCCTTCTCCAAGGACATTCCGCCAAGACCGTGAGGACGCCTCCTGCGCTCTTGGTGGTTAGTGGGTGCCGTCCCCTCTGCCCGGGGAGTTCGGCGAGAGGCGCCGCTACCCTCCATCCTCTGCGCGGCCAAGGCTACCCCCGCCTTGCCCCGCTCTTCTAAGGCTGCTGGGTAGATGAAACCGCTGCCCCCTGGAGACTCCTCTTGAAGGGGGATTCTGGCGGCTCCGGGGCGCCCCCTCGGCCGCGGCGCATGCGGAAAGCTCCCCAGGGCACGCAGCTGCCCAGTCCCAGCGCCGAAGCCAGCAGGGCCGGCGGCCGGGCCTTCTTATAGCGCCGCAGGGTCTTCTTCAGCCGCTGCCCGTGCGCCGTCAGGTGGAGCTCGGCCTGCGCCACGCCGCTGCCCAGGCGGCCCAGGCTTTCGGCGCGGTTGGCCATGCGCAGCTCGGCCTCCACGAAGACGCGGTGCAGCTGCTGGACGCGGCTCTCCAGCTCCGAGACCAGCTGCCGCCGGCCTTCCGCCTCCAGCAGGCGCCGGCGGGCTTCGGCCAGCTCCAGCGCGCCCCGCACCGCCGCGGGCAAAGACGACGACGACGACGACGCGGCCCCAGCGCCGCGCACTTCGAGCTCCCGCCTGGCGGCTGCCGCGGCCGCCGCCTCCTCTGGCTTGCCGGCCTCTGACCTACGCGGCGTCATGGCTCCGCCGGTAGGGGGCGCGGCGCCGCAGCCGGGCATCCAGGCGCGCGCCTTGGCGACTTGGCGCGCCGATGCGCTTTGGAGACGCCGCGGGCCGTGCGCCCTGGGCGCGTCGGGATGCGCTCCGGCGGGGGCTACATAGGGCAAGGACCCTTCCAGCCCCGGTTCTTCGAGGAAGCGCTCGGGGGGTTGGCGCTGCGCGGACCGGCGAGGAGCGACTGCGGGAGGAGCTCCGCCGGGCTCGCTGGCACCGCTCGGTTTTGCAGCGAAGGCGAGGTGCTGTTCTGCCCTCTGTCAGTAGGGAACGGCTCCGAGCGGTCTTATAACGGGACGGGCGGAGAGAGGGAGGGAGGGAGGATGAGTTGGCAACAGGGAGTTGAGAGATGCTGCCTTGAGCCACTCACAGAAGCCGCGAGAGCATCACTCCGGCGACTAATCCCCGCCCGCGATCCACCCAGCTCCATCGGATGCTCATCCCTTCTCCCCCCTCCGGCCGCGCTCTCTCCTCTCGTCCGGCCATTGCATCACCTTTGCCCACGTCCGCCGGTGGGGTGGGGGGAGGAGGGGGACTCGCGTTGCCCTTTCGCCCCTCCCGTACCGTTCGTCGCTTACCTCTTTAGAACGAGCTCACTCAAGAACTTGCCTGCCTGAGGGGATTCTGGCCACGCAGGTCGTCGCTCTGTTTTGGGGGATGCCTTCTCCCCCCCCCCCAAACTCTCGCACAATGCCACAGTTCCTCGAGGTACACTTTCCTGGAACACTACTACCCTAACGGGTGTTTATTTATCGCATTGCCTGAAAAGCTGCTAGCTGGTGTACAAGGTTACATGAGACCAGCGAAGGAAGGATGCAGGAGAGGTCAGGGCTGGCAAATGCATAGAGAGACGACATTAGTTAGGTGTACTGAGCATGTACCCTCATACCCAGAAGTGCATCTCTACAGACGGACACATGGACCCATGTACTTTAAGTCAAGGCAAATAGCGCAGTCCCAGACTTTAAAGGTTGCCCTAGGGCTGATTAAAGAAAATCTTAGAATACAACCCTAAGCGAAATTTCCCAGAAATAAGTGCCACTGAACACAGTGGCACTTACTTCGGAGTAAACCTGTATCAGATTGTGGTGTCAAATTCATTGTGTGGGCTTTTCTTGATTAATTCAACAAGACTGTGATCCTGTACCCATTTAGCTGGGGGTAAACCTGCATAGGATTGTGCTGTAAATGCACATATATTTTCCCTGTGAATAAAACGATGGATCTAAAGAAAGATCGTTCTCTGTAATATTGATGTTATTATTGGCAATGATTAATAGCAACAATTTCTCGTGTATTTCAAGTGTCTCTTTGCCACATGCCCTGAAAAAGACAGCCACTGCAGGCTTGAGTTAGCTTTATCAGAGGGCTGGAGCCCCATCCATCTCTGTCATAGCATCTGCGTGAGTTCAGAGAAGGCAGCAGATGAGAGGATGAGACCTTAGCAACTTCCTAGAGGAGATGTTTCTATAGTGATCCATGCTGGAGGGAAAATGCCAGCCCTAGGGAGAGAACCCATTGAGAAAGGAGAGATCAGTGCTTACCAGAAAAAGGTGTATATTTATTTGCATCACTTCCTACACAGATGAAGACCAGTCAATTACCTGTGTCTGTCGGCCCGAGCAGAGAGTCTAAGAATCCTGCCCTGCAGTCATCAAGATGCACCATTCACAAAATACTCAACCTTCAGTCACGATAGTGTGAACCCAGCATATTTGAGTGCAGGGGTGGCGAAATCTTTCCATTGGTTGCATTCATTCCTATGTTACACGTTGGCTCTTATGGAATACATCGGCTTTAATCATTATTTTTACAAGCACTGAAATGGGCTGTGATGTTGGGCAGGGATTGAACTTGCAGTGGGGAAAGAAGTGGTGGATATCTGGCACACTCCTGGGGTGACAATGGGTTGGGGTGCAGAAAAGATAAGGCTACCAATGGCTACTAGTTCTGATGGTTATATCAAAGTTAGTATGCCACTTGCTGGGGAACATGGGCAGGAGGGTGCTATTGCATTCATGTCCTACTTGTGGGTTTCCCACAGGCAGCTGGTTGGCCACTGTGTGAACAGAATGCTGAACTAGATGGTCCCTTGGTCTGATCCAGCAGGGCTCTTCTTATGTTGTTAGAGGGGGTGAGTTTAGGGGTCCCTTCCCTTGCCAAGGAAGTTGAATCCAGTCTCACTTTGTTTGTTGGTTGGCTTCATCCTTAGCAGCAGTTACATGTACCAGTTTTGTTTTCGCTTTTTATCCCCACACCAAAGTAATCCAAGTGATTCTGTCCTTCTCCAAGTTATCTCATCACATTGCAGGGGGAGGGGGAAACGAGGCTGGTGGGTTTCCTGCGCATTCTTTGACTTACAGCATCCTTCCACTAGATGCTCCACCTGATACTGCAACGTGCCTGCCAATAGCATGATTACATAAGGCTTTATTAATAAGGCTTAAAGTGGGATGAGTTGGCAAGAAATCACAGACCCACTCAGAACAAGATGGAGAACTTCATGGCAACCAAATGTCACTGCTACAGCTCACTGAGCTCCAGCTAAACAGAAGGCATCATTGGTTGCCCACTTGATGGGGGTGTATCTCTCTTTTTTAAATAAAATTAGGTTTTTGCTGCTGCCAGTTCTAACTGGAACAAACTGGACACTGTGAATTTACAGGCTGGATTCGGACTCTTGTGGGGCTTCCCCAAAGCTGTGTGCTTGGTGGTTTCATTTTAAAGCTTGACTCATTCTGAAGCTTCATCATAGCAGGTGCCATGGATTAAAAGGATGCAAAGAGATCCCTGTTCCCCAGCAGGCGCTCGCAATATGCAGAAAAAGGAGAGGCACCATGCCCTCTCCCAGAAAGATTGCCCCTCTTTTATAACTCTTTTTAAACATCCAGCCTGATGAAGAGTTCTGTGTAAATCCAAAGCTCACACACAACTTTGTGAACATTACTATTGTAAACATTTTTAGGACTAGAGCATTATTTTTAAATTATGTAAGAAATTCTGTAGGTGGGAGACACCATCTTAAAAGATGCATTCTTCTTCCACATAGGAGAGCATGTCTTATGATTTCTGCTGTGACATAAACATACCTTTTAAAAACAGAATATGCAAATGTATGCAGATTCAGGCTGCAATCCTATATACATTTACCTGGGAGTAAGTCCCACTGAATTCAGTTCTCAGTAAACTTGTACAGGGTTGCACTGTTGATTAAAATCAAAGGTATTGCCCAACTAGATTTTGGATTCTCCCCCCCCCCCCCAATGGACCAGTATGGCCGTCTTGTTCTTTTCTGGACTGTTGATTGGTTAATTGATGAAACTCTATTAAAATCCATATGAATGATCCTTGCAATTTTTTGTTTTAATAGATATACATGGTTCCCTTGGAAAGAAACCTCATTGTATTTTGTTTGCTGTGCCCTTTAAAAGTGTGCCCCTCCTTAAGCCGTTGATGCTGCTGTCCCCTCACTTCAAACCTGACATCACAGCTATCAAACCTCCATCTTATAAAGGAGAACCTCATTTTCTGAAAATTCAGCCTAGCAGAATACAGGAAGATATTTTTAGCAATGCAAAGGGGGAAATTCAGCTCCACTCGCCACTGAATTATTGAAAGGGTGTCAGTCTCTCAGCCGATATCCTGAAACCTTGCAAAGGGAGCTCCCGAAAGGGAGGGGAAGTGGGGGAGATTTATATCTGCGGTTCAAAGAATTGTTCTCCTTTCCTAAGCCTCGCAGAAAGAATGACAAAACCCTTAATGTTTGAAAGCAAAAGACATGTTGTGTTGTGTGCACACAGTAAGACTGTGCAGAGCAGGCACAGGGAAAAGCTCATGCTGCATAATTCGCAACGATTGTTGTGCTGGCTTGAAAGGTCAGTTTTCACCGCTCTTGTGCTCCCTAATCAGAGACCTTAGCTGGCAAAGACTAAAGAGGATTTGTAGATTCAGTTGGACATGATTATTTATTACATTTTTTTTTACCTTCTTCCAAGAAGTTCAGAGCAACATAGATGGTTCTCTCCCACACACACTTTATCTTTGCAACATCCCGTGAGATAGGTTGGCCCGAGATCAGTGGAGGTTGGTGGCTCCGGGTTTCAGTCAGAACTCTAAAGGAGCTATCCAAAGTGCTTGCACACCTTGGATAGCTCCTTTAGACTTCTGACTGAAACCCGGAGTGGATTCACAGCCCCACTGACCTCAGAGTCACCTGCCTCCATTGCAACAGAGGTGTGGAATCTCATTCAAAAGGAGGGATGAAATCTTGTCTTTAAAGCTTCTTTAGAGTTGTGACTGAAGCCTGGGCCAAATCCACACCAAGCAGGATATAGCAGTGTGAAAGCGGTATATAAAAGGCAGGAGCCACACCAAGTAGCTATGTAACGGTATATGGTATGTGTCTATGGGCCCTAACAGTTGTCCGTGCACTTCAATACCGCTATAAAGCAGTAGTGTGGCTCCTGCCTTTTATATACTGCTTTCATAGTGTAATATCCTGCTTGGTGTGGATTAGGTCCTGGAGTGGATTCACTGCCCCACTGACATCGGAGCCACCAGTCTCCACTGCCCATGTTCACCCAATCATGTTCAGGGGTGAGTGAGGCTCTTCGCCCATTTAGTGAGGGTGTTGGGATTCTTTGTCTCACAGCAATGCAATGTGGGAATTTCCTTCCAAAGAATCACAGCAGGATGTGAGATGGCCTCTCTATAGGCTTGGGAACTTCAAAAGGAAATACCTCCAGTTACCTTGTTATTGGGAGAGCAGAACTTGTGTTCACACGCCATGGCCTTAAGGAACCTGGGTAGAGGTTGCCTGGGGAATGCATACTGTGTGCATAATGAGCCTCCATGGAATTGGTTTTACCAACACAGCTCCCCAGTGAGAAGCAGAGTTGATGAAAGTGGCCCCATAGGCGATGTTTTCCTGTGGGGGATCTCAGCACAACACTAATAATAGGCCTTGCTTGGAGGAGGCTGTGTTGCCTCAGGGGAACAAGATTTTATAAAATCCAGCCAATCCTCTCCACTATTTTCTAAGAAACGGGGGTTAAGCTGCATAAAATAAGAGGCTCCTCTCAAAAAGGATATTTTATTTATACTGGGGGGGGGGGTTGCAGTGGGTTGGAGTACAATGCCAGAAGACATCAAAGAGGCCCATGCCTGGGCTGACCATATGAAAAGGCAGACAGGTCTCCTGTATCTTTAAGAGTTGCACAGAAAAGTGTATTTCAGCAGGTGTCATTTGTATGCAAATTCACCATTTGTATGGTGAAATTCCCTCTTCAACAAAACTGTTAAAGCTGCAGGAGCTATACTAGAGTGACCAGATACAAAAGAGGGCAGGGCTCCTTTAGCGTTAACTGTTGTGATGAAGATGCCTTGCTGTTTCTACTTCTCCCAACCCACAGGGGCATGCCCGGTGTTGATATGGTTTTATTCTAAACCTTCCGTCCAATAAAGTGGAAGGGAAAACACAATATCTTGCTAATTTAAAAGCTTTCCTAAATTTAGGGATGTGCAACTCAGATGGATAATTTGCAGGCAAAAATGCCCTGCCATTGTCTCTATAAACAAAATGGTTAGAGGTCCTATGATCACAACGGTTAGAGGTTAAATGATTTGGGGAATAAGTTGGAGAAGGCTGAGCTACAGCATGTTCTCAAGAAATTCCACAAAAGCTCTGCATCCTGCTGTAGCTTTCACCATTGGCCACTCTGTGTGTCTGCCTTCCCATCTCTGCTAAAAGCAGACAAATATTGAGATTCTTCCCTTGTGCCAAGTGACCTCCAGTCCATCTTCTACACACTGCCCCTCTGGCTTCCTCCTTGCCGCGATTTCTCTCTATTGTTGGCCGAGACCCACAAAACAGTCAGTGCCATGACAGATGCTTTGTACACTCAGGGGCCATTGGTAAGCAGTCTGCTTCCTTTCAGCTTCATGTGCATTTCAGCCGCTTGGCTGAGTAGGTACCGCCACAGTCGCAAACGTGCCTGGCTAACTCCATTGCCACCAGGCGAAAAAGGTGTCCTGGAGCATGTGAGTGTTCTAGGCAAGGTGACATGGTGCAGCCAAATCAGGCTGCAAAGGGAACCTGCTTATGCCAATTGAGTCCCTCTTTTCATCTCTCAGGCCAGAGATGATTATTCCAGACAGCACACTGATATATGTGGAGAAACATACCCACAAGCAACCGAAAGAAGTGTGCAGAGCCTTCATTTTAACAGCCATTAAATCAGCAGCGGAGTCATCGTGGAAACATGTTTACGATGCAGGATTGAGACCAGGGAAAACGAGTTGTGAGCATTTGCACTGGAAGCCATCAATGCACAGTGCTGAGTAGCTGGTACTTCCTGGCCTCTGCTTAAGGACTCCACAGGCTTTTCTACATGCTCTGTATACCCCGTTGTGGCTTCACAGCTGCGCTGTGTTGTTTATATGACGCAGTCACAAATTTGCAGCCACGTTAGGCTTCCCCCACCCAAAAAACTGCACTTTTTCGCAGAGTTGTTTCACCGTGGCTTTTTCAGTTGCTCCAAAGTCACCACATTGTTTCTTCATCTGACAGTGATGGCCTCAGTTCAGGTTAAGGTAGTGGGTGTTGCTATGGGTAAATCCAAGTGGCGCAGGAATGCAGGGCAGTCTTGACAAACAGAATGGCCCCCCACGCAGCAGTTTTTGCTTAGGTCTTCATGGTGACTCTGCTGTTTCCTCCTCCACCCCCATCTCCCTCTCTCCCCCCCTCAAAAATATGTTATTTTATTTTATTTTTAAGATAGCATGAATGGAGCTGTTTTTTAACTGTCGCTGCCATTTTTCCTGGGCTGAACAGCCCACACTCCGTCCTGCGTGTAACTCTATCGCTGCTGCTTCACAGCAGCAATACTGCGGGGTTTGGGAGAAACGGGAAGGCAAAGCATCATCATATAGACATGGCCCACATCACAAGAATTACTGAGATAATAATATTATATGCCAAGCACTTTGAACACTGTTAAATTGCTGTGAAATGCTAAATACTATATGCGTCGGCAGGTTGTGTGTTATTTTCTACATCATGGAAGTGCTTTCCGTGTGGGATGAAAGTGAGAGCATGGACATGGCTCTGACAGCACAATCTCATACATGTCTACTCAGAAGTACCACTGAGTTCAGAAGGGCTTACTCTTGGGTAAGTAAGTGTAGGACTGCAGCCTCAGGAATAGGCAACCTAGTGGCTTCCATACACTTTGGACTACAACTCCCATACGTTCTAGGAGCTGAAGTACCAAATATGTTGAGGGCACCAGGTTGCCTACCGCCCCACAAACAGAGGCTACTTGCAATTACCATGGCTGCCTCTACAAGAGGCATTTAAAGCTCTTTCAAGGCACATTAAAAAATTTACCTCTACAAGAATGGAGCGCAAATCGGGCGTAGAGGCTATCCCTCCGATTATGCGCATTATCAAATGCGCGTTAAACAGCGAGTTTTATTTTGCTCCGCCTGTTAAAGCGCAATTTGACTATGTGAACAAGCGCTTATGCGCATTAACTACTTGTAAAGCGCATTTTGGTCATCCGTTAATGCGCTTCGCCGCCTCTCGCCACCTCTCGTGCAGAGGGATTAGGCGTAAATGCGCTTCAGCGATTATGCGCATAATCGCCTAACCAGGCGCAAAAGCGAATCCTTGTAGAAGGGACCCATGAGATGATAAGGTGAGGCAGCCATCCCAGGTGATAGATTCTAGGTGCCCTAGGGAATAGCAATAGGAAAAACAGAAACATTTGGCTTCTGGGACCCAATCCACAGGGATGTGCAAGCCCCAATGAAAGGAGTAAGAGTGTGATGGTGGATTGTGCCCCACATTAATTGGTAGGAGGGAGAAGGCCATTTGAATTGTCCACCACAAAACCCAAAAGCCTTTCAGTTAGACAGTCTGGCTACCTAACTGCAAGGCTGTTTTAAAAAAGAAAAGGAAAGGTGTATCAGAACATGCTTGGACTTTGCTCCAATCAGCCAGGGTGAGCAGAACAGATGCTTTAATTAGCAGCCAGTGCACCTTGTGCTGAAGATGCTCTCAAGCCCCTTGCCAGAGCATTATCCATCTGGGTGCTCAGCCGCCAATAAGCAACCCTGACATCAGCAACTGATGCTTTAATGCACTGTTGGCTGCATAGTTCAGTCTGCTGACTAATAACACAGCCTCCCTCTCTCCCTCTCTCTCTCTGATGCAGAACATCACTCAAGCTGCAAAGGCGTCTACAGCTGTATCTTGACAGAGCATACAACCTGCAGCCAGCAATTGGAGAGTGACATTCTGGTAGGGTAGTGGTGCTGGAGAGACCAGATTCTGAGAACATACAAACAGTCAGACATTCACACACGCTCCAACATTAAAAAACATGGGAGAGAAAGCTAAGTAGAATCTATTCTCTTAGTTGCCACAAATGCGTCTGTCAGGGGTGCCATTTTGGACCAGAGGCTCAGGCCCCCAACCCAACCCAGCCAAACACACAGAAGGGTACCCAAACATAGAAGGCTTTAGCTTACCACATTTGGAAGCAAGTGATGTAATACCCAGTAAGAACAGGAAGTCCAGAGACTCAAATGACCTAACTGCCCACTGCTTGGGGTCAATGAAAACAGCCGTTCAGTGTGTGTGGTGGGGGGGATGCAAATTCCACACTTGGGGTTGTTAGGAATGGGACTGAAAACAAGGTTGCCAGGATCATGCCACTTAGCGCATCTTACTGCAGACAGATCTATGGTGCAGGAACATTTGGAGCATGGCATACAGCACCAATCGCCCCGATCTCAAAAAAGGATTTTGTATGGTTGTTTCAGGTTTATTGGGCCCCACAACGCCTCTTTAATAAGGGTTTGTCTAATTTGCATAATTGTTCGAGATGTAACGCACCTAGTACTTCATTTATTCATATGTTTTGGCAATGCCCAAGAATTGCCCCCTTTTGGGAGGAGGTCATGATAAGGATAAACTTTGTATTGAAACAACTTTTAATATGGAACGATGCGCATGCCCTCCTAAGCTACCTACTGGTTTCTTGGAAGTTAACACATGGTCAGTGCAAATGGATTTTCAGAGCTCTTGTGTCAGCTAAAAGAATGATACTATCACATTGGAAGGATAAATGTTCACCTCCCGTAGTACAATGGACTATGGACTAATAACACTACCAACATTTGAACGGGTGTTATATAGACGCCACTTGCGAGTGCATAAATACATGGATATTTGGTCTGCTTTTCTTGAAACCTAGGCATAACTCTCTCCCCTCCCCCTTTTTTTTATGAACGGTGTATTCGTTTGGGGGGAAATAACATTCCTATGCATGCAAAGATTACTCTTTTTCTCTCTCCACGATTTGTTTTCTGTTGTTTTGTTAAATTCACATTTTTTTTTTATAAAGGGGAATGTCATAGAGTTGGAAAAGATATAGAAAAGGGCAAGCAGAATTATCAGGGCGTCAGAGCACCTTCCCTACAAGGTAAAGCACTGGGGGCCTTTTTAGCTGAGGTGGGGGGAAGATAACTCATGAATTGGGGGACATACAATAGAGGATTATAAAGTTAGGCACGGTATGAAGAAACTGGCTAGAGAGAAATGTTTTTCTCCCTCTCTCATCATGCAAACACACCATTATCACAAACACACGCACCATTCATACACACAATCCTACACACCCTTTCCAGGCCCGTGCATGAAGCATTACCCTAAGGTGTCAGGAATAGATACTCATGGGTAAACTGAAGGCAAGGGGAAGTAACAGGAGAGAAATGCAATAACAATAACAACAGATGACTATGTTAATTACGTTAAAACATTAATGTATGTAAACAATTACTGTGACTATTCACAAAGCCTTGTTGATAAGAACATAAACATCTTGGCATTGGTAAGCCAATTAACACCTGGGTTAATTAAATCGCTCACCCAGGTCTAGTCTGCCATCTAGTGGATGAAGGTCTCCAACGCAATTTCTTCTTCCTTTATTATGTTGCTTTTTGAAGCTTCTTTCATCTCAAAAGATCTGGAAGCCCTTTACTGGGTTATAATTAAGTAGGCCCAACCATGAGAAAGATCAGCATCATTGCCCCTCTTTGATAGGTGGATAAGCAAAAATATGCGGAGATCAAGGAGCGATTTCAGAGGCCAAACAGCCATTTCCCCATAAGGTCACACACAAGTCAAAAGCAGAGCTCAGATCCTCGACTCCGTGACTCCAGCTAGTTCTACCAAAGAGGAAGGCTTCCTGCCGGTGCTATGGTGTGGCTGCAGTTCCTGCAGTTCCAGAGTGCCACAGTTTCATTTTTTCTTGGCAGGCAGAAATCCATCAGGTGAAGCTGTTCGCGTTGTGTTTTTGCCTGCAATGCAGCTCTTACAGGCTATAAGCCTCAGCCAGAGGGTGCAGTGGGGAAGGCAATAACTGCACTCCTGTTTGTTAAGGAGGCCTGACTCTGGGGGAAGCTCTAACTGAGGCTGTGGCCAGCAGGCTCTTTAGAGTGGAGGCAGTGCCCCCCTCCCCAATAGCTGTAGGCTATGTCTGCAGTCGTGCCATTATATGTGGGACTTAACTGGAGCCAGGGGTTATCAGGGCTTAGCCACAGAACCAGTTCTGAATGCCAGAACTCAGACCTGGAGCATAATAATATGACCGGGGTGGGGTGGGGGCTAAAGTATCAGACTAACACCAAGGAAACCCAGGTTCAAATCCCTAATAAGTTTTCTTGAGCCTGCCATTATAGCTCAGCCTAGCCTAGCTCTCTGGGTTGTTGTGAAGATGAAATGGGGCGGTGATGGCAGGGAGAAAACTATATACAGTGCCTTGAGCTCCATAGGGGAAAGGGGAAATATGAATATAATAAACTGATGAAAAGAGCCTGGGTGCTCTTTGTATTTTCCCAGTATACTTGTCTTAGGCAAGTCAAAGCGAATTCCGCCTGTTGTGAAAGAATAATATTCAATTCATGTTTAGCATTCTGCAATTCTTGGTAAAGTTGGGCAGTAAGGGAGATGGCAAACTGGGTTATGAGGTCACCTGTTTAACTTCCACTCGGCCATTCTTAACAGTGCCTCAGATCTGGGGTGTGTTCAAGGTTCTGCCCCTCCAAAGGGTTTTTCTAAATATTATTTTGTATTAAATATTATTTTGTATTTCTGCAAATCTTGTGGGTTCTCCCAAGTCTGCTGATGACACCCTCTAATGGATAGGTGGTGCCATTCTGAGCTCCCTCATGTTGAAAAAGTGGACAGAGAGCATTTCTCTCCCTCTCATTATACTAGAACCCTGGGCCATCCCATGAAGCTGATTGATGGGAGATTCAGGACACATAAAAGGAAGGACTTCTTCACACAGTGCATAGTTAAACTACGGAATTCACTACCACAAGATGTGGTGATGGCCACCAATTTGGATGGTTTTCAAAGGGGGTTAGACAAATCCCTGGAGAAGGCTATCGATGGCTACTAGTCCTGATGGCTTTATGCTACCTCCAGCATCACAGGCATATGCCTATGTACACCAGTTACTGGGGAACATGGGCAGGAGGGTGCTGTTGCACTCATGTCCTGCTTCTGGGTTTCTCACGGGCAGCTGGTTGGCCGCTGTGTGAACAGAATGCTGGACTAGATGGCCCCTTCACCTGATCCAGCAGGGCACTTCTTATGTACATAAAGATTCACACTCACCTCTTGAGTTTTGGAAGGGAATGTTGGTATCAGGCTATTCCTTGAACATCGCAAATGCAGAGATGAAGGAATGACAAAATAATGCCTTTGAGCATGTACAGAGTGCTTTCCCCTAACTGCCGCCTTCCTGAACCTGGTGCCCTCCAGATATTTTGGACTTCAACTTCCATCAGCCCCTGCCAGCATGGCGAACAGTCAGGAATTCTGAGACTTGTAATGCAAAACATCTGGAAGGTACCAGGTTGGGGAAGGTTGCAAACTACTAAGTAAACTTCACGAAGTCCGCCCTCCTCCCCCCCTCCCAAAAAAAAATCTGACATTAGAAAGATCTGTTGTTGTGAATGATCCACCACAACACCATCCTAACCGCGTTTTATTTTCGAAGTTCTGCGATCAGGTTCTACGAGAAGGGAGAGATCACGGCTGGGGGCGGAACCCACTTCCCAAAATGGGCGGGGCACGGCACCCGCCTCTCGAGGGAGCAATTTTGCCTTGTGGAGAAGCGTGTCCTCTAAGGCGGCCCGTAGTCTCACAGCCCGTAGCGTCACGTGGCTTCACCTGGGCTCAGGTGAGGGAGGGGCCCCGGACGCTGTTCACCTGGCTGGGCAGGTAATGCCGAGGCGGGGCTGGAGAGAACTATTCCCGGGGGGGAGAAGGGATCCCCGTGGGGCTGAGGGAAGGCGAGCGTATCCCCAGGGTCACCTGAGTGGGCTGGGGCTACCCGACCTCCCTCTGGAAGGACTAGGCCCTGCCCAGGTGTGAAGGGCGGCACCACCCCCTCGATGCCGCCTCGCCCCTTTACTTCCGTCCGTGCTGCTCCCTCTCCCCGTCCTTCGGGTGGGCCCCACCTCCTCCTACCACCCCCAGCCCCCCTGGGATCCTTCCTCGTTTATGGGAGGAGGGCATGAAAGCAAAAGGCTGAAGCCAGATCCACTCTGAGGCTCCTGGCTGGCCAAGGTGTGCCGCTTACATGGAGGGCTCCCCCAAGCTGAGATGCAGGTAATCGGTTGGGTTTTTATTTCAGTTTGTGTTTTCCTATATACAAAAACAAGGGTAATGTCCTTTTCACCCCCAATCCGATGTACGGTTAGTTGAATTCCTATTGATTTCAGGGGGAGGGGGCTTTTTCTCAAATAAGTACGTTTAGGATTGCAGGTTTAAATGTAGAGGATTATCCCCGTTTTATTATTATTATTCTGGGAGTGGATTTAATCTGACATGACTCCCTCTCACAGAGTCAGGATTTGACTGCTTGTTTGCCCCACTGGCTTTTCAGTTGAGATGACTGCAAGTTCTATTGATTTCACTGGGGGTTACTCTTGAGTAAAAATGTTCTGGATTGCATCTTTGCGTGGGGCCTTTATTGGCGTTTTCAGTTTGGAAGATCAGGTAGCCTGATGCAGGGAGGTCTGAACTTGTTCCTGGTACTTCTACAACCCACCCTGTAGTAGTACTATAACCTACTGCTCAATCTACACAATCCGGATTACATACACGCTTGCTCACTTATTTGGAGCAAGCATACAGCTTTTCTTGAATTGCAAGTGTAGCCCCTAAAACATATTTATTCCTGTTCTCTGAAGAGTTCCTGGAATGCAGAGTAACTATTTCACGTTGCCTTTGCATTTGGTGTAGCAGCTTCACTTCTAGTTCTGAATGAAAGCAAGCAAAGGGGTCTGCCGTTTGGGACCACCTTGGTTGCATGGAAATTGAAGGGTTGGGTGGAGAAAAGGGGGTGCTGAGGGGTAACTTACCTGCATACCCGTACACTATGTAAGGGTACAACCTTGGCCTTACAAGGCAAACAGTCATTTATGCATTCCACCAGCGCCGTTTGGGTTATTTTCTTTACAAAAGCAGTGTGGCTATAGTTATAGCAGTGGTAAACTGGCCAGTAACAGGAAAGGGGGACAAGGATTTAAATGATCTGATCATTTCGAAGGGGATCCAGCAGTGAAATCTTGTGTTTGTTCAGCACATACTTGCCTGCCTGGTTCCTTCATTTGGAAGTCACCCCCTTGTTCAACAGTGCGGAATATTTGCCATAAAACTTAACGGTTCTGACTGTCAAGGCCACTTGTTACTCTTGCAAAGCCCTTAATTGCCATCGTGCGTTTGTGCTCTTCTGGATTTTCCTGCGCCTGTATTTAATGGTTGCTAGATATGGTGCTGGTGAAGGGGTTCCCTGCACAACTGCCTTTCTACACACAACTCCTGGGAAAGCCCTATTTCTTCTGAAGATCTCCCATTTCTCTTCAATGTGTACAGTCAGCTTAATCAACCTTTCCCAAGCTGGTGTTCTCCAGATGTCTTGGGCTACAATTCCCAACATGCTTGACCATTGGCTGTGCTGGCAGGGAATTCTGGGAGTTGAAGCCCTAAACGTCTGGAGGGCACCAGGTTAGGGAAGGTTGGTCTAAATCATTATCCATGCCAGCGACACAATGCCCTTCTACAGCGGGTGGCGGTGAGGGCCGGCCCTAACATTGAGCAGGCAACCATCTCAGATGGTGAATGCTTGGATATGTGGGAAGGGCTGTGGCAGCCCCTCTGGCCGTTTCCCTCTGTTGGAGGACAGAGCTGTGTGTGCCACGCAAACTACCGTGTGCCCCCTAAGCTGCCCTCAGGTGCAGTGGAGGGGGCTAGCCTGTTGCCAATGTTGAAGTAAGATTCAGGTACCAGTTTCTGACTGTTGAGATGGGGATGGGGTTTGGGTGGGTTTTGTTCTTCACCTTGGTGGCGAAACCTCTTCAGCCAGCCCTGCTTCTTCCACTTATATGGGATAAGAAAACTTGGATACTAGCCAAAAATGTTTTAAAGTTAGCTAACTACCAAATTTAAGTAAAGAAAACATTAAAATTGTACATAAATGCAACAACAACAAAACCTACAGTGGTAATGTTAGCCCAATCGGTCAAATTATTTCCTATGCAGACTCATGCTGTAATTTTAAACACGCTTACTGGGGAGTAGTCCCCATTAAACACAGTGTGACTTGTTTCTGTGCAGGTTTGCACTGTTGGCCACATATGCCTCTCTGGTGGAGTACACCACAGAGAAGGTGCCATCACAGAGAAGCCCCTGTTTCTCAGTGCTGTGAGCCTTAGCTCTGAAGGTAGTGGCATCCAGAGTAGGGACTTAATCTTGGAACCTGGGGGCGGGCATAGCAGGTAACAGAGTTGTGTGTATGCCACAACAACACTGTGCTAGTCCAGAAATCAATGCTTTGTGCACAACTGAGTGTTCTGAGCGTCTCAGCTTTCATACAATTTTATCCCTTAAGGCTGTGAAAATAGGCTGGAAGGTGTGTCAGTAATGCTACTGATATTGTCTATGCAGTGTGTGACATTTTTTAAAAGAAAGCCCTTAAAATAAATAAATACATAAATAAATAAATCACAGCTTGCCCAATTTTAACCAATCCTTCTGTTGTCACACTTTGCTGCCTTTCCTCTCTTCCCCCAGCTACAGCCCACATGACATACTTACAGGAACATTCACCCCAAAAAGGAACTAATTCCGTGTTTTTTGTTTTAATCGTGCAAAGTAGACCATCTGCTTAATTTATAAAGGCTTCTTCAGAATACAATTTGGTTTACCTAGATCGGAAATTTTCAGTGCCCCATCTTCTATTCTACTAATGGAAGACTTGGTGGTCTGTCAGTACAAAGAGAATACACGTGATCAGGAGTGGCTCTGAAGTGTTCTATCTATGTCCACTCAGAAGTAACTCCCACTGAGTTCAGTGCTACTTACTCCCAGGTAAGGGTGTAGTAGATCGCAGCTTTAGTCTATTTACAGAACATTTGTCCCTATATCAAAATATTTTCTCCCTGGATCCTCCTCCTCTCTCTCAAGAGTTGTGCAGGGATGCAGGACCTATTGGCTGCTTGCGGCCCACAAGATGATGGGACCCCCCTTTTCCCCGCAGCCCAGCTGATCGCACTGGGGATCACTGGGAGATGGTTTCACCATAGCGACAACAAGGAGGTAGATAGACCAGCGGTCAGGCTCTGTTTAAAGCTGCTTCCCATGTTCCTATAACCTGGGAGATCTGGATTCACCTTCCTCCTTGGCCATGATGAATCTTGGGCAATCGTTCTCTGTCCGCCTGACCTACTTCACAGAGTGATTGGGAGGATAAAATAGGATGATCCCCAAATATGCCACCCTGAGCATTTTGGCAGAAAGTATGGATGGGGGTAGTAAACAAAGGTATTATTAGTTCATGATGTCTGTGTCTTCCCAACTCGGTGTTATGAAATATTCTAAACTTGGGCAACATTTCTCAACCTTACTGTACTCAGGTCCACTAGATACATGTGGACACTTTATTAACCTAGTAATGTAAAGCCTGTGTTGTCATGGGTGCTAGTAGTTCTGTTCCTTTCCTGCTTTCTTGTCCCTCAGTCCCCTCACCACAGAGGGGTTCAAGAATAATGCAAATGTGGCTCTTGCATAATGAATCCTCCCTCTGAAATTTGCATGTAGTGTGCCCCCCCCCTCACACGCCCCGATTGGCTGCCTCCCCCACTTCTCCCTCCCCAGTGACAGTGATAGCCTAACTATCAGCTGCGCCTGGGGCCTGCCTTTGTGCCACACTGATTGGCCAAGCAGGGCTATCCATCATCCCGCTGCAGAGGGACTGCCCTGCTTTTTTGGCACAGAGAAAATTAATTGCTATTAAAGCTCGAGCTTTTTCTTCTAAACAACAACAACAACTGGCATGCTCATGATTGCTTTGGTAACATACAGGCTAGATTTACTGTATTGCTGTAACACACTCTATATGTGCGGTCAGCCAGGGATCCCCAACATACCTGTGGGGACCTCCAATGGTGCCCACAAAGCTCTCCGCTGCCTGCATCCTTCAAAAAATGTTTGTATAAAATACTTGGAAACTGTCGGGATAGAAGGCTCTCCTTCCTGTTCTTGAACCTGCTATTGATCATCTGTCTGGCAGGCAGGAAGAGAAGGAAAGAATTGCTTCCTGGTCGCACCCTATCTTCTTCCTCTCTCTCCACTCCCAGCTTCTAGCCTCACTATTTCTCTCTGCCAACCCCTTTTCTCTTTGCTTCTCTCCCCTCAACTCCTTTGCCTTGCTGTTTTTCCCCTATCCTAGCCTCACTCCTTGGGCCTGTTCAGGCAATACGTTAAGCCATGGTTAGGCCGCTAACCCTTTTGCAGCAGCAAATGGTTAGTGAGCATGTTTAAACCATGGTTATGTAGACACCATGGTTAGGAATGGTTCACACGACATGCTAAGCCATAATGGGCCTGTTCAGACCACATACTAAGCCATGGTTAGGCTGCTAACCCTTTTGCAGCAAATGGTTAGTGAGCTAGTTTAAACCGTGGTTATGTCACCATCATGGTTAGGAATGGTTCACACAACATGCTAGGTCATGGTTCACATGATACACTATGCCATAATGTTTAGTCAAAATGTTTAACCACCGTGGCTTAGCGTATTGTCTGAACAGGGTCAATATTTAGCTCAAAATGCTTAACTACCATGGCGTAGTGTGCCATCTGAACAGGGTCTTTCTCTCACCCTTTCCCCAGCCCCTAGCCTTGCTCTTTTTCTCTCCCTTCCTAGCCCCTTCTCTTGTTCTTCTCTCTCTCTCTCTCTCTCTTTCTACCCCACACACTGCACCTTCCTGGGCAGGGGCTCTGATGGCAGAGGAGGAGGTGGCTGAGCCTGGGATCAAGGTATGGAAAATGTTTCCTTTCCTTTTGGGGCTGGGGATAGATAGGTGTGTGTGTGTGTAGATTAGATGAGCAGAGCAATCCTATGTAGGCCTACTCAGAAGTAATCCCCCTTGTGTTCCATGTGAGCATGCGTAGGGCTGCAATCTTAAATGGGTATTATGTTGTGCTTCTGTGAGTCGAGTATGTGCATTGGCTTTGCGATTCAGCCCCTTCCTCTCCTTGCATTCAGTTTCTTGGGTGAATTCCTTGTCTGCTGACTAGCCAGGCCATCACTGCAGCCATTATGTGACTAGCCACATCCTCTATGGGATCGATTTTGTGGCCACAGTAGTTCCTCAAATTCCCAAATGTGCCAACAGGTCCAAAACCAGTTGGGGACCCCTGTTGTAAACAGCGGCACATAAACGCCAGTATTATAGCATATTCGCATCCATTGTACTTCTGGACTCAGTTTGAAATGCGGGTATTGACTTCCAGCCCTCAGTGGGCTGCGATTAGGATATCTTTACCACCACCTCAAATACGAAGCTACCCATTCACTTGGGTCTTCATCCGAGCCCCTGTTCTGTGACACCTGACCATCCAAAGTGGGTGGCCACCCAGGATACGGCCTTCTTGGAGGTTATGCTGTACTTGTTGTCTGGAATTTCCTTCCCTCAGAACCCTGTTTGACTCCATCACGCCTCTCCTTCAGGCCTTTCATGAAGACTTTGCTATTCCAGGGCATGTTTGGGAATGGACAAACCAAGTGTGCTCTGATGCTGCATAATCTCCCTCTGGTGGGTTTGTATTTGGAGGATTCTTCTTCATGTTAGGTGGTGGTGGTGGTGGTGGTGGTTTTTTTAAGTAATTGTAATTTTTAGCCCTTGGTGTGGTGGTGTTTTTACATTGCGCTAGCTGCCTTGGACATCCAAGGGACAGAGGGGCAGGATGTAACCTGTCTGTGCCTGCCTTCCCATCCTCCAAGTCAGGCTCTATCGCCCCTTATGGGACAGCAGAGCTTTGCAACAAGACGTAATCCTTGAAGAAACAGAGGCAGCTATGCAGCATGGGTAGGTGGCTGTCATGGGCAGCAGACAAGTAAAAGGGTTAAAAAGAGGCAGATGGATCAGAACGACTCTCAATCCACTAAGAAGTTCTCTGGTTTAAGCCTCTTGCACACCTGCAATCTTATTTCAGCAAGGCCTATGTGCAAAAAAATCCCAGGGGTTGATGTTCCAAATTAATTGCTGGGGCAGAGGGTTCCCTTTGGATTGCCTGCCTCAAGCCCCAAAACGTTATTGTCTGGGCTTGATCTACACCACTGCTTTATAGCAGTATTGAAGTTCACTGATATTGAAGTGTTGGGGCACATTACACATTCCACGTACCGCTTTCGTAGTGCTATTTCCTGCTTTTTGTTGTTGTTGTTCCATATTATCCAAACTACCCCAATGAATGTCATTGTGCATCCTACGAGGTATAAACGCACAAGAGGGATATAGCATTACCATGATGGGATTGTGATGATTTGACGCAAGGTGTAGATCTGGCCCTGGTCCAGTGGAAGAACTCAGGTTGCATCTACTCTGTGACCTCATGAAAATGAAAGTTATGTTTCCCATCATTAACTGGTAGAGAGAGGCATTTGTTGTTTTTACTTTAACTTCTCAGTGAATCCAACCGGGGATTTCCTGACTGCCTTAAGGCACTGCAACATTACTTCTTTACCTTGCAAAAGGAGCATTCTTTTGTTCTCTTTGCTTATGGCAAATGATACCCCAGTGAGCCTATGGCCTGGAGAATCTAGGGAAGATGTAGGCTGGGTGGTACTGGAACTTCCTGGTGCACTTGAGCATCACAAACCTAAAACCCCTTCATTTGTCTCCAAGAAGCCCTAAGGGAATATAGAAGGGGAAATTGTTAATGCTTTCGTATGGGAGGAAATGAAGAATGAATTCACCCGGGGCTCTTTGCATGTGCCATTTCTTGTATTGCTGTCTCTCACGCTTTCTGGAAAGGCAAAGTACGACAGCTGTCCTGCCTCTCCCAGGTCTTTTAGGAAGTGCATTCATTCCCCAGGGTGTGTATCCCCCCTCCCCAAACTAATGACCTAATAGCATGGGTACACATGTGCTCCATACCTGGGAAGCCCTTGCGGTTTACCTGATGCTGGATAGAGCATGAACATCTGCAAGAGGATCAGCGATGGTTGAGAGAGAGAGAGAGAGAGAGACTGGAATCTGGAATCTGGAGAACACAGTGCAGGGTTTCCCAAACTCTGATCACTGAGGTGTGTTGCGGTATCCAGAAAAGGTTCACATTTTCATGTGTCCAAGAGCAGGAATAGCCTTTACTTGTTTGTGCACCAGTCGCCATCCTGAGTGATGAATGGAAAGAATGAGTCTCAGAGTAGGGTCTCATGCAGAGGGGCAAGAGGCAGCCAATGCGGGCTCAAGACATTTTGCTACCCGAAACAGGGCACTCTATGATGCCTGCTCTTTCCCTGCCTACCCCCATCCCAATAACCTGCATGCACATGCTAGAGCTGCCACTTTTAAAATGGCTGTCATGGTGAACCCAGGGCTGCTGCAAGGCTTCCAGAACCATTCAGGGCCCTGTCAGGAGGCCCCACCCTCTTTCTTGCTCCACAGCAGGAAAAGTTGGCGGGCAGGCGGGGAGTTCTTTGGCTATTGCTTGGTGTAGACACTTGGCATCTCCACATGGCACGTGCCAAACCGGAAGGAGTAGCGTTGTGGCAACCACAGTATTTGATTTGGCTACTAAGGCTAGTCAAGAAATGGTTGATGCCTGGCCAAATAGTTTCTTAAACTCCTATCAATTTCAAAGTAATTCATCAGAATTCAGAGCACTTTCAGTAAGTCATTTACGTTTAAACAAATGTTATCTCTGCGGTTGACTGGATCTTTTATTTTTATTTATTTATTTTGTTCCATTTATATACCGCCCCATAGCCGAAGCTCTCTGGGCAGTTTACAAAAATGAAAAACATTGGACATTAAAAACACCGATATACAAAATTTAAAACCATAAAACATAAAAACAAGTTAAAATTACAATATTCTTCTGGGTCAAAGCACAACAATAACACAAAAACACAAAACCCTCATCATATGCTGTTAAATGCCTGGGAGAAGAGGAAAGTCTTGACCTGGAGCTGAAAAGATAACAATGTTGGCACCGGGCGAGCGTTGTTGGGGAGATCATTCCATAATTGGGGGGGCCACCATTGAAAAGGCCCTCTCCCTTGTTGCCACCCTCCATGCTTCCCTCGGAGTAGGCAACCGAAGGAGGACCTTAGATGTAGATCGTAGTGTACGGGTAGGTTCGTGTTGGGAGACGCGTTCCATCAGGTATTGTGGTCCCAAGCCGTGTAAGGCTTTATAGGTTAAAACCAGCACCTTGAATTGGGCTCGGAAACGTATAGGCAGCCAATGCAAGCGGGCCAGAGTAGGTCTTATATGCTCGAACCTTCTGGTTCCTGTTACCACTCTGACCGCTGCATTTTGCACAAGCTGCAGCTTCTGAACCATCTTCAAAGGCAGCCCCACGTAGAGTGCATTGCAGTAATCCAATTTAGAGATTACCAGAGCATAGACAACTGAAGCCAGGTTATCCCTGTCCAGATAGAGGCGTAGCTGGGCCACCAACCAAAATTGGTAGAAGGCACTCCGTGCCACCGAGGCCACCTGAGCCTGAAGTGACAGAGATGGTTCTAGAATAACCCTCAAGCTACAAACCCGTTCCTTCAGGGGGAGTGCAACCCCATCCAGAACAGGTTGAACACCCTCCATCCGGTCAGCAGAACCACCCACTAACAGCATCTCAGTCTTGTCTGGATTGAGTTTCAGTTTGTTAACCCTCATCCAGTCCATTGTCGCAGCCAGGCACTGGTTCAGCACATCCATAGCCTCACCTGCTGAAGATGAGAAGGAGAAATAGAGTTGTGTGTCATCAGCGTACTGATGACAACATACTCCAAAACTCTGGATGACCGATCCCAACGGTTTCATGTAAATGTTGAACAGCATGGGGTACAAGACTGACCCCTGAGGAACCCCATACTAGAGAATCCACAGGGCCGAGCAATGTCCCCCAAGCACCACCTTCTGGAGCCGCCCCACCAAGTAGGAGTGGAACCACTGCAATGCAGTGCCTCCCACTCCCAACTCAGCCAGTCGTCCCAGAAGGATACCATGGTCAATGGTATCAAAAGCCGCTGAAAGATCAAGGAGAATCAACAGAGTCACGCTCCCCCTGTCTTTCTCCCAACATAGGTCATCATACAGAGCGACCAAGGCTGTTTGTGTGCCAAAACCAGGCCTGGAGCCGGACTGAAATGGATCCAGATAATCAGTCTCATCCAAGAGTGTCTGGAGCTGGCTCGCAACCACTCGCTCAAGGACCTTGCCCAGGAATGGAATATTTGCCACCGGTCTATAGTTATTAAGATTTTCAGGGTCTAGGGATCTTGCAGATAATTCAGAACTAGTGCTGTCAGATCGTCTCCTCTAGCCCCTTATATTCACACCATCCCACCTTCAGACTTCCTCTCTCACTTTCGTTTTAGTGGAAAACGATATATTGCCATTTTTCTCCTGCTTTCATTATCCTAGAAGCTGGGGTCATCCTATAAAGCAGTTTAGTGGGAGATTCAGAACAGATAAAAGGAAGGATTTCTTCACACGGCGCATGGTGAAACTATGGAGTTCACCTCCCCAAGAGGTAGTGATGGCCACCAGTTTGGATGGCTTTAAAAGGGGATGGGACAAATTCCTGGAGGAGAATTCTAGAATGGCTACTAGTCCTGATCGCGAAGTGCTACCTCCTGTATCAGACCCACTATCCCTAAGTCCACCAGTTGCTGGGGCACACAAGCAGCAGGAGGAGGATGCACTCATACCCAGCTTGTAGCTTTCCAACAGGCAGCTGTGTGGCTGCGGTGTGAACAGAATGCTGGACAAGATGGACCTTTGGTCTGATCCAACATAGTTTCTCTTATGTTCTCGTGACGATATAGGAAGCAAGAGGGGAGATCTGGGCCCATGAGCCTAGGAGGGAGCACAGAGCTTATTCTGCATTAGCACCATGCTGTTGTTTTGCCTTATTTATGTGTTTTATGACAACCTCTGAAACGTTTTATTAAGCAAGTCTTGAAACCCTCCCTGAACATATGCATGAATATCAGGGCCAGCCCTGTCATTGGGCAGAGTGAGACAACCGCCTAAGGCAGCTGATTGGGGGCATCATGAAAGGGCAGCAAATCGCTAACGATTTCATTTGTTGTATCTTTACTACCAGAGATGGGAAGGGGTGGGGGTGGGGGCACTTGTAGGATTTTCGGCTTCAGTACCAAAACCACTTGGCTAGCCTTGAGCGCTATACACCATGACTTGTGTGGGGAGGGGGGCAGGGCTGGAGAGGAGTTGCCCATTTTCTGTTCTGCTTCAGACAACAAAAATATCTTGGGCTGGTCCTGCACTTGGTGCTCCCTTTCTCCCCAGTTAAACTACCTTTTTCATTGCATAAGACCTCTGTATTCGTCTGTATAGGTGCAGGTTTAGAAATCATGACTATTGTTTAAATAGCAATATGGTGCATCTCATTATCGTGGGAAGACTGTGACAGGTAACCTTTGCATCTGCTCTACAGGTGCTAACGGCAGACGGGCAACTTCAAGGCCATTGATCTCTTTTCTGATTATACTTGATCTTTAAACCATACAAACCTTCAATCAGGACTGTCCCCTGTAAAGTAGGACACATGTCCACACTGCTTCTCATTCCCAACTCTAATCATATGTGTCCCAGCATTTGCCCCCGTTCCTCTTTCCCTGACCTTGAGAGATACATAATTATACAAATTTCCTGGAATTTCTAGTCTGAGGAGCCATCTTTCAATGTTCTGCATAAATAGCCATGTCTATTTCTCCCTTCCTCTCCTCTGCTGTCTTCTGCATTGTCTGTTTTAGATTTTAAGCTCCTTGGGAACAGTAACTTGCCTATTTTTGCCCAGGTCACTTTGCAAGGTGCCAGGTATACTGATGGCAATATCTAAACAGAATTTATGCTTGCTTAGAGCTCATCTTCTGGATCAGCTGATGGTGAAAGCATCAATTTTTTACAATAATAGTAATATTTTTTTGTCTCTGTGGGCATAGGATTCTTTGAAATGGACGAAGCAGCTGCTTAAGAGTCTCGATTAATCCCAAAGAACGCAAGACAAAAGGTAAATAACTCAAAAGAAGTTGGGGCGGTGGAGATGAGATGGGAGTTAGAAACAGGACAAGGTCGTTTAGATGGTCTCTGTTCTAACAGTCCTCTGGAATTCTTCCCTCGGGCAACCCTGTTCCTGCCCTCAAGAAAAACTGAATTCCTGGCCCTATATGAATGAGGCACAAGGAGCTGATTTGCATGATTTCTCTTATCTTGTGTAACACTGCTGGGTTTACTCTTTTGCAAATTCTGGTTTTGCCAGGCATGGGGAGGGTCAAGGTGCGATGCACGATACCAAAGCTCCGCCTCCACCCTTGACCACTGCAGATCTTATTCCACCACCTTCTGAGACTTTGCCAGGAATTGTCCTTATGGGTCAGGATTTCCACGTATTTTCCTGACCCCTTCCCGCCTCTGCTGCACACAGCCCTTCCAGAAGTTGTTCTTAAAAGTTGGGAACTCTCAGGACCATAATCGGGCTGCAGCTAGAAAGCAAACCTGGCAACCGCCCTTTTCTCCCTCCCATAAGGGCTGGAAACTTGCTCTTTTAAAAATAATTTTAAAAGCTGACTTATGCAGCTGAATTCTGCATCTGATATAACATTCTGTGCTTCTGCAGCATACATGCAGCCTTTAGGGGGGAAAGCAAACATGTGATTTCTTCCATCTGATTATTTGAAGCTTTTGTTTCATCTGATACATATATGCCAGGGATGGGGAATGTGTGGCTTGCCAGATTGCAGATGACACCAACCCTCACCATTGTCTATGCTAGCTAGAGCTGATGAGAGTTGCAGTTCACCAACATCTGGAAGGTGGCACATTCCCCATGCCTACTATAGACAGTGCTCTAGGATGAGGAAAACGGGGTGGTTCCTGTTCAGCGCCCAAAGTCTCTCCTTAGAAATTTGACAGCGTTGCGTCCATGCTCCTGAGTGGTTGGGTCACCCTGAGACATAGGAGGAAACAGGACCAAGGCGCAGTGAACTAGATAGAACTGACGTGCATACAGTTTTTTTCCTGTTAAGGCAGATTTCCTATGAGCAATTGGTGGTGTAGCGGAACCAGGACCCTCAGGGATGCAGCACCTGTACTTCTTTAGTCGCAGGGATGCCGATGTCATTGCCACACACCTCAGTCTTCCCTATTCCCTCTGATCTTAGATTAAATCCTCCCAGTGGGCCTGGTTAGCATGATAGCGGTTGGGGAAACAAGCCATGGTGGCTTATTTCCCCTCTGTGCATACTGGTCACATGCTGGGGGGGATTAGTGCAGCTTGTTGTATGAACCCATGGATTATAAGAAACCCGGAATCCTACAGCAGCCCATGGGTTCTGGATGGCTTATTACTCACGGCAACTAATCACCCTGGCCAGGTTCGCACAACACAGCAAGCCATGCTGCTGAGAGTAATTATACTAACGTCCTGGCACATGACTCCCATGAACAGGCTGGTAAACAAGCCGCTGTGGCTGATTAACCACCCTGCAATCATGCGAACCAGGTCACTCCCTGGGGGCGAAAATGAATTTCCCCAGCAACAATATGTTGTTCCTTGTTGTAATGCGAAGTATTTTGGGGCAGCTTAGTCTTGAATGGGTCATTTAGACCCACAAGCTTTACAAAAGACTTGCTCTTGATGGAGAGGGAAATGGCTAGAACGGGCTTGTTGCTATGGATCAAAACAGCAGCCTGCATTCTTGGGGGGGGGGGCAGTGGGAACAGTCACGATGAGCACATGCATTCCCAAATGTGCCACTGCACCACGGTGTACAGAGCAGAGGACAGGTGCCTGCCTGGCTTTGGAGCTGTAGGTGGGATCTGCATGAAAGTCGCACAAGGTGGTGAGGATTGTGTGGGATTCTGAATTGGGCTGTCAGTAGATAATGCCCTTTCCAAGCTCAGCTGCCTGCTCTGTTTTTGATCCTTGCATCCCTCTGATCCATGCAGGCTCCTTTCTGCTCTGTGTAGTTTTGGTGTGGATCCCGCTCAACTCTAACGCAGAAAGGAAGGGGGCTTGTTTGTAGAGAAGAGTCTTGACTGGGATTAGGGGGGACTTGAGGATCTTGATTTCTTCCTCTTCCGGTACCACTGCTCAGGTTATCTGGGTCCAATGTGAAGAGACAGAGAGAGAATTTTTCTGTGTGTGTTCCTTTCCCATTCCAAAATCAGGAGTCTTAACGGGTGGCAAGTCATGCTTGGAATGAGACGAGGGCATCGCCAACACCTAAGCAATGACCACCAGCCCGCTCAAGATGTTGCTGTCCCCCAGAGGATCAACTCCCCCAAGGTAAACAACATCAACCTGGAGGTGTTCGGCGGCTCCACCTCCGAGCTCAAGCAGACCCGCAAGCTCGCCCGGGACAGGAAAGCCTGCAGAGCCGACCCCAAAGACTCCAATGGGAGGGAGGCAGAAACCATCACTTTTATTCCTGACACCGCGGACGCCCCCCAGCCCCGGTGCTGCTCCACTCTGTCCCAAGCCTGGAGTGCTTACAAAGCCGTCTTCTGCTGCATAGTGACGTGCGGAGGCTGCTTCAGGGACTGCCGGCCCCGCATCTCGTACCCGTGCAACGACACCTTGACGGAGGAAGGGAAGAGCTGGGAGCACAACGGCCGTTTGCCGAACAGCCCCGCCAGTAGCTCCCCCCCGGAAAAGAATGGGAGCCAAACCAAAAAGAGCACGGTAGGCAGCAGCTTCAGCTACTCGGACTTGAAACTGAAAGGGATCCCGGTTTTTCCCAACCAGAGCCCCAGCTCCCACACGGACACGGACTCGTGTTACAAGGAGCCTGTCTCAGAAAAGGTCTCCCAGAACAGCGTAGAGAAGCAGCCTCCCCCCAGTAGCCACCGGAGCTCCGAGGAACACTATTCCTTCAGCGAGGAGTTGGATCCTGAGATCGAGGACCCAATCAGCTCCATCTCCATGTCCAGCCAGCAGATTGACTACTTGATTTTGCGAAAACTGACCAAGCTCTTCAGCGATCACCAGATCAACGAGTTGGCCAAGTGTACGTCGGACACGGTCTTCCTGGAGAAGACCAACAAGATCTCGGACCTCATCAGCAGCATCACCCAGGATTACCACTTGGACGAGCAGGATGCCGAATGCAGGCTGGTCCGGGGGATCATACGCATCAGCACGCGGAAATACAGCACCCGACCCCGTCTCATTGTCCCGACCCTCCCGAGCCAGGAGGAGTACGCGAACCGAGGCAACCCACCCGATAGTGGCAATGAGACCATGTTGGCTTCCATGGTCGCTAGCCAAGAAGGTACGTATGAACCTCCGCTCCATGCGGCCCTCCACAGGGCAGAGGGAACGGTACAGGAAAGCAGCGGCCCAAACCATCAAGGACTTTGACTGCCTCTTTTGCAAGGGAAGCTTATAACATTTGGTGGGAGGGGGGATTAGTTCAGAGAGAGAAGCAGCCAATGTGTTAGGGAAGTGGGGGACACTGTAGCAGAGAGGGCGAGCAACTCCTGCAGGTCTGTGGACCAGTTCCTACCCCTGGCTGCAACCCTCCCTGGCACTGCTGGAATTTTCACCACTCCGATGAATTTGCGGGTGAAATTTGGCAGCAGCCAAAAGGTGATGGTTTCTCTTTTTAAAAAGGTGCATGCTCGCTATGCGCCATATTTTAAAGAAAAAAGTCCAGCCTTTTTGTTGCCAAATTTCAGTGGTGGTGACGGGGTGGGGGCATAAAAAAGCCAGGGAACGCATATTGCCGACCCCTGCTGTAGGGATTTGAAATTATGAATGACAGGACAGAGAATTTTCTCCCAAAATTCTAACATTATAAGAGGAAAGGATCACTCAGTCAAACCGGGGCTTGGCAGAGGTTCAGGGCCAGATCTACACTACAGCTTTAAAATGCTTTATTACAGTAGTGACAACTGTTGGGGCCCAGGACACACTCCATATACAGCTTTCAGACCGTTTTCAAAGTGTCATATCCTGCTTGGTGCAGATCTGGCCCAGGTTGAGCAAAAGGAAGTACTAATTAACTTTTACAATTCACTGGTGCAAGGTGAAAAGCCCCAACTTCAAATATAAGCTGACAGGATCTGAGCTAGTGGTGACTGACCAAGAAAGAGATCTTGGGGTTGTGGTGGACAGCTTGATGAAACTGTCAGCCCAGTGTGCTGCAACTGTGAAAAAGGCCAATTCCATGTTAGGTAGAATTAGAAAAGGAATTGAAAATAAAACTGCCAGGATCATACATGTATAAATCTGCAACCACAGTTAGAATACTATGCACAGTTCTGGTCACGGCAACACAAAAAGGAAATTGTAGAGTTGGGGGGTGGGGAGTGCAGAAAAGAGCAGCTAAATTGATTAAGGGGCTAGAGGGAGTCCCCTATGATGAAAGGTTGCAACAGCTGGGATTGCTTAGCACAGAAAAAAGGTGAGTAAGGGGACATGACAGAGGTGTACAAAATTATGAATGGTGAGGAAAAAGTGGAGAGGGGGAAGTTTTTCTCCCTCTCTCATAATACTACAACTCAGGGTCATCTCATCAAGCTGGTTGGTGGGAGATTCAGGACAGATAAAAGGAAGGACTTCTTCAGAAAGCACGTAGTCAAACTGTGGAATTCACTTCCATGAGAGGCAGTGATGGACACCAATTTGGATGACTTTAAAAGGAAACTGGACAAATACATGGAGAAGGCTATTGATGGTTACTTAGTCCTTATGGCTGCATACTACCTCCAGTATCAGAGGCAGTATGCCTGTTTGCACCACTTACTGGGGAACATGGGCAGGAGGGGGCTGTTGCACTCGAGTCCTACTTTTGGGTTTGCAGTGGGCAGCTGGTTGGCCACTGTGTGAACAGAATGCTGGACTAGATGGATCCTCATTCTGATCCAGCATAGTTCTTCTTATGTTCTTAAGGTGGGATAATGCTTAAGGCAGGGGAGAGCAGACTTCCGTTTTTTTTCCCTTTCCCTTTTCTCGGCCACTTTAAAATGGGTGGGAAAACTTCTTCATTGTGGGATCTACTTTGTGTTTTACTGAGATCCACCCACCTGATCCAGGCGAGAAGTATTGGGGGACAGATATACACTTAGAATGAAGGGACATGGTGCCTCTGAACACATTCTGAGCCTAAGAATTTGTTTTCAGCACCAGAAGTGAACTGAGTTCAGACGAAAGTTCATTTCTGGCCACCCCCAAACTTTCTTCATTGCAGCAGCCTAATTTAGGGGGTGAAAGCTTTTTAACTGTTGCTGTTTTTAGGCAAGTAGGAATCAGATGCCCGTGCCAACCTCCAGCAAATCACCGAGAGAGATACCAATATATCCTGATCTACTTTCTGCCCACCCTGGGTTAAAGTACAGGGAAATGTACCTTCACACAGGTGGCGTTACAGGAAAAACTCTGCTTTACCCTAGTTTTTTCTTCTTCACATACAACCCATGGATCAAGAGCACACGCACCACACCCTGCTTTGAGTGGGCTGTCCACTTTATTCCCCGCCATGCCAAGCGCCTGGCATATTTATGTGTTCCAAAGTCCAGTTGACTTCTTTCCTTTTTAAAAATCTCTGTTCGCAAGTCGTTGCGTTTTTGTTTTGTGTTTCGGCCCTTGGGTGGGGAACCAGCAGTCTGGACGCAACCCACCTGGCCTGAGGCTACCCTGTTCCTCCCCTCCCGAGCAGTTTAGTTTGGGAAAAAAAGCCTCCCATCAGAGCCGTGGATGCATCGAGAGTCTCTTTAAAATAAAAATAGAGAGAGGCAAGGAATGGCTGAAGCTCAAAAAGGGCATATCCTTACCACACAAGGGCAGCAATTTAAACCTTAAAATCAAAATATGTAGGTAAATTATGTTTATAAAATAGGACCCCACCCCATTTTCTTGATGTGAGCTTTGTAAACACACCGACAATAGATACTGTTGGCCTTGAACCTGGTGTGGCCCCAGCTCTCCGAGGGAACGGGACAACTGTGAGCATATTAGGGTGGCTGCTTGTGAATTGCCCAAAAAGAGGAAGCCTGTTTGCATGACATTTTCATATGCTAATTTGCATGTATCGATGCAAATTTCAAAAGAATGGCTCTAATTTAAATGAAAATACTGAGCCTGTTTAGGCAACACGCTAAACCATGGTTAGGCTGCCAATGCTTTCCCAGAAAGTGGTTAGTGGGTATATTTAAACTGTGGTTATGTAGCCACCATGGTTAGGAATGGTTCACATGACACACTAAGCCATAATGTTTTGCTCAAAATGCTTAGCCATCGTGGCTTAGCATGTCTTCTGAATTGGGGTCACTGTATGTTTCACCATAGCATGGGAGGGTGCTGTGCCTGCCTGTCCAGTTTGCCAGCCAGGTGGTGCTAATGGGCAGCTTCAAGGCCCAGCTCTTCCTTCTGGTGGCTCTTTATTTTTAAACTGGATTTGGACCAGACAGCCTTTCAAACAGAGGACACCTTCAAACTAGAGGACAGTCCTCTGGCAGCCCTTCAAACAGAGGACACCTTCAAACTAGAGGACAGTCCTCTGGCAGCCCTTCAAACAAAGGACACCTTCAAACTAGAGGACAGTCCTCTGGCAGCCCTTCAAACAGAGGACACCTTCAAACTAGAGGACAGTCCTCTGGCAGCCCTTCAAACAAAGGACACCTTCAAACTAGAGGACAGTCCTCTGGCAGCCCTTCAAACAGAAGACACCTTCAAACTAGAGGGTAGTCCTCTGGTAACACTTCAAACAAAGGACACCTTCAAACTAGAAGACAGTCCTCTGGCAGCCCTTCAAACAGAGGACACCTTCAAACTAGAGGACAGTCCTCTGGCAGCCCTTCAAACAGAGGACACCTTCAAACTAGAGGGTAGTCCTCTGGTAACACTTCAAACAAAGGACACCTTCAAACTAGAAGACAGTCCTCTGGCAGCCCTTCAAACAGAGGACACCTTCAAACTAGAGGACAGTCCTCTGGCAGCCCTTCAAATGGGACACCTTCAAACTAGAGGACAGTCCTCTGGCAGCCCTTCAAACAGAGGACACCTTCAAACTAGAGGACGGTCCTCTGGCAGCCCTTCAAATAGAGGGCTGCCCTTTGTAAAAGGGTCTCCTCTTTTGTTTGTATGAATTACAGCTATGGGGGGGAGAGTTGAATTTGGATGATACTGGTATGTATGCTTTGCCCTGCGGAGCAAGTAGCAGCGCCAGTGGGACACTCTTCAGCAGCAATGCAATGTGTATGTGGAAGTGGGGGGCAAGGAGGATTCACTACCACTGTTTTCTTTCTTAGCCACACAAAAGGGGAGAGAATGACTGGCCACAAAGGGGGACGGGGCTCCTGGGTTTCTCGTAGTGTGCCATCAGCCGTGCTTCTCTCTTCCTTGCTGAAATTCCCTCTTAGGTGCAACTCTTAAAACTGTCGGAGCCCCACCGTCTCATCATGCGAGCAAAAGAGAGAGAGAAGGCAAAAGAAAGAGGAGAGCAATGCGTTCGAAACCAGGCTCTCCTTTGGCACATTCAAGATTAAAGTTGCATCCTGAGTGAGGAAAGGTCAAAGGTGTCTTGTGGACAATTATGGGCGCAGCAAACATCTAGAGTGGGGAAAGTCCATGCTCTAGGGCAGCCCTTCTCAGATGTGCTCAATTTGGGAGAGCCCCTTTCTAATATCAGACGCCCAAACTGATGCCTTGCTGTCTGCCCTGTGGGTAAGAACATAAGAAGAACCCCACGGGATGAGACCAAAGGCCCATCTAGTCCAGCATTCTGTTCGCATAGTGGTCAACCAGATCCTCATGGGAAGCCCACCAGCAGGACATGAGCAGAATAGCAGCTTCCCGCACCCGAGCAACTGGTCTTTATATATATATATATATATATATATATATATATATATATATAATTTTATTTAATATTTCAACATATGACAACATAAAATAAACATAATACATAAACAAAACCTCAACACCCCCCCCCCCCCGTGCTCCCCTACCCTTGGGACCTTCAGTGCTCTAATATATTATACATTTTTCCAAAACTGCAACGACTCTTTTGAAGGTGTACAACCTCTCCCCTTTACTAAAACATATTCTATGAATGATCCCCAAATACTTTCAAAATCGTTCTTTTTGGATAATCCCATCCTAACTTTAATTTTACATGTTTTTTTATAATAATTTTATTAATTTTCAACATATATCACATAAAATAAACACAATACTTATAAACCCTCGACAACCCCCCATGCTCCCCTTCCCCTGAGACCTTCTTACTCTATTATTTTATACAATTTTCCAAAATTGCATTGAATCTTTTGAAGGTGTACATCCTCTCCCCTTTTCTAAAACATATTCTAAAAATACTCCCCAAATACTTCCAAAATCATTCTTTTTAGTTAATCCCATCTTAACTTTCATTATACATGTTAATCTATCATTAATTGCAATATCCCACACTCCTTTATACCATTCTTCTATACTATAATTCCCTTGTAATTTCCAACTTTTCGCTATCGTTAGTCTCTCCGATGTCAGGAGATTGTTTATCAATTCTTTTATATTATTATTACCATAATCTTTATCAAATACCCCCAATAAAGCTATATTTGGACTTGCTTCTACCTTCTTACCTAATATCTCACTTATCTCCTTAAACACTCTATCCCAAAAAATTTTAACATATTCACAAGTCCACCACATATGGTAATATGTCCCCACATCCTGACATCCCCTCCAGCAAAACTTTGATATTTTCTTGTCTATCTGATGTAATCTTACAGGGGTGAGATACCATCTCCAAATAATTTTATACTGATTTTCTTTTATCCTTATTGAAAGTAACTTTAATGTTCTTGATTTCCATATCTTTCCCCAACTGTCCCCATTAATTTGAATTTTTAAATCTTCTTCACAGATTGTTTTAAAACTTTCTTGAGCCACATCCTCCTCTATTAATATCTTATATATATCACTCATTAAACCTTTTTTACTTTTACTTTTATTTCTTTTCTCTAGCCTCAATTAGCTTTTCAAAACTTGTTTCCTTTCTACACTCCTTATTTTTCTTTTTCCAATTTAGTGTTCACTGTTCCAATTGCAAACACTTAAACCATAAATTTTCCTGCCCTATTAAAACCTATTTGCTTTTTAGTATTCAATCTCCTTACCCAATCTTTCACTTTAATTATATTTTTTCCCTCAATAACCCTTCCAATTCTCCTCTCAAGTTACCTGGGAAGTTTTCCATCAAAACCACTGGGGACAGAGGGGAAATTCCTGGCATTAATTTATTCTTATATCTTTCCCAAATTTCTCTAATGTTCCTTAAGATGGGATTTTCTATACCTTTCAATTGACTCTTTTGTATATTACTAAAGAAAACATTTTGTAGCTTTAGCTCTATTTCTCTTGTCTGTGACTTTAACCATTCTAAATCCTCTTCCCCTACTATACTATTTATAACATATCTTAGTTGGTTAGCTATATAATACATCTTTATATTCGGAAGACCTAAGCCGCCTTCCCTTTGAATCTTATACCATTTTGTTTTATTAATCCTTGATTTCTTATCCCCATTACAATAGTTATTTATCATACTTTGCCAACTTTTTATTTCTACCTCTGTTATTTTAATTGGTAACATCCTAAACAAAAAAATAATCTTTGGTAATATCTTCATTTTAATTACCGCTATTCTACCAAACCATGAATGCTTTAACTTCCTATAAGCCTCTAACTTCTCCATTACTTGTGTTTTTAATCTACTAAAATTTATTTTCTCTAAACTTTCTAACTCTTTCATAATATAAACTCCTAAATAACATATTATATTTTTAACCTTCAAATCTAATTTTAAACTACACTCATCAAAGTATCAAAGTACACTCATCATATTGGATTTCCCCCAATTTACCTGTAACCCTGTAACATCTCCAAATTCCCTCAAATGTTGTTTTATTTCTTCTATGCTTCCTCCCAGATTTTCTAATGTCAATAAAGTATCATCCGCAAACACGTTAATTTTTATTTTTTCCTCTCCTCCTATCCCTTTCAGTCTCTCGTCCTCCCTAATAACATTTGCCAACATTTCGATCACAATTGCAAATAACATTGGGGAGAGAGGACACCCTTGTCTAGTACCTCGGGCTAGGGTAATTTGTTGCGTTAAACCATCATTTACCATCACCTCGGCCTTGTTATTTGCATATAGCTGATTAATCACTCCCACAAATCTTTCTCCAAAACCGAATGTTTTTATAATAATTTTTAGCGCCGGCCATTCCACACAATCAAAGGCTTTAAAAATATCCAATGCTATCAGTCCTGCTTTTAAATTCCTTCTTTTAATAATATTTATTATATTTAATACCCTCCCTATTAAATTTGGCATTTGCCTTCCTGGAATAAATCCACATTGATCCTTTTTTATATACTCATTTATAAATGTATTTAGTCTTGTTGCCATAATTGCAGTAAATAGCATCTTGATTAATTAAAGAAATAGGTCTATATGAAGCTGGATCCGTGAAATCCTTATCAGCTTTTGGTATTGAGATTATCAACGAATGTTCCCACGATGGCGGGGTCTTCTCTCCCTTTATTATATTATTATATAATTTCTCCATTTTTGGTAATAAAATTTCTTTAAATATCTTATAATATTCCGGCCCCAATCCATCCACTCCTGGAGATTTCCCTCCTTTCAGCTTGTCAATAATCCCTTCTATTTCTTTGTCCGTCACTAATGCTTCCATATAATCCCTATCCTTATCTTTTAATTTTATCTTCCAATTTTTCTCTACATATTCCTGTAATCTCATTTGTGGACTCGCTTCTGAGGTATACAATTCCTGATAAAATTCCTCGAAATTTTTTAATTTATCCTTCATTAAATTACATTTATTCCCCATTTTATCTTTAATTGTCCCTACTATATTTTTCTCCTTCTTTGATTGCGTTGACCTCGCCAGCATTTTAGAATTTCTATTACTGTACTCAAAAAAATTCCTTTTCAAATATATTAATTCTTTTTGTTCTATATCCTCACCCTCTAGTTCTTTTTTTTTTTGCTTGGAGTTGCTTATCCTTATTAGTTCTAAATTGTTGCTCTAACTCCTTAATCTCTTCTTCAATCTTTTTACTATGTGTCTCTTGTTGTCTTCTTAATTTACACGATTCTCTAATACAAATACCTCTTACTACTGCTTTCATCATGTCCCAGACAATCCCCTGCGAATTTATCCCTATTTCATTTATTTCCCATATATTCTTAATTTCTTTTTTCATTTTCTCCACAATATTTTTATAACTTAAAATTTTTGTATCCAATCTCCATCTTTTTGCTTCTCTATAATCCTTCTTAATTTTGATATCCATACTCATTGCTGCATGGTCTGAAACCTTAATTACATCTATTTCACAATCCACAATCCTAGAAAGCAAGTTCTTTGACAATATATAATCGATCCTGGAAAAGCTCTTGTATTTTGGCGAATAAAAGGTATATTTTCTTTCTTCCCCTTTTATTAATCTCCAAATATCCTTTAATTCTTTTTGCTCCATTACTCTTGCTAGTCCCGTTTTCCCTATACCTTTTATGTTATCTTTATCTTTCATTTTATCCATCACCATATTGAAATCTCCCACCATTATAATATTTTCATTCTTTACATTCCCAATATTACTAAACACTTTATCATAAAAGTCCACTTGCTTTACATTTGGCGCATATACATTAACCAAAGTATATTTTTCTTCCCCCAGGAGACAATGCATTATAATATATCTTCCCCCCACATCCTTTACCACATTAACAACATTGAATGCACATTTTTTTGAAATTATTATCGCAACACCTCTTGCTTTAGAAGTCCCATATGCTTTCTCATATATGCCCATGTTCCCCATTGGCCCTCTTTGAAAAGGGGGGGGGTGTTCCTTGCCATGTAGTGGGAGCCATCAGGAAGGGTGGAATGCATAGCGTTCTTCGCAGACAACACTCTTGCATAAGCTGTGAAGGCGTCGGCGGTCCAGCAAGCTTTATTTGGACTCCAACTTGCTGTGGATCCCTCCGGACAACCACTTGATTCCCAGGTCTCGGATCGCTAAGCACAAGCTGGGGGAAAGATGGCTGCCCCTGTTCTCTCTGTATACTGTCCTTACGTAGATTAAATAAGCATGGGAGGCCGCGTGACCTTGTATGCCACAAATAGCTTCTTGCTTGGGATTGCTTGATAGATAAGATGTTTGTGATGTGTGAAGAGAGCATGTGGTGAGCTCTGTCTTAGCAAATAGGTCCAAGCGTGAGGGGAATGGGCAGACTGGGGACCCTTGATCCAAAATCTCAGGTCAGGCCCTGATTTCCCTGGCCATCATTCTATCTCTTGGCCTCGATCTTCTAACTGCAAAATGGGGATAACAGCAGTGCAGTTTGCAGGGTGATTTTGAGAATGAATGGAAGGGAGAGGGTGGGTTGTAAACTGAAATAAATACTAATTTTGCTTACACAGGTACAGTCGAGGGCAGTAGAATTTTCGTAACAGCAAGCAAACTGGCTCCTCAGCCATTTCAAACCTGGCTTTGCCACCCATTGTAGCGCATCGGGAAGCAGTGGTTGGCTGCAACTGCCTGCCCCCATGTTAAAAGTATGCCTGTATGAAATGTGCAGTGCTTTTGCTGCCTTCACACACTCGGGTGTATGCCCAAAATATTTGTGCAGGAAATTACTGTGTGGGTAGGGTTCATGTCCCTTCCCGTTTCAACCTCTTTGTAATCTCCCTTTCAGATTTGTCTGTTCAGATATCTGTAGAAACCACTGCAGATATGAAAGCCAGGCACATGAGGCATGGACGACACAGCACTGCAGGTAAGCTTTCTGCATGGAATAAATGTTGTTGTTCCTGTTTCGGGACAGGCAGGCCATTCAGTAGTTCAGCCTTTCCCAACCTGTTGCCTTCGGGTTGTGTTGAACTGCAACTCCCATGATTCCCAGCCAGCGTAGCCAACGGGGTCAGAAGTGAACCTGTGCCGTCTTGTGGAGTTTGTAGTGACCCTGTTGAGATGACACGCTAAGCCACGGTGGTTAAGCATTTTGAGCTAAACATTATGGCTTAACGCGTTGTGTGAACCATGACTTAGCGCCATTCCTAACCATGGTGTATAACCACAGTTGAAGCATGTTTACTAACCATTTACTGCAAAAGGTTTAGCAGCCAAAGCAATGGCTTAGTGTGTTGTCTGAACAGGCCCAATATAAGAAAAAGCTGTTATAGTTAAACCATTTACAGCATTAGTTAAAAGGCAAACAGAGATTTCTTCAAGTAAACACCTAGTGAATGAATGAAACACATTTGGACATTTCCCCACCCCAAACACAATGCACATTTCTTCCAATGGGCCCTACTGACCTGTATAATGTATGCCAAAGCTCTTTTGTAACATTATTCTCTTTCTGTTAGCCATGGAGAGAGGCAAAGTACTGTACAAGGTATGGAAGCTCTGATCTCGGACTCTTGGAAGTGGTGCTCCGTGCGCTGTTGGCTTCTGAGGTTTCTCAAGGCGTTGCCTGTGCGTTTTCAAGCCGGTTTGCACAGCCCTAAGGGCTAGGAACTTGCTCTTGTTTTTTTTAAACGCCAGCTGAGACTCACCAGATTCTGAATTCTCTCCTCCAGTAACAGTTTCCATACAAGCAGAAGGCTTGGAGGATGGGAAGTGAGTGGGCATGTGCAGAGGGCCAGGGGAGAACTCTAGAAGTTATTATTGTTATTGTTATTTTACATTTCTATATTGTCCCATAGCTGAAGCTCTCTGGGTGGTTTACAAAAATTAAAAACCATTCAAGATACAGCATGCAAAGTTTTTTAAAAAACCGATTTACATAAAACACTTTAAACAGACTGTGCACAGAGAGACAACAAACATCTCAGAACACCTTTAAGCAATCGACCACAAAACAAATCCAGGACCTGATTAAAACACATCATACGTTGCCAGATGCCTGAGAAAAGAGAAAGGTCTTAACCTGGTGCCGAAATGATGACAATGTTGGTCCCTGGTGGGCTTCGTCAGGGAGATCGTTCCATAGTTGATCCCATAGTTGGAATGGGGGGGTGGCTGTTGTTCAGTGGAGGGCAGACTGCGATCTTGAAAAGGGAAATCCATCAGGTGAAGCGGATTGCAAAGAATCTCAGTTTTCAGTTCTCACTCAAAGGCAGGTTCTAGCGCTCACGGCTGCAGACTTTTCAGAGGGCTCCCCTGCTTGCCTTGGATTATAGGGGCTGCCCATATACCTTTCCCCCTTCCCGTAGATACATATTTTCCTTTCTTCCCCTCTCCCAGGTACTTTCAAACAGGGCTGTGCAAACTTCGGGACTGCAGGATCTACTCTGGGTTTGTTCGTTTGAATTTTTTGCTAGAAGACTGAGGCCCACCAACCTGTCATACACTTAGAATAAAGGGACAGGATGCCCCTAAGTCAGGGGTAGGCAGACTTCAGCCTCGTTGGATCTACTTTGTTTAGTTATTAGAACCCCATGTTCCTTCAACCGGAGCCAGGTGTTCAAAAACACACATGCAGAATTAAAGAACAGGCTGCCTCTGAGTACATTCCGAGCCTAGGAATTTCCTTTCAGTACCAGAGCGGAACTCTGTCCTTCGTCCTTTCCTGCAGACGTCCACTCTTAGCTGCACCATGCTTCCTTCAATTCAGCCTAATTTAAATAGAGGCAGTGATATTGTTGCTACTCTCAAATAATTGGGAGCTGTTGCCGATCATCGAATCGTAGAATAGTAGAGTTGGAAGGGGGCTCTGAGGCCATCCAGTCCAACCCCCTGCTCAATGCAGGAATCCACCTTAAAGCATCCCTGACAGGTGGCTGTCCAGATGCCTCTAGTGTGAGAGAGCCCACGACCTCCCTGGGTCATTGGTTCCATTGTCGAACTGCCCCAACAGTCAAGAAGTTTATGGCAAGCTACCTAGTGATCTGCCCACTCCTGCTTTAACAGGATGCCACAGTCCTGTGTGGTTCTCCTCTTTCTCTCCTTCTCCTTTCTCCATCTGCCTTTTGTTCTTAGGGTTGAAGTGACTGCCATGTGCAACGTCCCTGGTGTGCCTTAGCTACGCTTTAGGGCAGGGGGTGGGCAACTTCTGGTCCTCCAGTTGTTTTTGGCTTACTACGCCTCATCAGCCAGGGGTACTGACCCTCCAGCCTGTGGGCCTCAACCCCATACAGCTCATACAGCCTCTTGGGGTTCCTCCAGGGGGAGGGACTTAGGCTACAAGCCCCGCCTCCTGGAGGAATGCCCTCAGAGGGCATCCTCCTCCGCTGTCCCTGATCGAAGACAGCAGTACGGATGTGGAGCAGCCTGGGTTTCTTTCTCCGTGCTGGGAACCGCACCTCCTTCCAGTGTGAAGAGAAAAAAGGGGGTGACATCATTGGGTGGGGCCTCAGCCACTGACATCATCCAGCCCCGACACCCAAAACAGTTCCGCACCCCTGACATCGCTCATGCTGAGAGCTGATGGCAGTTGTGGGCCAAAAAGGTCTGGAGGTTCCTGTGCCTGCTTTCGGGAGACTTGGCTTTGACAACATTTGAGAGCAGCTAGAACAGCTTGCAGTCGATCTGCGTTCTCTAGGCTCGATGCAAGACTGGCTGGGTGCAGTTCGTGGGTTTCGCGTGGGATCTCGGGTTAGTTATAAACAGGGCTGTGATTTCTTGTACGATTACCATGTATGAGCACGCGCTTGAGCTGAGAATGCCTTGGCCTCCGTTTCTTTATTTTTAAAGAGAGCCTCGAGCTGTTGTGGTTACAAAGGGACGCTTAAAAACACGCTGTGAGATCTCAGCCAGCAGTGTGTTGATCAAGACTTCTGTAGTCTTGTTGGGCTTTAGCGCTTCTTCTCTATGGCAAGCAGAAACAGGATTTATTTTTTAAAAAAACAATTAAAAGCCTATTAAAGTTGACATGATACAACTAGGTCCAGTTTTTTACATCGTGATTCTTTTGAGTCCAATAAATTATGAACGGATGCCATTTTCCAGGAGCGGGGGTGTCTTTATGTTATTTGCCCGTTATTTTGGCGGACGAGGTCTGTTGATTTTGTGCCATTTCAAATGCCTTTTCTTCCCCATGGGTGGAGAAGGGGATTTCCAGCATCTGGCTCATGCCGTTTTTGCTTCAGCCAGACGCTTTAACAAACCCGGTCATATTTGTGCCCTGTCATGGCTTTTCCCAAGCAAGCGCCTTCCAAATAATGTTGGACTACAGCTCCTATCATTCCCAGCCGGCATGGCCTATGTGAGTTGTATCCCAGCCCATCTGGACGGATGCCCGGTTGCAGAAGCCTGCCTATTACAACAGTCTTCGAAACATCAACCTTTCGGAGCTGTACAAAGCCAATTTGTACAGCTCCATTTCCTGTCAGTTATATGTATGTTTGTTTGCACAGAACCTCCTTTTGGTGCAGATTGTAATACAGCCCTGGTTATAGTATCGAGCTTACCCTTTGAGTGTGCATTTGTCAGGCTTTGTATCTTATGTATATAATCCAATATGAACTGTTTTTTTTTTTTACCAAAAACAAAACCACACCCTTCTTTTTCTTCCCCCACCCCAAGGATCTCCACTGAGCACGGGCTCTTCTTTCCAGGACACAGAGACGGATTCTTCTGGAGCGCCTCTACTCTCGGTATATTACTGAGGAAACGGACATGCGGTGGGCAACGAGGCCGCGGGGCGAGTTCCCCTTTTGTAACTGATTAGTACGATGCCACTTTACTTCGTTTGCTGTTAAAAGATCAACTTGCCTCGTTTTCACTTGCGTTTTAAGCGAGCCTCACAAACGGGTGACGGAGATGTAGTCTTAAGTAGCAAAAGATGGGCAAAGGCTGCCAGCATGCCCAAGAGGTTGTGCCTTTCAGCAGACACCCATTCTGCAATTTTCCAAGTTTGATTCTGCTGTAAACTTGCCTTCAGATGACTCGCTGGTGCATTTTTATTTTTATTTTTACTCTTTCCTGAGTGACTTTCATCTCTTCCAGCACGAGAGATGTTCACTGAGATTATGTAGCAACAATGATGGCGTTTTGCACATGCCTTTCTGTGTTGATCATTCCAAAGAATTTCGCGACTCCTGCTGAGCAGTATCTCAGATGCTGACCTTTAAACCTGGCGGCCTTTAAACCTGTCGGTTTCAGTGCTTGAAGATTGGGGAGACTTGTTTCCACAGCTCCGACATCTGTGGAGCCGTGCTGGGCCCAAGAGTTCCTCACCTGTGCTTTGGACGTGCTGCACTTAAGAGAGGAACCGACTGATGGCAAGTCAATCTCCAAGCAACATGAGGCCATCTTCCAATGCTTTCCAACTAAGTTAAGTAAGACTTGGCCTCAGCTGCAAACAAACTGGTCAAAAATGGCTTTGGTGGATCGCTGGTCAGAAACCAAGGTTGCAATTCACGAGCAACTAAAATGAGTAAGTTGTGGATTGCAACTGTAAACCACGAGACTTGGCTCCGAGTGTAATTGTTTGTTCCTTGTTTTTCTAACCTTCTCCCTAATTACATCACCAAGTGTTTTAAGTCTTGCAGGTAAGAGAAGGAACAGGTGTATCACGAAGCAGATTATAGCTTTCATTGCAATTTCTAGGCCCTACAATGCTATTAGGAAAAATGTCCCTTGATACGTTTTGTCTATCATGGGGAGAAACAAGGATTTTAGGACAGGTGGGAAGGAATTCGCAATATATTTAGATGGGTGCATCTAACTTCAAACTGGCTTGAAACCTATTTTTTAGTGCCTTATCTCCTCTTGAAGGACAATGGATATCGTAGTTGGGGCAATTCTTTTAGTGATCCTGATCTGTTGGGACCCAGATTGGGACCCAGGTACAGTTGAAACCGGTTTTAAATTTGTCGTGCAAATGTGCCAGAGAGCTCCCGACGAAATACACCTCTCTCGGAGCTGTGCCTCAAATCATGTCACTTCTACATAAGCGGCAGAAGAGTCTGAGTTGTAAATGGAAGTGTGTTCTGCTGCTGCTGTGGATAATTTCACCAACATCTAGGCTTCGCCTCCACTGTTGTACAGTAGATGGATCCCTGGAGTTGGGTCCGCCCATTATTTCATCTTTCTCAGCGCTACTTGAGCAATAGTATTACTTCAGCCTACGTAGTGAGTTGCCATTACTACAAAGAATCCTAAAAGACCAAATGACATGTTGTTGATGGAACAATGCAGCGTTAAGGTTGAAATGGGGTTCTCTTGTCTCATGGACACCCAGCTGTTCCCCCCCCCAAAAAAAACCCCCAAGAGTGGCTCTCTGCATGCCTGCAAAGGGGAAGTGTTTCTTACAACGGCTGTGCAAGAGGATTGTTGCTGGAGCTGCAGCCCCAGAGCTGGGCCGTTGCACCTCAAGGTCATGGACCAGGTCTGGCCCACCTGGAGTTCCCCATATGGCCAAGCCTCCTTCCCACGACCCCACCTTCTTTCCCATGGTTGCCAATCGTTGGGTGGTTTTCCCAGCCACAATGCTTGAGCCTAGCTGGGATGAATGAGGATCCCAAGGTGATGTTAAGAGCGGAAACCATGACCGTAATCCAAAGCTCCGTAATTCTGCAGGCTGTTTTGGAGCTCTTGGAAGCGTGTCTGTGTTGGGGGGTGGGGGAGCAGAGGGAAACATGTAGCCCTCCTTCTCTTTTTCCCCCCCATCCCCCAGTTGCATCTCAGGCCGAAAGATCAGCACAGTCGAAGCCCCACTCCTTTCTCTTGCCTTGCTGGATGGGAACCCCGTCCGAATTTCTTCCCCTGCCTGAGGCAGTGGGGAAATCCTCCCACCACCAAGTTCATTCCTACAACCTTTTGGGGATTTGCCATTCGTTTAGCCTCATTTGAAGCTCAGACTTGATCACCGCTGGTGTATAATTCCCCCTATCCCACCCTTTGAATGTGCACTCCTCGGTGTAAATAACACCCTGGGATGCATGAAGATGGTTCGGTGCTGGTTTCTGGAGCGTGCCAGTCTCTCTAAAGAATTCTTCAACAGCTCCTGTTGCTTCTCTGTTCTTTTGCATTTCTTTTGTCCAGTATGAACCTTGGCCTGCCTGGAGGGATGGCTTGGAAATGCCAGGTGAGCAGTGGAGTTGTTACTGAAACATACATTTCTTTGATTCCTGGCATGCCTTGGGTTTTTTTTTTAAAAAAAATAAAGAAAAGCAAATGGACCCTTTTTTGCTTAAAAAAAAGCAGAGGGGTTCCTTTCTTCTTCTTTTTAAGCTTCCCCTCTTCCACACCTACAAAAGGATTAATTTAATCTCAAGCAGTTTTCCCCTGGCTGGGGATGATGGAAGGCCTTTAGGGTGGGGAGCGGCAACGGGGAGAAATAATGGATGGCAACTGGATCTAGGGAAGGGTTACGGTTCTGCCTTTTGTAAATATGGACGTTACCTTTGCAGAGTGTTCTCATAGTTGCTTCTGGCTCTACTTGAAAATAAAATTTGGAACATGGGTTTGAGCATGTGTGTTTCCTGAAACGCAAGGGAAGTGTCATCTCGCATGAAGAAGCCTGGGCATTATTGTCTACTCATTATCGTCTACTCCAGGGGTGTCAAACCTATTTAAGCCCGTGGGCCGGATTCAGTTTTGAAGAAGCTCTGGGGGGGGAGTGCCCATTGCCGTGGTGGGCAGGACCAAGGGCAAAAGAGGCGTGGCCAAAAAATACCAGCATCCTTTACTGTAAAGCTCTCTCTGCTCGTGACTACACCTTAGGAGAAGCATTTCAACCATTTAGAAGGAGGTGGGAAATGGTGCAAATGCTGGAAAACCACCCAATGATTGGCAGCCAGAGAAAAGAAGTGAGGCCAAGGGAAGGAAAACTCCTTCTCTGCACCTCCAACTTTGGGAGGAACTCGGGGGCTCGTCACACCAAAGCAGAGGCTGCATGAATTGCTGGGTAGCCCTGTTTATGCACCATTAAGTTTCTCTGGATCCCTAATTTTTAACTTTTTTTTTCCTTTTTAAAGTAGCATGTTCACAACCCCGGTTATTGTATATTTCCTGTACAGTTGCTGCTTAAACGTTTCCTTTAGCTTTTATGTTTGTGTGTGTTTAATTACCGGCAAGGGGAAAAGTAAAAGAGCCGCTTCTTCGGGGACAAATGGTAGTTGTGAGGAAATGGTCTTACGTTATTACCCTGAAATGGTGACCAGCAAAACTTGGCAGGAGCCGCTGCTACGTTCTCTTTGAAGGTAGTGTCCATTTGCTCCCCGAAATGGAAGTTGTGGGTTTGTGTAAATAAACAGACTGGAAATGGTGTTCTTTGGACCAGCCTTCTCTAACCTGGTGCTCTCTAGATGGGTTGGACTTCAATTCCCAGCCTGGCTGGGGATGATGGGAGTTGTAGTCCAACACATCTGGAGAGCACCAGGTTGAAGAAGGCTTGTGTTGAGGGGGGAAATGCTGTGGTTGGGTCTGAATGTGTCCAAGATGAATTAAAAGTCTTCGACTCTTTGTCACAGAACTGATACCTTCAGAGGAATGCAAAGCTTAGAATGCACTTAACTTGAAGGACCAGTTCTCCTCCTTCTGTATCGCTAGAAGGAAAATCTACTGGCTCTGTCACCAACGTGCACCCCACAGAAAAGTAATTTCAAGCATCTCTTAGTGATTCCCTCCCACCCCTGCTCTTAGATGTAGGCTGGATTTCCACATCCAGGAGAATGTGGTGGTAAAATAGACCAGGTGTCCCCAACTTCTGGGGTCTGTGGGTGCATTTTCAGAGACTTGTGGGTGCTCTCACAAAATGGCTGCCATAGGTGGTGTTTGCCGATTTATAAAATGGCTTCCGGGGGTGAGGGCCGTATCCGGTCAAAAGAATTATCGGGTCAAAATTTCCCATTTCTCAGAAGGCAAGTTGTTGAGGCTAAAAGAAAACAAATGTGCCCAAGAACCTACATACAAGGTGGAGGTGGTGATCTGAGCTTCAGTGACACAAATCTCTGCTTTGAATCCAAATAAAGATGGTCCTGGAGGACAACTTTTGCTTTGCAGCATGCCAGCCTCCCAGTTAAAACACTTTTTTAAATACCTCAAACAAAATAAAACTTAGGGGTGGTAGGGAGTCTGGCAGATGCCGAGAGAAGTGTCCATGGGCCCCACATTAGGGGCCCCAGAAATTGGCTCTTACCACCTCTGATTGCAGGTAGGGATGCTTCCCTATGTATCAAAATACTTTGCCAATAGAAATCTAGCACCACAAGGAAATGTCTGTCAGAACCTCTTTCCCTGATGTGCTAGCTTTCTTCAAGCAGAGAGGAACATAGGCACTGCCTCATGCCAAGTCATGGTGCCATCTAGATCAGCGTTGCTGCCATATGCTGTCTAGCAGTGACTTCAGGAATTCAGACAGGAGTTGCTTTTCCCATTTTTGCAGATGCCACAGAATGAACCGGGGTGGGGGGGGGGGAGTTTTCTGTATGCAAAGCATGCGCTCTACCACTGAGCTATGGAGCATTCAACAGTAGTAGACTTTTGTTGGTGCCACAAGCTTGTGTGTCTGTGTGTGTGTTTTGCTACAACCGACTAGCATGGCGACTCCTCTGGGTTTTGACACCATTGTTCATGTCCAATTTGCCCATTTGATTTTTTTTTGTTTTTTATGTTGGAGTCCAGCCTAGTCTGTAGAAATGGCAGAAGTGTATTGTCGGCATGCATCACATTAGAAGATTTGTATTGATGATGTCATGTTTTATTTGTTTGCTTGTTTGGACTTTTTAAAATACTGCCTTTCAGGGCCAAAACAGTGCACTCAGGGTGGCTTGCAACATAAAATCCTAATAGAACAGCGAAAGTCTGATAGAACATTTCCAATAACAAATCCACTTTAAAAAATCATTCATTTCCAAAATCAGCAGTAAAATTGCAGCATCGGTTAAAATAATTGCAGCTGAACGGTATAGAACAGTTATCATCAATTAACAACAGATGTAAACAACAAGGTATTTCAATGCTGCAATCAAAAGTCAACACGGGAGCCAAACACGCTTCCTGTGGGAGGGGGTTCCTCAATATTGGAGCCCACCTATGAGGAGGCTCTTTGGCCCAACAGCTTAGCTTTGTTTGTTTATTTAAAGTATCAATCAATCAATATTTATTACGGTCACAAGACCAGCAGAAACAAAACACTACAGGTGCATATAGTATTCCCAGAGCCAACAAAGTGGAATGGGACTATAAGTGTAGTATATAAACAGTCAATTAATTGAATATACATTATGCATGTCCCCCATATTTTAAGAAATTAAAACATCACAATCAGATGTTATCATCCCATGCCGACAGGCAATTGCAGCAGCACAAAATCTAGCCACCTTTAAAGTCTGTTTTCCTCACTTTTCAGTCCCAAAAGGTTCAGGCTTAAAATCTAAAAGACATAACACAAAAGGAAAAGGGATTGGGAGGGAGGAGGAAGAAAGCAAACTCGGGCATTAGTTCTTAGTTATAAAGTTCTATAGCTATAAAGTTGTTATAGGAGTTCATTTTGGGATTGAAGGGCAAAGCCAGTCCCTTATCTGGTCAATGTATGGCATCGGTTTGTTCTCCTTGGCAGGATGTTCTTCCTGGAAAGTAGACAAAATACTGAGAAGGATCTTTCTTGCATCCCCACCAGACACGCCTCTAATGGCTATGGGACCGAAAGGAGGGCCTCCTCCCAAGATCATGAAACCCACCTAGGCTTCTATGGGAGGTGGTGGTCTTTCAGGTAGTCTGGTCCCAATCCGTATAGGGCTTTATAAGTCATAACCAGTCACATGCTCCCTGGCTCCAATCAACAGTATGGCTGCAGCAACCTGAACCAGCTGAAGTTTCTGAACACTTTTCAAAAGGCAGCCCCATTAGAATACATTATGGTAACCTAAATAGGATATAACTTAGGCATGCATGACCTTGGCCTGGTCAGAACCCCCCAACCCCAGCTGTACAAATGCACTGGTAGTCACTGCCAAAATCTAGATATCCGGGTTAAGGGCTGAGTCCAGGAGCGCACCCAATCTTCAGGGAGAGTGCAACTCCATCCAACACAGTTTGGGTCCCTATTCCCTGATCTGCCTTTTGACTAACCAGGAGCAGCTCCCGTCTTGTCTTGATTAAACTGCAATTTGTTTACCTTTATCCAGTCCATTACTGCCATTTGACACAGATTTAGAACTAAAGCAAGCTGCCTTTGATTTGGATGGAAAGAGGAGAGGGGTGGTGATGTTCACCTGCATACTAGTAGCACCAAACCCCAAAGCTCCGGGTAATCTTTCTCAGCGGTTTCATGTATATGTTAAATAGCACGGAGGACAAGATGGGGTTGTGTTCCCACTGCAATCGGTTTATCAGAAGCAGATTGGAGTCTAGCCTGGGATCTGTTCCTTTTGATCTCGTATTTGGTGACAGGGCTATGCCCCTGTCTGTCTGCCTTGTGGTCAGCTAGAGAGGGACTGTAGTATTTCACAGGGTTCCCTCCATCTCCAGAACTGGAGACTTTCACACGAGTGATTAATAATCCCTTTGTTTTAGCTTTTGCATTACAAGAGCCTGCTGATGAAAACGGGGAAGTCGGGGCAAGATGAGGCCTGGAAAGAGAGTCTTGCTTCTTTCCAGGACTAGCTCAATACCTTTTGCTGCCTGAGGTGAAAGACAAAATGGCGGCCCCTCCCATTCCATGAACAAAAGCTGACCAGACTTGCCCCCAGACTGGTGATGGGATGACATCCTCCACCACACTTCAGGGAAGCAAGCTGTCCTCCAACAACTTACTACCACTCCCCGCCTCCCAGAATCTGCTACCTGAGGCATCCTCCTCACTCTGCATAATGATAGGGCCATTCCTGCATCTCCCAGTCCACAATGTTTGTGCTTTTATGCCATGTGCTCTTATAGTCTCAAATGATTGGCCACCATTTAGAAATAATAATGATTTGGAACACAGGAAGCTGGCTTATACTGAGTCGGACCATGGCTCCATCTAGCCTGGTGTTGTCGACACTGACTGGCAGCAACTCCCCAGGGCTTCTGACAGGTGTCCTTCCCAGACCTACAAGGAGATGCCAAGGATGGGATGTGGGACCTTCTGCCTGCAAAGCAGGTGCTCTCCCACTGAGCGACGGAATGCATTTCTTGCATTTCTCTGGCGCATTTCAAGTGTTCACGTGAAGTGCTTTCATCTCGGAAGTTCTTTCCCCAGCTCTGTCTCATGTTATTTATTACCCCTCTGTTGAAGCTAGAGGGCTGAGCCTGAGAGAACAGTAGATTGCCCACACCACTGCAACCCTTCACCCACTTACTGGAAAGTAACCCTCACTTAATTTGGAAGTCAGAAATTGGGCTGACTTCTGAGTAAACAAGTATAATAGGATTTCAGTTGGGGGCTGAAATGAGATTTGAACCAGTCTTCCCAATCTGGTGCCTTTCAGAAGTTTTGGCAGAACCCATTATATGATCCTCAACCAGAGTGGACTTGTAGTTGTTGTTGGACTCCTCTTCCCATCAGCCAGCCTGCTCCATTATGAGGTATGATGGGGGTAGTGGTTCATCAACATCTGGAGGGTCAGAGGTTTCCCAACATTGTCCTCAACTGTCTTTGTTTCTACTCTTCGTTATGTGCCATCGTTCTTGTTCTAGTCCGAGATAACAATGGAGCATGGTGGTCAGCTCTCTCCTCTCCAAAACACTGGCCTTTTTATTGTGAAATCGTGAACCTGCTTCAATTGGAACATGGCCCTAAAACACCCATCACCTGCCTTTCCCAGAGGGTGGCAGCACCACCATGATGAACGGGCTGAATAACTTCAAAAGCACTTTGGTAGCTACAACAGAGGTAGCCTCTACTTCAAAGCAGGCTGTTTTACTTTAAACTAATGTCCATCTAGCATGCAATGCTGGAAAAGATTGTAGAAAACATCTATCAATGTAGAAATGTACTTTTGCAACCTGCCCCGCCCCATCCCCCCAAAGAGTCTGTTACGGTTTTCTAAGGTTTTATGTGATGTGCAAATTACTATCTAAACTACTACAAAGAACTGAAACTTCCCATTGATCTAAACTTATAGAACAGGAAGTAACCTTTTCGCAGTTGTTTTTCAAATGCTGGGGTTCTTTTGAAACTTTTTCCTCACCAGAAATTCGCTAATGGCAGACAGCTTCCCTAAAAGATAATTTTTTAGGGAATTAACTATTTAGGGAATTACCAAGTTTTTTTCTTTCTAAGCCTGCATAGGATTGCACCACTGTGGTGAGATGCATTGCATTTCTACTGGAGTCATAGTAATGATTTCTAAATTTGCATCTGAACATATATAATTTTATGCAAATCTGTGTCCTTTTTTGGGGGGAGATGCATATGTGGCCACTCTAGGTGTGTTATGGAGCAACGCCAAACCCAACAGGTTTATGGTCTGCATAAACTGAGGAGGAAGAACACCTCAGAACACTCCTGAAGAAATCTTCCCTAGACCCCGAAAATCTTAATAACTATAGACCGGTGGCAAATATTCCATTCCTGGGCAAGGTCCTTGAGCGAGTGGTTGCGAGCCAGCTCCAGACACTCTTGGATGAGACTGATTATCTGGATCCATTTCAGTCCGGCTCCAGGCCTGGTTTGGCACAGAAACAGCCTTGGTCACCCTGTATGATGACCTATGTCCAGAGAAGGACAGGGGGAGTGTGACTCTGTTGATTCTCCTTGATCTTTCAGCGGCTTTTGATACCGTCGACCATGGTATCCTTCTGGGACGACTGGCTGAGTTGGGAGTGGGAGGCACTGCATTGCAGTGGTTCCACTCCTACTTGGCGGGGCGGCTACAGAAGGTGGTGCTTGGGGGACATTGCTCGGCCGTGGATTCTCCAGTATGGGGTCCCTCAGGGGTCAATCTTGTCCCCCATGCTGTTCAACATCTACATGAAACTGTTGAGTGCGGTCATCCGGAGTTTTGGAGTGCGTTGTCATCAGTACGCTGATGACACACAACTCTGTTTCTCCTTTTCATCTTCAGCAGGTGAGACTGTGGATGTGCTGAACCAGTGCCTGGCTGTGACAATGGACTGGATGAGGGCTAATAAACTGAAACTCAATGCAGACAAGACTGAGATGCTGTTAGTGGATGGTTCTGCTGACAGGATGGAGGGTGTTCAACCTGTTCTGGATGGGGTTGCACTCCCCCTGAAGGAGCGGGTTCGTAGCTTGGGGGTTCTCCTAGAACCATCTCTGTCACTTCAGGCTCAGGTGGCCTCAGTGGCACGGAGTGCCTTCTACCAACTTCAGTTGGTAGCCCAGCTACGCCCCTATCTGGACAGGGATAACCTGGCTTCAGTTGTCTACGCTCTGGTAATCTCTAAATTGGATTACTGCAATGCACTCTATGTGGGGCTGTCTTTGAAGATGGTTCAGAAGCTGCAGCTTGTGCAAAATGCAGCAGCCAGAGTGATAACAGGAACCAGAAGGTTCAAGCATATAAGACCTACTCTGGCCTGCTTGCATTGGCTGCCTATACGTTTCTGATCCCGATTCAAGGTGCTGGTTTAACCTATAAAGCGATATATAAATGGAATAAAATAAATAAATAGATAGATAGATAGATAGATAGATAGATAGATAGATAGATAGATGATAGATAGATAGATAGATAGATAGATAGATAGATAGAACGCCTTCCAGTCCCAGATCCTTTGCACTATGCAGTCATTTATATACCTTCTCAAACCTGCTTTCCATGCTGGCCTTCTCCAGGGATTTATCCAACCCCCTTTTAAAGCCATCCAAATTCGTGGCCATCACTACATCCTGTGGCAGTGAGTTCCATAGTTTAACACTGCGCTGTGTGAAGAAGTCCTTCCTTTTATCTCTCCTGATTCTCACCCATGACCTTCATGGGATGACCCCAGGTTCTAGCATATTGAGAGAAATGTTGAAACCTTAGTTACTGGCAGTAGGAGCTTTAAGGTAAAATCTGCTGGTATTTTTTTTTTTTTTTTGGTATTTCTGGTATTTGGGCCTCTGCCCATCACTGGAATTTGGACCTCAGGAAGACAGAGGTTCAACGCCCCTGGTTTAGGACAATGAAGATCAATTAGTGGGGTGCTTCTTTATCAGGGTGCAGGGTTGCCTGCAGGGTGCAGCGCTGAATGTTGGCATAAAGAAAGATTCCTGTCCCTTCAGGCACAACATTATAGCAAGTGCCAGTAATGGAGATGGCCAAACAAGCTCTTGTGCAGCGTGAGCCATTCAAGCAAGGGAAGAGTCGTTCCTGAAGAAACCTCAGAGCTCAGGTGCATGGGGGATACTAAAGACTTGCTCATATCATACACAGAACAGCAGTGGAGGTTGGTGGCTCCGATGACAGTGGAGCCATGAATCCGTTCTGGGTTTCAGTCAGAATTCTAAAGGAGCTCAGAACCAGTCACAAGATATGTGGAATGGTTTTCAATTGCCTTCTCCAATCTGGTGCCCTCCCCAATGGCCACGTTTGGAGTTGTGGTCCAACACACCCAGAGGGCATCAAGTTAGTGACGGCTGTTTTTCTAAATCACACCTTTTCATTTTGTGGCACAACTTTATTAATACCTTAGTAAGGGGGATGACTGTGGTACAGCAGCTAGAGTGTCGGACTCAGAGTCAGGAGATCCGGGTTCTTATCCCCACTCGGCCATGGAAGCACACTGGGTGACTTTGGGCCAGTCGCAGACTCTCAACCTAACCTACCTTAGAGGGTTGTTGTTGTGAGGATAAAATGGAGAGGAGGAGGATTATGTATGTAACCTTGGGTTCCTTGGAGAAAACAAAAGGCGGGATATAAATGTAATAAATAAAAATAAACACACAAATAAATGACTTGCAACTTCACATAGACCCAACACTCGCTTGCTCCCCAACCCCCGTAAACTCCCTAGCCCACTTAAATAGATGACCCAGACCTGCAGAATTTGGTTCTGGAGACAGTATGTTTTATTTAGCTATCAAGAAGGCATGCCGGTCCTAGCTTTCACCTGGTGCACTTTATGTAGTGTCAATGGAATCAAAGTCCATGTTACGTATTTTGACCTGGCATTGACAAAAGCCTCTCTAATGGGACAGTGCCCTCTAGGATGTGCAATTCGTCCTCCCACCCCCCACCCCCGCCACTACCCTGAAAAGCATCCTATGTATCTTTACCCACCTTGACATACACAGGTGAGGAATTTCCAACTGAACTAAAGACTTAGGTTTAAAGTATCATCACCTTCTTCATGGTTCCATCCTGTGTCTAGAGAACAGAAAACACCCCCACCCCTGTGCCTATTTTAGATGGGGGTGGGGTGGGGTGGGATGATGACAACTCTCTAACAAAAGGAGTCCGCAGGTCATCGGGCTGAAGTCTATTCTCACAGGGCCTGTTTGTTTTCATAGTAGCAGGACACAGTAGGCTGTTTACACTATGGCCAGCCAAGGCCTTGATTCCTGAACATTTTGGCCTCCGATGACAACACACTGCCTCAGCGGCATTCCACAGCGGTGGCCTTGTAACGGGAAGCGGAGCAGACCCTCAAAGCTTGTGCAGCAGGTGGTTCGGAGGCCGAACGACTGCCGCGCCTTCGACAGCCGGTTTTCCTCTAGCGCAGGGGATGTCTCCGAGATGGCTGCCTGCTTCTTCAGAGCAGCCAGTTCTGCTCAGTGCGGTGGAGCGTGCTCCCCTGCAACCATGCAGAGGATTGCACAGTGAGCCATGCCTAGGCTGACCATATGAAAAGGAGGACAGGGCTCATGTAACTTTAACAGTTGTAGAGAAAAGAGAATTTCAGCCAGTATCATTTGTATGCATGCAGCACCCGGTGAAATGCCCTCTCCGTCACAACAGTTAAAGTTGCAGGGGCCCTGCCTTCTTTTGTATATGGTCACTCTAGTATAGTGCCTGCAACTTTAACAGTTGTGATGAAGAGGAAATTTCACCAGGAACTAATTGCATACAAATGACACTGGCTGGAATTCCCTTTTCTCTACAACTCTTAAACTTCCATGAGCCCTGTCCTACTTTTCATATGGTCAGCCTAGGCCAAATGTTCCTAAGAGAAGGAAGAACTTTTCGAGTTTCTCTGAGAGAAACTGTGAAGCAGTAGTCAAAGTGGCTTGACTGGGAATTCCAGCTCTTGGCTTGCAAAGGCTTGCTTTGAGGGTCACTGAGGGGATACCCCTCCCCAATTATCCTTCTCCTAATTGGATTGTCTTTGTATTATATTTATTTATTTATTTGTTACATTTGTATGCTGCCCCATAGCTGAAGCTCTCTGGGTGGTTTACATAGGATTAAAACAATTAAAAACAATATACAAAAATTTAAACAGCAAAAACATACAACATACACACAATACACACGTACATTTAAAACCACTGCAACAACCCAAAAAGTTACAAACCCAAAACCAAAACTCCTCAGATATTGCTAAATGCCTGAGAGAAGAGGAAATTGTTGACCTGGCGCCGAAAAGTTAACAAAGTTGGCGTCAGGCGGGCCTCATCAGGGAGATCGTTCCACAATTGGGGGGCCACCACTGAGAAGGCCCTCTCCCTTGTTGCCGACCTCTGAGCATTTAACACAAGGACAATTGCTCCTAATCAGAAAGCAAGACAGATTACTAACTCCTGACCAACCCTGTTCTGATCTGCAATTATTATTATTATTATTATTATTATTATTACTACTACTACTACTACTACTACTAGTGCCACTAGCCCTGCGTGGTGAGTTCGACTGAGCTATAATGGCAGGCCCAAGGACACCTAGTGGGCTTCCCAGCTGAAGGGAGATTGGAACCTGCGTCTCCTTGGTGTTAGCCTGATACTTTACTCCCCAACCCACCCCAGTCATATTATTATGCTCTAGGTCTGAGTTCTGGCATTCAGAACTGGTTCTGTGGCTAAGCCCTGATAAACCCTGGCTCAGGTTAAGTCCCACATACAATGGCACGACTGCAGACACAGCCCACAGCTATAGGGAGGGGGGCACTGCCTCCACCCTTAATTGCCTGCTGGCCAACAGCCTCTCTGGGCTTTATGCAATACCCAGGTCTACTGGTCAGTTAGAGCTTCCCCCGGATTCAGGAGTGTAGTTATAGCCTCCCCACTACAGCCTCTGGCTGAGGCTTCTAGCCTGTAATTTATTTATTTATTATTTATTTATTTATTACATTTGTATACCGCCCCATAGCCGAAGCTCTCTGGGCGGTTTACATAGGATTAAAAACAATTAAAAACAATATACAAAAATTAAAACAGCAAAAACATACAACATACACACAATCTGTACATTTAAAAACCACTTCAACACTTCAAAAAAAACTACAAAAACAAAACAAAACAAACCCAGGCTCCTCAGATATTGCCAAATGCCTGAGACAAGAGGAAAGTCTTGACCTGGCGCCGAAAAGATAACAATGTTGGCGCCAGGCGGGCCTCGTCGGGGAGATCGTTCCACAATTGGGGAGCCACCACAGAGAAAGCCCTCTCTCTTGTTGCCGACCTCCGAGCTTCCCTCGGAGGAGGCACTCGGAGGAGGGCCTTAGATGTTGAACGTAGTGTTCGGGTAGGTTCATGTCGGGAAAGGCGTTCCATCAGGTATTGTGGTCCCAAGCCGTGTAAGGCTTTATAGGTTAAAACCAGCACCTTGAACCGGGCTCGGAAACATACAGGCAGCCAATGCAAGCGGGCCAGAGTAGGTCTTATATGTTCGAACCTACTGGTTCCAGTTATCAATCTGGCCGCTGCATTTTGCACAAGCTGCAGCTTCCGAACCACCTTCAAAGGCAGCCCCACGTAGAGTGCATTGCAGTAATCTAACTTGGAAGTTACCAGAGCATGGACAACTGAAGCCAGGTTATCCCTGTCCAGATAGGGACGTAGCTGGGCCACCAACCGAAGTTGGTAGAAGGCACTCCGTGCCACTGAGGCCACCTGCGCCTCAAGTGACAGAGATGGTTCTAGGAGAACCCCCAAGCTATGAACCCGCTCCTTCAAGGGGAGTGCAACCCCATCCAGAACAGGTTGAACACCCTCCATCCGGTCAGCGGAACCACCCACCAACAGCGTCTCAGTCTTGTCTGGATTGAGTTTCAGTTTATTAGCCCTCATCCAGTCCATTGTCGCAGCCAGGCACTGGTTCAGCACATCCACAGCCTCACCTGATGAAGATGAAAAGGAGAAATAGAGCTGCGTGTCATCAGCGTACTGATGACAACGCACTCCAAAACTCCGGATGACTGCACTCAACTGTTTCATGTAGATATTGAACAGCATGGGGGACAAAACTGACCCCTGCGGAACCCCATACTGGAGAATCCACGGGGCCGAGCAATGTTCCCCAAGCACCACCTTCTGGAGCCGACCCACCAAGTAGGAGCGGAACCACTGCAATGCAGTGCCTCCCACTCCCAACTCAGCCAGTCGTCCCAGAAGGATACCATGGTCGATGGTATCGAAAGCCGCTGAGAGATCAAGGAGAATCAACAGAGTCACACTCCCCCTGTCTTTCTCCCGACATAGGTCATCATACAGGGCGACCAAGGCTGTTTCCGTACCAAAACCAGGCCTGAAACCCGACTGAAATGGATCCAGATAATCAGTCTCATCCAAGAGTGCCTGAAGCTGGCTCGCAACCACCCGCTCCAGGACCTTGCCCAGGAATGGAACATTTGCTACTGGCCTGTAGTTATTAAGATTTTCAGGGTCCAGGGAAGATTTCTTTAGGAGTGGTCTCACTGCCGCCTCTTTCAGGAGGCCTGGGACCACTCCCTCTTGCAAAGAGGCATTAATCACTTCCCTGGCCCAGCCAGTTGTTCCATCCCTGCTAGCTTTTATTAGCCAAGAGGGGCAAGGATCCAATATGGAAGTGGTTGCACGAACCTGTCCAAGCACCTTGTCAACATCCTCGAGCTGCACCAACTGAAACTCATCCAAGAAAACAGGACAAGCCTGTGCTCTGGATACCTCACTAGATTCATCTGCTATAACACTGGAGTCTAAGTCCTGACGGATGCCAGAGATTTTATTCTGGAAGTGCCCAGCAAATGTATTACAGCGGGCCTTAGATGGTTCTACCATGTCCTTGGGGCCAGCATGTAAAAGCCCTCGGACAACTCTGAAAAGCTCCGCTGGGCGGCAGGTTGATGATTGAATAGTGGCAGCAAAGTATTGTTTTTTTGTTGCCCTCACTGCCCCTGAATACAGCTTACCATAAGCACTTACCAGTGTTTGATTGCATCCATCAGGAGTTCGTCTCCATCTGCCCTCAAGCCGTCTCCTGTTTTGTTTCATCACTCTCAGCTCTGGGGTATACCACGGAGCCGTTCGAGCTCTACACAGGAGAGGGCGCTCAGGAGCAATCATGTCAACTGCCCGGGTCATTTCTGCATTCCACAGATCAACCAGGGTTTCGACAGGAGAGCCAGCCCTATCAGCCGGAAAACTCCCCAGAGCCCTGGATCCATTAGCCTCCGGGGGCGGACCATCTTAATGGGTCCCCCACCCTTGCAGAGGGGAAAAGCCACTGTAAGTCTAAACCTCAGCAGGTGGTGATCTGACCATGACAGAGGGGTTGATGTAAAGTTCCCCACTTTCAGATCCCCATCTCCATGTCCAGTTGAAAAAACCAGGTCTAGAGTATGCCCTGCTACATGCGTTGGGCCGATGGTATGTTGGGACAGTCCCATGGTTGTCATAGAAACCATGAAATCCTGAGCTGCCCCAGATAAAGTGCCCTCGGCATGAATGTTGACATCCCCCAGAACCAAGAGTCTGGGGGACCTCAACAGTACACCAGAGACCACCTCTGTCAGCTCAGCTAGGGAGTCTGTTGAGCAGTGGGGTGGGCAGTACACCAACAGAATCCCTAATCTGTCCCGTTGGCCCAACACAAGGTGCAAACACTCCAGACCAGTAGTCGCATGGACAGGGAGCCTGCAGAGGGGGATGGAATTCCTATAGACCACAGCAACCCCCCCTCCCCGGCCCTCAAGTCTACCCTGATGCTGAACCAAGTACCCCGGTGGGCATAACTGGGAGAGACTAACTCCTCCCTGCTCTCCCACCCAGGTCTCGGTTATACATGCCAGATCGGCTGCCTCATCCACAATTAAATCGTGGATGAGGGAGATCTTATTATGCACTGATCTGGCATTTAAAAGCAGCACCCGGAGGCCTGAGGGCTGGCTGATAAGGCAACCAACAAGCCTGTGGGTGTGAGGGGGACTGGAACAAGGCACAGCCGTTAACTGTCTGGGCCTTGTTTCCCTAACCTGGCACGTCCTCCTCACAACGCCATATCTCCCTCTACCCGTCACTACCCTGATTGTGCTCCCCTCAGATCCCCTCACCTGGCCCTGTATCCTCCCTCCCAGGCACATAGCTCAAGCCTGGGGAAAGGGGAAAAAACAAACAAACAAAAAACAAAAAAACAACAACCAAAGACAAAAACAGAAAGCCGGCAGGCAGGCACACTCCTCTCCTCCTCCTCCTCCTCCTCCTCCTCTGGCGGCAGGCCTCCCTCGCCTGCAGGTTGATGGCTTTCCCAGGCCCCCTCAGCCAGCAGCTTAAATATCCCTCCCAGGAAGGGAGGGGGACTGATGTAATTGTCCACAGCAGCTGGCTCAGTACCTGGGAGCCTGGTCCTGCAAAGAGTGGCAGTCTGCCAGGCTGAAATCCTCTAGAGGCTGGTGGTGGTGGTGGCAGCAGTGAGGCCAGGAGGCAGGCAGGCAGGCAGGCACACTCCTCTCCTCCTCCTCTGGCAGCAGGCCTCCCTCTCCTGCAGGTTGATGGCTTTCCCAGGCCCCCTCAGCCAGCAGCTTAAATATCCCTCCCAGGAAGGGAGGGGGACTGATGTAATTGTCCACAGCAGCTGGCTCAGTACCTGGGAGCCTGGTCCTGCAAGGAGTGGCAGTCTGCCAGGCTGAAATCCTCTGGAGGCTGGTGGTGGTGGTGGTGGTGGTGGTAGCAGCGAGGCCAGGAGGGAGGCAGGCAGGCAGGCACACTCCTCTCCTCTTCCTCCTCCTCTGGCGGCAGGCCTCCCTCTCCTGCAGGTTGATGGCAAAAACACAACGCTAACCACTTAACCTGTTTGGTTTCTGCCTGCCAAAAATAAAAATGAAGCGGTGACACTATAGCACTATACCACCAACCGGAAGTCTTCCTCTTTGGTAGGACTAGTTGAAGTCACAGGCTGCGTTCAGACTACACTTTAGTCAATGGAGAGGGGAACAGGCAACTCTCAGTGCGTTATTTCGCAGGTATTCCCCAGATGACATGTTGCCCATCCCCCGTCGAGCGGGCGACACTCCCATCGAGTACATTAATAGTCAACACGGTGGTTGAGTGACATTCAGTCCGTCCGTTGCGCCGCCTTTCCGCCTCCCGGTCCTACCCCAGCAGCCATTGTAAGTTGCACCGCCTGCAGCAGAGCGGACAGGGCGCTTTTGGCCACTCTTGCCGGAGGACTCTATGGGCTGCGGAAATAGCGCACTTGATGTGTCAAATTAGACAACACACAGAGCAACAGGTGTCCGGTTAGTCAACAGAGCAGCCCGTTGCTTTTCTCCGTTGCTTATTTCAAGAAAATAGCACACCATCAGTTGTCCGTTTCCCGCCAGACGATATGATAAGCAACGCAACGGACGATTGCCTAATTAATCAACCATTGCTTATCATATCATCCAAACCCAGCCACAGAGTTGAGGATATGGCCTCTGGTTTTGACTTGCATGTGACTTTGAGGGAAATCTGCTTCTTGTTCTTTGAAATTGCTGCTTGATTTCTGCTTACTTTTGCTTATCCACCTATCAAAGAGGTGCAATGATACTGATCTTTCTTATGGTTGGGCCCAGTTAATTAAGCTAGTTATATTTTATGGTTTTAATTGTTGTGAACCGCCCAGAGAGGTACGGCTATTGGGCGGTATAGAAATATAATGAATAAAGAGTTTTCAAATCTTTGGAGATGAAAAACGTTTCTTAAAACAACATAATAAAGGAAGAAGAAATCAAGTTGGAGGCTTTCATCCATGAGGTGGCAGATTAGAGCTAGGTCTGCTATTTACAATTAATGTAGGTGTTAATTGACTTTAAAATGTCAGCATGTTTGTGTTCTTATCAGCATTGCTTTGCGAATGGTCACAGTAATTATTTTACAAAGATTTATGATTTACTATTATCAGCACAGTCTCTAATTTTATTTCATTTTTGGCCTTACGTTTCTATCTGACCCCACTGCTTAAATTCCCCACCTCCTCTGCACCCATATGCATCTATACTTGCCAACTTAGGATAATACTTCATGCATCTAATGAAGTGGACAAGTCCTCGAAAGCTGATACCATGATAAATTTGTTAGTCTAACGTGCCGAAAGACTCTTTGCTCTTTTTGCCGAAAGGGAGTGACTTGGCTGCCCCTCTGGAAATGTAATACCCTGTCACCTCTAGTGCATATTCCCCTGAAAATGTTTAGACAGACTTTCCAACGAGTGCACTGAAAAATAGACAGAGTCCATTAAAAATTATAAGATTATGAATTCCTATTTACTCAAAAATAGGCCCCATGATTTTCAATGGGGCTAACTCCCTAGTAAGTGTATTTAGGATTGTGGTGTTAAACATGGAAAAGCTTTACTTGATAACGCCTCCTTTGAAATAAATTGCAATGGTGTATGTCTCTATTTTATTATTTTTTAAAGATATTTCTACCCCGTCCTTCAAAAGAAAAATAACAATACCTTTCCAGGGCCACTTACAGAACAGATGAATCAATAACCACACAAGAGAAGGAAAACAATAACATTTAAATATGGCAGACATTAAAGATAGAAATGCAGCATTAAAAACTCATTGGGTATTAAAATGTCATAAAAAGGAGGGGAGGGGAGGGGAGGGGAGGGGAGAATTTTTTGCCCAGTGCCTAAATGACATTGAGGTAAGTGCCACGTGAGCGTTCCACAAACCGGGCACTTCCCATTCCCACCATCACCACACCAGAGTGTACAGACAGGCTCATATGGAGATATGGGAATCTTTTACCATGGTTTCTTCTTCCCCAATGCTATGGTAACATCCCATTATCTAGCCCTCTCTAATGCACATGGCAAAGTTCCCGCTGCCTTTCCCAACAGAGGTATTTGGGCCCTTATCTACCAGTAAGAAAGTCAGCTGGTATAGCCTAGGGTCTTTTGCAAGGTTGTAGTTGAATAGCTCCTGCAGGAAATTTTTTCTAAACTCCCTGTGCAGGAGCTACACAATTGCAATCCTGAACAAGAGAATTTTCCATCTCAACTAACGTTGCAGATGGGTTTAGATTAGTGCCAGTGGGTTAGCCAACTAACTATTGGATTAGGGTGACCATATGAAAATGAGGACAGGGCTCCTGTATCTTTAACAGTTGTGCAGAAAAGAGGATTTCAGCAAGTGTCATTTGTATGCATGCAGTATGCATGCAGCACCTGGTGAAATTCCCTCTTCATCACAACAATTAAAGTTGCTGTAGCTATACTAGAGTGACCAGATACAAAAGAGGGCAGGGTTTCTGCAGTGATCAAGAGGGAATTTCACCAGGTGCTGCATGCATTCAAAGGACACCTGCTGAAATTCCTTTTACTATGCAACTGTCCTCCTTTTCATATGGTCATCCTATATTGGATGCTGCCTTCTTTTTGTGCCACGACATTCCCATTAAAATTGGGCAACATATAGCTCAGTATTAGGATGGCCAGATGTCAAAGAGGACAGGGCTCCTGCACCTTGACTAGTTGTGTTGAGAAGAGGGAGTTTGAGGGTATGTAGCTTGTCGTGCAATTCCCTCTTTTTCACCACTATGAAAGGGGCAGGGGCCTTGTCCTCTTTTGCATCTGGCCACTCTAGGAGGGCATGCTTTGCATACAGAAGATCCAAGGCATAATATCTAAAATCTCTGTTTTTGTTCATTTTATCAAAGAGTTCAGAAAGGCCTCTCTGCCTGAGATCACAGAGAGCTGGAAAAAATAATACTGAGCTAGGTGAAGCTATGGTTGTAAGGTAGGCTGACCAGATAAAATCCAGGTCAGGGCTCATATAACTTTAACAGTTGTAGAGAAAAGGGAATTTCAGCCAGAGTCATTTGTATGCAATTAGTTCCTGGTGAAATTCCCTCTTCATCACAACAGTTAAAGGTGCAGGCACTATACTAGAGTGACCATGTACAAAAGAAGGCAGGGCCCCTGCAACTTTAACTGTTGTGAGGAAGAGGGAATTTCACCAGGAGCTAATTGCATACAAATGACACTGGCTGAAATTCCCTTTTCTCTACAACTGTTAAAGTTACATGAGCCATGACCTGGATTTTATCTGGGCACCCTATTGTAAGGAGCAACATAAAACCTCATGAAACTGGTGTACTCAGACTGAACCTTGGAAGTAGAGGGAAAGATAAAGTGATAGTGATATGTCAGGGACTGGTACTACCAGACAACTAGGGACAATCTCTAGTAAAATTGATTGGAGTGTATATATAGTAGATTTAAGAACATCAGAAGAGCTCTGCTGGATCAGACCAAGGGTCCATCTAGTCCAACATTCTGTTCACATAGTGGTCATCCAGCTGTTGATCAGAAATCCCAACTGAGGGCAATGGCAACCTCCTGCCCATGTTCCCCAGCAACTGGTGTACATATGTATATTGCCTCTAATACTGGAGGTAGCTTATAGCCATCAGGACTAGTAGCCATTTATAGCCCTACAGGAATTTATCTAACCCTATTTTAAAGTCATCCAAATTGGTGGCCATCACTACGGCACTGTTCAGAAGACACCTTAACCAGCGTGGTTTAAGGTGTCTTCTGAACAGGGCCAGTGTCTTGTGGTAGCGAATTCCATAGTTTATGAGCTGTGTGAAGAAATCTTTCCTTTTATCTGTCCTGAATCTCCTACCAATGAGCTTCATGGGATGACCCCAGGTTCTAGTATTATGGGAATAAATATGTTAGAAACAAGCTGTAGATTTCTTGTCAACTGTTTCTTTATCGCCTGCTATAAAACTCCATATTTTCTTTTACAAATGACCGCTTGTGAATCAAAGCTGGCTTTCAGCCTAAAGCCATGGACTTCAACCCCTGAAACCAGCGGAATAGAAGGTGTTTCTTCCTGATGACCTTGTCATGTGCAGTTCCTTGTATCATTGACTGCTCCATAGGAAGGGCATCAGGTGAACTTCCCCACATATATTCATTTTGATGTTTTTATCCAGTTTTAGGGTCAATGCCACCCCACCCCCAAGTGCTAATACCAGAATAGACAAAGCAAAATCACAAGACTGAAGGAAACCAGCAAAGGTATAGATGGATTCCTACCAGTCAAAGATGCTCAATGGCTTTTCGTCTATGTGAGCTAATGAGATGAATATGCAGTAAGTACATTTACACTGCTGTTCTGTCTCTACTTACCTGGGAGAAAGCCCCATTGAACCCAATGGAAACTGCTTTCGAGTAGGATTGCAGAGTTATTGGACTTATTTATTGATGGTGTAGCATAGAGACTGAGTTTTGAATAAGGCAAGCCATTGTCTCTCAGCCTCAGTTCCCCCCCCCCTTGCAATATGGGGGATAATACCTATGGTAACTCTGTCCATATGGCCTATATTCTGTATTAACTCTAGTTTGTAAATCCCTGCATGTTCCTTACAGGGGACTGTCCCTATACAACAGGCAGCATAGGGACCAAGAAGGAACCCAGTATGACTAGGCTGACCACATGAAAAGGAGGACAGGGCTCATGCAACTTTAACAGTTGCAGAGAAAAGGGAATTTCAGCCTGCATCATTTGTATGCAATTAGGACTTGGTGAAATCCCCTCTTCATCACAACAATTAAAGTTGCAGGCACTATACTAGAGTGACCAGATACAAAAGAGGGCAGGGCCCCTGCAGCTTTAACTGTAATAATAATAACTATAATAATAACGATTTATTTCTTACCCGCCTCTCCGTCTAGATCGAGGCGGGGAACAACAACATGATAAAATACATAAAACTAATTAAAACATGACAAATATTATTAAAACTGCATTAAAACATCCTAAAACATCCTAAAAACATTCTAAAAATTACACTGGATATGCCTGCCGGAAGAGAACAGTCTTTATAGCTTTCTTAAATTCTAAAAGGCTGTTAAGTTGACGAGTCTCCTCCGGCAGGTCATTCCACAGTCTGGGAGCGGCAGAAGAGAAGGTCCTCTGGGTAACAGTTGTCAGCCTAGTCTTGGCCGACCGCAGTAAGTTCTTCCCAGAGGACCTGAGCGTGCGGGGCGGATTGTACGGGAGAAGGCGATCCCGCAGGTAACCGGGAGCCAAACCATGTAGGGCTTTAAAGGTAATGACCAACACTTTATACTTTGCCCGGAAACTAATTGGCAGCCAGTGGAGCGATTTTAAAGCTGGCGTAATATGGTCACTCCTAGATGTACTGGTGACCAACCTGGCTGCCATATTTTGAACTAGTTGAAGTTTCCGGACTAGGCACAAAGGTAGCCCTATGTACAGCGCATTGCAGAAGTCAAGCCTTGAAGTTACCAGCGCGTGCACTACCATCTTTAGGTCTTCCAACTCTAGGAAGGTGCGCAGCTGGCGTATCAGCCGAAGCTGATAGTAGGCACTCCTGGCCGTCGCATCTATCTGGGCTGTCATTTGGAGTGACGGATCCAGGAGCACCCCCAAGCTGCGAACACAGCCTTTCAGGGGGAGTGTAACCCCATCCAGAACCGGTTGACACACCTCGAAACCCAGGTTGCGGCCTTTGACAGCAAGCACCTCCGTCTTGTCTGGATTCAGCTTCAGTTTGTTTTTCCTCATCCAGCCCATTACCGCCTCCAAGCATTCATTCAGAGGAGACACACTATCCTTAGCTGACGATGTTGTCGAAGGCATAGAGAAATATATTTGGGTGTCATCAGCATACTGATAGCACCCCGCCCCATGCCTCCGGATGATCTCTCCCAACGGTTTCATATAAATGTTAAACAGCATTAGGGAAAGGATGGCACCTTGCGGTACGCCACACAGCAGCTCCTTCTTTGCAGAGCAGCTATCCCCAAGCATCACCATCTGGAACCTGCCCGAGAGGTAGGACCGGAACCACTGAAGCACAGTGCCCCCGATTCCCAATCCCCTCAGGCGTTCCAGCAGGATACCATGGTCGATGGTATCGAATGCCGCTGAGCGGTCCAAAAGTACCAACAGGGACACACTCCCCCTGTCAATACCTAGGCGTAGATCATCCGCTAAGGCGACCATAGCAGTCTCAACTCCGTATCCGCCCTGAAGCCAGTTTGAAATGGGTCTAGAAAATCAGTGTCATCCAAGACTACCTGGAGTTGAAAGGCAACCGCCCTCTCGATCACCTTGCCCAAGAATGGAAGGTTTGATACCGGTCTGTAGTTATTAAAGTCCAGGGGATCCAGGAAGGGCTTCTTTAGAAGCGGCCGTACCACCGCTTCTTTTAAACATGATGGAAAACTCCCCTCCCTGAGAGATGCATTAATAATATATTGTAATTGCAATCTAACCACATCTCCTCCCTGGATGACCAGCCATGAAGGACAGGGATCGAGAGGGCAAGTCGTCCCCCTCACTCGTCCAAGCAGCTTGTCCACGTCCTCGGTACTCACCAACTGAAACTGATCCAGTATAATTCTACTCGCAGAGTCACTGGACACTCCATCGTCAGCCTCTGCTATAACGACGGCATCTAAGTTGGCTCTTATCCGAGAGATTTTATCTGCGAAATGATCATTAAAGGCATCGCAGCGAACCGCCGAAGGCTCTAAAATCGGATTCAGGGGGGAAGGTGCCCGGGTTAGACCCCTCACCACCCTGAACAGTTCCGCTGGACGCGAATTCGCAGACGCAATGCGCGCAGAGAAGAAAGCTTTCTTTGCTGCACGTATTGCCACCCCATAGGAACGAAGATGTTCTCTATGCCGTGTCTTGTCGGATAGAAGTCGAGTTTTCCGCCATCGGCACTCCAGTCGTCGTCCTTTCCGCTTCAACTCCCTGAGGTCTTCCGTATACCAGGGTGCCCTGTTAGAAGCGGGTCGGAGAGGACGTTTGGGGGTGATCGTGTCGATAGCCCTAGTTAGGTCTTGATTCCATCTATCAACCAGGGCTTCTACAGGATCGTCGACGATACCAGCCATAAAACCCTCCAAGGCTTTCTGGAATCCAGCAGGATCCATCAGCCTTCGAGGGCGGACCATCTTAATAGGTCCACCACCCCTGCAGGGGCGGGTGGTAGCCGTGATACTAACCCTAACCAGAATTTCACCAGGAACTAATTGCATGCAAATGACGCCGGCTGAAATTCCCTTTTCTCTGCAACTGTTAAAGTTACATGAGCCCTGTCCTCCTTTTCATATGGTCAGCCTAAGTATGACCTCATAGCCTAAATGCCATAGGATCAAGCAACAGTCCCCTCAGCACCTCCTTCTGGAATTCACCCTCCAGGAGTAAAGCCATCAAGATCTAGTCTCTAACTCCTAATCCAGAGCTATCCAGAAGGAAATAATGGTTAACAGCATCAAAAGCCATGGACAAGTCCAGAATTAGCAGGGTTGCACCCCACCTCTCCACCCGTGTGCCCTGTCCTTCTCTCAGTACAGGCCATCGGGCAAGGCAACTGAGACAATTTCCATGCTATAAAACCAAATGGAAATGGATCCCAATGTTTCATCCAAATGCAACTGGAGTAGCTTGGCAAACTCCTGCTCAATGCTGTTTATCCTGTTTAACATTTTATTACATTACGAGCATAAGTATATTCATGTCTACTCCAAAGTAAGTCCCATTGATTTCAAAGAGGCCTAATCCTAGGTCTTCTGCAGCTTTAGTGTTGTTTATAAATGTGTGTTATATTTTGCTGTATGCTCTATTGGGGGCACTTTGGCATGGAAGCAAACCATCCAAAGATTTTAACAACTGTGTCTTGTTTGCCCACTTAAATAAATGAAATTTTGCATGGCTTATGTTCTGGTTTGTTTATTTTTTTACCAAGCATATTTGGTTTTATTTATTTTTATACCACTTTTCAAATGCATTTCAATGCATTCACTTTTTATTTTTTTAGGAAAATGAAAGCCAGCGTAGTCTAGCGAAGGGGTAAGTGTTGGGCAAAAGTCAGGGATACATTGGGTAAAATCCAACAGAAGACCTATTTAGAAATGTCAATGGGTTTACTCTAAAAGGGATTTATGATGGATTTTACCCACACACAGTCATGAACCGCACTGGGAGAATGAGATTTGGCCAGTAATTCTCTGCCGAATCTACCTCGAAGGGTTGTTGTGAGGTTTAAATGGGGGGGAAACAGTACTCTCGGTTCTTGGAGAAAGGGCGATATAACACTGTAATAAACAATTATATGGCCGCAAGCAAGAATCAGTCCTTTAATAGATGCGTGTGTGCATTTCAAGCCATGTTACCACTAGTGCGAGTTTTTTACTCCACGCTGCGAGCGCGGACGAGTTTTCTGGAAGTTCCCGCCTGCTTCCAGACAAAGGGGAAACGGTATTTGCAGTGTTGATCCATACTTTTTGTCTTCAGAAGGTCAATCAAAGTCTGTTTCTGAAATTGGTATAAGAAACTGGAGAGGGATTACTGCATCAGGATTTTTTTTAACATGATAGAATCCCTCGAGCCTATGGAGTAAATCAGGGAATAAAATCTAGACCTCTAAATCAGTTGGGCAATTTGTAGCCCTCCAGCTGTTTTTGCTTTCTACTCACTTCTTGCCTCACCATTGACGAGGTTGATTAGGGCTGATAGGAGCTGCAGGCCCGAAGTTTCCCCAACAATGATCTAAATGTTGAGAGCTTACAGAATTCTTTTTTTTTTCTTTTCCTGACAAAATCCTGGCCAATGGAGGAAACCAATGGGCGTTACAGGGCTGCACATCTTAGGGACGTGGAAGCAGTCATCCATACTACAAAAAGATATGGAGCACTATAAAGTATAGATTCCTTTCCTGCTTTTTAAGCGGGGAGTGGCCTCGCAAGAATGGAGTGAGGCTGGGAGTCTTTCGCTCTCTTACTGAAGCGATGGAATAAACATAAAATCCCTATCTTGGAGATGTCGGGTTGTTAATTAAAGACTTGATATATGGTTATGGAATGTTGCTGCATCGGCTGAGTGAAAGAGAAAGTGTTGCTGACCGGAACTCTTGGCAGGCGGCCAGAAGCTGGTAAATGAGACTTTTAATATTTTGGATAAGGAGCTAAGACAGGCTGATAAACTGGCTGTGGGGGGAGACTGAAGCAAATAACTGAAGCCGGAGGAAAAGAGGTGTTCAGAGCCCCCAGTAGAGCGAGTGTGAAGCCGAAGCGTATTTGGCTGATAAGAGCTTGAAAAGATTAGTGAGCGTGGCTGTTAAAGTCTATGTGGAGGGTTGCGGATTTATAACTGTAACCTAATGAAAAAGAGGTTGGCAGGTGATAGATCGAGTGCCCCCAGCTGGGTTAGACAGCCAAAAAAGCACCCATCAGATAAAAACTGGGATCGTCTCACCAGGGTAATGGCTGACAAAGAACAGGAGAAGGCAGCTTCGCCTTCTTCCGGAAGTGGGACTTATAAAGCTGGAACCAAGCCAGGAGCAGTTCCTAAACCTACTAAAGAAAGTCAATCATGGTCACCAGGAGAACTAATGGATAGTTTTAAGACGATGTTAGATGAAGCTTTGAGGAAGCAGGATGAAAAGATAAAAGGCAACATTCTAGACTCGCAGATTGAAATTTTGACAGACTTCCAAACTGTAGTGGAGAGAATGGCAGAATTGGAGGAGACTGAAAAGATTAAGGAAACCAGTAAGCAGCAGGGGGAGCAATTGTAACAGATGGATTTGCGTTTGATAGCCCTGGAAGATCTAGATAGAAGAGCAAATATTCGGATTAGATCCTTTCAGGAGCAACAGGGGGAGAATCCACAGATGTTGAGAGATATATTATTGGCTTGGATTAAGGAATTGGACCCCCAGGGACTGTGGGTAATGGAGGATATTGAGAGAATCCATAGAGTGGGCTATAAAAAGAAGGGAATGCTCCCAAGGGATATAATTGTCAAATTTGCGAATTATTACAAGAAAGAAAAGTTAATGCAAGTAATTAGACGTCCGGGCCAACCAATTCTACAAGCAACACCAATTGAGGTTTATCAGGATTTGTGTCCTCAAACGATCCAGTGGCGGAAGAGTGTGAGACTGTACAGTTACCCTGTGGAAGAAGGCGATAACATATAGCTGGGGGTATCCAGTTTTTTTGAGATTTACGTGGCAGGGGAAACAACTCAGAATAACATCATGCGAGCAAGGGATGGAGCTTCTGGAGAAACTGGGTTTGGTCGACGCTACGGATGATGGAGGAACCAAGGTGGATGAAGGTGCCGCAGGTGGAAGTAGCCAATGAAGAAATGAAGATGGAACAGGGATGAAGAAGAGTTTATAAGGGAGGGGAGCGCCAGCTGTTACTCTGGGTTTGTGGGGTTGCTTCCCCCCCCCCCCCCGAAGAGTTCTAAAATTATTTGGGGCCATTGCCCAGGAGGGTCTGGTGAGGAAGGGGGTGAAGTTTGGGGTAAGTGTGGGGGGGAGGGAAAGGGAGGGGGGTATGTGTATCACAGGGGGAGACCAATATAGAGCTATGTATAATGGAATATATGTAGGTCTCCTGGGGGGAGGGGAGCACGGGGGGGGGTATGAGGGTTGTTAGTTTTGTATTGTGTTTTATGTTATTTGTTTTAAGTTGAAAATAAAAAAAAATATTATAATAATAATAATAATAATATATGGCCGCAAGCGAGAATCAGTCCTTTAATAGATGCGTGTGTGCATTTCAAGCCATGTCACCACTAGCGCGAGTTTTTGACTCCACGCTGCCAGCGGGGACGAGTTTTCTGGAAGTTCCCGCCCGCTTCCAGGCAAAGGGGAAACGGTAACCACGGCAACCGACGCCAAACGGGGGCCGGACGGATCGCGCTTGGCTTCCTGTCGACCCTGATTGGAGAAGCCGGTTGCCGTTTAACACAGCGCGCTCGCCGATTGGTCCAAAAACTCCCGGAACAGGTTGACCGAGAAAGTACGGTTTCCGCTTCCGGGCGCGGCGCTGATAGTGCGTGCTAGTAACGGAGGAGGGAGGCCGGAACGGCGGTTGTTGTCAAAGCCGAAGAAGTAGAAAGGAAACCGGACAGCGATGGGGGCTAGCGGGGAGGACGCGGCCGACAGCGAGGAGCGCTTCGACGGCATGTTGTTAGCCATGGCCCAGCAGCACCAGGGCGGCGTGCGGGAGGTAAAATGGAGGGCAGGAGGGGCGGTTGGCCTGCCTCCCTCCCCGCTCTCTTTCCTGAAAACTCCCCGTTTCCGGAGCCTATTCGCCCCCCCCTTCCCCCCATCCGGCCTCGTAGTATTTCTTTCGCCTCGGCCTGGCATAATGTCCCTTCCCTCTGAATACCAGCCCTGGCGAACAATAGTGAGAGGAGGATGCTCTTGTGATCATGTATTGCTTGTGGGTTTTCCATAGGCATTTGTTAGGCCACTGTAGGGAGCAGGATGCTGGGATAGATAGGCCTTTGGTCTGATCCAGCAGGTCTGTTCTTACGTTCTTGTGGGTTGGATAGTGGGGGAACTAACCTTAAGAAACAAGAGCTGCATCCATTCAGGGAAGAAACAGGAGAAAAGCATCCGTAGATGTTGTAGAAAACTGACAGGTTTGGATTGGAAGCTTAAAAATACTCCCTATTTGGATCAGGGGTGGGTAAAAGGTGCCAGTTCTTTTGGACTTCAACTCCCAGAAGCCACTGCCAGCATGTCCAATGGTCAGGAATCCTGGAAGTTAAAAGTCTAAACCATCTAGGGATCTACTCTTCCCCCCCCCCTTGTTTAAATAACACAATAGGTCTTCTCTTAGAGCCATCCTTAGGTATTCTAGGGGCCTGGATTTATGATCTAGAGGGTAATTCCCTGTGTTCTTTAGGAAAGATGGAAGTAAAGGACCTGAAGATCCAATTCCTGCTCCCCAAATGCATCTTTCAATTTAGCATGTACAAGAATAGACTACATTGTTCTAAGTGTCTTACAGAGCGCAAACTATGTTAAGGATCCATGTAGATATGACATTAATACAAAATGTTTAATAAAAAAAATAATTTCACCTGTTAACAGTTCTATGATAGAGAACAATATCCCCTCATAATATTAGGACTTGTAGTCACCTAATGAAACTGAGTAGTAGGCTTGGAATTGGCAAAATAACTCCTGTGTCATACAATAAACTTAAGGAGTATCCCACCACAGAAAAATGATGTGATGCCTACCAGCTTTAGAATGGTAGGCTTATCGTTCACAAACTGATTTTGTTTCTGCTTGGCTCCTCTTGCCAGGGGGCATGGCTAAATTAAACAGGAAGGAAAAGCTTAGTGTGTCACTTGAAGTGGGATTCTTGGCTTGTTGCACCCTATGCAAGCCAGGAATTGCAAACCAAGGACAAACCCTGGCTTGCTAATCTTTTCCTTTCTGATTAGACTATCTGTTCATTCACTCAGCTTTTGAACAGTAAGACAGGATTCTTTGGTATTCTGTCTTATTGTTCTATACAAACGCGGCCTAAACAGCTAAATGGAGCCTCTGTATTTAGGGTTTGCAACAGACAAACAAAGCAAAGTCATCTTTTTTATCTCCATAGAGGCAAAGTCATCTTTTTTATCTCTGTAGAGGCACCTGACATCTAGACACTGATTTCAAGATTACATGGACCTTGGCATGATAGATGCTTTTATGACCTCTAGCTATGGATTCATCTATTTATTTGTTGTTTTCTTATTCGGGTTTGGGGTAAATGGCAGGCCTCCATCTTCTTTATTGCTGGGCTTGGTAATCCCAGTCATGTAATTTGCTTTAGTTAGCATCAGAATATGAGAGATTTAAAAATTAAGTATTTTTATCCAGCTAGCCTACTTCTGATTTTTCTTGCACACCCTCTATCACTTTAGGCATTCTCTTTCAGAGCTTGAATTTCCACATCCTGAAACCTGACGGAAATGGACTGGACCATAAGAAAGCATTTAGAAATCTTTGCCCTGCCCTTCAACACTGTTAAAAAATAGTCTGATGGTAGAGTTCACTTTTAGCAGCATTTGAATCTTAACCATTGGTTTAATGCATCCCTGCAGCAAGAATTAATCCAGTAGCAGTCTTTGGCACTGCTGTTAGCTTAAAACTAATAAGAAAAGACCCAAATTTTCACATAGGAAATGCACACCTTGTTTCAGTGCCAAATAGTGCTCCCAAAGGCCTGTGGGGTGGGGGGCATGTTTTTGCTTTAAAACAAGGTATGTGCTGCCGGCACCTTATTTTAAAGCAAAAATGTGGCCTCTTTTTTTCCCCAGTGTCAATTTGGCGACATGGCAACAGCCAGTTGAGGACGACAGGCTCCACGTATTGTTCATCTTGGCTTAAAATTAATTTGGGGAAAGGAAAGATCAGGAAGAGTTCTGTAGCACAGCAATAGAATGTAAGGCTCCAGGTTCAGGCCCTGGAATCTCCACTTAAAAGGATCTCTTCTCTGATCCTAAGACTACAAAATGTGGCCCTGCCTGTGGTCTTGGAGACCTGCTGCCGCAGTGGGCAAGCATTGGTGGATGAATCAATATATGGGATATATATATTCAAAATATGGCAGCCAGGTTGGTCACCGGTACATCTAGGAGTGACCATATTACGCCAGCTTTAAAATCGCTCCACTGGCTGCCAATTAGTTTCCGGGCGAAGTATAAAGTGTTGGTCATTACCTTTAAAGCCCTACATGGTTTGGGTCCAGGTTACCTGCGGGATCGCCTTCTCCCGTACAATCCGCCCCGCACGCTCAGGTCCTCTGGGAAAAACTTACTGCGGTCGGCCAAGACTAGGCTGACAACTGTTACCCAGAGGACCTTCTCTTCTGCCGCTCCCAGACTGTGGAATGACCTGCCGGAGGAGACTCGTCAACTTAACAGTCTTTTAGAATTTAAGAAAGCTATAAAGACTGTTCTCTTCCGGCAGGCATATCCAGTGTAATTTTTGGAATGTTTTTAGGATGTTTTAGGATGTTTTAATGCAGTTTTAATAATATTTGTCATGTTTTAATTAGTTTTATGTATTTTATCATGTTGTTGTTCCCCGCCTCGATCTAGACGGAGAGGCGGGTAAGAAATAAATCGTTATTATTATTATTATTATTATTATTATTATATTTATTCTGTATAACGCACCTCTTTATATCCTAATGTGATGTGGCTTGTGTTGCCTGATTGAAACTTTAAAAGCAAAGCATAGTCTCTGAGCACTGCAACAGATTTATTCTTCCATTTGTGTAATCTTTATTTTACAGGCAAGAGTAAACCGATTTTCCTGTTTCATATTCTCCACTTTATTATTATTGTGTATCTCTCTCACCTCTCTTTTGCATTCATCTGGACCAAACCCCTGATCTTTTAAAGGGCTCCTTTAATGACTACTTGAACGGGTGCCCTCCAGTTGATTTAATTGAAAGTGCATTAGTGGAAGTGGTCAGTGTATCAACATAATTGCATTCAAAATATTATTCAGTGGAAGGTCCATCATGAGTTGAGACAGCTGAGGGGTTAAGGCCTCTTATTAAAGATGTCCTAAAACTTTTGGTTCCTAAAGGCTCTAAGAAATCATGAATGGAACACATACTTTGTCCTGGTACAGTTTCTCATGGAGCATTTTGATGGATACAGAATTCTGGGGTAGAATTATCATTGGCCTCATTGATAATATCCTGTCTACCTCAGACAGTCTTTGGTGGGGCAAGAACAAGCTGCAAAAAGGAGAAGCTACCACAGTTGGGTCACTTGTAAGAGACATTGCCTTCTCAAAAAGGCCTATGCACACACACACTCACGTGCATTCATTGTGTAGCTTTAATCCTCTTACCCCTTGAAAGCATCCTGTCCCTTTTTTATTACAGCTTGTGAACACCTTTTTCAGCTTCTTGAGACGCAAAACTGATTTCTTTGTGGGAGGAGAAGAGGGTGCTGCTGAAAAGGTACTTCCTTTATTTATCACTTGGCTTGTGGAGAGATGGTACAGTCTGAGCTGTTTCCCACAGTGTCATGTCGTGGCTCAAATATACCATAACGTTTCTCTTGATTTTGCTGTAATGGAGTGACATTGCATTTTGTTACTAAACCTGGAAAGCACCAGAAGAGGCCACATCAAGTAGTGTCTGATCAAGTTTATCTCTGTTGATGATAGCAGTTTCAACGAGAGGAGTTGTTTGTTTGGAGTTTTTGTGGGCTATGCTTTGACCAAAAGGTAGTTTGAAAAGCTGGCATGCCAAAATGCACTGATTTAACTCCCAACAGACGCTACAGGATCGATACCTCCAGCTTGCTTTGTTTGTTCACTCCTAGAAAGGCACTAAGTCCACTTCTACAATGGTAGCTTTGTCCCCAAATAGCAGAGTTTGCCTAATACAAATGTAAGCAGCAGCGCAGGATGTCCCCCTGCCTGAAACAGGCGAACATGTGCTGCTGCCACCGCCTCCGTTCCCCTCCCTCACGGGATGAGAGATTGAGGGAGGGGAGTCACCCACACTTGAATGCGATAGATACCTTGAGGAGTCTTTCCTCAAGGCATGTCATTGTGAGGTACCCCTGGAGACTACCTGTACAGTACAGATCTCTTGTCTGGGGGACTATCCCAGAATGAGAGATTGGGCATGCTCTCCAGAGAGGCTGCCTGCCCGTCCAATTTCTCACTCTGGGAGTCCCCCAAACAAGAGATAACAAGAGATTAACTGGGCAGCCTCTTCGGAGTGATGCATTGGCCACTTTGTGCGGCTGACATGGCTCTCTGGGGAGGCCACTCGCCTGCGCCATTTTGTATGCGAGACTCCCCAGAGCAAGAGATTGCGCAGGCAGCAGCCTCATGAAAGCCTACCTGCTGGATTTCTCACTGTAGTTGCCGCAGCAGGCAAGCAGGGCTGGTATGGTGGTGACAGTGCCCACCCAGCCAGGTGTGGGTGTAATCTGCCGCCCCTCCTGATTTGCCACCTGAGTAGGAGATTCAACCTGCCTCACAAAAGGGCCAACCTTGAATATGAGCAATGTTGCTTGTGATCCTCCATAACCTCTGAATATTTGGTACCCTTGCTGTTTGGCGTGGGTGGGATTTGACACACCCCATCTTTAAATATGATAAATCCTATTTAATCCATGTTTTCTGAAAACCTTCGGGAAACTGGGCTAATTTTTACCCTTTTTTTCTAATGGATAGGGAATGTTTATAATAAAATATTTAATTTCTGTGGCGATGTGGGATTTTTAAACAATAACCAAAGTCTTAAATCAGGGGTCCCCAATCCTTTTGGACTTGTGGGCACCACCACAAAATGCCTAATCAGTGGATCATCCATTTGGCAACTATCTGTTGCGTCTATGGATCTTAGGCTGCAAAAAAAAAAAAGTTTCACGGCTATTAGACACCACAACATCTTTTTAATAATGGATTGTCTAATTTGGCAAATTGCTAGCAGTGCAAGACAGATAATGCTTCTTTTGAACAATCTTTTGGCAATGTCCAGTAGTTGCTTCTTTTATTGGGAAAGGTTATTGTACAGATAAATTTTGTGCTGGAACAGTTTTAATATTCACTGATGTACATGTTCTTTTAAAATATTTACGTGCTTCATGGAAATTAACTAATGGTCAGCATAAATGGATTCTCTGTGCCCTTTTGACAGCTAAAAGACTGATATTACAACATTGGTAGGATAAACAGTCATTTTCTTTAATACTGTGGCTGAACAGGTGGCATATAAATGGTAACTTCGTGGATACTTGGTCCACTTTCGTTGAAGCCTATGTATAAAATTGTATGGCAGAAAGTTGTATGCTTTTCATACAAATCAATGTACGTATATTTTTTTAAAACCACAGGAAAAATAGAAATTAAAAAATTGGGTTGGTCGCAGGCACCACATTGGGAACCCCTGTCTTTAGTGGTTTAGGCCCTATATGAGTTAGAGATCACTTTCCTCCATGTACCATCATTAACTCCGCAGCTTGTCAAGGGTAAGTTCTTGCATTCTCCTGAGTTATTTGCAGTGTTGGTCCATACTTTTTGTCTTCAGAAGGTCAATCGAAGTCTGTTTCTGAAGTTGGTATAAGAAACTGCAGAGGGATTACGGCATCAGGATTTTTTTTAACACGATAGAATCCCTCGAGCCTATGGAATAAGTCAGGGAATAAAATCTAGACCTCTAAATCAGTTGGGCAATTTGTAGCCCTCCAGCTGTTTTTGCTTCCTACTCACTTCTTGCCTCACCATTGACGAGGTTGATTAGGGCTGATAGGAGCTGCAGGCCCCAAGTTTCCCCAACAATGATCTAAATGTTGAGAGCTTTCAGAATTCTTTTTTTTCCCCTTTTCCTGACCAAATCCTGGCCAATGGAGGCAACCAATGGGTGTTACAGGGCTGCACATCTTAGGGACGTGGAAGCAGTAATCCATACTACAAAAAGATATGGAGCACTATAAAGTATAGATTCCTTTCCTGCTTTTTAAGATGATGAAATGAGTTTGTGGAAACGAAGCGTCTTAGGATTCTAATGAGGCCACTGGATCTGTGCTGGAAAGTCAGATTCCATATTATTTTCTTTCTTTCTCTGTCTCATTATATACGTATGCCTAAGCCAACCAAGCAGAAACTATTTAAAGGTTATTTCACTTTTTAAAAAAATCAAGCATGGTAGACAAGTCTGTCATGTTTTTTCTTCAGTAAGTACAAGTTTCCAACATGTCACTGTCCAAAGGGCATACTAGATCATGTGTTACCAATTTCAGTGCCTCAGTTCATGGCCCTTGGTTGCTGCATGAGCTGCGAAGGTCACCCAGGAGTGGGAACCCTTGAAATTCAGCCAGTTATGTAGTCAGATGACTGCGTCACCTTTTTGGAGCAAACATGTTAGAGCCCTGACCCTCAGTCTCTTTCTTCTAAATTGTGGACAAAGGTAGCCTTGTTCATTCCCTCTCTGGACTCTTAGGAAAGGGGGCAGATAAGTCATTTCAGATAACTTGTTTTAACTTCCAGCACCTTTATGCCTCTTGTTAGAATTGTGATTTGAAGAGAAATAAAGATTTATACCCCCCCCCCCCCAGTTAGTGTGAATCTTTGCCTTTTTGTAGCAAACAGTATGTACCTCACTGGACCTATTCAGACAATACTTAAGGCTCAGTGGTTAGCAAAACTGTGGTTCTCTGGGTTTAGTGCTAACCACAAGCCGTGCTACCGCACACAACACTTTAAGCCACGGTTAGAGCCACTAACCCTGCTGCAGACGCTCCGACTGTGGTTAGTGAGTGAGCAGGGTTTACCAAAACGCATCACACAAGACATTTTAAACCTTGAAATCTTTGGTGATGGTGGAACTTGGAAACAATGAATATTCTACGTATAAAACCCGATCCCTTACCCTCACCAAATGGATCAAGCCCTGAAGGGCAATGGGGTGGGGAGGAGGAAGGTGGTGAACAGTGTCTTCCTTTTGGAAGAAATCAGCCTTGAGTTTGCTGTTAATTAGGAAACAGAGAAAAGATCCAGGCATTTTAGCTACTAGAGAATACTACTACTTCAATAGTGTATTTCCCCTTCTCTCTCCCCCCTCCGTCCCCCAGTTAATCACAGAGACATTCAGCCGCCACAACAAAATGGCTCAAACAGCACAGAAAGAGAAGAAGGCCCGCCAAGAAGCAGAACAGCGGGAAAAGGCAGAACGTGCTGCTAAACTTGCCAAAGAAACAAAACAAGAAGAAAGTGAGCCAAAGATTAAGGAGCTCACTGATGAGGAGGCCGAAAGGTTGCAACTGGAAATCGACCAGGTTTGAATCCAGTTCATTATATCTGGCACGGAGGTGGAGAAGCATTTTCATTGTCATGGAAGAATGAGCATCTTGCTTGTGATTAGTTTGGCTTAGTTGGTAATAAGTGACTTCCAGTTGGATGAAGGCTGAGTTTTAAGAACCATGAAAGCCTCAACCCTGGTTCTGATGTTATCTTAGAATATCTCCTCTCTGTTTAACTACTTTCTGGATTATAGTAGTTTCATGACTTTCATTCCCTGACTGTATCTGGAAATCCCCCACCTTCACATTCCTTGTGGTTGATTCATTGCTACTGCTTTTATTGGAAGGGACAAAATGTGTGTGGGTTCCTGCTGGGAATAGTAAATAACACTTAAAATGCATTCATAGATCCCAACTAAAACTGGGAGAGGGGCACTTTATCTTAACAGAAAAAAGAGAAGAAGGAAAATGAGATCCAGGATATCCCTGTTGAATCTGCTGAGAATCCCATGGAACTTCCTGAGCCCAGCAAACAGGTAATGTGTCCTTGGAGGCTTTTGCAGCTGTGAGCAGGTATTGGTTGCCATCTAAAACCTGTATTGCTTTAAGATGGTTGTGGGGGGGGGGGGATGATGGGGAGCAGTGCACATAATATGCCTGCTAGAACGTGTGACATTCTACATTTTATATGTTTTATATGCTTTGTGCTAATGAGCTCATGCAACATAGTCTTTGAGGTTTGAGAACTCTTCAAAACCATAGCAGGATTGTCTTTATCATGTGAATCTTTATCATATCACCTGAACCAAAAGTTGTACAGATGACACATGGCTTTATTAAGCTTGCTAAAAGTTGAATGTACTTAGAAGTATTTTGACATACTGTTTGTGCTAATTAGGATACAGATGAGGAGGAAGAGGATGAGAAGGACAAAGGCAAGCTCAAACCAAACTCTGGGAATGGGGCAGACCTTCCAAACTACAGGTGGACACAGACCCTCTCTGAACTAGATGTAAGTACAGTTTTTGAGGAGAACATGAAGAGTTTTGCCTAACAGGCGTGGATTGTCTCTGCTTGTTATATGACCATGTTGAATCAGTGAAATACTTAATGATAAGGCATAGGAAGCAGAGTCTGTGTCGGGTGTTAAGGGCGGAAAACATTGAAGGCAATGACACCAGGAACCAGTCTGATTTAGTGGCTGCATCAAATGGTCTCAAGTTTGTGCACAGAAAGCAGTTCCATGTAGGGAAGTGATTGAAAACCAGCTTATAGACCTCAGGTGAATTAGATTTCCACAAACGGTTACCTGCACATTATCTACACAGAGGTGTCTCTGTGAGAATTCAGTACTCCCTCTTGCTGTCCTGTCCTGTCTAGCTGGCTGTCCCATTCAAAGTGAACTTCAGACTGAAGGGGAAGGATATGTTGGTCGACATACAGAGACGGCATCTGAAGGTGGGACTGAAAGGCCATCCCCCTATGATTGACGGAGCCTTATACAATGAGGTGAAGGTGGAGGAGAGCTCATGGCTGATAGAAGATGGGAAAATCGTCACTGTGCATTTGGAGAAGGTAACGGCAAAGGATTCAGCACTTAGGTTTATGACTAGTTTTGTTAGAGTGGTGAGTTCTTAGGTGTGCTGCTTGCTTCACATCTAGTGGTGATATCTCTTGAAGCGAGCTGGCAGTCAGATTACTGCTTTAGAACAAGTCAAATGGGCTACTACAAGATGAACCACAAGAATACGGTGTTACCTGACAATCTTTATTCGCTAATAAAGATAAAATGCCAGATCCCTAATGCATGTGCCCCCATTCAGAGAAGATGCTCTAGGTGTGAAATGCATTGGACTGAATTTTAATGTCTCTTTTCCCTTTAGATCAACAAGATGGAATGGTGGAACAAGTTAGTTCAAACAGACCCAGAGATTAACACCAAGAAAATTAACCCAGAGAATTCAAAGGTGAGTGCTGCTTCTATCAGATTTGTCCACTTGACAAATTTGCGAACGCTGCTTCTTCTAGAGCAGGGGTGGGCAACTCGTGACCTTCCAGATGCTTTGGCCTACAGCTCCAATAATCTCTAACTATTGGCTGTGCTGGTTAAGGCTGATTGGACATCTGGAGGGTCACAAGTTGCCCACTGCTTTTGTTGACCCGAGGAGAAAAAAGTTGCTCCTTTATAAGGTGCAGTCAGCAGGAGAAGACGTGCGTCCATCAAAGTCTGGGCAAGTTTTGGTTACTCAACCCCAAGCTCTTGCTCAAAGGTTTTCAGTAGGAGCTGCTACCTGGTAGGCAGTGGCAAACAGGGATGGGGAAGGCTGGGGCAGGAAACTGTCTCAATGATCCTGGCTCCATGGTGAAGCTACGGTATTTTGTCCCTGATGCTAGTCTTTTAATGTGATTTTACTGTGAGGATTTTTGTATGTCACTTTATAACATCCTTCCCCAACCTGGTGCCTTTCAGATAGGTTGGTCTGCAATTCCCAGAATTCCCAGCCAGCATAGACATTAGCCATGGGAACTACAGGAGTTGCAATCCACCCCGCCTGCTTTATAAGGTGGGGCCATGAAGTGGGATATGAATTTCTTAAATATGCACCTTCTTTAGCAGTATCCCTTTCCATTTCCAAGTTGTCCGACTTAGACAGTGAAACACGCAGCATGGTGGAGAAAATGATGTATGATCAGCGGCAGAAATCCATGGGGCTCCCCACATCTGATGAGCAGAAGAAGCAGGACATACTGAAAAAGTGAGTAGGGCCCATTTGTGTGTCTCTTGGAGCATAGGAGGGAAAGGAATGATGTGTCATCCCTCAGGTGAGCACCAAGTTGCTTCTTGTTGACCAGTGAATGCAAGGAGCCATTGTCATGAGAAATGGTTCACCTGTAGGTCCAGCCCCGCTCTAAGTCCAGCGCGTAGGGCACTGTATGGACTCACGGGCCTGGCGGTGCCATCTCCGTTTGAACTGTGACGTGGTGTCTCTGACTCTTAATCTCCATGTGCCTCAAAGCCAGATAACATAACCTTTCCTTCCCCGCTGAAATGAAGGGATTACTAGACATTATACTTTTTTATCACTTTATTGCCCTTCTTGGCAGAAGAGGGCTTCGGAGCTTCTGTGAGTAATTTCCCTGCTGAGGCCATGCAGGGTGATGCTCCCTGCTCTCTGTTTGGAAACGGGGTAACTAAAGGACAAAGCAGCTGGCTCAACGTCTTCAGTGTGAGCAGGGGAGAAAAGGATTGTTGTGTGAAGCAAGTGGGAGCGGAATCCAGCAACCATCTGCTCTTTTCGTGGCTAATCTCTCCAAACATAGATTCAGTTTGGACAACATGTTTCTCAACAGTGGTTTTAGAACTCCACAGTGGAGTTTTTACACCACTGTTGAGAAATGTGTTGTCTGGTGGGAAAACTCCACGCAACAGTGGAAGTTTTTTTGGAAAACACTCCACACAGAATATCCACACTGCTCCTGAACAATCATTGTGTGGTGGGCTCCGTGGAGTTTTCTGTTGCATTGAGTTGACTTTTCCCACTGGCTACTGAATTCCCTGGCAAGAGCGGCGAAAGGAGCGAGTTCCGCTCTAGGAGAACCGCTGGAATTGGTGTGGGGTTTTTTTTTGGTTTTTTTTGCAGCAATGGTTAATGGGATACCATCGGGAGGACCAGGGGAGGAGAGAGGGCGGAGGAACTTTCAATCAGATGTTGCGATGGATTTTACTCAACTCCACGGGAGCCCACAGTTACACAACGGTGGAGTTAGAACATGTTGTGTGAGGAGTACCCCCTAAAGCCTCAACCATTGAGTGGAGTTTTCACATTGCATTGACTAATGCATTGTCTGAACTGAGCCATAGTCTTAATATTGGGAAGCATGAGATTCTGTATCCATTTCTGATATCTGCAGTAACCAATTCAAACAGTGATGCTTCAGAGAAAATGCTTAGTACAGATGAGCTGAGTTTTAGCCCTATCCTCAGATACACACCATCATAAACAATGGCTGAATTCGGACAACACGATAGTCAATGGTGGGGTAATAATCAACTTTACAGTTGTTCATCTAGGGGGTACTCCCCACACAACATGGTATTAAATAATCAACTGTGGTGTGGATTAGGATCAGCGCTGAGTTGACTATGGCAGCATTCGGACGACATGATAGTCAATACAACTGACGATTGTCCCCCCTCCCCAGTTGCTTATTGTGTCATCCGAATTCAGCCAAAGTCTCTTCCTCCCTCTTCCAAGATAGATTACCACCATGAATCCTCTTTTTGCTTTATTGCTGCCACTGCCTTGAAGTAGTAAGGAGGCTGATTTTAGTTAATAGTTCAGCTATTTCACATTTCAGCTCATTAAGGCTTCTTGGCTAAGTGCCATCTAGCACCAGCTATATATATTTAATTTGTCAATTACCTCTGAAACTTTACCCTTTGCCCCTTTTATTGGACGCAATTCCTCAGATGTGCTGCCGGAACTCCCCCCTCTCTGCAGCAGCCCATGTGCAGTTTTCAGTTTCATGAGGATGCCCTTCTATTACCAAGATGACATGATGAATGTACAGCATATTAATAAGTACAGAAAATATATTGGGAGAGGATAGGTTTATTGTTTGAGGCTGCCAACCCAAAATGACTTGCCCGTGATACCAAGTGAAGTCTATTTCGATCTTGGTCATTTTGGGCCATAACATCTCTGCTGTTGCTCACCTCTCTGGGCAGCTCAGTTACCTGTCCATTTTCCCAAGTTATTTATATGTATTTATTTAGGTAATGGAATGGCCTTGAGGCAAAGCCTTCCGTCTCGTTCCATACAGTGGGAAATATATTAGAATCTAAAGAGTTATCATAAAATAGTAGAGTTGGAAGAGGCTTATAAGGCCATTGAGTCCAACGCCCTGCTGAATGCAGGAATCCACCTTAAAGCATCCCTGACAGATGGCTGTCCAGCTGCCTCTTGAAGGCCTCTAATATAGGAGAGCCTGCTACCTCCTTATGTAATTGGTTCCATTGTCGTACTGCTCTAACAGGATGTTTTTCCTGATGTCCAGCTGGAGTTGTCAACAGACTTGTCATTTATGTGCCGTAGTCATCAGTTTAGTGTTCACTACTTTTCTATTTCATATGCTCGAAGCACATACTTCCATTCCTTATATTTTTTCCTCCCCCTCCCCCCCCAGCAATTTGTTTTTTTCCTGAGTGTTAATGTAGCTTCTGCTTCTCTCATTTGTGACTAACTGAAAACAAACACAGAATTGTCACAAAGACAAAACGAGGTAAAGCTTGGAAGCTGTACTAAAGTGCTGCATAACTGATCTAAATGGCATTCTTAATATGGGTTGGGTGGCAAAAGGCAACCTTAAGCCAGAGCAAACCTGCCAGAAGAGTCTTGAGTTTTTACCAGGATTTCTGCAACTCCATCCTTCAGCAGTGGTGCCTGTAGTGCATGAAGAACAATGGTGTTTGCATAGACAGGGAAAACACCTTTCTATAAGCCAGGTGCTACGTGTCTGACCTGGAGCTAATAGTTCCCAAGGGCATATTTGATTAATTTGCCGTTGCTCATTTACAACGGTAGGACGTCTTAATGGAGCAACAATTTTACTGATATTACCAGTGGGAGGGTTGATGGAGCATCATAGGCCTTGATCTCTACAGAGCCACAATGATAGCAGGGAAAACTGTGACCTTTCAAACTGGAAAGAGTATGGCCGTTCTGCAGTGAATTGGATGTCTATTAATAGAGGTGGCCATCAGCTGCATTCTGGGGTCTGCTTTATTTTCCAGACAGTGGTCCAGAGCCAGAAGCATGTGAAGCCTGGCTAACTAGACCCCACCCCCATCCCGCATAGATAGTTAGGCTGTATATACAGTTGCCACCATCTGGTTGTAAAGGCGTCATAGTTACAGGGTACATTGCGTCAGACACAGCAGAATATACAACAATGAAAAGATGTCACAGTATAGAATCTCTCTGCTTCCAACATAAAAAGTATAAAAGAAACAATAACATTTAAAGTACAACATCAATCAATCAAGCCAATAACTATTGTGAACTATCTAGAAATCCTGGGATGCAGTGGAATAGAAATGCTATAAATAAGTACTGAAAGCAGCAACACAATCCTGATACAAAAATCCTGGCTCAATAATACCATTTTTACCTGGCATTTGAATCATGAGGATCGGCACCCAATTCACCACTCTGGGAATGGCGTTATTGACTTCCGAGTATACATGGCATTGCTTTGCAGGTATTTTTTCTCGCTTTCTCATCTAATGTGCACCTCTCTCATTCTTACAGGTTCATGGAACAGCATCCAGAAATGGATTTCTCTAAAGCAAAATTCAACTGATATGGTTGTCCTCGTCATCTCCACTTCCCACCAACGCAACTTTTAAAGTTTTAAAATAAATGACCTAAGTAGGACAATACATACACTTCTTCCAGTCTTGGAATGCTGTGAGCATTCGCAGCATACCAGGGTGTGCTTTCTGTATAAAAAGAGCTGTGCCGGTTAATCTATCATACTGTTTGGGTTTCTGGATTTTCAGCAACAGTATCAGTCATCTGAAGCCTGAAGTTTTATTTTTGTGTAGGGCAGAATATTTCCGAGAGAGGTAGGAGTAAAGGAAAAGAGGAATTCATGATGGAAATTATCTCATTTCCCTTGCGTCTCTGTTAATGTTATTCTGATTTAGGAGATTATTGTTTAAATGTAATACTTTAAGGAACTGGAGAGAGCCTTGATCACCCTCTGCTCCTGCAGCTCCTGCTCTCAAACTGACAGCGCTTGAAGTCCTCTCTTAAATCGCGCCATTATCTCTCCTCTAGCATTCCTGGTCCAAACCAAGCAAGCCCCACAGAATGCTAACTCGGTGTAGCAATTCTGGAAGTAGTTTCAGACATTGTAAGAAACACAAACAGATTAATCCATGAGTGCCTCATGCTGATTGCACTTGCACTGAAATCTCCAAAGAAGAACCCATGTAAGAGTGATGTTGTGTGCTTGCGCAGGTTCCCATTTGGAAATTACAGTGAAAGCACAGAAAGCAGCTCCATGAAGAATCCTTATAATTGTCAGTACTTTTTATAACCTCTGGTTAATCCTAACATTGCAAGTATAAGTACATGAGCTTGGAGGCAAAAGAGCCAGACTACCGTGTTCATGTGTTTTAAGATTTGGGACAGATTGAAAAGATATTAAACGGTTTTTAAGGCCAGTGCAATAAGCCACTGGAATCGGGCATATCAGTCCTACTTTCATTATAGCAAATGGGTCTGTCCGTAGCTGTTTCTACCAGGCCCGGTTCATAACCATCTCAGAGCTTGGATGATATATATCTGCCCCAGACAGTAGAGGTTCCACCTGCAATAATGGTGTTTTGGCCTTAGAAAACCAACATTTAGAAATAGAGAGGTGCTGTTAAATTACTACTTCAAGGAGGTTGACTTGAACTCTATTCTTGCTGTACCGAAGATAAATGGATCAATGTAAACTGCTGATGTCTTACTGTGTTACACTAATGGTAAGTAAGGCCTTTCTGCTGTCAACGGGGGCAGGCAGATCTCTGGCTTCCTGGAGACCAGCTGCCCAGCTTGCTAGAACTGTTCCACATGCATTGCCCCATCTGTGTAGGACATGCCAAACAAGAGCCTTCTGCATGTTCTCCTTCGTTGCTTGAAAACAGCTTGTATTTTGCATGTACAATTAAAAAAAGGTGATGTTTTCATGTGTTGTCACCGCGTGGTGTTCTGGTTTTACCTGTGTACCAAAGTAGTCTAGGAGCTACCTTGAGGTAATTAGCAGCTCTAAATAAAACTCTACTGTATCTACACTGTGTAATTAAAAAGTATTTGTCAGCTGCTCTTACTCCGGTGAAGGAAGAATAGCAACAAGAAATAGGGTCTCTTCAGACAGCTTTCAGCAAAGTCTATATAACATTCAGACAAAGCACTTGCAGCATGGTAGCTGGCTGTTTTCAACAAGCTCCAGGTTATCAGACATTTCACATGCTTTAAAGTTTTTCCCCTGCTAGAAATTGCAATCTCTCTCTCCCCCCCCCCCCCCCCCCGAGCCTGGCTGCTTTTCCCCCTCTGAGCTCACTGCAAGTCATCGACCCCATTAATTTGTATTTTATGGTCATTCTCTGACTGCTGGACTTTCTGCTGTGGGGCAATGGTGTAATATGCCTCTGTACTTCTTTTGTCATCTGAACCTTGGAAAGGCTTTGATTGTCCACTGACCCTTGCTGGTTGGCACCCAACACAGTTTCCTCCTGTTGCTTTTATAGGTGTGCAAATTATATGTTTGCAAGTCTAATTATCCTATCTTCTGTTGATTGAGCAGCAGAGCGTGGTGTGATCTCCCAAGGGACCAAGAACTATGGAGCTGGAGGAAGAGATACAGGTGCCTTCAGCTTTGCAAAACAAATGTAAACACGTTAAGAGAGGAGAGTGTGGGTAAAGGAGATCAGATAGTTCAATAGCTGCCCCTGCTAATATGGAGCTGGTGCTGCCTGTGTACTTTAGATTATATAGATGTCACACCTGGTCACCACACCAAAAACAAAGATATTGTAGAGCTGGAAAAAGTGCAGCAAAGGGCAACTAAAATGATCAAGGGACTGGAGCATCTCCCCTGTGAAGGAAAATTACAACAGCTGGGATTGTTTAGCTTGGAAAAAGGGAGGTTAAGGGGAAACATGATAGAAGTGTACAAAATTATGCATGGTGTGGAGAAAGTGGATAGAGAGACATTTTTCTTTCAATACCAGAACCCAAGATCATCCCATGAAGCTAGTTGGTGGGAAATTCAGGACAGGTAAAAGTATTTCTTGACACCGCACAATGGAATTCACTGCCACAAGATGTGGTGGCCACCAATTTGGGTGGCTTTAAAAGGGGGCTGGATAAATCCCTGGAGGAGAAGGCTATCAATGGCTGCTAGTCCTGATGGCTATGTGCTACCTCCAATATTGGAGGCAGTAAACCTATATGCACCAGTTGTTGGAGAACATGGGTGGGAGGGGGCTGTTGTGGGTCCCTAGTTGACAGTTGGTTAGCTACTGTGTGAACAAAGTGCTGGACTAGATGGATCCTAGGCCTCATCCAGCAGGGCTCTTCCTCTGTTCTTAGGCTATAAGGCTTTGTCTTCCATAGGAAACCCAGTAACCCTGACCCTTAGGTGGCCTTTGTAGTGAGCTTATGGGTGCTCCCCCACCCCTCTGCAACACCCTTCGTTATCAGCAAGGAGCAACCGTCTGAATTAAACAAACAACCTGCAGATAACTTAACTTCCAGGTTGCTCATTCCAAGGCTAGGACTTTATGAGCTGTTTTGCCACTGGGCTGTCTTTGCAGGGCTGTAATCAGTGTGTCTCCCTGTGTGTTTGTGTGAGCGTGAACTCCTTGGCAGTGACCCTTACCATGTTCTGAAACCTGATTACACACCTGAAGCCTTGGTGCCATGGTACAGGCTGGGTTAATGACTTTGTTTATACTGATAAGGGCAATCCAGATAAGGCAGCCGTCCAAGTCCCGAGTCTCCTGGCCCTGGCTGGCACCTTCATTGAGAAAACCTTCTCTGCGCCACGTGGAAACTCCGCTACTTCCCAACCAATCCATTCAGGGCTGACTTGTTTTTCAATGAGCCGCCGGTGCTGGTCAAAGGGAAAGTCAAGGCTACCGAAGGGGGCGGTTTCTTTCACCCCTTCCAGGGCCTTATAAGCTGAGCTGAGAAAAAGCAGCCGCGAGAAGGGAGGAAGAGACTGAAGCGACAAGAAAGCGCCCCTAGCCGGAAGTGCTGAAAACCAGCACAAGGCCCAGCTGCCCTCGACAGGTGTGTGAAAAGCGCTCACTTTGCAAGTAGCGGCCCTGGCCCAGCAAGCTCTGCTCCACCGTGAACATGGAGTATGAGAAGTGCCCGTGCCACGATGAAGCGAACCAGAATGCTATCCTCTACACTCTCCTGAGCCAGAACCTGAGCCACCACGGAGGGAGCTGCAGCCCTTCCCATCGCTGCTTATGCCACAGGCGCCACACGGTCTGCCTTCAGACCCCCCAGGTCACCTGCCGAGCCGCTTCCGACGTCTTGGTGAAGACCATCAGCTTCATGAAGAACCTCCCTTCCTTCCAGCTCCTGCCTTGGGAAGACCAGCTCCTGCTGCTGGACAGCTGTTGGGCTCCCCTCTTCCTCCTGGGCCTGGTCCAGGAGATGGTGACATTCGAGGTGATGGAGACCCCGGCTCCCAGCATGCTGGAGAGAATCCTTCTCGATGGCCAGTGCAAGAGGCAGGCGCTGCAGAGGGCACAGCCCACCCTGGCCAGTGTACAGCGTCTCCAGTGCTGCTTGAACTCTTTCTGGAGCCTAGACCTGAGCCCTAAAGAATATGCCTATCTGAAAGGGGCCATTCTTTTCAACCCCGGTAAGTGTTGCTGGAAAGAAAGCTCTTTGAAAGCTCTTATGTATTTCTCAATAGAAAAAAAGAAAGGGCTAGAGCAAAATCGGGATGTCTTTTCAGTTGGGCTACAACTTGAATAAGGAACTTCTTAATTGATTCATCCTTTGCATTTATTGATTAAATATGCACATGGGTTAAAGAAAAATAACAGAAGCATGAAGCATCAAATATTCCAGCCTTCCCCAACCAGATGCCCTCTGGATGTTTTGGACTTCAATTTCCACTTCAGTCAGTGTGATCAGGAAAGCTGGGAGTTGTAATTCAAAACATCTGGCAGTACCAGGTGGGGAATGCTGATATATATCAGCACCGAAGTCATTTTCTGGGTGCCGATCCTTATACAGCCCAAACGGCACCATCCATGCACAAGAGAGTGGTTATCAACATGCATAGGACAATCCTGAGGTTTGTAAAAGTACAAATAATCTTGGGGTGGGGAGCAGAGAAACCTTAAATCAGGTGTGTGGTGGTGGAGAGAATCCCGAACTAGCCCAATGAGGACTGAACATGCTGACTAATTTGGGGAAGAAGGGAATGGAAAACAGGTAGGAACTATCCTGGAAGAGGGTATGACTGGTTGGCTGTCACTCCACGCTGCAACGTTTTGTTGCAGGTCCCACGGGCATTTCCTTTCTTTTTCAAATATGTTGTAGCAGGTATTTTTGAAGAAGCTTTTGTCCTACGTGTTGGAGAAGGGATACGAACTCTTTTAAGGTGACGCTTTCCATTGGCACGTTTCAAATGCACTTGCCTTTGGGTTAGAAAAAACAAAAAGACCCCAAATCCGCAATCATGTTTGTGCTGGAAATATTGAGACGCAATGAAATGTTGGGTGAGATTGATGCTGCAGAGAGGAGAGGAAAGGTAAAAGAAATGGAAGTAAAAAAGGGGTCAATGAGCACTGTTGGCCTTAGTTTTTTGGCTGCACCGTGGGATCCAGTTACTGCCCCTTTGTCTGTGATGCCCACTCGATTCTTGGACCACGCTTTGTATCAGCAAGAGGGTAACGGCACCAATCTCTCCACCTCCCTGGCATCTTCCTATCCAAGTTTCTTTAGGGCTGGAGCTTCAGCACAAGGACTTGCATCCTGTGTCTAGAGTTTATTCTCTGACGCCAGAATTTGCCATTCCCTTAAACTATGCCCTGATTTGCCACCTCAGCGAGGTCTTTATTCAGCTGTATGCTGTGCGGTTTGATCTGCATCCCCAAAGTTAGCTTACCGCCTTCAGGTGCAGCGGAGACTGCAGTCCCATCATCAGTGTGGGAGGCAGACTCATCTGTGACCCAGTTAGCTTTTGTGTATGGAAAAGGAAGGGGCACCATCTCATTCGTCGGCTCAGGCAGCAAAATGGAGGCACGGAATCCAGGGAGGTACGGGGGAGATCCAACTAGAACAAGGATCAAGGAATGGATCTGTGACAAACGCAAGGCCAACATCTAAAGGAGTGATCTGACAACCAAGCCAAAGTCAAATCTGTAAAAGTGAGAGAGGACCAGCCAGAATGGGACCTAGTTATTTTTGGCCCATGAACAGACCTTAAAATCATCCTCCCGACTCTCCACCCCAGTTAAAAAGAAATCCTAGTAAATCAAGTAATGTACAATTTGCCTCTTAATGATGCCCCAATTCTGTTGTCTGAAGTGACAGCTTCACCCTGTCTCATGGCAGGGCCAGGCTGAACCAGGACAGGCATCAGGGAATCTGTGAGTCTCTCTTACTCAGGCGGTGCAAATTTACAATAAGCATTTACCTGATGTCCCACCTTGCTGGGGGCGGTTGAACAGACAAATAGCTGGAAAGAACAACTCCCTTCCTTGTACTCGATGGCCTGATAGACCCCTTCCAACTCTACTATTCTATGTTTCTTCTCAATTTGAAGATACCTGCTACCTGCTTTACACGGTAAAAGAAAGTTGTGGGAGGGTTTGAGATCCAGAGAACATCATACACAGAGCAACCCAATCCATGCTTTCTCAAATCTACCCACTATTGAATTAAATGGAATTCATTTATTTCTTTTTAAAAATCCTGCCCTTCTTCCAGGGAGCTCAGAGCCAGCATATGTGGTCCCTTCCCTCCCCCATGTTACTTTCACAACAGCCCTGTGAGGTAGGTTCAGTTAAGAGATATAGTGACTGGCCCAAAGTCACCCAGGGAGAGCTTCATGGCTGAGTGGGAATTCAAATGCTGCTTTCCCCAACCGTAGTCCATCCCAGCTTTTCCCCAAACTAATGCCCTCCAGATGTTTTGGACTTGAATTCCCATTAGCCTCAGTTAGCATGGCCAATGTTTGTAGTGATGGGACTTTAGTTGGCTGTTTCATATTAAGGTAAATAACAGAAATCAGATGGCAGAGGGGCAGCCTCTGGATCTGGTGAAATGGAAAGTATCCACAAAAGTTTGCGCCAGAATAAATTGGTTAATCTTTATGGTGCTGCAAGACGTTTGTGTTTTTGGAAATGCCATGAGAATAAGTTTGGATAAATGCTGGTTGAATGTTTTAAATTTGGGCTTTAGTTGCATTTTCTGCTGGTCAATGGCTGCAGTCAATTTTTTGAGCTTTTGATTAAATGATTCAGCTGAGCATGCTTGGTTTATTTGGCATAATTTTGTCCTAGGATTTAAATGTTCAAATCATTTGACATTATTGTGCAGTCTGTAGTTAACAGATTTTGTTTCTCTTCTCCCTCCCTCTCCCAGACGTGCCTGGTCTTAAGGCTTCCTCTTACATTGAGAGTCTCCAGCAAGAAGCACAGAGAGCACTCCAAGAAGTTCTGCCACTTCTCCACCTGAAGGATCACGGCCGTTTTGCCCGCATCCTGCTGATCTCCTCCTCCCTGAAGTCCATCCCTTCCACCCTCATTACTGACCTTTTCTTCCAACCGGTCATTGGCAACACAGACATTTTCGAGCTGCTTTCCGAAATGCTGATGGTGAAGTAGCTCCTTTGGCCATGACATCCTGGTGATGCCGGCTTCAGGGGCACCCGCCCTATGCTCTGCTTTGTGCTAAATTCCAAGAGGTGGCCCAGCTCACCTGGATCAGACAGTGGAAGAGAGCAATCAGCATCTTGACGATAACGTTTCAGAGAGAGAGGCAGCTGCTTAGCAGGTGCCTTTGCACACGGAGCTCAGAACACAAGAACGTGACCAGAGCACACCTGTACCTACTGTCACCAAGTGTTTAAGGCAGCTAACAAGTGCTAGGCTTGGAGGGGAGCAGCATCCATAGCAAATGCATTGCCATTCCAAGCGGTGTTCAGGCCACAGGAAGTCTCAACAGCATCCATTATCACCACATGTGAAATGGGCAGCGCAGCAGCTAGGTCTGGACCTTGGGGCCAAAGTTCAGCACCCCCACAGGGTGTGTCCAAGAAGGGCAGGGGGCAAATGCCAATCCAGGAAATGGCAGGTGATGAGGCCAGGTGAAGCAAACTCCATTTTTATTCCTGTTGTCATGATGGTGCTATGATTTAAGTCAGTTTAAAATGCAAAACTGCATGTCCAGACAATTTTTTTTCTTATAGAGTTGGTAAACCATTTTGTTGTTCTAACATATCAGGAAGAAGAAAAATTTTAAGTTTTGTGCTTCACAACTGAAGTAATACAGAAGGCTATCTAAAAGGATCCCCCAAAGATTGCTAAGTCTAGGGTCTAATAATTAGGGTGACCAGATAAAATCCAGGTCAGGAATCATGTAACTTTAACAGTTGTAGAGAAAAGGGAATTTCAGCCAGTGTCATTTGTATGCAATTAGTTCCTGGTGAAATCCCCTCTTCATCACAACCGTTAAAGTTGCAGGCACTAAACTAGAGTGACCATATACAAAAGAAGTCAGGGCCCCTGCAACTTTAACGGTTGTGATGAAGAGGGAATTTCGCCAGGAACTAATTGCATACAAATGACACTGGCTGAAATTCCCTTTTCTCTACAACTGTTAAAGTTACATGAGCCCTGACCTGGATTTTATCTGGTCAGCCTAGTCTGATATCACCTAGCTGCACCACTAGAAAGAGGGACAATGGCTAAATGGTCCCTGTTCAAAACTGCCTGCCTTACACACACGACAGTGCACACTTATATTGGCTTTTATTCCAGCTTAATTGTCATGGATTATCCCTGCCCCAAGAATCCTGGGAATTGTAGTATATGGGGTTGCTGACTATTGTGTTAAGAGATTTCTAGCCCTCCCACATGTATTCAATAACGAGTATGCGGGTCAGTTTCAGAATAAGTTCCATACATTGTATCCTGATCCAGGTGCAGTTTCTTTGACCCTTACCTAAGTCAATAGGAAACAGGTTCTCAGAAGTGTTTGATTTGAGCTGGCACCAAATACTGGGTGTTCTTGTCGAAGAATCGTAATGTCCCCCTTGTATATTTGTTTGGATTATTTTTCTCTAATGCCTAGAGCCTAACTGGAGAGGAAAGATGCCTTTGAGCATATATGCAGCAGGAAATGGCCAGATGGTATTTATTCTGAACTGGCTGATGGCTACCTGACTTCCCTTATTAGCCCTGAATTGTAATACTCCAAGGGTAATGATTCAGAAGAAAACAGGACTGTTTTCCTCATATGACCCCCCCCCCCCAAATTTGGTGTAAATCATTATGATACAGTAAAGTTTCTAGCTTGGTTTGGGGCCCTATCTATTCAACCTTTTCTTCCCACGACATCAAATACAGCTTGGCCAGAAACCTTAATTCCTCTTAATCATTATATATTCACATATTGTCCGGTCTGGGGACAGTGGAAAAGGTGATCCATGGACACTGGCAGGCAGAGATATATTTACCCTTCAAACTAAGCCATGGTTAGGCAATTAACCCTTTTGCAGCAAATGGTTAGTGTGTTTAAACCAGGGTTATGTAGCCACCATGGCTAGGAATGATTCACATGACATACTAAGTCATGATTCACACTAAGCCATAATGTTTAGTTCAAAATGCTTAACTGCTGTGGCTTAGCATATCATCTGAACAGGGTCAATCTGTTCCATAACCAGGCCTCTGATTTCCCCAGATTTCTGTCTGTATTCATGTGTGTTGCCCGGTGGGGTGACTTCCCCACTCTCCAGTTCAGAGTGCTCTCAAATGCAGGGTTATACCAACTTTGCACAGGCTTCTGATGTCAGTATTTTGTGAGTGGGTGCTTCCTGGCGATTTGTATGTAATAAGATATGCTAAGTTATTATTATTTTTTAAAAACAACAAATAAAAATGTTTTGCAGTTTGGACCATGGCTGCTGTCGTTTATGAAGACCAAAGAGATTTAGGCTTACTAGTATTTTCACACAATGGCTCAATTCGGACGACACAATAAACAACTGGTGTGGGGGAAACAATCGTCAGTTGTTTTGACTATCGTGTCGTCCGAATGCTGCCATAGTCAACTCAGTGCTGATCCTAATCCACACCACAGTTGATTATTTATTACCATGTTGTGTGGGGAGTACCCACTAGACAAACAACTGTAAAGTTGATTATTACCCCACCATTGACTATCGTGTCGTCCGAATTGAGCCAGTTTGTCCAGTTCTGGATGCTGCACTTTAAAAAGGATATAGACAAATTGGAATGGGGAAAGTGGAGGGCAACGAAAATGATCAGAGATATGGAAAACCAAATCCTATAAAGAACTGGATACATGTAGCCTTAAAAAATGAAGTCTGTCACACAGAAGAGGGGGGAAAGTATGTTCTCTGCTGCCCCATAGGGCAGGACTAGATACAATGGGCTTAGGTTACCGGAAGGTTGATTTAAGTTGAACTTTAGAAGAAATATAAGAACAGTTTGCCAATAGTACCAATTACCTTGAGGGGTTGTGAGATCTCTCTTGATGGAGATCTTCAAGCAGAGCAGCGGTGTCCCAAGATGTTTTGCTGCCTGAAATGAAGGACAAGACGGCGTCCCCTCCCATTCCTCGTGCAAAGGCCCAGCGGACTGACAGTTGAATATTACTTCAACTCTGATAATAGAACAGTATCTTCTACTACACCTGAAGGCAGCAGGCACACTTAGGGTGCACAAGGCAGGCTGCATGTCACAGAGATATCTCCTCCAGTACCTTGCTGCCATCTCCCAATATCTATTGGCTGAGGCGACTGCTTCACTCTGCCTAATGGTAGGGCTGGCCCTGAAGCAGAGGCTGGACTGCCATCTGTGTTGGGTTTGGATTTCCTGCATTACGCAGAGGGGTTGGGGGTTGGACTAGAAGGTCTCCAGTGCTAAGGTTCTATGATTTTGTGTGGTTTCTCCGTAGCTAAAACTACCCATCTTCTGCAATACTGCACATCCAGGGTTTAATTCAACACACACTTTCCCCTTTCTTTTCCTGAGTGGTGGGCAGTTAAAGGAAGCTAATTTATAACAGGGGTTTCCTTTGGAACAAATGACCAAAGTCTTAAGGAGTCATTGTGATAATCTGCTTATTTATCAATATATGAACTATGAAGGAATTATAAGTGAAGCATCAATAAGCACAAACGCTTGGCAGAATTCATGCAAGTCCAGTAGATTCAAAGGGTTGGATCTAATGTGAGTCCATTTTGAGTAGATCTATTACCATAAAAATAAAGAGAAAAAAGTGCATTGTCCGATTCAAGGTGCTGGTTTTAACCTATAAAGCCTTACATGGTTTGGGACCACAATACCTGATGGAACGCCTTTCCCGACATGAACCTACCTGTTCACTACGCTCAACATCAAAGGTCCTCCTCCAGGTGCCTACTCCAAGGGAAGCTTGGAGGACGGCAACAAGGGAGAGGGCCTTCTCTGTGCCGGGACCCCCCCCCCCCCAATTATGGAATGATCTCCCTGATGAGGCCTGCCTGGCGCCAACACTGTTATCTTTTCGGCGCCAGGTCAAAACTTTTACTTTCTCCCAGGCATTTTAACAGCTCAAGTTGAGGTTTTGATTGACATTGTGGCCAGGCTTAACAGTTTAAAATGTTTTAAATGTCAGCTGTTTTATGTTTATGGTTTTAAACGTTGTATATTGTCTTTTTAGTGTTCAATCTTTTAATTTTTGTAAACCGCCCAGAGAGCTTCGGCTATGGGGCGGTATATAAATGTAATAAATAATAATAATAATAACAACAACAACAATAATAATAATAGGAAGGGCAATAAAAAAGCTACCACCAAGAATTAGGGGGTGCTTGTAGTTAAACAGTGTTAGCCTTTTCTGAAGATGTGTATAAAAGGATTAACAAAGTAAGTTGATCTGAGCTTCTTTTAAACTGCCTCTAGTTTGCACTTATTGTAGACTGACCAGATAAAATCCAGGTCTGGGCTCATGTAACTTTAACAGTTGTAGAGAAAAGGGAATTTCAGCCAGTATCATTTGTATGCAATTAGTTCCTGGTGATATTCCCTCTTCATCACAACAGTTAAAGTTGCAGGCACTATACTAGAGTGACCATATACAAAAGAAGGCAGGGCCCCTGCAACTTTAACTGTTGTGATGAAGAGGGAATTTCATCAGGAACTAATTGCATACAAATGACACTGGCTGAAATTCCCTTTGCTCTACAACTGTTAAAGTTACATGAGGCCTGACCTGGATTTTATCTGGTCAGCCTAATTTATTGCCTCCAGAATTACTTCATAGTAATTACTTCATAGTAATTACTTCACACTTACTTCATAGAAGGCAACTCTGATGTAAGACCCACCAGACTTTCCAACATATTTAAATCAAAGTGATTTCATCTTAGTTATCTCCAACATATTTAGAGTCCCCTTAGAATATGAATCCTACGCCATGGCTTACTTGGCTTGTTCCTAAATGTGGCACTGGGACTGTCACTCTGCCCGTTGGCACCTTGATGATGAAAGTTCTGTATACTTTGCGTTGGAATGTATCGAGTGGAAAAACCAAGTCGTTTTTAGACCCGAAATATTTTTCCACCTGTAATAATTCGTATCTCTTTGGTCCCCGGCCTGTGTTCCTGGCCTTGGCGGACTTCGCCCATGGCTGCGTTGAGCAACCTAGAATGTGGGAGTTGATGGGCAGCTCTACAGCTTTTAGAGCTTTCTGATCTCTATGGTCAGGACTTCGGCGTCGATAGTATGGAGCCTCCTGGAACTTTGGAGTTACGCTTTCACCCTGCGCCGCTGACGTCATTGCGCGCCGGCTCACGTGATGTGCCTGAGGTGTTGCAAGATGGCGGCGCCCGACTTTGGTTCTTCTTCCCTCCAGCCCAGCAGCCGGTATTGCCTAGTCAGTGGCATTCCGGCCCAGCTTCGCTCCGCCGATCTCCGCTCCTATTTCAGCCAGTCCATCGAGGCCGACGCTTTCCTCTGTTTCCATTATCGGCACCGCCCCGAGCGCAGGGAACCGGGGCCGGTCGCCCCTTCGCGGCCAGGCTCGAGCTGCTGTTGCCTGGTGATGGTGCGGCCTGGTTGGTCCCTCCGTTTGGTCCGTATGTACTCGGGCAAACGCTGGATCGATAAGCAGGGAGAGATGCTACCCGGACGGTGCATGATCCGAAGGGTTCGGGTTTCCCCTGATAGAGGTATTGGGAGATACAAAGGGGAGGCTCCGGGAATGGTCCCTGCGCTTATCTTGGATACACTTTGCATTTTTTAATTTATAGATAGATAGATAGATAGATATAGATATGACAGATTCGTCTTCTTGCATTTCATAGGGGTTTTTTTTGTCCCATAGATCACATTCCCACCCCAGTGTACTCTATGCCAAATGGGCTAATACTTTATGTATTCGATGAAGTGGGTTGTAGTCCACAAAAGATTTTGCTGTAATAAATCTGGTAGTTTTAAGGGTGTCATAAGATTCTTTGTGTGTGTTTGCTGTAAAAGTTTATTTCTTTCTGGAAGGTAGTGTAGAATGAGTATTGAAAACAGCATATGGGAAGGCTATGCTATATGGTGGGGTTTTTTTTTAGCTGTTGTGTCTATATTTTCTCACAGATGTTGCTACATTTCCCTATAAAACCAAAACGGAGCTCAACAGAGCATCGAATGAAACTTTCACCCAGGATGACTTAAGACAACTGCCTGAACTGAATCCTCCTCCATTCATGCCCTGTGGGAATGTGGGAACTCCTTTGAGTGTTTTCTTGGATCTCATCAAAGCTTGCCGGATGCCAACCCATGCGATCAGGAAACTGCAGTTGCAATTCCTCAAGACTGGTTCTTCTCGCAGGTATGGAAGTGTACCATTCACATATGACGAAACTGAGACTATTGTAGAAGAAGAGCGAGTTTACACAGCCACAGGAGAGGAGTTAACAGAAGGGGAGCCCTTGCCAGGAGTGGAAATAGCTAACCAAGTCAATGATACAGAAGAGAGAGACTGGGGAGATCAAGAGAAGGAAGCAGCAGAAGAATCTCAATTGGATGGTGTAAGTAGTTCCTTCTCATGGATGTGAAGTTGTTATGCGTTCATAGCTATTTTAGAGATGCAATTTTGTTCGCTTTAAGGAAGGAGAAAATGTTCTTTTGCTGATATTTAGTAATCCTTTCAAGCTTGGAAATATGTCCTTATAATTCCAAAGTTCAAAGTCTAGTTTCGCATCTTAGTAACAGCACAAAGTGATGATAGCTACAGAACTTGCACTGGGACTCATGTACTTTAGCTGCGGAAGTTTTAATTTGTACAACAAAACCTCAGAGTGATTACCTGGGGGAATGTATGCTTTTCATAATTCTGACACCACAGTCACATTCTCCCAACCCTGCTTTTGCCCAGGTCCTGAAGGCCTCACCATCTCTTCACACTGCATGTCAGAAGACCAACACTCTTTCATAACCAAACTGAGGCTATGAATTGGTTAGTAGGTGGGAAGTGTTAAGGAAGGATTTGAATGGCAGGTTTATCTGAGGTTTAATATACATATGCGACACTACCTCACAGCCTCGGATGACTTTGCTTTGCACTAAAGGAGCTTGCGGTCTCTTAAGAATTGCATGAAAGTGTATACAGACTAGCATGGTAGAAAACGGGGAGACATAGGGTTTGGAAAGGAATCTATGGGGAGGAAACACAAGTTAGATTCCAGCAGTAGAGGTGAAGAGCTTCAGAGGAGATATTTGATGGGAACCTGTAAGTACCTTGCTTGGATGTCATCCCTTGATCTGTTTACAGCCATCTACAGGTTTTTAAAATCACACAGTTAATTGGTTCACTAATGATGTTTTGTGAATGGCCCATTAAGATAATTTATCACTATCAATACTTATGGCATTTCAGTTCCCTCTGACCCTTACTATTCCCCCTTCCCCCACCCAGTAAATGTATATAAATCTGCCAATTTGCAGTTAACATCTCATGCATCTGATGAAGTGGATAGCATCCATGAAAGCTTATGCCATAATAAATTTGTTAGTCTCTAAGGTGCTACAAGACTCTCAGTTATTTTCGCTGCAACATAGCTACCACTCAATATAGATCTCTCCATATTTTGGAGCTACTAGCCTGTCCATGTCACTAGCTTTGTAGATGGAATTCATTAAACCATAAAATAAAAATGTTTAAAATAAAGCCTATAATGAAGGGTTTTTGCAGAAATGTAGTGAGTTCATACACATATATAAAATTGATTCCAAAAAAACATTGTATGGTGTTCCTGTGCATCTCTTTTGGGCTGCCAGAAAATCGCAAGTAGCTTTTCACCAAGAAATAACATGAACCACAAGAATTCTCTCCTAGGGCCTGTTCAGGTGATATTCCACTGCGGAGTGTCTACCTACATGCAGTGAAATTGAGAGTGGGTCTCAGGCTTGTGCACCTCCTTCCTCTGCTCCTCTCATTGCATGTGTGTAGAGTGTCATGCCTCAACCCACAGATCCTGCAGGTCCTTGAAGGGGGGGATCTTCATGACACTTCCGTTCGGACATTCTGAAAGCTAAGTTTGGATCACAGGGTTAGGCAGATCCTGGATTCAAACAGACATGGTACCTCCTAGCTCAGGCATCTCACTTTGCACGGTGAAGGGGGAAGGAGGATGGGCAGACCCTCTCCTGATTTCTCCATGTGTAGAAGTTCTAGGGTGAGTACTGTCTGAGCAATGAGCTAATTGCGCTACTGTTCTCACGGCTAGGCCTATTGAGGTGGAGAAAGGGGAGGCGAGAGGAGTCAGAGCCAAACCTTTGCTCTTGTTTTCATCTGTTCCTCCCCACCACCACCACTTCTGCTACAGGATGACGACGATAGATGTGAAGAGTGGGAGCGCCACGAGGCCTTGCACGAGGACGTCACCAGCCAGGAGCGCACAAAGGAACGTTTGTACGAGGAGGAGATTGAACTGAAGTGGGAGAAGGGAGGCTCTGGGTTGGTCTTCTATACGGATGCACAGTACTGGCAAGAAGAAGATGAAGGAGGTAACTATGAGCAAGACATCCTGGGTTTGATTCTGCATTGTTGCCCAAAGTCAAGCTGCCTTTTCAAGAGCTTGCTTTATCATGTCTTCTCAGCCTCTCCCAACCTGGTGCCCTTCAGATGTTTTGGACTACAGCTCCCATAATCTCTTGACCATTTCGTTTGCTGGCTGGAGCCAATAGGAATTGTAGTCCTAGACATCTGAAGGGTACCAGGTAGGATGGGGTGGGTAACTTGTGGCTCTCTGGGTGTTTTTCCCAAATTGCCCTACGACTCCCACTAGTCCTTACTACTGGCTATGCTGGCCAGGGCTGATGGAAGTTGCAAGCCAAAACATCTGGAAGGCTACAAGTTACCCACCCCTGAGATAGGGGAAGGCTGATGTAATATCTGTAAATTCTTGGCCCTTATCCCACCAGAGCCTGGCTCCAAGGTGGGTCAGTGAGTGTTAAACCCAGTTTGAAAGGTTTTTTCTTTTCTGATTGTCCATCAAATGGAAGTTCAAGGTGGCTTTACAACATTGCAACTAGTGCAAAGCTAAAAATAAAACTAGAGTACAGTCTAAGATGAAAATGAACAGTCATCAACCATTAAACCCATGCAAAGGATTTAGTAAATAGTGGGTTTATTCAGACAACATGCTAAGTCGTGGTTAGGCCACTAACCCTTTTGCAGCAAATGGTTAATGAGCATGTTTAAACAGTGGTTATGTACCTACCATGGTTAGGAATGGTTCACACGACACGCTAAGCCATAATGTTAAACTCAAAATGCTTAACTACCATGGCTTAGCATGTCATCTGAACATGGTATCTTTCACCTTGTGTCTAAAATAAATCCCATCTGGTAGCTTGCTATATTTGAGGAGGGCAGTCTGCAGTCAAGGCGCACCCCACAGAATGCCCCTTGTCTCTAACAGCCATCCACCTAAGCCCGAAGGTGGGTACACTTGTAGCAGAGCCTCAATAGAGAACAGCAATGTATGGGCAGGTTTACATGGGAGAAGGCAGTTGTTTAAGTCAGGGTTGGGCAGGACGTAGATCTCCACATGTTTGGGATTTCAACTCCCAAAATCCCCTACCAGCATGGCCAAGTCAGGAATGCTGGGAGTTGAAGGCCAAAACATCTGGAGATCTACTTTATGCCCATCCCTGCTTTAGGTGTTTCCTTCTGCAAAAACTATGGATGAAATGCTGCTGAATCCTATATCCAGCTTCAACACTTGCATAGAATTCATAAAGTGTTTTGCCTTGGTGAAGAGAGAATTACCTTTTTGCAACAGTAGCTGCAGTGTGTTGACATGTTCTAATGACTTGACGCTTCACCTTTCGTTTGGCAGATTTTGATGAGCAGACAGTAGACGACTGGGACGTGGACATGAGCATCTATTATGACAAAGGTACTCGGGTTAAGGGCTGTGGGTGTATGATGCCAGGAATGGACAGAGCCCAAACTAGTTGCATTCAGAAGTCAAGTTTATTGCAATTAGCAACCAGCCATTATACAGTTTCTCATAGATGTAATGCATTCATCCCCTTGGTCTTTGCATGCAAGTGTAAGGCCCGCACAAGAAATTCAGCAGCTCACCTTCCCCCGTACAATCTGCCCCGCACACTCAGGTCCTCTGGGAAGAATTTACTCCAGTCAGCCAAGACTAGGATGATGACCGTTACCCAGAGGACCTTCTCTTCTGCTGCTCCCAGACTGTGGAATGGCCTGCTGGGATAGATTTGTCAACTTAACAGTCTCTCTGACTTTAAGAAAGCCATAAAGACTGATCTCTTTCAGCAGGCCTGCCTAGCTGAATTTTAAGAGTTTTATTGTTATTTTAATAATGTATTGGTTTTAGTATGTTTCTAATCAGTTTTATGTATTTTATACTATTTTGCATTTGATGTTGTTCCCTGCCTTGATCCAGAGGTGGGTAAGAAATAAATATATTATTATTATTATTATTATTATTATTATTATTATTATTATATTGTTCAATAAAAAGCTCAGCTTTTCAAAGGATGACTTTCCTTTCATCTGAACCAGCAAAGGAAGGACATAAATTTTCCTAATGTCAGAGTAGACTTCACATTCTAAAATGTCTTCCGAAATTGAAAGGTTGACTAGTTGCATTCCAAATGCCTGGAGTTTGGGGAAGGCTGAATTAAGCTATGGCCCCTCACCTTTCTATCTCTGAGCTGTTGGGCTTCCTGCTCTTGTTTGGGGCAGAGAGTGATAAGGGATTTCCATTCATTCCAGATGGCGGCGACAAGGACGCTCGGGATTTGGTCCAGATGCGGTTTGAACAGAGACTCCGGGACGGGTTGGAAGATGGGTCTGTTCTGGGTCAACAGATTGGGAACTTTGAAAAATATACCAAGGTAAGAATAGATGTTGGGGCTGGACTCTCTGATGTTTGTAGGAGGAAATAGGGAAGATGTTGAAGATCCTAACTTATTTTTGATCTTAAAAGTTGCAGATGGAAGAGCCTGGGGATCTGAATTGAATGTGTGCTTGTAATGTAAAGGGCAGAGTAACTGTACCGGATCCCTGAATAATAAACTGCTCTGGAGTTCCCAAAGCCTTAACCTGGTTCTGATAATAAGGCTCTCTTAAGTTTCTTTAGCTAAAAATTTGGTTCCTCTCCTTATTCCAGAATTGATAGTCTTCTGCAGCTTCCCCACTCTGGTGCCCTTCAGATGTTCTTAGCCATACTGGCTGCCACTGCTGGGAACTGCAGTCCAACAACTAAGAATCTAGTGCCTAAATCTGCTTTTCCCCCCTCCCAATCCCCTTTCCTTTTGTTTCAAGTTTTTTAGATTGTAAGCCAGTGGGCAGGGACTGTTTTAGGAATTATTTTTGTAAGCCATCTTGAGGGTCTTTTTTTTGGCTAAAGGGTGGGAGAAAAGTGCTATAATAAATAAATAAACACATCTGGAAGGCACCAGGTTGGGGGAGACTGATCTGTTGCTTTAAAGTTTTTTTTTCTTCCTCCTCCTCCAAGGGTATCGGCAGGAAAGTGCTGGAGAAGCAGGGCTGGTCTGAGGGCCTCGGCCTGGGAAGCAGCAATTCGGGAATGGCTGAAGCACTAGACAATGAGGGCCAGAACCCCAAATGCAAGAGGGGCTTAGGGTGAGTATTCTACCCTTTAAAGGTACATGTAAGGAAGGGCTTGAAGCTCCCCCATAAGATGGCGATCTTCACAAGCAGCGACCCCCAGTGTGGTTTGACTGTGTTGGTAGCTGTTCATACAAAAGGCCACCTGTAAAACAAACTGATCTCAAGCATTTGGGGGTTGTTTAAATAGGGTGACCTATGAAGAGGAACAAGGCTCCCATATCTTTAACAGTTGTATTGAAAAGGGGATTTCAGCTGGTGTCATTTTTATGCTTGCAACACCCAGTGAAATTCACTCTTCATTACAACAGTTAAAGTTGCAGGAGCCCTGCCCCCTTTTGTATCTGGTCATGCTAGGCAAGGCTGTTGCAGCTGTGATGAAGAGGGAATTTCACCAGGTGCTGCATGCATACAAATGGCACACTCCTCTGCTTAACTACCCTGAACAGAACTGTCATCTATTAAATTCAAATAAGGGATGGTGTGGGTGTCAGGGCAAACTGAATTTCCCTTCGCAGTGCTGGATCTCTGAAGGCTGTGTCTCTTTCTGTGCTTTTCTTTAGATACCATGGTGAGAAGCTCCAGACTTTCACCAAACGCAAGAAACCTCATGGAGATGGCTCCAGCCTGATCTCCACCATCTATGATGACCCCCATCCTGTAGACACAGAAGATCAACTGCTCCGGCGCCAATTGCCAACCAGCATGAAGTATCGGCAAGATGTGTCCTTTGTCCAGGCCACACATGGTGTTCATCAGAGCTCCAGTTCCTCTTGAGCAGTCTGCCAGCCAGGAGAAACTCTCGGACAATGTTTACTTTAGTAATGGCAGAAGATTTTTCTTATTGGTGAATTGTTCCAGCATTTGTCTTTTAATGAACAGAAAATGAGTTACTGTAGCCAAGTCAGAGCAAAAAGTTAATTACTTTTATTTAAAAACTTGACAGACAGGTACCTCTTGATGCTTTTTCATTGGGCTGCATTGAAGCTGCCCTTGACTTGTCACACCATCTGTAGCGTTCACAGATCGGCCCTGTAGCAGAGCAGCACTCAGTCTTGCTAAGGCCAAGAGCAACAATCCTTTGCAGTGAAGAGGGCCATTCCAGGCATGAAGTTCGAAAAGAGAGCAATGACTGCAAATTAGGAAAATATGCCGTGACTTTTAGGAGTGGAGATAAGTGAGAATCTTGAATGTAGTAAACATTGAAATATCTCCAAACTACTGGCTGAGTAGCTGTAGGCCGCATTCAGATGACACAATGGTCAACCCTGTGTGCGTAGTCCATTCCACGGATGACTATTAGCATGTCATGTTCAATAGTCATCCGTGGAGTGGACTATGCACACAGGGTTGAGTATTAGTCTCTCCACCACCCTCCACCCTCCCCACTGAATGGCAGTGCTGGTTCCTGATTTCCATATTGGGGTGCTGTCCTTCAGTGGAGAGGAGTGAAGGGGGGGAGAGCATCTCCCCCTACCCTCGCCATAGCAACAAGGAGGCAGCGGAATGATCCCATCCCGTCAGGAGATGAGATCACTCTGACCCGCTGCCTCCTTTTGCAATTTGTTGCGTCTCCCTCCGCCACACTGAGCTATCCATTTGGAAATGGGGATCCCCCAACCCCATTTCCAAAGGGATAGCCTGGCACAGCGAAGGGAGACTCACCTGACGCTCTCAATGACAGTGTCAGGCCAGTGTCTCTGAGGGAGACACTGGCATGATGCAGTTCGTGGCTAGGACTGGGGGATGCTGTCAGAGTCATAGCAAACATTTATTTATTTACTTACTGCATTTCTATACCGCCCAATAGCCGAAGCTCTCTGGGTGGTTTTCAAAAATTAAAACCATAAAAACCATTCAAAATATAAAACAACAACAGTATAAAAACATAATTTAAAATACAGTATAAAAGCACTACCAGAATAAAAACCGAGCAGCCATGCAGAAATTGATAGGGATTTAAAGTACAAATTTAAACAGCAAGGTTAAAAATCAAACTGAAGAACTGTTAAAACACTGAGAAAATAAAAAGGTCTTCACCTGGCGTCTAAAAGAGTATAATGTAGGTGCCAGGCAAACCTCTCCAGGGAGCTCATTCCACAGCCGGGGTGCAACAGCAGAGAAGGCCCTCCTCCTGGTAGCCACCTGCCTCACTTCCTTTGGCAGGGGCTCACAGAGAAGGATCCCTGAGGATGATCTTAGGGTCTGGGCAGGTACATATGGGAGGAGGCATTCCTTCAGATAAGCTGGCCCCAAGCCATTTAGGGCTTTGAATGTTAATACTAGCACTTTGAATCGGGTCCGGACCTGGACCGGCAACCAGTGAAGCTGGAAAAATACCGGCGTAATATGGTCTTGTTGGCCAGTCCCTCTTAACAGTCTGGCTGCCCTGTTTTGTACCAGTTGAAGTTTCCAGACTGTTTTCAAAGGCAGCCCTACGTATAACGCATTGCAGTAATCCAGACGAGAGGTTATCAGAGTGTGGATAACTGTAGCTGGCCTATCTCTGCCCAGATAAGGGCGCAGTTGGTATATCAGCCTAAGCTGATAAAAGGTGCTCCTTGCCACTGAGTTTACCTGTGCCTCAAGTGACAGTTCTGGATCCAGGAGCACCCCCAAACTATGGACTTGATCCTTTAGGGGGAGTGCAGCCCTCTCCAGAACCGGGTGAACATCACCTAGCCGGACAGACGAACCACCCACAAACAAATCACGAACAGAGGGCGGGATGCAGCAGGATGCATTCCACCCTCCATTCCCCGCAAAGTGGTGGTGACGGGAGGGGTGATAGGAGCTCCTGCCGCTCTCAAGCAGCGGCAGGTGTTCCTAGCATCCCTAGCACTTTCCCTCCCCCACACTGCAATCCATTTTGATATCAGCTTGAAGGGATGGGGCAGGAAGGGGCACAAAGAAACAAAAGCAACCAAGCAAGGCTGCCCCAACGTTTCTTTAGAAGTAACGTAGCAAATCCTCACGCAAGAAGAGCAAAGCATGAAGTGTGTCCCTCCCACCTAGCTGCAATGTAATGTCACTGGACTAGTACATGTAGGGATTTATTTGCTTACTGTATTTTTATCCTGCTTTTCGGATAGTAATTCTCTCCTAAAGCTGCGCCTGTCAATAAAAAAGGAGCCCAGCCATTAGGTCTGCAACACTAAAAATACACGACGGGGAAGGTATTGGGAGTGGAGGGCAAAGGAAGAGGAGGAAGGCCTGTTTTTTCAAGACCGGAACAAGGTGTTGCGCTATAAGTAGGCATTTAACTGAACATCAGGCTAGGCTGATCTACCCTTGCTGGTGGTCCTGCTTCAATACCAATTGGTGACTTGTTTCTTTGGCAGATGGATGGAGCCAGGGATCTTTCCCCCTACTTCTTCTGTCTTGGCAACTCAGTAAGAGCTGAGTGTTCTGGCAAGGAGAAGCTCCCAAGGGATGGGCCAGGGCCATCTTCCCCTTCGTCTGATGTTATTCCTGGGAAGCAGGGGATACAGCCTCCCAGTATCCCTAGGTACACTGGTTGATGTCAGAAGCTATAGAAACCACCTCCTCCAAAAAACAACAACAGCCTATGCTTCCCAGCATGGTGCAATTAGGGCCACTGATTAGCACATGCAGAACAAAACTGCAGCTATTACAGAAAGCAACATTGTTGCCTTTTGTCCAAATTAGAGGCGCTCGCCCTCTGTCCCTAGCAGCTCCTCCTGCTACAGTCTGGTTGTGCTTAACATGGGGGGGGGTCAGTCTTAGTGAGCCCCGGTAAACATTCAGGCCAAGGGAGTACTATAAATAATGCACATTGGAATGCAATGGTTCTTTCTACATGGCCACGGGAATATGTTTTTCACAGCCTTCCCTGGTGCCCTCCCGATGTTTTGGATTACAACTCCCACTCTCCCTGACCTTTGAAACCCTTGCTGGGGCTGATGTGTGTTGTAGTGTCTGAAGGGCACCAAGGTTGGTCAAGGCAGCGATAGACTGATTCTCCTTTTCGAAGGACAGGACCTCCTTCCAAACTTCCGGGCTCTTGAGGGTTTCCATAATCACTATCATCAGCAGAGGGTGCTGTCACCAGAGGGTGGGCCAAAAACAATCAGAAAGCAGCTTCCGTGGCACTACAACTTCTGCTCTGCAGCGGGGGTGGGGGGTGCGCATGTCTGGTTTGGAAGGGTGTTTGCCCAATGATCTCAAAGCACGGTTGGAACCTTGTGGTCTTCACTTATTTTTTCCCATCCAGATGGGAACGCAGAGCATGCAGTGGAAGGAATAAACCAGGCTAAGCGGCACCAAAATTAAATCATGGCTGTTGCCCTTGCTATAGAGATGCCAAGGGATAGAGCGACACCACGCTTAACTTGATAATCCTAGCTAACAGTGGCTCTCCATTTTCACTGTAGAAATAAGAAAAGTTAAGAGTGACTCACCATATTATCTGGATAGGAAAGTTCCAGGTTTCCTTTGAACACCTCTGCCTTTTTGGATGATCTTTCAGGGTATAAGTGAGAACTACCCGTAGAAATCAATGAGGAAATCTAAGGTTTCAGTATACCTGTGATGAGACATCAGCGGGTCCACCTAGAAACAAAAGGCAGCAGCAGGACAAAGGACTTCTTAATGACTCTGTTCTTATTTCCTATGGATACTATTATATATATCTATAGACAGACAGACACACACACACACAATGTTTTAAATGTTTAAAAAGTGTCCTGCCACTACAATTCATTAACCCCATATTTCTAATATGCAGCACTCTGTGTTTTAACTGTTGCTGTTTTAATGTAATGTTTTAGATTTAGAGAACAATTTTAAAAGGCAGGAGCAAACTGGAGGATCATCTGCCATTTCCATAGGTTATTGTTACTCCCCTCAATGGTTTCAATTAGCTATGCCAGTGTCCGGCTGCCATAGTTGAAGGGCCAGATTTTGAGGCTCCTTGAGAGACAGAGAAGTAAACTCACCTCCATCCCACCCACCACCAGAAAGCCCTGTTTGGGGGCCTATCTCCAGAAGATATACAACTACGGAGCTTTCCACGGATATGGACACGACTGTGGCTTGTGGGGCAGCTGTCATCAGTAGAATAACTTCTACTCATGTGGGTCCTATGGGGCTTAATTAGAATAAACTTGCAAAGCTATAACTTGAATAAAATATGTGTTTAGTAAGCATCAAATTACACAAACATGCAACAATTAGTCCTACGCCCAGACAAAAAAATAAAAACTGATATCTTACTTGTAGGCACAAAACAGAGGCAGCAGTTGCAAATACTGAGCAAGGACAAATGCTAAAAAGCACACAACTGCACAAAATCTGAATAACAGCCAAGACAGTGGGATAAATGGACTGATCTAATATGTGAGCATGAAAGAAATTATCACAAGATTGAGACATATAACACATATCTTGTAAAGGCTAATCTCATTCAGCGATTCATTGCTAAATACGTGAACCTGTTTTGGTAACTTTACTCTGTTTTGTATATATGTATACCGATATTATAGTTATGTTATATATCTCAATCTTGTTATAATTTCTTTCATGCTCACACATTATATCAGTCCTTTTACCCCACTGCCTTGGCTGTTGTTCAGATTTGATCTTGCTTGTAGGCCAGCCTCAAGTGTCTTTGGTATCTCAAGATACTAAGTATTTCAGAAGTCCTTTTGTAGGTTTTCTTAACTTTAATTCACAGGGCAATCCCCAATTTATAATTCAACACTGTTGTTCAATGTTAGGGTGACCATATGCATAGAGTGACCAGATACAGAAGAGGGCAGGGCTCCTGCAGCTTTAATGGTTGTGATGAAGAGAGACTTTCACCAGGGGCTGCATGCATACAAAGGACACCTGCTGAAATTCCCTTTTCAACACAACTGTTAAAGTCACAGGAGCCCTGTCTGCCTTTCCATATGGTCACCTTACAACATATTAGCCCTGCAATAATAAAATAATTATGACAAATACAAAAATTATTCCCCGTCTTTTTGAAATTCTACTGTACACAAAAATATCAGTTCACCTTACCTTATACAAGGTGATAAGAGCCCATAATCATACAGCAGTCCTCTAACATTCATTTTCAGCAGAACAAACTGTCTTGTTTGTTGGTTTGTTCTCTTAGCCCTCCCTCTAAGTGAGGACTCCGCCCAAAGGACTAAACCATCTAGTGTATGGGAGTTACATTGACTCCAACTTTTTGAAGGCCTTTAGGCTAGACACCCTCCATGGGCCCCCTCCCTCAGTGAGTCTACCTTCTCAACACCATTGCTACAAGCTGCTATTATGCCTCCTCCTCCTCATTGCTCCCACCTGCTTGCTTGACGGCAGGAGCCAGGGAGCAAATATGCCCTGGCATCTCCCCCTCCCCTGTTGTCTGGGCCAGGGCAAGAGGCAGGTGAACGAGGCAGGTAAACGAGCAGGTTGCCATGGTGAAGAGGAGGCACAACTCCAGAAAGATCTCGTCACTAGGATGTGGGCCCTTGGCAGTTGCCCATCTATACCTACCCTTGGTGCCAGCCCTGTACATGGTCCCCCAACTAGTGGAGTTCCTCTCTACTATCTCGTGGAGCTTTCCGAGGACGTGAGTGGCTTCTGGGGCAGCTGTTGCCAATGCTGGCTCCAGCTTTTTGAGGCCCCTTGGGCTAGACACCCTCAATGAGGCCCGCTCCCTACTTTATCCTAATTCCTGTCAGCCAGGAATTGCTCTGATAATATTTAGTTTTATATTGATATTTGTATTAATAAGATGGTTTTGATATAAACAGCCTTGGGAGGCTTTTGCCCTGAAAGCAGTCAATTTGATTGCAGAGAACTATAGATTCTTACAACTTAATAAAACAACATTGCAGGCTGGGGGGGGGGGGGCTGAGAGAGACTGGTTTACGACAGTCCTGCAAGGTAGCCCACAGTTCATATTGCAGATTATTTACTTATCTGTTGAAATTTCCATCCTAGCCTTTTCCCCCCCAAACCACCCAAAGTGGCAAGATAAACACATAATTCCAATCCGATCCCAAATACTTAAAACAGGCAAAATGACAACACCAAAATAAAGAGATGATTAAAAAATGGATCAAGACTGGTTTGGATTTCCTGCTGCAAAAAAATAAAAACCAAATCTCTCATAAACATATCTCAGGTCGTAGCAATTATCAGCATACTTAAATTTCTCCGTCCAATGCCAACCCCTTATCGCATACAGGCACATTGAAAAATACAATGTTTGGCTTTTTTAAATTCCAAGATTTTTTTTTTTTTACATTACCCACATTTAATATGTGGCCAGGCTTAAAAAGTTTTAAATGTTTTAAATATCAGCTGTTTTATGTTTTATGGTTTAAAATTTTGTATATTGATTTTTTAACGTTCAATCTTTTAATTTTTGTAAACCGTCCAGAGAGCTTCAGCTATGGGGTGGTAAATATAATAATAATAATAATAATAATAATATAATATGGCCTGGATTCTAACATCTAGGAAGAGCAGGGACAACTTTCTGTGCTGCTATCTTTTGTTCTTGTGAGGGACTTGGGGGTGGGAAGAAGAGACCCTGGCTCAAATACCCTACTCTAAAATCATGGCTTTCGCCATTATGTTCTATGGGCATCTCTCTCTCACACACACACACACACACACCTCCTCGGAGGGGAAGACGAGACTTAAGGAACCGGAAGTCAGGCAGACTGTGTGAGCGAGTTCAGGAAGTAACTCTGACTTTTAGCGGAAGTTCAGGCTCCATCTGCCAATTTACTTTTTCTATCTCTACGTCGGGGGAGGGGGGGGATGCGGTGTGACGGCGAAAAGGGTCCGTGTAGCAGTTCCTTGGGAAGGTGAGAGACGCTTTTGCGCTTGTTCCGGATACTTCTTAGTCCCACTTCTCTCCTGCCCGTTTGTTTCTTCCTCAGTTTATTTAATGGTAGCTTAGAGTGGGTGGGGTTTACTATGGTTGAAGGGGGCTCTTTTGTCTTAAAAGGGGTGCCCCCTATTTCACCCTGCGTTTTTGTGAAGCTCTTGCCCCTCCTCAACCGCATGCACATCCCTGCAAGCCCATCAAGAGCCCAAAATTAGGGTGACCATAAGGAAAGGAGGACGGGGCTCCTGCACCTTTAACAGTGGTATAGAAAAGAGGAATTTCAGCAGGTGTCATTGGTATGCATGCAGCACCTGGTGAAATTCCCTCTTCGTCACAACAGTTAAAGCTGCAGGAGCCCTGCTCTCTTTTGTATCTCGTCAGACTGGATTCAAAGCAACAAAGAATGGCTAGGTAGTGGGAGAAAGCTGGACAGAAAAGCCTCAAATTCTGCACTCTTAAAAGGTACTGCTAGATTTTATTATGCAGACTTAATTAAACTAAGCTAGGTGCAAACAGATTTCAGGTTGCACTATGTGCTGATCCAACAGAGAAGCAATGGCTATTCCCCCTTTTGAAATAATACTATTATTCTTCCTTTTATTTATTTCCCATCTTCAAGGAGTATGTGGATTGGGCTGCCCCCTTTATTTTCACATCAATCCTACAAGAGAGTTAATGCTCAGAGAAAGGGACTAGCTCAAAGTCAAATTCAGGTCTCTCCAAGTCCTAGACTAGCAGTCTAGTCACTGGCTCTCTCAAAGCTAGCAGTTATCCAGTATTACTCTACTGTTACTTTAATACGTTATGTTATTATATGTATACTTAAAATGTTTTAAGTGTACTTTTAAAAATGTAAATTGTAAATGCAATAAATATTATCATGCATGTACACTCACCAAGCAGCCAAAATTAGCTGGTTTCCCCATTGGGTATTCACTTGCTGGCAAACATGACTTTGAGTGGTGTGTGGAATGGTACTTATATATTGACATCCTTTCTGTTGCCTTTTTTTTTTTTTAGTAATTATTAAGGAAACGAAAGAAGCGTGCATCATGTCCCAAAGCCACAAGACGTCTTCGCTAGCCTTTGGTCAGGCAGTGATTGGGCCTCCAGGTTCGGGGAAAACAACGTACTGTCTTGGCATGCAGGAATTCCTTTCTGCAATTGGGCGCAAGGTAGCTGTGGTGAATCTGGACCCAGCCAATGAAGGGATTCCCTACCAGTGTGCTGTGGATATCTCAGAACTGATCACCTTGGCTGATGTGATGGAGAGCTTGAAACTGGGACCCAACGGTGGCTTGATCTATTGCATGGAGTATCTGGAGGCCAACTTTGATTGGCTGCAGGAGAAACTGGCCCAGTTTAAGGGGCATTACATCTTATTTGACTGCCCAGGACAAGTGGAGCTCTGCACCCACCATAGTTCGTTGAGAAACATCTTTGCTCAGCTTGCTAAGTGGAACTTCAGGGTATGTCTGGTGTAGAGAAATGACCAAATCAAGTCTAGAAACAAACTTTGTACGTTGGACGAGTGATGAACAATACTCTCTTAGAGCAGGAGTAGATAAGCCCTTGTAGGTGCATTTGTGTTTTTTTGAGGAAGTGTCAAGACCACACTCCCACGAAATTGGCTGCTGCTGGGGTGGGGCCATCAGGGCGCTCAGCAACACGGCACAGATAAAACAAAGAATACCAAAGTCATTATGGAGAAAAATGCATTCCAAAGATCTTTTAGTATTGGGGATGGGAGTCACTAAGTCCTGGGACTTCCTGCGGGCAAAGCACGTGATCAGTCACTTTATGAACCTACACAGGCAGGCAGACACAGACATCTCTCTTGTAACTCAGAGGAAGCAAGTGTTTATTGGGGTTGGAGGTCGCTGAAACTTAGGGCCTTGTGCAATCAAAGCACATACTTAAGCCTTCCTCTTGCTCTTTCTTGCACCCCTACAAGCAGGCTCTGGATTTCCTCTTCTCTTCCCCTCCATCCCCAATTTCTTTCCTTCCTCCTCTTCTCCCTCCCGTTCCCTGCTGCCTCTTCTGTCTTCATCTTCTTTTGCTCCCACCCACCCCATGGCCCCGCTTGGGATTTCCTCTCCCTGCTCTTTCTGCTGTTCTTGTTGTCTTTCTCCGCCACCACCTCTGCTTCTGCTGGCTGTACCCTGCCACACACATACCTGCCGCTGCCGCTTCTCACCTGCAGGTTCTGCACCCTCACCCCCACTTCTGCTGCTTGCCTGCCGCCCTACCCCTCCCCAGATGTCTGCCTACTTGCCCTCTTCCTCCACGCTCACCTCAGGAGAAAGGGAGCAGCGAGGAAGCCTCAAATTCCTATTCCTCACTGCTGAGCTGTGTGTAGGCGGTAGGAAGAAGCGGGGGGGGGGGGGGGGAACAGGTCCCAGTAGGTGTCGGTGCCAGGTTGCTGACCCCTGCCTTACATATATATATCACCACCACCATTTTTTTTTCTTTTCCACGTTCACCAGAAAGCCTAACTACTTGGCTGATGCTGGCCTGTTCAGAAGACACCTTAAACCACGTCTTTAACCACAGTGAATAAGATTTTTTGCCTTATTCACCATGGTTAAAGCCATGGTTTAAGGTGTCTTCTGAACAGGGCCACTGTAATATCTGGCGTGGAACAGTTGCCTCGGCCAGTCAGGTTGGCAGCCCCACTGAAAGTGAGAACATGGATGCCTGGTGCTTCGTTTATTAACCTTACATAAAATGTTGTGAAAAACTGGAAAAGGAACAGGAGAGGTAACAGCAGACTTTCAGCTAAACCATCGCGGACGTATCCTCCTGCAAGAAATACAGGCCCTAGCCAGTTACTTTTTTCCCTGTGTTGACTTGCTGGAATATCCCAGACTCAACACAGCACTAATTCCTCACTCATTTCCCTTTCTCCTGTTTGCTCTTTGCAGCTGGCGGCTGTTCATTTGGTGGATTCTCATTACTGCACGGACCCTGGCAAGTTCATCTCCGTGCTCTGCACTTCCCTCTCCGCCATGCTGCATGTAGAGCTGCCCCACGTCAATGTCCTCTCCAAAATGGACCTGATCGAACAATATGGGAAACTGGGTGAGAGAGCCACTCGCAGCAAGGCCGCAAATGGCTGCGGAGTAAATGGACGAAGCCTCTTACCATGTGACAATAAGATGGCAGCTTCAAAAGAGGTGGCTAGTCGTATCCTGTAGTCCGAGGGAGGCCATAGCTAAGTGGGGGAGCAATGAGCTTTTCTGGATCAATTCCTGGCTTTTCCCACTGAAAAGGATTTGAGACCTTAACTACGTGCGATGTTAAATGCGTCATCTACAGCACTGTTTGAGCCTTTCTTTATTTTAATTTTTAGAAAGCATGGTAAGCGGAAGGGAGGCACTTTGAATCAGGACCGCAGCATGTGGGAAGGGAAGGTTTAGCTCTTCCCTTCCCTGTTGCAGTTTTGACGAAAATCCTCCACCCCGCATGCCGCAATTAGTAATAGAAAACAGCTCGCGTTGGTGCCAGTGGGTCGCAGTGGGGAAGGGAAAGGTTAAATCTCTCCTCCCATGCGCTGTAGTCGATTCAAAATGGCGCCCACCACCCATGCGCACTTCGTATTAAAAATCTCACGTGATGCCACAGGCTACAAATTTAACAGCTCATGCTGGAAAATGCCTTTTCTGAGATGGCAAAAAGCAGCTGCCAACCAGAGGAGATTGACTTGGGGCTAGATGGACCCTTGGCCTGATTCAGTTAAAGGCAGCTCCATGTATGTTTAGGACAGGGATGGGGAATGTGTGGCCCTCCAGATGTTGTTGGACTGCAACTCCCATGACCCCCTCCATTAGCTGTGTTGGCTAGGGCTGATGGGAGTTGCAGTCCAACCACATCTGGAGAATCACGCTCCCTTAGGAAGTAACGTTCAAACTTTTGAAAGAGACCAGTTTCTGCTCTCTAAAATGTTCTTTTTTCTGGCCTTCAATATGTGCCTAACAGACACAAATTCAGCAGGGGAAGCATTTTCCTGTGCAGTGAAAAGGTTCAGCTGCTGAATTTCTGCCTATTGTGTGATTCTTAAAGACCTGGGTGATCTTTCAGAGGGTTGGAACCTACTAGCATTACTGATGTGATTTGTCTCGATCTACAACAGCCTTCTCTAATCTGGTGCCCTCCAGATGTGTTGGACTACAACTCCCAGCATGGCTGGGTGGGGGATGCTGGGAGTTGTAGTCCAACCATTTGGAGGGCACCAGCTTGTAGAAGGCTGCTTGATGTCTTTGCCTCTGAATTTCCTGAAGATCTTTCTCTTTTACCTCTCTTGCAGCCTTCAACCTAGATTATTACACGGAGGTTCTTGATCTGTCTTTTCTGTTGGATCACCTGGCTTCTGACCCTTTCTTCAAGAATTACCATCGCCTGAACAAGAAGCTTGTGGGAGTGATTGAAGACTACAGTTTAGTCTCGTTTGTACCTCTCAATGTCCAGGTAACCAAGTCTCGTTGATGGGAAGCCAGTTGTTGAAGCCTTGGAGCACACATCCGTTTTTTCTAAAGCCACTTATGCTACATCTGGACTGCTGATGGCTTACCTCCTTCTCCTGCAGGATCTGTGGTTTGTTGTTGGCTTATGAATTCTGGCTTGTTTGGGAGCATCAGAGCAGCAAGCCAGGTTCAGACGTAATGCTAAGCTGACCATTTCTGGGTTGTTTACTCACACAAGCAGCAGGAGCAAAGGGGATATTGGCATGTGCCTGCAGCTCCTTCAGGATAAGCTAGGAATCCTGTTTTATCATTATATGCAGCTGTGGCTAACATGTGTGAGCTGCAATCCTATCCACACTTACATAAATCCCATTGAATTCAATGGGACTTATGTCCAAGTATAGGACATAAAGCACAATGAAAGCACCAAGCATAATTTTTCTTATTTAGATTATGATGATGAGGTTTAAAATAGTATTTAGTTCAAGCATATACATTTGCTTAAACTACATTCCAGATAATAAGAAAACAGCTGATTCTTTTTACTGGTAATGTACCTGTGTACATTAGCCAAATTGGAGAGTGGTGCATAAGGAAACAGTTGAAATCATAAAAAAGAGCAGGAGTCCTTTTATTAATTACTGACAAAGTAATATGCTATATGAGCAATTTATTATAAATTAATATATGTGTCTATGTCTGTATATGTGTATACACACACACACACACACACACACACACACACACACAGTTATTTTGTCCCCTGCTCCCCATTATATCTCAGGCCCGAGTGGGCAAATTGTGGCCCTCTAGATGTCTTGGCCTACAACTCCCACGATGCTTCACCACTGTTTATGCTGACTAGGGCTGATGGGAGTTGTAGGCCACAAGACCTCTGGTAGGCCACACATTTTTCACCCCTGGTATAGAATATCTCTGTTGTTATATTAGAAGTGACCAACTATGGAACATAAAGAAAGGATGTGCTTTGTTAAATAAATGAAATAATGTATCTATAACCTTATAACATAACATTTTAAATATGTAAAATTTAGGAAGGAAAGTACACAACAGATTTCCTTTGGCAGCTGAATCATCTAAGGCAGCCTTAGATGATGCCTGGTGCCCTCCAGAAGTGTTGGACTACAACTCCTATCATTCCCAACCAGCATGACTCTTGTCATGTGGGCTAGGAATGATGGGAAGTGTAATCCAGTTCATCCGGAGAGCGTCAGGTTGAAGAAGGTTGTTTTGGGGTAAGAGTGACCAGAGAAGGTTAGCGGTATCCCTGGAGGAAAGCATCTATTAGTGCAGAAATGATAGAAGGACCTATGAAATTGACAGGCAAACACCTCCTTGTGAAATTGACTAGTTGAGCAGGACTCAAAAAATGTTTGAGTCTAGAGGGCTAAAAAAAAACTGCTGGCAGGGAAATGAATATTCAAGGATGGAAGAGCAGCTTGGGGTATTTTTTTTATCTCTCACCTTTCTTCCATCGTGAAACTCAAGGTGTTGCCTGAGGTTCTTAGCAGGTCTCCCATCCAGGCACTGACCAGACCCACACCTGCTTAGCTTCAGCAAAATGGATGTATCCTATACCCTCAGCCTTGCTCTGTATTTAAGAAACTGCTTATAAGCTGGTTCACATGCTTGTTCCACCACCTGAAGATGATTGCAGCCTCAAATGGAAATACGTACGTGTGAACGTTTTGACTCCCAGAGACAGGACTCCTATATCTCATAGAACACGACGCTGCTGCCCAGTGGACTGTCTTTGCAAGTGGTGATAAATCATGTGATGGTCGGAGCCCCATGTGAATCATCCCTCTGAATAGCAGGATGAAAGACAGAAATCCGTTCCGGCTCTTAACTTGTTCTTGCTCTTCCCAGGACAAGGAGAGCATGCAGCGTGTGATGCAGGCAGTGGACAAAGCCAACGGCTACTCCTTTGGGGACTCGGAGCACAGAAGCCTTGGAGCCCTGATGTCTGCAGCGGTGGGAGCCGATTTCCAATTCCCGTCGTATCCTTTTTGCTGTTTCTCTCTCTCTCTCCTCCCGCTCGGGGAGGGGGGGCAGACTGGGTCTTGCTTACGTGCTTGGGGAATTCATCATCCAAGAAGATTTAAAACATCTGCCAGCCAATCACTGCGTTGCCATTTTGAGGGCTAGTTTGCACTGGCTGGTGTGGGCATTGGTGGCTTATCAACATGCTGGTCTGAAGTTGTAAAACCAAACCTGCACGTAATCACTGTGTGTGTGTGTAAATCTGCCTATTTCTGCTGTGGTGGCTAGGCTGATCATATGAAAAGGAGGACAGGGCTCATGTAACTTTAACAGTTGTAGAGAAAAGGGAATTTCAGCCAGGGTCATTTGTATGCAATTAGTTCCTGGTGAAATTCCCTCTTCATCACAACAGTTAAAGGTGCAGGGGCCCTGCCTTCTTTTGTATCTGGTCACTCTAGTATAGTGCCTGCAACTTTAACTGTTGTGATGAAAAAAGAATTTCACCAGGGACTAATTGCATACAAATGACACTGGTTGAAATTTCCTTTTCTCTACAACTATTAAAGTTATATGTGCCCTGTCCTCCTTTTCATATGGTCAGCCTAGTGGTGGCCCCATTTTAAAAGCATGTTAGGATGATGGCAATTATCCCAACCTTTTGCATACGGTGATAATGTGTAGAATTAGCACAGAGGATACCATGCAGATGGATAGGAGACCCTGGGAATATGGGACTTACTTACACATCTGCATCCTATTATTATTATTATTATTATTATTATTATTATTATTATTATTATTTATATCCCGCCTTTTTCCCAGGGCTGGGACTCAAGGCAGTTTGCAAGATTAAAACATAAATATGAGTTTACAAAAGTTAAAATAGAATTAAACCTACAGTAAAATTAAAAACATTTTACAAAAGTTTTAAAAAGTAACAAATAAAAACAAAACAAAACCTTACATTAACACAAGTCCAGAGTATTTCCAAAAGCCCGCTGGAACAAAAAAGTTTTTGCCTGCCTCCGGAAGTGTAACATCTCTATGTTATGTACGATTACAAAAGTCAACATGGAGTGACCCATAAGTTCTGGCTTCTTAGTACAGATCCTGGTTGCTTTATGAGAGGTTTATAAGAACACTGACTCAGGCTTTACAAGTAAGTTTCTAGCCCTGAGCGCACTAACCAGTGCAAAACCTCAAAGACAGATGTAACACTGAAGTATGGAATCTTTCTCCCTTGCTGTTTTTGAAAGCAATTTCTCATGAGGGAGGCTGTGAGCAACATTTTACCACTCTTTGATTAAAATTTGAGTACCACTGGGCCGAGGGGGGGGGGCGCGGTCAAGATAAAATTGTTTTGCAGGCTGTTCCTAGCCAGAGGGCTGCCAGGTAGCCACCTATGATCTTGACAAATTACTTCTACTTTTGTTCCATGTAGCTCAAATTCCCTTTTTGTATCAGCCGCTGCCTCCAGTGCTGTACTTTGGAAAGTCCTCGTATTAATTGCACTGTCAGCTACCCATCAAATAGAGATAAAGAATGATGGATCAGCTTGCTTCCCTCTCACACTTTGAGCCTCAGCTCCTTCTTTCGCCTTAACTCGTCAATAAACAGCACATTGGCAGTCCAGGAGAAATACATGCAGCCGCCAGAGGAAATGTTGGAGCAGGAGGCCATGGACGGGTAACATGCCTGCCGCAGCTGTAGCCGGTGACTGAGGGAAGAGCTCGCCCTGTCCCAGATGTCTTCCCATCAGGAGTGTGAGGGGGGCCTCCTGTGTCACTGGACCTGAAGAAGAAGCCACTACCAGACACAGGCTATCACGATGCAACTTGTGCCCGTAGGTTCCTTCCAGACAAGAGCTACTGTTCTGATGTAATTGGGAAGCTGTATCAGAGAGAGAGAGAGAGAGAGAGAGAGAGAGAGAGAGAGAGAGACTTTTCTCTCCGGAAGACAGTCAACCTCCACATGGTTTGCAGCTGACCAAAGAAGAGATGGCGGTGTGATGTCATTTGGCACCTGTGAGCCCAGGAGATGGCCATGTGTAGACAAGATCACATCTCCCAACAAAGGGGGAAATAATGGGTGTTGCCGTGAAAGACGTTTCCGCACAGAGTAAGCAGGGAGATGCCGCTGCTTTTGCTTCATGGAGAATTCTCTGTTCCGTTCATCTGCAACCGGGGGCTCCTCCATAGGTGTTGGACTTCAACTTCCCATGGTTGACGGGAGTTGTGGCCCAAAACCTCTGGAGGGAGCCAGATTGTAGAAGGCTGCTCTGTCTCGTTACACATTGCTTGGTTGTCACTGACTGCAGAGTTGTGCTTTGTTGAGGGGACTATTGAATAAAAACACCTCCATGCTTTCTGCACCAGACCTGTGTGTATCTGTTCCCTGGTGTGGTGTGGACAGGCTTTGGGCATTTGAGGGGGGGGGGGGTGTTGTGGATCCCCACCTCCTTCTCCAATACTAGTTTGGAAGAGAAAAAGAACATAAGAAGAGCCCTGTTGCATCACACCAAAGGCTTGTCCGGTCCAGCATCCTTTTTCTCCCGGTAGCCAACTAGATGACCATGGGAAGTCCATAAGTAGGGCCTCGGGGCCATGGCTGTTGTTCCCCAGCAAGTGGTACCTGGAGGCAGAACAGAGCTGCCATTGACAGACTTTGCCACCTCTGATCCTGAAAGAATTTATTTAATCCCCTGCTAAAGCCATCTAGGTTAGCAGGCACCACCACATTCCTTGGAAGCCAATTCCATGGTTTAAAGACGTTCTTCCTTTTGTCTGCCATGATTTTCCCATCAGCTTCAGTGGATGACCCTGGCTTCTAGCATTGTGTGAGCAGGAGAAAAGCTGCTTTCTATCCACTTTCTCCACTCTATACATAATTTTAGACACCATTATCCTGTTCCCATCCCTTGCCTTTTCCCTAAACGAAGCAGCCCCAAATGAAACCTTTCCTTGTGGGGGGGGGGGGGGGAAGGCCTTTGTGGCCCCTTAAAGGTGAACACATTTATTATGGCATAAGCTTTTGTGAACTAGAGTCCCAAACCACATTAAGTATTATCTACAGGTGGCAGCTGTATCTGCATCTAGGCATAGAGAACGGGGGAATGGGAACAGAGGTCAAAAGGAAACAGGATGCAAAACATACAGTCTGTGCCAATTATATTAAAGCTTAACAGTGACCATTCGCCACAGTGATAAATGATGATAAACATCCTAGCATTCCTGCACTAATTAACACCTCTGGGGGTGGGGGTGGGGCAGAAAGCCATTATCACAATTCAAGCCACTGTTGTTAGAGCTGAACTTCTTGATGAATTGTAATCCATGCTAGAGATTACCTCTGGATCATGTTTTATCAAAGTGGCAAGAAGAAAGGAAAAGAGCATCTTATCAAATTATATTTGGGGATGGAGAAGCTAACCTCAAAGAAGTTGTGTGTTCTGTTGGGGGGAAAGGGGGGGCATTCTCCCCGCAGCCCCCTTCCCCAGTAAGTTTATTGTGTGATGCTTAGCAAGCTGGTTTGAAGTGCTTAATAAATTATACTATAATTTATTATAGTATAATCAATTATAGTATAATTTATACTATGGTGCTGAACTGTCCATTGACTTTCCCTACCAGCCAATGTTGCTGCGTGCCTCCTGAATGTCCTTTCTTTTGGCGTTCCAGCCTGTCGCTGTCTACAGCTGTGGCATGTTCCTGCTACATTCCTGGGTGGAGCATGAGGCATCTTTCAGGCTGCAGACGTTCTGGACGATTCCCGAAAGGGGGAAGCAGGTGGGAGGGAGAAGCGGATGTGGTTGCTTCTTCCAGGCTTCACTGCCACACGCCACTGACACATCAGATCAGCTCCTTTGCTCCGTTGGGAGTTGCTTCACTGATGCCACCAGGGGTTGCTGTCGATGCAAGGAATGAGACCTCGCCGGGTGTGTCTTGCGTTGAAGACAGTCTCCAACCCAAAACTTGGCCGTGGACAAAGATGGCCTTAGGCCTGTTCCCATGGTCTGTGTCTTGAGTTGTCATGAATGGGGATCCTCCACCACACACGAAAAGAGAGCCTTCAGCAGAACGGTCTGCCTAACCTCCCTCCCTCTCTCCCACCAGCCAACCCCTGAGGTTTAGGCGCAAAAAGAAAGAAAGATTTGGGAGCCTCCGAACTGAAGATTCTCAACTGATCATCTGGTAAAGTTGCCATAACAGCTTATGTACTTCTGGCTTGCGTTGTGGCTAGGGATGGTTGAGAATTTAGTTTCCGTTCGGTTTTGATCAGAATTTACCAGCATTTGCCCAGTTCTCCATATTACAGACAAGAACTATATGAAATCTTTAAAAATTCCAATCTGGGAGAAACTAGAACTGACAGATTCATCCATCCTGGCTCAGAGCTTTGGATGCTTTGCTCTTCCTTAAAAGCCTGGATTTGAATCACTGGCTGGGTTCACACAACATGCTAACCCACCATAGGTTGTGTTGTCTCAATGCAGCACATTTTCCACAGGATGTCTCGTTAACCATGCGGCGTGGTTTATTTTTCTTGAACAAGCCACCTTGAGATCCCATGGCTTGCTGCTAGGTTGTTCAGGGTGGTTAACGAACAACCCTGTTGAAAACACCTGGTGTTCAGAGAACACAATAAGGCACGGTTCAACACCAACTCACATTGGATGGGTTAGCGTATTGTGTGAACTGAGGCCTCTGGCAATGTAGCCCTATTAGTGCTGAACTGGAGTTGCCACCTCTTTTTCTGACAGGCTTCTCATCTTTAATAGCAGGTACATCATGGGTCTTTCCATGCTGGGAACAGCTGCACCTATTGAATTTGGCCAGTGCAGACAGGTGAGAATTTAGTTTCAATTTGGCTATGAGAATTTACCAAAATGTGTGAAGTTCTTCATATTTGGGAGAGAAAAAATACTTGTTAAAAAAAACACCCCCCAAAAAACCTGAAAACAGGAGAAAGCAAAACAGGAAGGGATTCCCAACTCCTCTTTGTGGCTCCCCAAGGCTGTGTCTATACCAGCCTTTTTTCCCGGGGTCGTCCTGGGTCCTCCCTGTGCGTTCGGATGATGCACAGGGGATCCCGGGAGCAGGCAGGGACGAGCCCTCCATTTTCCCGGGATAACCGAGACCTTGGTTATTCTGATTTTACCCGCGGACCCGGGACAATCCCAAGGACCGTGGACAGTGTGGGCCCAGCTTCTTCCCGCCTCCCCGTGAGTAGTGGGGGTCAGCAGAGGGAAGGAGCCAGGCAGGGGGAGCCCAAGGACATCGAGGGGGAGAGCGGGGTCGGGCCTTTTTTTTGGTTGTGATTTTTTTAACTTACATTTCGCTGGAGCGCAGTTGTGCTCCTGGCTGTGATCTCTTTTTTTTAAAAAAAAAAATGGCGGGCGTGACAGGTGCGACGTCCCTCTTCCCTTCCGGGACATCACGCTTCCGTTTGGACGCCCAGGGAGGATCGCGGAAGCCGGTAAGTCCGCAATCCTCCCCCCTCCCTCCCCCTACTCCCTTAGGTGAAAAAAGGGCCCATGATCATGCAGAAAGTTTCTTTTCTGTGCCAGTTCCAAAATGTTTCTGGGAGGCTGGACGCAGTGACATTGCCATGGAAATGCTTCACGTGACTGTAAGGCTTCACCTGGCATGCCAAGCGGTCCCGTATGCCCGTCTTGAGGTTGTCCAGCACATGGAAATCTTTAGGTCTGAGCTTGGGACCGTCTCTGGTGCCAGTAAGCGGCAGGGGTCTTCCCAGTCAAAGCTCCCAAAGGAGTTGGCATCAGCCACTGCCAATTCCTGTTTATGAGCTTTGCACATTTCTTCCATAGGCGGAGAGCGCTTGCTTCAGATGGTTCGCTTTGATTTCCTCACCGAGGAGTGCCTTTCATCTCAGGCCGCCTGCACGCAGGCTGGTGGGCGTGTCCTTCTCACACCTGCAACCCCGCCAGCTTCGGCAACTTCACTGCAGTTTCGCCGGTGAGCTGAGGCGGGGCAGGGCTAGGCCCCAGCAGGCCTGAGGCTTTGAGCCTCCTTCTGTTCATGTTCTGTTGAGCCTCACAGGGTGTGTGCCGGGTTCAACAGCAGCTGGTGTGATGGTGGTGTCATGCATCAGAGCAAGTTAACAGAAACTGGCAAAACATGGCCTACCTGCCCCAGAAATGTAGGTAGCATGACTCAATGGATTAATAAAGAGGGGCGCAAAGCTAGCCTACCTCAAAAGCCTAATCCTCAAGGCAGCCATTTGCGGAGTCGCCTCAAGGGAACTGGCTGTGGTAATGTTGGGGAAAGCGCATGGATCGTCCTTCCTCTGTTAGAGAGGAGAGTAATCTACTTGAAGGGCTGTCCTATCCAATTCTAGTTTAAAGCTAAAGAAAGAACCATAAGAACTGTTGGCCATCAGTTCTTAGAGCCTGGACATGTAGGTACACAGGTCCCCTGGTCAAACTATAGTGAGATGGGCAGAAAAGGGCAACTAAAATGATCAAGGGGCTGGAGCATCTCCCCTATGAGGGAAGGTTACAACAGCTGGGATTGTTTAGCTTGGAAAAAAGACGAGTGAGGGGAAACATGATAGAGGTGGGCAAAATTCAGCATGATGCTGAGAATGTGGGTACAGAGATATTTTTCTCCCTCTTTCATAACGCTAGAACCCAATGGGGTCACCCCATGAAGCTGATGGGTGGGAGATTCAGGACAGATAAAAGGAAGGACGTCTTCACACGGTACTTGGTGAAACTATGGAATTCACTTCCGTGAGATGTAGTGATGGCCACCAGTTTGGATGGCTTTAAAAGGGGGCTGGACAAATTCCTGGAGGAGAATTCTAGAATGGTTACTAGTCCTGGTGGCTATATGCTACCTCTACTATCAGAAGCTGTATGCCTATGTACACCAGTTGCTTGGGAACATGGGTGGGTTTTGTTGCATTCATGTCCTGCTTCTGGGTTACCTGTGGGCATCTGGTTGGCAACTCTGTGAACAGACTGCTGGACTAGATGGACCCTTGGTCTGATCCATCATGCCTCTTCTTAAGTTTTTATTTCAATTGTAATCATAATTTCTAGATTTGCATCTATACATATAAATGAACACGCACGTTCTATGCAAATTTGTATCATTTTTGAAAAGCTGGGACAGCTGCACAATGTCTTTTGATTGATAGCACTAGGAGCCATCTGTTTGGAAGCACCCCAAGATATGGGAGATGCAGATTGATAGAATTGACACTAGTTTGTAAGACTCATCAACCAGGAGCAGATAACTCTGGAGCGCGTGTTGGCAACTCCCAACTTCCCCATCTCTGTCCTTTTAGAGGCTTTCAGCTGGCTTGTCACTAGACTGCCATTCTTTCAAATAAACGTGTTCTTTAAGATATGTTGACTAGAGCAATACTGCCACCTGCTGACAGTTAAGGCTATAATGATACAATGTGCTTCAATGCACTTTAGTGCGATTCAGTTAACTCTTGAACAGGCACTCTGTGTTCAATGTGTTGATATATGCAGGTCAATAAGGGCTCCAGAAGAAGGTGTTAGATAGTGAAAGGGCTTTATGCAGTGCTCCAAACACACTATAATGTGAAGGGAAAGGGAAAGAAGTCCACATAACACCATGTATTGGCAAGGACTATTCTGCTCTGTATTGACATTTGCAAGGAACGTTATTGTAGCCTTAAGGGGCCTCCAAAGGTAGTGCTGGCCTAGCGGGGTCTCCCAGCCTTGACATTGCATTGTGGGTAAGAACAGTAATTTAGGCCAAGCTTGTAGACTGGGAAGGTGTGGGGTTGGGTTCTTTGGGAAGGCCCACATCTGTGGCCTTTTCTCAAGCCACGCAACAGGCATCCGCAACCGATGGGAACTTTCTCAGGCAAGGCGTAGCTTGGCGGTCCAGTCGCACCTGCTCTTAGCTTGTCTTCCCCAGCATTCATCTTCCTCCACCCAATCTGCCCAAGCGTATCTCTCGGCGCAAACAGCTGCATTAGCAAAGCTACAGCTGTTTGGTGGCGGCGGGCCGTGTGACGAGATGCCCAGTTCCTCCGCCCTGCGTAAACTGCTTAGTAACGGCTTTTTCAGCAAGCCCCCGCCCCGCCCCCGCGGAGCCTTTCGGGAGAAGCCGTTAGACCGGCTTTGAGGTTCTGGGTGCCCATGGCAATTCTAGCGTTTTTGGCTCACTATCATCTCTTTCAAAATTGGGCATGTCAGCTCCATGCTGCTCCCTGTTAACCCCTTGGAGGTTCTCCATCTAATAGTGGTAGAGAATCTACATACCCTAACATAATGTTTCTGGTTAAACTAGAGGAAAATGTGGAAACTCCAATTCTTAATATAGCAGCTTTCTCCAGCCTGGTGCCCTCCATATATATAGGGTTACAACTCCTGTAATCCCCTAGCCACCTATTGGGCCGCAGGGTGGGGAAGGCTGTCAGGTAGGGTTAGATCCAGACTCCACCATACTTACAGTAGACCCATTAAGATCAATGGGTCATCTGTTAGCTATGGATAACTTAAGTCCAATTAATTTCAATGGGTCTACTCTGGGTATGACAAAGTCTGGATCCAACCCATAAATACATAAAATATGGCCACCCTTAATTCACACATTATAACTGCATATCATTGGATTCGGAGTGCCACACCTACAATTGATGGAAATGAGTCCCAATCAGCCAGTGTTTCAGACACTTTGCTAGAAGTCATGAAAGTTGAGAATTTCGGCCTCTCTTTGTTTTCTTGGGCATTTGCAAATATATTTCATCACCCATGTACCAGGCACACAGATACCTATTCTCATCCATCACAATGCTTTAGGGTAACTTAGAGCCAAACTACAGGTAACATTAAAAAACCCTTTCTGAAAATGTGGCTTAAACTGCTCAGCTTTATTTCGAAAGAAAAGCATTCAGGCAGGGCCCTTATCTGAACCGTGGGCTCTGCATCGGTTTCCTGCCGAAACTCACCCATGCGTTTCCCAGCTGCTATTTGCCTTCAAAGGGCTTGATTACTGCAAACACCACCTTGGAGGGAGGGCAAATATCAGATCACTGGCAAGCCTTCTCTGAGCTCTGAAATGTTACACGGCATTGTCAGCTCACTTTCAGAACTTCTGTCTTTGTAGAAGTTGTAGAAGGCCCAGACATCCTCTCCTGCACCAGCTATTTGATTAGCAAAAATCAGCTCCGCAAGGCAACATTTTGGCCTTGAGCAAATTCATAGTAAACTGAAGTCTGGAACGGATGTGATTGGAACTACGGATCTCCTAAACCAGAGCTGCAGAACTTCATTCACCTTGAGGGCCGAATTCTATTTCGGAGGAGCTCTCGGGACCATTTTCCTGTGGAGGGTGGGGAGGGGCAACCCCCCACCCCCAAATGCCAGCAGATTTTATTTTAAAGCTCTTCCTGCCTTAGGAGGCTATTTCAATCTTTTAGAATGGGAGAGGGCTGGGGAAACTACACAAAAGCTGAGAAACTACCCCAAAGCTGGTGGTGGAGGGGAAGAGGCATGACTCCCCCAGAAGGCTGGATTTGGCCCTAGGCCTACGGTTCTGTGCCCTTGTCATAAACCCATTCCCACACAGCTATTTCCCTCTACCCTCCACCCAAGCCTTCCTCAACCTGGTGCCTTCTGGATGCATTAGACTACAATTCCCATGCTGGTGGGGATGATGGGAGTTATAATCCAACACATCTAGAGCGCACCAGCTTGGAGAAGGTGGCTCTTTCCGCTTCCCTTTTCCAATCCCAAATGTCAACTGACCAAATTCCCACCAGTACCCGGACTGCCATTCCACGTTTCCTCTAACTCCCCCCTCCCACACCTTAACACCCCACATTTCAAGTGTTCTCTTCCCTGCCCCACAGCTTTCCCCTCGGAGCACAAACCCCATACTTGGTTCATTGCAGTCAGGGCCAGCCCACCCGTGACGCAGGGTGAGGCGCCCACATCAGGCGGCAGAGTGGGAGGTGCAGCGCACAGTGCCGCACTGCGGCGCTACCTACCCCTGCCCTGAGGGCCTGGCGCCACAGCCTTCAGCAGATGCCCTGGAGATCCTCACCATCCACTCTCCTGCCACGGCATTTGCTGCAGCGAGAGAGCGGCTGGGGAGGAGCTCTTTGGATCAGCCGCCCGTCCGCCTGCCCGCCCTCTCCCTCCCTCCCTCATTATGCGTGGCCGGGAACTTCCCTGAGAGCCCTCGAGGTTTTGTGAACTCCCATGGGGGTTCCACAACTGCTCCTGGCCGCACAGCTCTCCACAGAGATGATGCAGCAGAGGCAAAAGTTGGGGGATGGGGGAAGGGAGTGGCACCGCTTGTCTCTTGCCTCTGACAATGAAAGTCCTGGTGCCGGGGCTGATGATAGTGTTTAATCAATGAATTAACTCATTAAACGTTGCAGTCTTAATTCCCAATGACTCACTTCTGTCGGGAAAGACGCCATCACTTTTCATGTGAGCGTAAAGCCTCTACTATGTTTTCTCAGTGGCTCCATCGGGGTAGGATTTGGGGGGGGGGGCAGATGTCAAAGGCTCCACTTAGCAGAAGGAGCAAGAGAGACTCCAAAGGCAGCAGTCCTGGCTTGCCACATTTTGAAGTAAGTGAAATAATTCTTATTACTATCTAAAAGGGTGGGGGTGGGGGGCATAAGACTACTAAGTTCAGGGTCTGAAATTTCTTCACCACTGCATTCCCTACAAAGGCTGGACTTTGGGTTAGCTGTATAATCATAATAGCCGGGCCTCAAAAAGGTCTTAATTTGAAGAACTGTGAGCCAACTCAAAGCCTTTCAGAAAAGATCACAGCATTTTCACCAGACTTGTGGTGGCCTCTTCTATTACTATTTCAAAGGCCTGTGAGAAGTGGTGGAATTAGCTGGTAAAGAAGAGCCTTGCAAGGGTTAAACGGTGACATTTACGTTCCAGTGACAACTCCAGGGAGGAGACTAGGCTGAGCTTTGCCTTGGGTGTTACAAACAGGGTGAACAGGTTCAGGTTTGTGCAGCGCTGCCTCCCACGACATTACATCAGACAAAAGGCTAAGAGGAAAAGACACACACATGCTCCCATGAAAGAAAGTTGCAGTGAGACACCAAAAGAATCTTCAGTTACATCACTGAAAAGACACCTCAGCAATCTGGAGCAAGGCATATAGGTCATTCTGCCAATATGGGTGCGGCCGTCTCGAGGATTGCAGCAATTGAAGGAACAATTGGCTGATCACGAGCACCTTCTGTGGTGTTGCAGCAAAGAGGACCAATGTGCAAGGGATCCCAGACTTTGTGGTGACAAGTCTCCCCAATTCAACGAAACAAGAGATCAAGCCTGCTCAGGCATTCACATATTACAGGAATAGCAGGTGCACATGTGTATATTGCGCTCAGCTCCATTATGTTACAGGGAACCAGGTGCGCGGCTGTGCCTCCAAGCCATGTCTATATCCATAACAACAAGGCAGCTGTGTTGGCTTTTAAAAAACCCATCCAAAATTTGTAAGAGAGAGAGAGAGAGAGAGAGAGACAGACAGACAGATTGCACCCCAAGTGAGAGCGAGAGACAGATTGCACCCCGAGAGTGAGAGAGAGATTGCACCCCGAGAGTGAGAGATTGCACCCCTAGTGAGAGAGAGAGAGATTGCATCCCCTAGTGAGAGAGAGAGATTGCATCCCCTAGTGAGTGAGAGAGAGAGATTGCACCCCAAGTGAGAGTGAGAGAGAGATTGCACCCCGAGAGAGAGTGAGAGATGCACCCCAATGTGTGTGAGAGAGAAATTGCACCCCAAGATGCTTTACTGCCAGTCAACTCCATGCTTCCAGTGTCACTATCTCATTTCCCATTCCAGTCGCAAAACTGGTTCCTCACACACAATCCGTGAAGACCAAGGGTTTGTCTCGAACCCACACCTCAGCTGGGGAATTGCCCATCTGGGGAACAACTGCAGCCACAAATGAACATTTTTGGCATTTTTATGACCTCCCCCGCCCCTGACTTTCTCCTCCAGAGGCACTTTAGCAAAACCATTGTAACAGACCCAATAACAGTAATCAGACTGCAAATTCACATCATCCCAATAATCCCTTAGGAGCATCCTGCGCTTAACACCCTGCCAGATTGTTTCTGCATCTAGCCCAGAATTGGCTACTCTGGCTGGGTGTTTTTGGTTCACCAGGGAGTCTGGGAGAGAAAGGTATTTTCCCTCACCTGCTACCTGATCCTTTGAAGTACAGCCGATAGCGACTGAACCTTGGACCTCCATATGCTTTACCCCTGAACTCCGGCCCCTCCCCTAATAAATAATTGACTAGCAGCAGCTCCTATCCAGCGTCTTGGGTAGAGGGCCCCTTCCCAGCCCCGATCCCTGAGATTCTTTTAAAGTTGAAATCCATATTAGCATAATCCCTTTATCAGGCCAAATCAAAGATCACCCAAAAATGTGCAAGCTTTCGAGATCTAGAAATCTCTTCATCAGGCAAGATGTTAGAAAAAGCTGGTTAGAGAGGGTTGGAAACCAAAAGGCAGTAAATCAAAAACATTAAACATTTACTGCTTCAATACTGACCCTGTTCAGACAACACACGAAGCCATGTTGGTTAAGTGTTTTAAGCTAAAAGTTATGGCTGAGCGTGTCGTGTGAATCATGACTTCACGTCGTGTGAACCGTTCCTAACCATGGTGGCTACATAACCACGGTGTAAACAAGCTCACTAAACATTTGCTGCAAAAGGGTTAGCAGCCTAACCATGGCTTAGCGTGTCGTCTGAACAGGCCCACCATTTGATTGATTTCAACCAAACTTCGCATCATGATTCAGCATTGCAGCAAGCAGATTTTAACCATACAGCATTCATGCTTTTTTGGACATTTTTTTTTAAAAAAATCAAGTCCCAATTATTTGGGGAGGGGGGGGAACAACCGTTTTAAAGTATGAAAAAAATGAACAAGCACAGTTTGAAGCCAGGGAAGATTAGTAGGCCGAGTTGTAGGCCTGTCCCTTCCCCTCTGCTGTGGAGTAGTTCCATCTCAGGGGGATGGAGTGGACAGAACTCAGGGGGCTACAGGGCTGGACCATGGCAGGGCCCAATAAGTCCCAACACTCTGACATCTGTGTATGTTTCTTGATATCTTCTCTGTATCAGCCTACAGGAAATTTTAATCCATGCAAAGCCAGCTCTGTTTGCTAGTTATCTATAAACCAGACTTGGACAGGGCAACCCTTCAAATAGAAGACAATCTTTTGTAGAGTTGGACATACAGCCACCCTAGCCATGTTGATAGCTCTGCAAATGCAGACTCACACACTGCTCCCAGCAACGAAGGCAGCTTCCCCTCAGAAAGGGACCGATATGATCAAGCCAGGCCTGGGCTCTTGAGAGGCCATGAGGGGATGGGTGGGGTCTCCAAAACACTGTGAAGAGAGCCACAAAGGAAGTTGAACCTCCCTCAGAAGCCATTTGCACCTCCTCTTCGGCATGACTCACTTTTGGAGGACCACAGAAGCAGGGCACATGGGGACAGGGTGGCCGCTTCTGCCTCTCCACTAGGGTGACCATATTTGGGAAACCAAAAAGGAGGACACCTAGTGGGGGGGGGAAGGAAAATGGCTTTCTGGGGCCACTTTAAAGGCCCCAGTTGGAGTGGAGGAGGGGAAAGCGTGTCATTCTCACCCCCACCCCACTGCTCCAGTCAGACCCTTTTCTATAATGTCTGGGAATGACACGCTTTCCCCTTTAAGGCCTTGATTGGAGCAGTGGGGGAGAATGACACAACTCCAGAAAGCATGTAATTCCCCCCTGCCACGCTAATGGTGGCCTTGAAGGGGAAAGTGTGTCATTCCAGGTCATTATAGACAATAGCAGAAAATTCCCCCTGGCAACCCAGGACAAATCGGGGGAAATCCTGACAGTTGGTCACCCTACTCTCCACTCTCTTTTAAATATTAGTGAGACGTATTGTGGACGCCATGGTTGGCAGAGATTTTGGGACGTGTTGCAGCGTCATCCCTGAGGCATCCACATCTTCTGAGTTTCTCGTCTCATCGTACTTGTCGGCATACACAATCTGTGCCTTTTCATGCCTTATTTATATTCCCGACAGGCCTTTGAAGTTGCCTAGGCCACTAAGGGCACACCTAAAGGCTCCATGCACGAGGAACATGGGAACAGGGAGTCCCTGGGCCTAGTTCTCAGGAGGCCACTAACAGGATAGCAAGAGCCAACGATCCCTTGGGATTCTAAACCTGCATACAAGGCTGGTGCCAGCACCTGGGATCCTTGGGCAACGGCCCAGGCCTCAGGACCCACAGCTGAGGACTGCTCGCCCAGCCCCCTCTTGTTTTTCCTAGCTTGGCATTCCAAGCAGCACCAGGCTGTGGGGCCTAGCCGCCTTTTTAATACCCCACAGTGACCCTGACGGGAAATTAAAATGATTTTTTTTTAAAAAAAAATTGTTATTATAATTTTTAGCAAAATAAAACAATAACGTAACTAGATACTTCAAAAGCCTCAGTTTCCAAAAAAAAAGGGGGGGATTATGCATAAACTTCAGTAAAGGCAGACCAAATAGCCAAATACAAGTCCATTTGTAATTGTCACCTTATATACCACTCTTTCAAATATAACTTGCCTTGTTAGGCCTTCAATCCATTGCATTATAGGCAATAAGCTGTTATATTTCCAATGTTGCAGTATCAGTCTTTGAGCAGTCAAGAGGGCATGAAAAATCCATTGACACTGACCGTATGTTAAGTAGATACATAATTTAAGATAACATGTACGTCAGAAAATATTAAAGAGCTTTCCAACACAAAGTTTATGCATCTGATGATTTCGTCCCCAAAGGAGGAAAGTATTGGGCACTTCCAAAACATACAAATAAAAGAGGCGTTAACTGTAAGACACCTCCAACAATGAGCTGGCTTAGAAATTAAAAAGGGGGCTAGAACCAGAGACCCAGAGTGCTTGGAGTGCTGAAACCATAGCCTGGTGAGTAGGGCTGGCTCAAGACATTTTGCTGCCTGAGGCAAAGGCAAGATGGCGCCCCCTGCATTCCATGTACGGAAGCCAACCAGACTGAGAAATGAATCTTACTTCAACACTGGCAAAGGGGACAGGATTTTCCACTGTTTCTGAGGGCAGCAGCCTAGCGTAGGAGGTTCAGGAAGACCCAAGTGGCATACACAGCTCTGTCCTCCCAACACTTTGCCACCCGTAGCATCTGCCACCTGAGGCGGCAGCTTCACTCTGCTAATGGTAGAGCCAGCCCTGCTGGTAAGCCCTCCAGGACCCACAAACAGAGGAGGAGGCTTACCAGAGGTCACTTTGCTTGGGACGGGGAGGGCAATCAAACCTGGTGCAAACCCAGCATGAACATGTATACTGAGCTAGTCCATAGGTCCATCTTGTCCAATATTGCTTCCTCTAGCTAGCTGTGGCTGTCTTGGGATTGGAGAGGTCAGATATTCTGAGCCATTTCTTTCTATCCCAGTGCAACCACAACACTGATTCTTTATGGGCAGCTCAATAGATCTGGTTTCATTCCTACGATGGCCACTTACACACTGGCAAAAAAGAAGACACGGATTTATATAATATTGTGTTGTGCAGCCACAGCCACCTCTCTTGGTGCCCACCAGACTCCTTGCCCCTCTTGATTTTTATTTAAGATGTTTAAAATTGATTCAAAAACAGACCAAAAATGGGAACCAGGCATCCTGCAAAGTGAAGTTCAGCCCTTCAGCACCATCTTTCACTGAGTTCCAAAGAGTGGGCTTTGTTTTTTTTGGAAATCAGACCCCACCTCTGGCTTAGATTCTTAGGCAAGTCATTTTCTTTTTAGTTTCACTTCTTGGAGACAGGTGTGGTGTGACTGGCCATTTTATGGCCCACCATGGCAGCCATTTGATGGCCCACTGCGGCAGCCATTTTATGAACAGGAGCCCCCCCACCATTTTGTAGCCATTTTGTGAAAGTGCTCAACACTCTCTCAAAATTCCAAATGAGCCCACTGTCCCAAAAAGATTGGGCACTGTGTGTATAAGAAGATGCAAAGTTAGAAGGAATTGTTATATTTTAATTAGAAATACATCTCACTAGTGGGGAAAACTGTGACCAGGTGCTCTGCGTGCCTGCTCAATCTACTGAACAGGCGCAAATCTGAAATCCCTGTTCTCATTTTTTAGGGTTCTTTATCTTTAAACCGGATTTGGACTGGGCAGCCTTTCAAATAGAGGACAGTTATAGTAGGAGACATGACCACCCTACTCATTTCAGTGGATATGTCATGCTTAGAGTTGCTCCATTGAAACCCATTGGACTTAAATTAGTCATCGATGGGAAACAAGTGAGTCATAATGTCTGGATCCGACTCAGTGTCTTGTGCAAAGGTGTCCCCACCTCTCTTGCATGACCCAATTCTTGACTCCATTGTCCCCATAGAGCAAGCTTCTCCAACTGACCCCCTTTTGAGATGGGTCGGATTACAATTTCCATCATCCCCAGCCACCTTGACCCATCTCAAAGGGGCATCCAGTTGGACAAGGTTGGCATGGAGGCAGGAACAGACTCATTGGAGGTAATCCCTCTCATTCCTTTTGCTGACTGGGGTACCATTGCGTACCCACAATGGCCATATAAATGGTGGAATCAAAGATAGGGCCCACATGGACATGCTGAAAGAGTTCCTAGGAGAAGTATTTGGGCCTGGGCATGGAAACCGCACGGAGACCTCGGTGACACAAACATATTGTCCCCTCCCAGTGCACAAAGCCATTTAATTTGTGCCACTCCCTGTTTATTGGGCGGTATAGAAATGAAATGAAATAAATACATGCATACATTCAACACACAATGGGAGAGACGCTAATGCAGCAGATGCCAGGGGACTGTGCTAGCCCAAATCACATCAGCCCCACCCTTCTCCAACCTAATTACAGGCTCTCCTTTGCCTGATTGCACCCGCTACGGCTCAAGTTTCATCTCGCAGCATCAACCTAGGTCTACCCCGATCACGCAGAAAGAACCCATTGCCAAAATTTCTTCCTTCCTCTCTCCCCACAGCCTAGATCCGGAACATAGAAAAATGCTTTCTGCGGAATCAGACCATTGGTCCATCTAGCCCAGCGTTGTTGACCGACTGGCAGTGGTACTCCAGGGTTTCAGGCAGGAATTTTTCCATCCCTACCTGGAGATGCAGGGGATTGAACTTGGGACCTTCTGCACGCAAAGCAGGTGCTCTGTCACCGAGCTACGCCCCTTCTCCTACAGGAAGTGAGCATGGTGAGAAGATTAGTGGCTCTAGAGCAGGGTGGCTGCTTATGAATCACCAAAAAAGAGGACAAAAGAAGACAGCTATTTGCATAAAATGTGCATATGCTAATTTATATGGAGAGTTGCAAACTTAGAAATCATTTCAATTTAAATGGAAATACAGACAATCTTACTATAGGGTGACTTGTGTGTTTTCCTGTTCAGCCTGTTTCCCAGACGCTCATCGTTGATGGTCAACAGTCCCTACGGTTCTTCATCTTGAAACTGAAAGCCAGTGTGGTGTAGTGGTTAGAGTGTTGGACTGGGAGTCCGGAGATCCGGGTTCTAGTCCCCAATCAGCTATGGAAGCTCACTGGGTGACTTTGGCCAGTCACAGACTCTCAGGGTGGTTGTTGTGAGGATAAAATGGAGAGGAAGAGAAGGGTTATGTACACTGCCATGAGTTCCCTGGAGGAAAAAAGGTGGGATAGAAATTAAATAAAGAAATAAACTGGACAGGACTGCCCTTCAAATAGAGGACTGTCCTCAATAAAGGAGGACACATGGCCACTCTGGAAGCTCCAGGACTGTGAGAAGATGCAGAGACCTCAGGGAGTCCTGCTAATCTCCACATTAATCCTTTCGTGACCCGATGAAGTTTATGCAGAGTTCATGCAGAGCCAATACGTTTAGGCTGACTCTACTTTCAGCTGCACCTGCCTCGCTGGGCAACTTCTGCACAAATGGTAAGGAGCACCTGGGATACGAGATGGAAATGTTGGACCTTTCCCCCCACTCCCATCCACCCCAATCAATATGGGCAATCATAGAATCATAGAATAGTTGAATTGGAAGGGGCCTATAAGTCCAACCCCCTGCTCAATGCAGGAATCCACATTAAAGCATACCTGACAGATGACTGTCCAGCTACATCTTGAATCCCTCTAGTGTCGAATGGTTAGGAATACTGGGAGTTGTAGTCCAAAACATCTGGAGGGCACCAGGAGGGTGTCTATACCCTGCTGCCTTGGAAGGGGGTCAGATCAAAAGCCCACAGCATCGCTGCTTTGAGGCTAAGAGCCTATCTACACCAAGCAGGATACAACACTTTGAAAACGTTTTGAAAACTGTATATGGAGTGTGTCCTGGGCCCCAACAGTTGTCACTACTGTTATAAACCGTTTTAAACCATTTTAAAGTGTTTTAAAGCAGTAGTGTAGATAGGCAGTAAGCCAATAACATTAGACGGAGCAGGAGAGAGTGTGGGCTATCCAGCTGGAAAAGCCTGCCCCCTGCCCCCTGCCCCCTGCCTTGCATTCCCATCCCAACAAAGGACAGTCTCTCTCTCCCAATTGGAGCTTTTTCGCAACGCCCATGGATAACCTCGAGTAAATGAAAATGTTGTGGTATATCAGCGACTTTTTAACTGCATAGTTTCGGGGGGAAAGCCCATGGTGGGTGCCAATTGGCAGCTGCGTCATATAAACTACGCAGTGCCACAGCGCAGCCACCACGGGGTAAACAGGGTGTATAGACAGCTCCCAGGTTGGAGGAAAGGCTGGCCTTGGAGACTGGCAGGTGATGTGTTGGAAGGCAAGTGGGGTGGGATCCACACACACTCGAGAGAAAGGTGAAGCTTGACAAGGAAGAGTTCCAGGTGGGTGTTGCACAGCCAAATGCAGGGCTGGGCCCGTGGAATTGCTGATCCTGTTAAGTAAGCAAGTGGTAGCAATGATGAGGAAGAGGGTGAGGAACAACAGCAGCTAGTGATAATACTGGTAGGGAGGTAGAGACTCATTGATGGAGGGGGGCATGAAGGGTGTCTTGCCTAAGCGCCTTCAAAAACCTGGAACCGGCACCGCATCCAAGCTTTACAGGTCCTCAGTTATAGGTGAATTTGCTGGAGTTGGTTACTACCCTTTTCCTGGCAGGGCTCCTAGGTCATTAACAGAAATGGTCACAAGTTGTGATCCATCGAGCCAAGTGCTGCCATCAGCTCTGTATAACAGTTAGGATTGCCAGCATTCAAACCAGGCACTGTGGCTGTATGTTTAACAGCAGGTAAAGTCCTAACATTAGGACTTTAACTAGCACTGAAGCCCTAGCACTGCCCACTGGGAAGCTTACTCAGCCACTTTTTAGCATTGTGAACCATAAGGCCTAGAAACCTGATTTAAAAAAATAAAAAATGAATTTGATATATTCAGAAAGCTGTATACCCTCCTTTGCATGACTATCGATTTGCAATGCATCAGTCAGAGAGGCCTGGCTATGATCAGATAATCTTAGGCTGACCAGATAAAATCCAGGTCAGGGCTCATGTAACTTTAACAGTTGTAGAGAAAAGGGAATTTCAGCCAGTGTCATTTGTATGCAATTAGTTCCTGGTGATATTCCCTCTTCATCACAACAGTTAAAGGTGCAGGCACTATACTAGAGTGACCATATACAAAAGAAGACAAGGCCCCTGCAACTTTAACTGTTGTGATGAAGAGGGAATTTCACCAGGAACTAATTGCATACAAATGACCCTGGCTGAAATTCCCTTTTCTCTACAACTGTTAAAGTTACATGAGCCCTGACCTGGATTTTATCTGGTCACCCTAGATAATCTCTTTCAATTTGCCCTTTTCAGTGACACGTTCAGACATCACTGGGGTTTCCGTATTCTGTTTTTGCTGGCAGATCTCTTCTATCTTGCAGGGATGTTGTTCACTGGCAGAGCTCATATTTCAAATGCAGGAAGTCCCCAATTCAAACCCTTTAGCCTTTCTCCAGCTATTATTATTATTATTATTATTATTATTATTATTATTATTATTATTATTATTACTATATGGTATGGCTGAATTAGCAGATGATGGCAAAAACTTCTTTTCTGAGACCCTGAAATTCTGCTGCCAGTCGGAGCAGAATAGTCAGAAAATACAGAGCTGAATGAAAAAGCACTCTTCCCTGGCAAAGGCAAATTCTTAGCTTCCCCCTGTGTTCTTGCACAACCTGCAGAATTTCACCAGCAGTGATGAAAAATAACGCCATGTGTCGGATTTCTGCTTCACACAGGGTTGTTGCAACGGGCCTGCACAGCTGCAGACTCACCAAGAGGAACACATCCTTTTACTTTAATCTGCCAGGAGCTTCATACGTTCCCCACCTCCTGAGAAAGCAGGAAGCCAGTGGGCTGCCAAGTAGCCAGAAAGAAAAAAAGCTGGTCTAGCCCTGCTCCTCTGCCTGTAAGAGAAGTCTGGTCAGCAGAAATCATCAGGTGACGCTTGATGTGACAAGGAGTTTGAAATGATCCACTATCTCAGGTGTGAGGAACCTCAAGCTGTGGGCCAAATCCAGCCCTTCTGAGGCCCTAATTCAACCATCTGGGGTTTGCCAGATGTCCACACCCCCTTTTCCCCAACCATCAATCAGTGGGTGGTTTCTCAGCTTTTGTGCAGTTTTTCCCACATTCTAAAAGCTTGAAATGCTTCTCCTAAGGCTTAGTTACTGGTAGTAAGAGCTTTAAGTTCAGCCATGCTGGCATTTTTGTTCTGTGTTTTTTAATTATGATTTGGCCCCATCCCTTTTTCATGTTCTTTTTTTAAATTGGCTCCACTGCTTTTGCATGTTGTTTTTAAATTGGCCCCACTGCTTTTGCATGTTCTTTTTAAATTAGCCCCACCCCTTTTGCCCTGCCCCCTCTGCCATTGGCCTGCCCCACCACTGGAATGCACCCCCTTGAGAGCTTCTCCAAAACTGAATTTAGCCCTTCGGGGTGAAAGACGTTCCCCATCCCTGCCCTAGGGTGACCAGATAAAATCCAGGTCAGGGCTCATGTAACTTTAACAGTTCTAGAGCAAAGGGAATTTCAGCCAGTGTCATTTGTATGCAATTAGTTCCTGGTGAAATTCCCTCTTCATCACAACAGTTAAAGTTGCAGGGGACCTGCCTTCTTTTGTATATGGTCACTCTAGTATAGTGCCTGCACCTTTAACTGTTGTGATGAAGAGGGAATTTCACCAGGAACTAATTGCATACAAATAACACTGGATGAAATTCCCTTTGCTCTACAACTGTTAAAGTTACATGAGCCCTGACCTGGATTTTATCTGGTCACCCTACCCTACCTGGTCAGCCTTACCAGTTCTTGCAGATCAGAACCTCAGGATAAATAATGCAAAATCAAAAGAGGGGCAAGGAAGCATGCCAATATGAATATTCTACTCAGGCTGCGGAATTCACATTTGACTTGGCACAGAACTGGGTTAATGGCACAATCTACATGCAGCTCTGGCCAAAGCTGGAAAAGAATGAACACTGAAAAGTGGAGATGGGCTGAAGGAGAGAGAGGCGGCGGGAGGGAAGGATGTTACGGGAGCAGCTGCAAAGCCAGGGTAACCTTGGCATAGCCACACACTCACGATTTCATTGCAGCTGCGTGGCCTCCCCTCCGCATCTTGGCGCACCCCGGCCCCGTTTTGCTGGCTGAGGCGAGTTCATAGCCCCAGGTGGCATGACTGGATTTTGCTACAATTAATCGGTCAGGTTGAAACTAGTGAGAAACCCCAACACAGCTTGGATCGCTGAGCTCCACCCAATTTTCGGGAGACATTAAAACGGGAAGGGGGCCAGTTCGGGAGCCATTCAGCTCCCCCCATTTCCCAGAGGAATGGAAGAGGTGGGTGTGGAAGTGTTGCGGAATGTGCTGAATTCTTTGATCCAAATTTCTCTGTGGAGCGGAGAGGCTGCTGTTTTCGCTCGGAAGAGCATTAACCCACCCAGCTTCGTCTGACTCAACGTGTTCATGATGGATCTCGGAGTCCATCATAGCAGGGTGTCTTCCCGGGGTTGCCAATATCTTTCCTGACAGAAGCTCCTGGGCCTTAAACAGTCACACGGCTAGAAATAATTCCTCAGGCGCAGCAGGGGCTGTAGCTCAGGGAATGTGGTCTATGAGAAGGACCTGGCCGCGTCAGGAATCTTCCAGGCCTCCTCCCTATTTTTTTTCCAGCTTTCTTAAAGCATAACAATACTGCCAACACACCCATCTCTGTCCCATTGAGCTGTGGGAGATATAAGGAGAAGCATGTGAACCGTATTCTACCCAGTTGCTGGCTAGCAAGTAAGACAAATGAAGGAGAGAGCAATCCAATGGTCCCTGTTTGAGCGTCCTGGAGATCATAGGATAGTTCAGATTGCCCCTCCCGAGGTTGGAGACAGTGCTCTGATGTCGAAAGAGGGAGTCGGAGATCCAACCCCCTCTCCTGCCCCATCGCAGCCCACACAGAGAGAACTGGGCTGGCTGGGGGAAAGGGGGGTGTCCTGGTGGGTGGGGCAGGGAGGAAACCTGAGAGACTAGGATACTAGATATCCTGAGCCTCCTTCTCGCCCCCTCCGAAGCACCCTCGCTAGATGAGCAAAAAAGCCCGTCTAGTAAAATCTGCAGGGCAAGCAGATGACCTCTGCTGCTCCTCCCTCCTGCACTGGGAGATCGGACGCCTCTGGGTTTGTCTGCTCCGCATCTGTTCACCAAGGTTTGTGCCCGAATATAGGTTACCTATATTTGTGTTCCGGCTCTTTCGCAATGATTCCCTAGGTCATCTCAACGCAAAATGTCTGGCAACGGGCCTGCTCAGTTCAACTTTCCACCTCACCATGATGGAGAAGGCTTTGCCTGTTGAATTGCTCCGTGTCAGGCAGGATCCAAAGTCTAAGACATGGCAGGTCAAGGCATTTAAAACAGCAAACATTTTGAGTGACGTACTTGTGTGCGCGCATGTGTGAGACAGCCGGGGGACCTTGTGTGTCACAGAAAGGGTGTGTTTTGATGCTTTGCATTGTCTGTTGATGGGACTGTGGCTGTACAATAAACTCTGATTTGGGTCCCAGTAACTGGCTCAATTCGGACGACATGATAGTCAATGGTGGGGTAATAATCAACTTTACAGTTTTTCAACTAGGTGGTACTCCCCACACAACATGGTAATAAATAATCAACTGTGGTGGGGATTAGGATCAGCGCTGAGTTGACTATGGCAGCATTTGGACGACATGATAGTCAAAACAACTGACGATTGTTCCCCCCACACCAGTTGTTTATTGTGTCGTCCGAATTGAGCCACTGTCTCTCCAAGGGACTGTGATAGTTTCTGCCTTATCAAAGGCGAATGCTGTACAGTGTTGATCAATGCCAGCTCCAGGGTTTTGAAGGCCCTTTGCCCAGACACTTCCAATGGTTTCTCTCCCATACTCAGCCTACCTTCTCACCACAATTGTCACAAGTTGCGCTTGCTGCTTGTTCTCTGTTTCCTCATTGCTACCTCTTGCTTGCTTGGCAGGCAGAGAACCAGGGAGAGGGCAGGCCGTGACATCTGCTGCTTCTCCTTCTCACCACCACCATTGTCCAGGCCAGAACAAGAGGCAGGTGAAGAAGCAGGTTGCAATGAAGAAGAGTTCTAGGGGGTTCTTGTCAGTGGGCCCCCGCCGGGGTGCGGGCCCTCGGCAGCTGCCCAACCCTGCCTACCCGGCCCTGGTGTGGATCCCAAGCTGACTGTGAGTCAGCAGCGTGATGTGGTGCTAGAAAAGCTAACGCAATCTTAGGCTGCAAATATAAGAAGTATAGTGTCCAGATCATGTGAAATCATAGTTCCACTTTATTTAGCACTGGTCATTTGCAAAAATAGTTAGTCCAAAGTTCCCTGTCCAGTTCTGGCACATTTTAAGAACAACACTGGCAACCTGGAGCATGTTTAAAGGAGGGTGATCAAGAAGGTGAAAGGTCTGGAAATCAAGTCCTCTTAGGACTGAGGAACAATTGAAAGAGCCGGGTATGTTTAACCAAGAGAAGGGAAGAGAAAGGAGAATCATGACCGTGGTGGACTTCAAATATTGTTCTCTGTCGCTCCAGAGGGCAGGACTAGAACCAAGACGTGGAAATTGCCAGGAAACACATTTTGGCTAAACTTTAGAAACGTTCTGACCGTAAGGGTTGTTTGACAGTGGAACAGATGCTGGTTCAGGAGGTATTGGCCCCTCCTTCCCTGGAGGGGTTTAAGCAAAGGCTGGGTGGCCACAATGCACTTGCATCTTGCATTACAGATCCTGCATGGAACAGGGGGTTGGACCAGGTGATTCCCATGGTCCCTTCCAACTCCTATGACTCTGTGCATTCAGCCAAGTGGGGTTCAGCTGAGTTTACCACTCCCTATATTCTTACTGCTTCAGCAACAACTCCTCTCTCCCTCTCCCCCCCCCCCCACGAGAGAGAGAGAGAGAGAGAGAGAGAGAGAGAGAGAGAGAGAGAGTTTTTTCCTGGCACAGAGAAAATCTGATTTTAATTTCTGTACATCATCCTTGACGACCCAACAGCAGGGCTAGTAAAGACCATGTGGGAACTCTAGTTCCAGTAGTTATGTGGTTGAGAAATCTGAGTTGTTCAGATCACATCTTTGCTGAGCAGCCCTTGGGCAAGTAGCTGTTGTTATTTCTCATCCTCTCTTCCCCTGACTGTAAGGTGTGAACCACAGGGAGAGGCCTTCCCATTGGGTTGCGGAGAGGTTGAATGGGAAAGGATGGCTACTACTTTTGATCCACCCAGAGCCGTAAGGGTAACATTTAAATGAATGAGTAAAGGGTGTGTGCATTCTACGGGCCAACACTCTTCCCTGGTTCCTTTCAGTTCCACCACAGCCACCGCCAAGTATGATTCCTACCATTTCATTTCCAAGATAATGGTCATCAACTCTGCCTGGGGAACACCTTGTATGAAGAGAAATTGGATCCTATCTACATGATCATCCTGCATGGTAACCCTGGGCCCACACTTGATGCCAATTAAGTACCATCTCTATTAATGCACTGAGTCAGCAACTATACCCTTGTGAAACTTTCCCTGCTCATTTTCCCTGGGCAATTAAGCATGTTTGATGAGCAAGGGCATTCTCCGCCTCAGCCAGCCATGGGAGGAAGGCGGGTGGGTGCTATTGCATCAGCTGCTTCGACACCTCCTTCTGAGCAAGGCTGGGGTGTGGTTCTCGCTTAACATTGGTCTTCTAGAAGTGTACCTGCTAGTGTGTCCCTTTTGTCGAATGTCAGAAATTCAGAGGCAAAGGCCTTAGGCGGCAGATGTTAGGCACTATTAAGGCACAGCAGAGCAGACGCTGTGAGCCATAGGGCAGGATCCGGCTGAACGTTCTCCTGCTGAGTTGCTCTGTAACCCAATTCCAGTTCATGTCAATGGAACTGATGCAGAATTCTCCATGTCTGTTGCACACCATTATCACTGCCTGCCATGTTCTAAAAGGTCAAAGTGTAGGAGCCTTGTTTAATTCAATAAAAAGGATATGGGTGACCCAGAAGAAATTACTTAGCTTAGGAGTTCTCCAAAATTATTTTTTTGACTGGAAATTGTTGGGGGTCGCATCTCAGAGGACTACTTAATCAACATTCTTTATTTTATAAATCAAAGCATATACATAGGGTTATATCCAATGTTAGTCTAACTTAAGTTCCTTTCCTTTCATTTCATAATCTAAGAATAACCCATTATTCATATTTTAATAAAATTTGTTTTCTTCAGTGTAAGATGGTGACTGGCAACAATCAAGCAATTCTTAAGTCCAGGGATGATCAGTTGACCTTTGTGCATTTTAAGTGGTTTCCTGAAAGACTGGAGGTTTAGGTTCCATCACATGCTGAAGAGGCTAGCCACATTTCCACCATAGGCTAATGAAACAAGCACAAGCAGCTGCAGCGGAAATGTCAAAGAAAGCCCAAGCAGAATGCTTGACTCTTCTTCCTAGGTGAGGGGTGGGTAACAAATGGGCTCACCCAGCCTCTTTTGCACACACACCCAACTCACTGTCAAATTGCTGCCGAATTTTGGTGATGCAACAACGGCAAAAAGTGCACTTTCACTTTAAAACAAGGTGGTCGGGGAGCATGCACCTTGCTTTAATAGAAATTCATGCTTCCCAGGGCTCCTGAGAGTGTGATTATGTATTAAAACAAGACATGCACTCCATTAAAACAAAATTGGAGCTTTTTTGCTGTCACCGAATTGCTGTTGAATTTCAGCAGCAATTTGGCAGCAGCAATATCGGCAATGGGAATGCAACTTACAGTAGGCTGACCAGATAAAATCCAGGTCAGGGCTCATATAACTTTAACAGTTGTAGAGAAAAGGGGATTTCAGCCAGTGTCATTTGTATGCAATTAGTTCCTGGTGAAATTCCCCCTTCATCACAACAGTTAAAGTTGCAGGCACTATACTAGAGTGACCATATACAAAAGAAGGCAGGGCCCCTGCACCTTTAACTGTTGTGATGAAGAGGGAATTTCACCAGGAACTAATTGCATACAAATGACACTGGCTGAAATTCCCTTTTCTCTACAACTGTTAAAGTTACATGAGCCATGACCTGGATTTTATCTGGTCACCCTAACTTACAGTGGATTCTGGGATGGGAAATTGGTCCCCGGACCCTCTAGATTCCCTGGCCTAGGTGCAAGAGGCTTTGTTGGATGATGGCCACAGAGGACAAATAGAGCAGTTGAGTTTTTATTCGAAAGCCTTGGACGCAACTTCTCACATGGCGGCCATGAGTTAAGGCATGGGTGCTGAGCCTCCTTAAGCCTGAGGAACGAATTCCATTTCAGAGAAGCTCTTGGGGGCTACATTCCAGTGATGGGCAGGGCAAAAGGCAAAGGGGTGGGGCCAAACTACCAGCCTCTTTTAGCTTAAAGCTGTTACTGCCAATAACGAAGGGGAGGCCTTTCAGCACAGGGGGAAAACTGCACAAAAGTTGGGAAACCATGAAACTATCAGTGGCAGGGGAAGGGGCTATTGTCAGAGGAAGGGGGTGGGCAAGGAAAAGGGGGTGCCAGGTGGGCTGGATTTGGCCCCTGGGCATGAGTTCCTGCACCCCTAAGGTAAGGGGTGCAAAGAACAGGCAGACTTCAGGGAAGTGGTCCTCAGTATGGCAAAATTTAAGAACCACCAGTGAGAGAGGAGCTGCTGGCCCTGCTAGAGAACCCTGATTCACCAGGAAACACGCAGAGCCAGGATTGCGAACTTTCCAACTAGCCCTTTAGCTGCATGGTTTGCATTGGTTTGGTTTGCAGCAATGAGTAAAGTGATAGCATTCATCTTAATGCAGTGCAAAGTTTTGCTTGCAGATTTGGAAATCTAGCCAGTGAAAGGTATGGGGGGAAAAATGGGTTGGCAGAAAACATGAAAGCAAGAGAAAAGAGTGGTCCTCAATACCATGTTTAAGAGTTTTTCAAGTTATAGGCGTGCGGGAAAACAATTGCCTAAGTGTGTTTTGGTGGCAGTGGAAACTAGATGGGACTTTTATGTTTCTCGAAGTTCTAAATGTTTATGATTCCATGCATCAGGAGGGGGCAGTTCCTAAAATGACTACCTTTAGTTTGATAATCCTTTAGACAGAATCAGAATCAGTAAGCAGTTGGATGGGTCAGGTAGACTGCAGGCTTTTATCCAGGATGACTTATAGATCAGGGGTATTCAGACTTATGGGATCTACCCTGTTTTTAACAGAACCCCAAGATCCATTAATGAGAACCAGGTACAAAACAGGGGGTGAGGCATATTGAAGTGAATTACCTACTACAGGGGTGTGCAGAAAGTAGATTTCCAGATGCTGTACACATCAACTCCCAGCATTCCTGACCATTGACCATGTTAGCAGGGTCTTCTGGGAGTCGACGTCAAAAAACACCTGGGGATCTACTGTCTGCCCACCCCTAAAGATGAGCCATATACTCCATATTCCAGGACATCCCAATTACTTTAGATCAGGGATTCCAACGCTAAGAATCAAAGCAGCTAGTAGAGCTACACACAGTTCTGGTCAAAACCATCCTATTTTACAAGAGAGGAACATTGAAGTTAAATGAGTACCACAAGGCCAAACATGCCAGAAATAGGATTTGGGGGTTTTGTTTTAGAATTTTCAATGTTACTTGCTATAGTTAAAACTACTGGAAGTCAGAAATCCTTGCTGATGTACTGCAAATCACTCAGAGTTCTAACAGGAGATCCCAATCTACTGGCCACACTTGACATAAGCTGGAACCCTGACATTATGTTTCTGCTTAAGGTGAAACTGGAAAGAGGACTTTTAAGCATTTAGCAGCTGGGACATTTCAGTGGTCTGAGATGCCTGCCCAGCACCATGGATGCTATTACAGAGCTCTCTGGTCTCTTACTACCACATGAGAAGCGGTGGTCCTTGCAAAAAATGCCCTTGCTGAGCCTCCTCCCCCACCCCCCAGACCTGTTGGAAACCGAGGCCATGCTGGCATGCAGAGAGAAGGGTTGTAACTCCGTGGCAGAGCACATCCTTTGGATACAAAAGGTTCGATCCCCGAAATGTCCAGGTAGGATTGGGGAAAAGCCCTTGCTTGAAACTGCAGAAAGCCGCCCCTAGTCAGTATGAAGCAACGGTGAAAGCTAGAGAGAACTTCCACTGTTGGTTGGTATAGATATGTAATAAAAAGATAGAGATGGATGGATGGATGGATGGATGGATGGATGGAAAAATCACTTTAAAAAAAGGAAAGAAAATTGAGGATCTTCAGATTCTGGGAAATCCTCTTGATAATTCTCTGTGATAGAGGCAATGCAGTTTCCCAACACTTTTGTTCCAGGAATGAAGTGGAAGGGTTGTCTCTATTTCTTTCTAAGGTAGTGATTTCCAAAATATGTTCCAAAGGGATCCTGATGGGTTTCTTCATTTTGTTTTTAGGTGCCTCAGGGATTCCTCTGAGGACATCCATAATGGCAGATAAGCTTCCCTGAAAAACTGCCTGTCTGCTATGACCAAACTAACATAAGAAGCCGCCATATATAGACTCAGACCATTGGTCCAGCTAGCCCAATATTGCCTACTGACAGTGCCTCTCCTGGAGATGCTGAGGATTGAACCAGGGACCATCTGCACACAAAGCAGTTGCTGTAACCACTGAGCCACAATCTGTCCGACCCCTGACCCCCCGTTCAATTTGGTTATGTTCTTGATTCCGCTCTCAGTTCCAGTGGGAAACCAATAGGCTTGTCCAAAAGGCACCTGCATCCCCAATATCCTGCAGCCCAATGGGGGTCCTCAGCAGATGAGTCAACACCGCAAGGTTTCCCCAAATGCTGACTTTTAAGAAAACCCATAAATATACTGGTCAAAACAGCAACCATCAGTGGGATTTGTTCTGTCCCCTCTGCCGTCTGAGTGAGCGATCAGCGTTTGAGGCACACAGAAAAGCAAACACGTGTTTTTCTCCCGAGTAAGCAGTATCCTCCCTTTTCCACCCAGATCAAAGCCATCCCTGTCCCCAACAGCCTCTCCTTGGGGCTGTTCTGCTACTCCACCCTCCTCTCTCCCTCTCCCAGATAAGGCTCAACGGCGTCTACAGGTTGCACCACTCTTGCTTCAGGCGTAACCTTTCTCCCCACCCCTCACCGAAGCTCTCAAGAGGGCCTCAGATTTCCGAAGAGCCAGAGAGAAGTTGCCTAGCGTGCACCAACCTGCTCTCTGTACGCTTTGCTTCGACTTGCGCGTTTTGGGGATCTCCGGTTCCCCTCCTATGGCATGCCAGCAAACAGGTTCTGGATGCCACATCCCCACCCCCCTCCCTATCGCCCTGGGAAGCAAAGACAAAATCGAAAACTAAAGACCAGAACCACGAAAGGCAGGCATAAAAGTGAACTTTTATTGGGAGAGAATACTGTAGCAAACCACCTCAGTAACACCACAATAACAAGAGGCCCTCATGAGATTGCTATTCTTAACCCACTCCGAAGAGTTGCCCACCCTAGCCGCCCACGGAGTACCCACCACCGCCATCTTCTTACAACGACAGGATGCCCAGAGTGAGAAAACCCTGCAGAATAAAAAGCATTGTTGGAAGCACAGGCGACCACTCTGGTTTTAACTCGGCTCAGCTCCAATTTTGGTACCGTTGCCCACGCAAAACGACATTTAAGTTCTCCGGCTGTTGGTTGTATTTTTATTTTTGTGAATAGTTAAAATACTGAAACAATATATACCTATATATCTATATAATATATATATCTCAGTCCTCCGTGACAAGTCAAGAAGAGCCTTGTGTTAACCGAGTGCTGCACCAGACTCAAGAGTTTATACGAAGAGAGGCGCTCCAGGCTGCAGCGGGGTTCACCTACCAAGAAGAACAGGGCCCAGCGGGGACACAGGTAACCCCAAAGCTGCCACGCGAGGAGGGTCAGGTAAACGCTCGAGTCCCATGCATATGAATCAGTCCCTCTTTTGCTGTCTAAATCCCAGCCGGAACTTTCAGGAGCTGGAGACACATCTTATAAAAATAGGGTGGTTTGGGAAAGGGAGGAAAAAAAGAGAGATTGAGAGGGAGATGAGGAGTTACCGTCGTTCTGCGGTCTGAAAAGTTCAGTTCTTTGGCTCTTCGCCAGCTTCTCCCCCTTCTTCTCCTGCACATTCAGCGGTCCATAATGTGAGGTTGTCCCTGAGAAGCTGCATGATGAGGGTGCTGTCTTTGTAGGAGTCTTCGCTGAGCGTGTGGAGGTCCCCCATGGCTTCATCGAAGGTAGTCTTGGCCAGCTTGATGGCTTCTTCTGGGGCGTTGGCGATCTCATAGTGGAAGACCGAGAAGTTGAGGGCCAGGCCCAAGCGGATGGGGTTTGTGGGCTGCATCTCCTTCTTGCTGATGTCCATTGCTTCTTGGTAGGCTTTCCGAGCGTTGTCAATGATCTGCTTGCGGTCATCGCCAGTGGCCACTTCGGCCAGGTAGCGGAAATAGTCGCCTTTCATCTTCAAGTAGAAAACCTTGCTCTCCGGGTCACTGGCTTTCTGGATGAGATGCTTATCCAGCAGACCCAGGACGACATTGCAAACGCTCTTCAGCTCCTTCTCAATCTTCTCCCGGTATTCGTTGACCAGCTGAGCTTTGTCATCTCCTTCCTCAGTCTTGTGTTCAATGCTGGAGACGACCCTCCAGGCGGACCTCTGGCAGCCGACCACGTTCTTGTAGGCGACAGAGAGGAGGTTGCGTTCCTCGTTCGAGAGCTCGGCTCCATCCTCCACCACGGCCTTCATGAAGTCCGCCATGTCCTCGTAACGCTCTGCCTGTTCAGCCAGCTTGGCTTTCTGCACTTGGTGGTTCCTGGTCATCGTGGGGGCTGTGGAAGGGAACGCTGGGCGAGGAGGCCGGCTTGGAGAGGGATCAGGCAGCTGCTGGGAGAGCCGTCAGAGTCTCTGCTGAGTTCAGCCACTGGGATCGGCTTTTGGCTAGGCGTCTCAGCCCGGAGCGAGAACAAGGCGTGGTGAAGCAGCTCTCAATGAACCCTTCCCCCACTTCCTTTCGTGCAGCCGCTCCTTAAAAGGAAAGCTGCCGTGATTCACCTTGGAGCAAGAGAGTGAATGAATGCGTACCTGCTAAGGGTGAGGAAACGCAGCCTGCTCCGAGACCTCTTGGGCAAGAGACCACTTGTCCTAGCAAAGGCTTTAGCAGGGGAAAAAGGATGAGCCACAGGGCAGGAGCTCAAATAAAGCATTCCTGTTTCCCTCCAGGGGGCAGTGCACATACTCTAAGCTGACCCCAACGCTGGCCCTGTTCTCATCTCCAACTCCCATCAGCACGGTCAATGGTCAGGAATGCTGGAGCTCATAGTCCAGCACATCTGGAGGACACCAGGTTGGGGAAGGCTGCAATATACCTTTCCTTCTTCCTCATTTTCAAACTTCCATATGCCGTAGTTCGGCGAACCTCAGACTTTGTGAAATATCACCCAGCCTTGTAAACTTGGGTCCGGGTTATACAGCCAGAGGTCAAGCTTTTCCTGGAATGTACCACGGCAGAGTAGAGGGGTGGCATGTTTGAAAGCTTTGCCTTTTAAAAATAAAGTAATTAAAATCCTGCAGATAGTAAACTTGCATGTCAGGGAGAAAAGTTCAGCTGGGCTAGTTTGGAGTGGGTGGGGAGAAAAGATAATCAAATTTGGGAAGGGAGGAACCATATACAGACTGAAGTGGTACTACAAAAAGAGAACCCCAAGAGAAAATAACCGAAACAGTGTGTTGCCAGTGGGGCACTCATTTGGCAGCGTATGGTAGGTTATAAATCAGGTTTTGCTATTTTATTTGGTGTGTGTGTGTGTGTGTGTGTGTGTGTATGTAGAATACTGAACTTTTAAGGTTTTCACCCTTTTTAAATTGCCCAGAGAGTTTTGGCTAATGGCCAGTATAGAAATGAAATAAATAAAATGAAACGAAATCCCATCACCGCCTATCAGAACACGTGGGTCGAGGCCAATGGATATTAAAATACTATTTTAATAGGAGCACTCACCCCGTTCTCCTTATCCCAGTCAGTGGCACAGATAGGGCTGGACGTTAAGGCCAAAATCTGGGCCCCTGCAGCCAAGGGAAACACCTAATCACTACCTAGGGAGTAGCAAGTGACGAGGGCCGCAGAAGACGCAAACTCTATTTTATCTCTGTCGTCATGATGGTGCTATGATTTAAGTGAGTTTAAAATGCAAATCTGCACAGGCTCGAAGTATTTTTTGTTTTAAATCAGGATTGTCAGATATATCAGGAACGTAGAAGCAGTTGTAAAGCATGTGTGGTGTAGTGGTTAGAGTGTTGGACTGGGAGTCGGGAGATCCAGGTTCTAGTCCCCACTTGGCCATGGAAGCTCACTGGGTGACTTTGGGCCAGTCACAAACTCTCAGCTCAACCTACCTCGCAGGGTTGTTGTTGTGAGGATGAAATGGAGAGGAGGAGTAACATTATATATGCCAACTTGGGTTCCTTGGAGGAAAAAAGGTGGGATATAAATGTAATAAATAAATAATAATGGAATGGTGGCTGGGCGGGACACCACACACACACACACACACACACAAATGTTAGTTGTGTGTCTTCCGAATGAATAATACACATGGTCATTTAAAGATGCTCACCATAAGACCATCAAATCCAGGGTCTAATAATACCTAGTTGCACCTCTGATCTCGGTTGCCCCCGCCTTCGCCCCATGCAGTTGTTCCTGATAGTGAACCACCAGATAGGAGCTGGCAATCTACTTCTTCCCAGAAGGAGGGTCCCAGAGAACTGCAGAGGTTTGCTGGGTCAGGCCATCATTAGTTTCTGACGATGAGCAGCCAGTTGCTTCTGGAATCTCCAGTCAAGGGTTGGAGGCAATAGATCTACCCTGTTGTCTGTCCCTGGTATCTGGCACTAAAAGGTACGCTGCCTCTGAACAAGAAGGCTTCACTTAACTGTCGTGGCTAATAGTCATTGATGGGCTTTTAAAAATATATTCGTTACATTTCCAATTCGCTCGATAACGAACGTTTAGACAAATTCACGGAAGGTAAGTCTAGCGATGGCTATTAATAGGTATACTTGAGGAGTTCATTGGAGCTCCACTTTTAAACAAGCTGAACTGATTCACACATCCAGGCCTAACACGCAAGTCAGAATGGAGATACCCTTTGGCTTTCGCATTTTTCCGAATTTTGTGACAGTTCTCAGATAAAAAAAAAATGTCCCAAATGTATATAAAATGTGTGTTTTAGGTAAAAATGCATACAGATGGGCCCCCTCCATTGATGAAATACCCATCCCAAGGCAAAGACCTTTCTTTTCTCCCAGGGATTTTAGAGGCCAAGTTTTTAGATCTTATAGCTTTTCTTAGATATGTCTCTGCATGTATATATTTCTGTGCTATTTGTCATTTGTACTGCATTTTATTCTTTTAACTATTTGTTACGCATGTTATCCTTTTGACTTTGTAATCTGCTGAGTGAATGTTTGTTATTAGGCAATTTAAAAAAACTACTTAGGATAAAACGCATGTCTCAGGATAACATGCAAACGAAAAGGCAACTTAGGATAAAATGCATATAAATCTGTGCATGCGATGGAACACAAGAAGATCATCAATAGAGCCATCTGGAATTGTACGGGCTCAAGAGCACTGAGCTTGTTAGCAGCAGTCTGACTTTAAAAAGTTTCCAAAATGCACTTCCCACACCTAACAATTACTTTACTGTTTGACTGGGAGAATCGGACTTGTCTTTTGAGAGATGTGTGCAGATCTGTTCACACTTGATGATTGCAGTCTTGAGTGATGATTTGCGTATGTGAAACGGCCACGCTAGAAAAACATCACAGACAAGTTCTCCCATTTCCTCTTTTTTTTGGCAATTCAAAAAGTTGACTTCTTTCTCTCTTTCCCCTCCCAGATCCGAACAGAATTCCAGGATCAACCAGTAACTTTCCACCTGGATTTCTTTCTTGTTTATACACACACATACACATGCCCTACAAAGAGGCTTTAAGAAACATTTCCAGTATACACTCTCGTCTGTTCTTCGCCATTCTCCGCGTCAGCCCGCATGGAGCTATCGAGACGGTTCTCTCTCTCAAAACTAAACCTGTTCCCACTTGTCAAGGGAAGACTTTTCCTTTCTTCTGACGCTGCCAAAATGAAGAGAGGGCGTGGGGTGGAGAAAGAGCCCCAGCTTGATGACAAATTCCTTGCACCGCAGAGTGCTCTGGGGGCCTTGGGTGATACATCCCAGGTTAGCCATGGGATGGGACGGGCGGGGCTGGTAACTCAGTCGCCCCAGTTAAGAGAGTGAATTGTTCCATCAGGGTGACTCATGGCTAATCTACGCAAGTGATGTGTGAGCAAAACTCCTTCGTGGTGTCTTAATCCAATGACACAGACCGGCACTTGGAGACTTTCTTTTCAACTGCAGAGACCAGGTGGGAGGAGGCGATGCCTACGGCAGTGGAAAAAAAGAAGCCAGGAGAACCAAAGCATGCCTGGACACCTTCAAGGACCTTTCCAGAACTATAGCAGGGATGTTGAGTTGAATAGAACCACAGAGGCAAAAGTGGCTTTCCGGCTATCTAGTCCAACCACACACACACACACACACACACACACACACACACACACACTAATGCAAGAAATGTAGAGCTAGAGAATTCCCGACAGAGGGCTGTCTAACTTCTGCTTGAAGAGCTCCAGCAAGAGAGCTCTCCACACTAATTGCTTCCATGGTTGAACTGCTCTGGAGAGGTCTCCTAATGACCAACTGGAATCTACACTCCTCTAACGTAAGCCCATCAGATCAAGTCCTGCCTTCCATAACAGCCCTGCAGGCATTTCAAGAGCAATGTATTCTTGAGGGCCACTCCCTTCTCCAGACCAAGATCTAGCATCTAGACATTGGCAGACATTGACTGGCAATAGATTCAGGACAGGCAAGGGCCCTTCTTCACACAGCACATGATTAATTGCTGGAACTCACTGCCACAAGATGTGGTGGTGACCACTGGCTTAGATGGATTTAAAAGGAGATTGGACAAATTTATGGAGGATGCCTATTGGCCATGATGGCTATACAGAGACTCCATGTTCAGGGTCACTGAATACCAATCAGTGGGGTACAACAGCAAAAGAGGGCTATTGCCCCCAGGTCCTTCTTGTGGATTTCCCAGGGGGCACCTGGCTGGCCACTACATGATGGATTAGATGGACCTTTGTTCTGATCAAGCAGGACTCTTACGTTCCTAATGTTTGGATTAATTGACACCCTGACGCACACGTGTTCAGGCATTATAGTTAAATTGACATGATGTACTACTAAAATCTTCCACAGTTGTAGAGTATCTGTTCTCCATTTCCATTGCAGTTACTTGAACTTTTCAGGCTTGTCTTTTCAGCATATGGTGGAAACATGGGTTGCCTCTTCAGCATGTGATGGAAACTAAACCTCTGGTCCTTCAGCAGTTTCCTCCATTCGTTTCACTGTGGCCTTGGGGAGCATCTGAAAATGTACCAGGGACAACTGATGGTCCCTGGATCACAGTTCAAGAACCACTGCTCTAAAATGGATAACACTGTTCCTACAATGTGTTGTATGTGAAGACCTCTCAGGAACTTCACCTAGTACAAAATACAACTGCTGGGCTACTAAATAGAATCTGCCATAGGGAATGTATCTTACACGCATGCAAAAAGCTTCACTGGCTGCTGGTTAATTTCTGGGCAGAATTCAAAGTGTGGGTAGTTCATTATTAAGTCCTAAAAAGCTTGAGACCGTCTCTTGTGAATCTGCTTGAATCTCAACACTCTTAAATTGGAGGCGTTCCTCTTGAACCCCTCGCCATGGCATTAGGTGGGTGGCGACTGGAGAAGAGGGGCTTCTTGGTCGTGGCGCCCTGTCTATGGAATGTTTTCCCCAGAGGAGTTTGTCTGGTGCCAATTTTGATGTCATTTCATTACCAGGCAAAGACTTCATTTCCCCAGGCTTTCCAAGATGTAGTGTAAATATACTTTTAATGGTGATATTATTTACAAAATAGATAAATATTGGGCACATGGACCACTAGTTGGGAATCCCCTAATTTATAGGATGGCAAATGCACAGTTGTTTGGGGAGGAAGCATAGCCCAATGCTAGAGCAGCTACTTTGCATGCAGAGGGCCCGATTCAATCCCTTGTATCTCGCATTAGAAACGTAGCAGCAGATGATGGGGGAAATCTGCCTGAGACCTTGCAATGTCACTTCTAGTCCCAGTAGACAATATCGGTGTAGATGGGCCAAGGGTCTGGCTCAGTCAAGGCCAAATGAAGATGTGGCCTCTCAGGATTGCAGCCCGGGGACCACTGGTGCTCTAGGCCCACCTCCAAACTATCGTGCCTGAGTCAGTTCTTACAGCACAGTATATTATTTCTGCCACGTCTTGAATATAAGAAGATCAGACCGAGGGTGCGCATGAGAAACCCACAAGCAGAGCATGAATGCAACAGCACCCTCCCAGCAACTGGTGTACATAGGCACACGGCCTCTGATACTCGAGGTAACATATAGCCATCAGGACTAGTAGCCATCGACAGCCTTCTCCTCCGTGATGTGCTCTCCTGTTGCTTCATTTGTTGCTCATGTACACAAAAAGCTTAGGTTGTGTGGACATCAGGTGAGGGGCCAAGGAAGCCACTGGATGTCAGGAACAGGACCAGCAGCGCACCTCCTGTCACTTGATGACACCCTTTCAGCCAAAGGGACTGAAGCGTTTTTGCTTCCAGGAAAGCGTGGGAAATGATCTTCCACTAAGAAAGCCTTCCACAACCTGGTGTCCTCCAGTTTGTTTGTTTTTTAACTGCAAGTCCCATCACCTTAACCAGCATAGTCAATGTCTGGGGATGATAAGTGTTGTAGTTCAATCAATCTGAAGTGTATTAAGTTGGGGAAGGCTGCACTAAGATATGTAGCATGTTCTTTTCCTTGCCGTTTTTGTACACAAGATAGTTTCAACTCTGCGTGTAGTGTGCGCAAATTTAATGTGCTTGGACTCAGAGCGGGAGGCAAAATTGCCCCCTCAGTACATCTTGCCAGCCCAGGGCCCATTATAGCCTTGATCTGGACTCTGTATTAAGCAGCTTCATATACGGTTTTGCAAATTCCAGGCTTTTCTGCTCAAATAAGTCGTTCTGTTTCAAGGGTAAGGCAGTTTCCCCAGTACTCAAATCACAAAAAAATAGAATTGCTGGGGGGAAATGTGCATTCTTTCCCCAACTAGCAAAACCACTGGGACTTGGAACAGGGTGTGAAAAATGGTTGCACAACTTAACACCAGCACCAAACTTTGATTTCTTGATTGTACAATGCCTTTTTATAGAAAAAGTGGCCTAGAAATGTGACAAAAAGGAATGTCACAGGAAAACAAATTAAGTATTTGGGACTCTAATCAGCTGCCAGATTCTGCACTTAAGATATGAGCTTGAGCTACAGTTGCAACCTCTTCACATTCCTGTAGGTTCTCAAGGGAGTGTCTTGTATCTCATTGCAGAATCACAGTACATTTAATTATATGCTCGCGTAGCACTTTTGAACGACAAAGGAGAGCTTAGGCTACCATTAGCAATGGCACTGCATTATGCATCAAACATTTCCCCTTCAAAGTTCTTGGAAAGTAAAATTAGATATTGGGTGATCCTGTGCATGCGCAGTCACGGCGCCGTGAAAACTACGTGCCCAAAGCCGGCTGCTTCACAAGCATATGTGCAAAAGGTCTTTAGTGTTAAAACCCCCTCATTTTCACTCTAACTTACTGATGGCTGTGCTGTAAACAAGGAAGCCAACTGCTTTGTAAAACTCCAAAGTTCTTTCTGTTTATCCTTTACTCTTGCTCAGGAGTGGGGAACGTCTTTCAGACCTAGGCCCAAATTCCCAGGGGGCAATACAGCATAACAACCTACCCCAACTTGGTGCCCTCTATACGCATTGGATTACAACTCCCATCACTCCCAGCCAAGATGGACAAGTCATGCTGGCCGCCAGGGATGATAGGAGGTCCAGTCCCAAGACGTCTGGAATGCACCAGGCTGAGGTAGGCTGCAATATAAGGTGTGCATGGATGTGGCACCGTCCGTGCTGATATACTAACTTTACGAGCTTGGTGATGGCCCCGTTGTGGGATGCCATACCCAGAGAGGCCTGTCTGGCACCTTCTTTATGGACATTTTGGCACCACTGGATAAAGATGTTTTTATTCTCACTGGCCTTTTGAAATACGTGATTTTAAAGGTTTTGCATGTAATCTACTGTTTACATTTCCTGCATTTTTTAGCTGTGTTAGGAAACTTGATTACATCTCTCTCCGTTGATAATGCCTTTCCATGCTGCAATTTGGTAATTTTACAATATTGTATTCAAATAGTGTTCTTTGCTATTTTATGTTCGTGAGCTGCCCAGGGAACAGTGCTATTTGGTGGGCTAAATAAAGAAATGAAACTGGGCGAAAACTCTCGGAAAACAGACAAGTGTTTTCTGAACGCTCGCCCAAAAAAACTTAATAGTTGTTGAGCGAATTCCAAATTGAGCAGAGGAGTTTGCCCTTCACTGGTTTGCATAGCTGTGCCTGGCATTCCAGTCACTGGCATACCTGCTGGCATCAAGAAATAGTCACAGCACATATACTTAAATTACGGAATTTGCTACCACAAGATGTAGTGATGGCCACCAATTGGGATGGCTTTAAAAAGGGGTTAGATAAATTCCTGGAGGCGAAGGCTATCAATGGCTACTAGCCTTGATGACTATCTGCTACCTCCATTATCAGAGGCAGTAAGTCTATGTGCTCCAGTTGTGGGTTCCTGGTCAACCACTGATTGGCCACTGTGTGAATAGAGTGTTGAACTAGACGGACCATTGGTCTGATCCAGTATGGCTCTTCTTATATACAAGATGGCCATCACTGGATCAGACCACAAATCCATCTCAACGTCATCCTTTCAATAGTGACCAAACTGCTGCCACTAGAAAGCCTAGAAAACGGGCCCACCATCAGGTCTGCCAACTCTGTAGCTGGAGGTTCCGTCTTATCATAGCCATTAGCCATGTCCACATCAGAGCACACTTAAGCATTTGTAGAGTTCTTTCAAGCATTGAAAGACTATGTAAGAGCAATAAAGTCAATATTATTACCACTTGTTGAAGGTGAACCCTAACAGCTCTCTGAGGTTTCAGACAGAGGTTAGGGTTAGAGACGACAAGGATTAAACCTAGACTTTTTGCATGCAAAAGTCCCATTTGAACAGAGTGGGAGACCTAGAGCCACGCATGGCGTCGGCATCCAACAGCCTTCCCCAACCCGGCACCTTCCAGATGCTTTGGACTGTGACTCCTATCAGCCCAGGCCAGCATGGCCAATGGTCAGAAATGATGGGGAATCCAGAATATCTGGAGGGTACTGGATTGGGAAAGCTTGCATACAACATCCTGATGCAGCTGCCAGAGTTGCCATTTTAATTTTCCACAGTGTTCCCAATTGCTCATTGCTAAACTGTGGCATAGTGACAAATGTAAATTGCAGCTCTAAGTCACTGATTGCAACGCTGTTGCCTGCCGTGGCCCATCAAACGAGGGGATGCATTAGAGGGTTCATTACTAGAGGGTTCAAACCTTGAGCCATATCTGCCTAGAAGGCACCCAGCATCTCCGGCAACCAAATGCTGTGGCCAGTAGAAATGATCAAAACTTGGTAGTAAGGAACAGTGGAAAGCTTGGTTGCCACTACCGGTCTTGTAAACGGCCCCGATAAGCTTCCAAGGCAGACCAGTCTCCCATGGGACACCATCTAAATACTTGTGCCTTTAGGTGCTTCCAGACAGAGGCTCTTTGGGCGACCAATCCAAAGACATTGTGCAGCTATTCCATCCTTCCCTCAATGGATTTTTTTGTGGAGCAAAAAAAGACGGGAAGAAATGGTGCAGGAAGACAGAAGTGTTGTAAGTGGATGATGCTACCCCGTAACATTCTGGGAATTACATAATCCAAGCATTGTCTGGAAGCACCTTTTGTCTCACCTGTTTGTTTGTTTGTTTGTTTTTACCATCTGAAGCCAAATTGAGTGTTAGAGTTATTTAGAAAGTCTCTTCTTGGGAAATCCAGGTAAGGCCATTTAGATCACCCTATTGGTCTGGCTCTCCATCTCTATTTCCCCTTTGTCCTGGAGAACTAGAATTGTGCTCAGCACAGGGGCAGGAATTCCTGCCGTCTTGCTTTGCATGACATAAGGAACATAGCCCAGCAGCTCTCCAAGGACTCAGGCAGAGGTCTCTCATTACCTATCTTCTCATCTTTTTAACTAGATATGAAGGATTGAACCTGTGTCCTTCTGCATGCAAAGGAGTTGCTCTACCAGTATGCAGTGGGCCCTCCCCTGAAGAGAACATTCTGCAAGGAACTATGGTTGGAAACTATAGTTGATGAGGATTCACTGGAGGTTTTGGCTGGGACTAGTTCTGCCCCATTGCTCGGAGCAGGGTCCCGCCAGCACAGCCCTGACAAAATCCCCCTAAATTCTGCAAACACTGAATCTGTCTAATTGCTTATTTTGTGTAATTCATTCTGTTCATTGGGAGAGGCCAAGAGACCCCTGTACGAGGGCCCAAACTAGATGAGACGCCATCCGGTTAGCAATTATATGAAAGACTTCAAAAAAGTAAATAGCAGATATGATCCATGAATAGGAACTTCCTCCTATCCCCGCACCCAATGCAAATAGGAACTGATCCAGATTGAGACTGCAGCACGGGGCAAAGGGTAAAGCTCCTTTACCCCCCATGCCAGGTCCCAGTCTGGGTGCTGAGCATTAATACTTCTAAGCCAACTTTCCAGCGTTAAGGGCTAAACAGTTGGCAGTTCATAAGAACTGTGAAAAAGTGAACCCTATCCAAGATTTCAGGAGCGCACGCTGACATTCCACACACGCAGAGCCCCGTTTGTTGCATTCCAGCATCAGAAGCGAAAGGGAAAATGATCGCTACAGGCACAGGTGAACACAAAGAGGATGGTTCCATTGATTTAGCACAGAAACCAGACAGTCATGGAGTAGGAGAGGAGAAATTTTATTGTTACAAAAGTGAAAGGCATATATGGATTTCAAACCCTACGTAACTACAGTTAAGGGGGCCCAAAGGATTGGTTTTGTTCTATATTTAGGGCCTCTGGACAATCTCCCTGTTTTCTGCTCTGCTCCTTGACCCCTACAGTAGGTGAGGCAAGGGCGGAATTCTGAATGGGAACAGTTAAACACTATAGTATACTGCTGTTAATTGTTTTGGGGGAGGTGGGATGAAAGGGAGAAATCTAGAACAATCCTAAAAAAACCCAAGCTAACTTATTAGCAAGTTAAGTGTTGAAAAGTACAAACTCCAAACTAACTACACCCAGGGTTTGTGCATATTCCCTCTTCGGACAGAGTTCGAAAAAGCAGCTCAGGTTTTTAATCCACAACCTCTGAAAGATCCTGCTTTGCAGGCTGTAGTAGCTGCACTTGTGCATTTCAGCAGGCTGGGATTGTGTACTGATGTGACCAGGCCCCCCCTATTCTCCCATGGTAGCCCAGGACAGACTCAGGCACAGCAGTCTAGGTTTGCTCGAGAAAAGCAAACAAAACCATGAACATTCTGCCCCAGGGAAAGCTAAATTGTGCAGCTTGTATAAATAATGCAAGTTGACTTACTTTACATGATGCATTTCATAAATTTGCATAATTCTGATTTTGCCAGTGATCGAGGGAGGTATGTAGAGCACTTAATCTCCCTAAATCTGGGTACACCACCCCTCTGGCTTCTGAGATTTCCATATAAACTGCACATGCTTGACAGCGTATCTTCATATCTATACATTTTAGACCTGGCTTAAAAAAATCTTTTGAAGATTTACAGGATATCGAATTCTGCATCCATTACCACATTGTGTTTTTACCACATGCACAACACACACACACACACACACACACACACACAGAGCCCAGCGTTGGCTCATGGTTCTAGTGCATCATATGGTAATTAAACAGATGCATACTTTAACCAATTGCACCAAGTAGGAATACTTTAAACACTAGTGCAAACACAGCCTTAATGGAGCCTGCTCTGCTGCGGCTACAGACACACCGATTCCTGACGACACACGTGGTTTGGGGTTGAGGGAAGCAGAGGTGTCTTACACTAGCATATCCAATCACCTAGATAACTAAAGACATCTTCCAGGAACTTTGAAGCCTTGAGACATCTTTGCTGCAAAATAAGGCTAGATATAGGAATCCTCTCATGGCCTTGGTGTGCTTAAATGCGGGAGTCTATTTCCCCACCCTACCCCCAGATACAGGTGTCAATAGGAATGCCTGTTATTGCCCTAGCAGCAGGTGGCTTGTATGGCTTTAAGCTTCGAACCCTACAGACGGCAGGAGCACCTCCAGGCCTCGAGGATTTGGAATAGCTTTTTCCTTGTGCATGGTGGCATCTCCCTATGCTTGCCGTGAAGTGGGAAGAGATGCAGCAATATAAAAACTACATAGCCCTGGAGGGTAGAGAGGCACAGGTGGTGGCAATGGCTGTACTTTCAGATATTGGACAGGGCCTCTTGGGTTCGCCTTGGGTTTTGCCACGAGGCGCAGAGGGTCCTCAAAAGCTCTTTTGTGCCCCGGACACACTGGATGTTCCCAAGCAGTGCAAGGGGAGAAAAAAAGGAAGAGAAAAGAAGTGGATTAGTAAAAAGGAAACACCAAAGGCAGAAAGGTTAAAGGGATAGCGCCTGCAAGGAAGCTAGAGAAGAGGAAGGAATAGATAATGGGAAATTAGTGCAATTTGGGGAAAACTGGAATGGGTGCCGTTTTGGTAAGGATCACTTTTCATTATGAAAGACTTGGGAGAGGAGAGATGTCGGGAGAGGGAGCTATCAGGTACATCAGACCAAAACAGAGAGGAATTTCAAAGCAAGCTTGATTAGGTAGGAGGAAAGCAAAAACAACAACAAAAAGATGGTTCCTGAAGAATGCCTCACCTGGGTATGCAAGAGTAGGAGAGGGACAGACAAGAAAAGAATTCCTTCTCATGATGTCTATCTAGCAAGATACAAGCAGAGGCCAAGTGTGTTGGTTACCTCCCAAGCCCTTTAATTCATGACTTCCTTTGGCAGCCATTTGAACTACAGCTTCTGTGGCCACATCAGAGGTGGGAAGAAATGTCCTGAAGCTCTCGGTGGATTTTAAAACTAGAATTGGGGCGGCGAAGGACAATCTAATGGACCCCATCAATTCAGACGTGCAGAGAGCCAACTTTCTTTGTCAGGTCCTGAGCACTTGGGCCACGGGGAAACACAAGGAATCAAGCTGCATTTTGCTTGGAATGGGGTCTGCCTCCGATCCACCCCTCTGGTTTACCCCTGGGAGAAAATATAGGCAGAAGGCTGGAAACTCCAACCCAGCACTTAATTCTTCCCTTGCTCTGCCCTGCCCAGCACTTCAGCAAGGAGACTGCCATCACTGCTACCTGTTCAGCCATAACAGAGACAGATGGCTTTATCAGCTAACAGAACCCTTATTTTTATTTTATTTTTTTATTTTATTTATTTATTTGTTTCATTTCTAACCCGCCTCTCCATCTAGATCGAGGCGGGGAACAACACTAAATATAAATATAAAAACAATAAAATAGATAAACCATTAAAACAGATAAAAACAAATACATTATTAAAAACATCTTATTGCCTCAGTTGCGCCTCCCTTTGGTTTAGGGTGACCAGATAAAATCCAGGTCAGGGCTCATGTAACTTTAAGAGTTGTAGAGAAAAGGGAATTTCAGCCAGTGTCATTTGTATGCAATCAGTTCCTGGTGAAATTCCCTCTTCATCACAACAGTTAAAGGTGCAGGCTCTATACTAGAGTGACCAGATACAAAAGAAGGCAGGGCCCCTGCAACTTTAACTGTTGTGATGAAGAGGGAATTTCACCAGGAACTAATTGCATACAAATGACACTGGCTGAAATTCCCTTTTCTCTACAACTTTTAAAGTTACATGAGCCCTGACCTGGATTTATCTGGTCACCCTACTTTGGTTGCTCTCGCCATGGGCCAGAGAGTAGCAACAGCTTCTCCCTGATAGAGCATTGGGGGCAGTTGGGGGGGGGAGGGGAGAAATGAGGAAAAGAAAGAGCAAGGTATTAGAAAATTTCTCCAGATTTGTTTTTGTTGATATGGGAAAAAGGAGAGAGAAGGGAAAGGGTAGAAGCAGGCCTGATTACATGCATTTCCCCATCAAGGGTAACATACAAACTAACCCCCAAACGTCTTAAAACTTTTAACCAGCTTTGTCAGGAAGCAGTTGCAACAACTTCTCCTGGAGGCTGGGTGAAAGTAGCACTTTGAGCCAAATAAACATTAAAATATCACTGTTTACGAGTTGCAGGTCTGCCAGATTTGTCTCTTATTCCAGAATGTTAACATTTTTAGCCCATCTCAAAACCTCAAGGCAGATAGCATCCGTTTCGTTTGTAATGCAAGCGTTCAGAACTTCCCAACACAAGACAACGGAACTTTCATACATTGTTCTTCTCTTTCGGAACAGACTCCAAATGGGATTTGGATGTGGAGGGGAACCAAACGGAAAGCACTGACAATAGTTAGTCGCTGGAACATCTACACACCTAATTCAACATTGTCATTCAACAAATAAAGCGTCTCGATAATTACTTACCAGCAATACATACACGTACACATGAGAAAGGATTACGTCTCATTTTGGGGAAAATGAGATGGCAACAAAATGAGAACCAGAGAGGGTGGAGGCAGCAGCCATTCAACAGCAGAGCCAAGTTGGCACATTAGGTCCTGGGTTTACACAAGAGTTCAGGGCATGGACACCCTGTGCATTAACTGGGGTTTCATCTTGAGAGCTTTGCTTGCTGTGATGGTGAAGGGGCTGGGCTGGGAACCAGGAAGCCCCAATTCAAACGTCACCTCAGCCTATTAGGCAAACCACTCAAGGCCAGCTGAAGTTATGGCTACTCTGAAACAAAGTGTGTCAATTGACAAGGACTTCAGCTCTCAGCATTCCTGACCACTGGCCATGCTGGCACAGGACTTCTGGGAGTTGAAGTCCCAAACATCTGAAGATCTACCTTCTGCCCACTTCTGCGGTAAGGAATACTGAGATAATGCGAAGAATCTCAAATATTCCAAGGGTGCAATCCTATGCACGTTTAGACAGAAAAAAAGCCCTACAAGTCCCAGCATTGCCCAGGAAGCCATGCTGGGAGTTGTATGACTTTTTTCCTGCTTAAACATGGGTAGGATTGTGCCCTACAGCACTATATAAATGCAGAGTGCTGATCTAGTAGGGCAGATGCCTTCTGCCCTATGCTGCACCTCAACTAACAATGGTGATAAAACACAGCGTCCCTCTATTACAAAACGGGAGCAAGTGGTTGGTCCTGGGCAGCAACGCTTCATCTTTGTTCTGTATTCCAAATCAAAACGTACCATAACAGCCATCTGCTACTAGGCTTTAGAAATTAACTACTCAGTAGCTGAAATGGGGCACTCAGGCATCTTCATTTGGTACAACCATTATTCTACCCCTAGTTTGCAACTCAATTTGCACAGCCGAGAGATCACCTGGAGATTTCTATTCTATTTCCTATTATTTCATGGTAAACCCTGGTGCATGGGAAGCCATTTTCAACAGGCATTCTCACTTTTCAATCCTCCAAGCAATCACGGAGAAAGCGGATAGACCCATAACCTAAAACTATGAATCCATATCTTGCCTGCCTGGATACAAAATGCCCCCATGTAATGATAGTTTTAACACCACAGGTCCTGTCACCTTTTGGGGATGCGACAGTGGAAGCCACTATGAACTTTGCTCAAAACCCTCCCCACCTGCAGGCTACCTTGTTACCCACAGGCCTCATAGCTCTTCACAAGGCTTAAGCTACCGGTGGAATGGTTTGTAGGCACACAACAACAGCCACACAGACTGGAGGGGGTAGATGGACTCCAGGCTTGAAGCAACTCATGCAGCAAGAATGGAATGATTCACTGGATGAGGGCGAGAAAAAAAAACCACGTTCTTACCAGCTAACCTTCAGAGAGCAGTACTAACCCATCCTGTGGGGAGGGGCTATCCCATCAGGCAGTGCAAGATATGGCAAAGTCCTGGCAAGCATCCTCCTGAAGAAGACACCAGAGATTATGCACCATGGCTGTCTCGGGGTTTGGGAAGTAGAATGGGAGTGGGGAGAGAGGTAAGAGCAGGAGTGCTGCCCATCAGCAGTGGAAAGTACTTTGGCCAGGGAGAGGCCAGCTTAAGTTATGGCAACTCTGAAACTCTCCACTACAAGTGATTTCAATTAATAGAGAGTAGGCTCCCCACCCCTTCCATAGATATCCCCCAACCACAGGGGATAATGCTCAGCAACTGCTTCTTATGCCTGCTGGGTTCTAGAATGGTCATGCAGGCGACAGCCCAAATTGGCAGATGTTCCTCCAATGAATTGCCCAAGCTTCTTGCCACAGAAAGTAACCAAAGAGCGGCCATCTTAATATAACAAAAGAAAATGCAAACACAAAATCCAAAGCAATTAGCATTTTAAAAAGTATTTTTTATTACAAAAGCAAATAACAAAGGGGACTCACTTCATCACCACAAGAGAGTTTCCCCACACAAAGGTAACACTGCTACAGTCCTTGCCCCCTCTCTCCTCACACAAACTTTAAGAATGCGATTGTGTGTTGAAGGATGGCCTGAAATTCCCCTTCAACAAGAAGAGCTGTCTTCCCTGATAAGTGGACGTGGCTACCCCTCTTAAAGAGTGGTCTACGATGGGCTTCAATTGGTGTGCCTGGTTTATATAAGCCAGGAACTATCTCTCCCTCCCTTCTCTTTATGTTCCTGGAAAGTTGTACAGGGGAAGGGGAATGAGTGGATTTCCAATTTATGAACACCCCCTGAAAGCAAAGCTGCAAACCTTTCTGCAAGTAATGCCATCGCTAAATGGGCCTCACTGGAAAGGTTACTTTTGGAAATGTACCATCCCAGATGAGATTGTTAATGCAGCTGTACTGGAAACAGCAGCTGTTCAAGAAGGCGATAGAAGAAAAAGAAAGAAATATTCTCATCATGGCTCCAAGGAACTTTCATAGCAGAAGTGGCACAGCAGTCTCTGCAGGCTCAACATCAAGGTTCAAGTCTGTTATTGTCAAGGGAATGCCCCCACCACATCCTTGGGTTTGGCACGTGCCTCATATATCAGCCAGCATACTGCTTAGAATTGCCTTTGTAACAGTGTCCCAGAGGCTAGAAAGAGGGCTATGGTTTAGAGTGTATGGGTGGGTGGGGGGTATATTTAGCAGGATAAGGGAACCCCAAGATCAGCAACACTCTAAGAGGTGTCAGTTAGCTTCAGTTCTGCACCACGAATAAGCCAAATTCTGCCCATCAGGATGCAGTCCAAAGGACGGAGGATCATGCATTCCAGCCAAAATATCTGATAGTTGGAAGCTGCTGTGATGTTTCTGAAGCCCATCAGAATGTCTTGGTATGGTGCTCTTAAGTGCAGATCCAAATTCTAGAAAGGGAGTGTTGATTATATGCACTTCTCTGTCCTTCTTGTAAGAATTCTGATTTGTCAGGCAAACAGACTGTGCAGCCAGCATATGCAAATCATCATAATAATATAAAATAAAACCAAACAGGCATAGAAACGCCTTGGATCTCTTGCAGGAGCTGCTTCAGCTCGGGGCATAGGTGCAAAGAGAGCTCAGAAATGCTCCTTCTATTGACACCACTCTTCTTAGAACGGAAAAAGAACAGTTCGGCTAACAAAGTGTGTGAGACTGGAAATGGTAATCACACACCCCCAAACGCACATACAAACAACAGAGGAAGGAATGGTGACCATTCTGTTTAACAGGGTTGGGTAAGTTGCTGCCCACCTTGGGGCAGCCTTACAAATCTCTCTCACAGTGACATTGTGTGTGATCAGTGGAAGAAGTCGGCCACGTGCTTGTTGCAACTGATGGCTTTCAAGAACATTCTGCTAAAGGGGGTGGTGCTACTCCAAACCACTGATGGATGTCACACATGGCACTGAAGAAGCAAAAGGAAAGACTCGACTTGTTCTTTCTCTGATCCCTAACTTACAGCTTTCAGGGCAAATTTCTGAGATAAGACCTCAATGATTCCAATTTTAAAAACCCTGTAATGTTCAAGCTTTCTTGATAATCTGCAGAAGTTGGGTAGAGAAGGCATACTCACACACTTAATTTGTTCCTTTGAGACTAGAGATCTTATTCTGTCTCTCACGAACTCTAGGTCAATAGGGATGAGGAAGATCAAGCCCCCATAAGTCCATATTTTCCTATGGGCTGGTAAAGTCCAGGAAATAATGGCTTACACAACCTTTAGTTTAATACAAAACATTGATACACGAATTCCTATGTTGTAAAAAAATAATTAAAAAAATCTATCCTGGTTCTAAACCCTTTGAACACAGGTTGTTGTATAGCAAAACCACTTTAAAAACCCTTAGAAAAATCTACAAAATGTGTGCAAAAATTCCCAGCAGCTTTTAATAAACACATTTCAAGTATTTAACATGTCTTTAGTCTTCCTAATTACGTTAAAGGCTCACACAACAGGATGGGAGGCACTGTAAGTCCAACAGGAAGGATCACAAGCCTTCCCTCTTCATATGATTGGTCAACAATCCAAGTGAACGGACTCAACTGCCTACAGAGAAATCAATTTGGTTTTGGATAATGCAGGAAGGTTTCTCTCTGGATTCCTCCTTGAACACAGCCTTTGGTCAACGTATCTCCTATGTACACATCTTCAACCCCAACAAGAATAGCCCTGCTACCTGTACATACCAGGTGACTATAACCCTCTTCTACTGACATCATTTAAGAAACTCATATAGGTTTGCTTAATTTTCTTCTAACTATTAAACAAATAACCTCACTGGGCTGTGTTCAGCTTGTTGTCATAGTCCTGATTCAACTGAAACAAAGGACAACTCAGGGTCAGTTCCCAGAGTGAGAAACCATTTTCTGCCACTGATCCAATAGATTCACTCATGATCCTTCCTAGGGATTTTCTACTCTATGCATCCCTCTAACTCCCACCAGTGGGAACAGGAGAGTCTTCCCAGGCAAAGTAGCTCAGCAAGCCACACTTGCTGCCAGGCAAGGAGTGCTGTGTCCTCAAAATGGTTCACCTCTCTGCCTTACAGCTTAGGCAAGCACCAATTATCCTTTGTGGTGCTCAGGCGGAGTGGCAGGAGGACAGACTAACATCGGACCTGTCCACTTTCACCAAAGAGCAAGTTTTAGGGAGACGATACCTCTGCTCCCCCAGTCCCTGCCCCCTGCCAGCTCCACATGCAAATTACTATGCTCTTTTCAACCAATCCCTGCCGCAGATCCTCCGAGAATAGATGGTTCTCAAGAGGATGGCATCTCCCAACCAGTGCCATTTTTGGCTCTAAGTTTCAACCCTCTTTTCTCCTGTGTGACAGTAGGGACCACTTAGAGGCTGAACTGCAACCGTCCTCAATGTTCAGATAAGTCCCACTGGGAAAAACACCAAACCAAATCAAAACCAACAAAGATACGATGGCATATGGTTGGAGTAGGAACTCTGGAGGCTCTGCCGCACAAGGCTGTCCTGCCTGAGCTCAGGAAATGTTAAATGGAGGAGAAGCACCACCAGCTGGAAGTAGACATAGGCACAGGACTATGTGTCAGCACTGCTAAGGGTTGGCTCATACCATGCTGGCATCAGATTTCATTCCAAAGGAAGGGATTTCACTCTTAGGAGTGGACGGGGTCTCAGCATCTGCCTGGATAAATCCTCTTCTGTCTATTAGACTACGCAGGGGGAGAAAGAAAAAACAAGCAAGGGAGTCAGACTGGTAATTACCAAGCCAAATGAGCAGCAAAATCCCTCTTTTTCACTTGTTTATGGATGAGGCGGGAATTCCAACCTGCACTTGGGTCACCAACATGAAACCAGGGGTACCATCTATTCTGGAGTCATGCACTGGGGGTACGAGAACATGTGGTATTAAAACACATATGAACCTTTGTAAAGCAAAATCTGTAGTCAGCATTTTAACATCAAGCAGGCCAGAAATATCAAATGGTCACAGCATTCCTCAGAGCAAGCCAAAAATGGGAACGCTCAGATATGTTTCTCCAGCCCCTCACGAAGGAGGTAAGAATCTAGCGCCCAGTAAACACAGCTCAACTGCCTCTTACACTTCGTTTGGATGATGCAGAGTTCCATACCATCCAAACCAAGCTACTTTTAAATTGCAGCTAAACGCTAAATCAGTTTTGTGCTGGCCAGATTCCCATCAGAAAGTAGAAACTTATTCCCCATTACAGTTTTAGATAGGGAGTCATATTGGGGTGTTACATATTTAAGACATGAACTGAGCAATCCAGAGTGACACTGGTATGAAAAGCAACAAGAGTATTGATTGGGTTTTTTTAAAAAAAAATGAACTGGAAGAATTCTAACTAGTCATTAGATCACAGGCTTGCTCAACAGGAGTGCTATGCTTACATATTTTGGGAATACTTCAGCCAGCAGCAGGCTGAGCTCCCACCTCTACTCTGCCAGGTGAGAAGCACATAAAGTATCAAGGACTTTCTTAGACTTTCAGGAGACAAGCAGAGTTCGATCCTAAGGCTTAAGGCCTCTTTGGCATTCATGGAATGACTCTTTGCTGTGATTCTCTAAATATGAAAAACAAATGGAGCAGGTGGATCTCTCTGTAATTTGTTTTGAGGATAATACGAAGAATAGGAATAGGATCTAATAGAAGCATGAGGTCTCAAATGATCTTTCCAAAAAAATGCTACGTGGTTGACCTTTTTTGACAACTATTCCTCTTGTATGTCCTACAAGGAGTCATCCCACAAATGCCACGTGCAAATGTTAGAATCATCCTTCATTTTGTCCAACTCTGCCCCCTTGTGACTACATGAAGATAGTTATGATATCAGCAAGGTCCCAGGTCGTTTAAAGCTGCATCTGTAAATATGTATGCTAGCTATTTATTTTTATTTATTTATTACATCTTTATACTGCCCATCAGCCAAAGCTCTCTGGGCACTGCACAATTAAAAACCATAAGGATAACAATATAAATTTAAACATTAAAAAGTAAAAAAATGCAGTGTAAAATGAGCTACATTAAAAACCAGGGAAAGCCTGTGTAAAAAGGTATGTCTTCAGGAGGCGTTTAAAAGATGTAACGTTTTCTGCCTCCCGAACCGCACGAGGGAGGGTTTTTCAGAGGGTGGGTGCTAGACTTGGGTGTTATCTTGAGGAATTTCCAGTGAGCAATTGTCAAATGCTCATAAGAGCGTCAGCACGTTAGATGAAGAGGATGTAGCAGAGAGAGATGGAAAAGGGGAGCTATTCTGTAACTTGTGCCAAGAGGCCAGCTCCATCAGACTCTTATAAGAACTAATGCTTAGCTTGAAGGATAGGTGCCTGAGGGCAGTGTCCAATGCGACCCTACTACTAACATAAACTACCATAGGGCAGCATAGACAACTTCTAATGCAACACTGTTGCACCAGCAAGTGCTACTGACACTCTGCTAGGGGTCATTTACGTTAGCACAATGTAATTCACATTAGTGCAACGTAATTTAGCAGTAGCATCGCATTGGATACTGCCCTGAGTTTGCTTTTCTTCCCCTTATTTCCTCCTCATCTTTTTTCCCCTTTTGTGCCATGTCTTTTAGATTGAAAGCCTGTGGGAGAATATGTGGTTGAGAGGTTTGAAATTTACATTATGTGCCAGATTGAAAGATTTTTTTTTTAATAAAATGATGTATAGATGGTATATATCTCTGTCAAAATTGGCAAAAATGTATAAAGGGACATCAGGAAGATGCTGGAAATGTGAAGAACAGGAAGGAACTTTTTATCATCTATGGTGGACATGTAAAAAAGCAAAATCTTTTTGGACACAAATGCATAAGGTGATGCAAAATGTATTGAAGATTAAAATACAATTACGTCCAGAGTACTTTTTGACTGAAGAGCGGTGCAGAAATGCTTCAAACAAATAAATATTACCTCCATGTTCAGACATTGAAGTCTGACATATTTCCAAGGTTGGGCTGAATGAGGTGGCTGCCTCAAGAGGCAGTGTGTGCCATTAAGGGGTAGGAAATGACATTTCTAGTGAGGAGAATATAGAGATTTGGATTCTCTATCTCAGGCGCAAAAATATCTCGAGACAACTTTGCATCTTTCAGCAGTTCACTGCAAGTTTTGCCTTTTCCCCACTAACTTAGTTCTCCCACCTCTCTCATTGACCCTTTCTGTTGCTTCTATCTTCCCAAATCCATGTTTTTGCACAGGGGTGCGTGCGTGCTTGTGTTGTTTCAGTAACTCTCTCATAGGAACGAAGACACAGCCATTGTTTCAGCCAGCATGGATACTTCCTGCAGCTAGCACCTCCCTTTGGGAACATGCCTGCAATTCCATCTCACTTAGGATGGTGGGTCATCTGCCTGTTCCTGACACCCTGGCTGCTTCCCTCTTTTTCCTCCCTGCATGAATAGCAGCACAGGTCAGGAACAGGAGGCAGCCATGGCAGAAAAGAGGAAACACCCCTCCTCAATCCCACAATTCACAAGTAGAAGTGGGCTTCTGTCTTTTTTCTGTCCCAAACACACCTCATCTCCAGGCAGCATCTCCCAACAGTCTAGCTAGCTCTCAGAATAGCTGCTAGCCAGTCTCTGTTCCCCACCTGAATGTGATTCAGGTTCACACACACAAACATAAGTGAAGATGATTCAGGTTCATTTATCGAACTTTAAGGTGCAGAGTCAATTCAGGAGCAAATGTCCTTACCTGGGATAGAATGGTCCACAGAGCACTGCACAGCAGTTGGTGAGGACACTTTTATGGCTGTAGGGATTGGCAAATTCAGAGCCTCTCTTATTTGACCATGCCCCTTTGAGCTATAATCCAAAAGAGATGAGCTGGTTAGGAAAGGCCAAGGGAGGGAGAAGACGAGACTCTTTTGTTGGGCTGGCCTAGAAGAGCATTTCCCCTGCTTTCAAGAACTTTCCCTAGTTACTGGCAATGAATTATTTCCCAGCTACTAATTAAAACGTTGTCCTGATTAATCAGGCAGCAGATTTTCAAAATACTATTATTTTTAGTACAAGTACTTAACAAAAATAGTGCATAGCAAGTGCCACCTTAGGAGAAACATTCTCCCTTCTCTTCCTCACAGAAGGGAAGGCTTTCTAAGGCAGGGCTTGAAATGCAGGTGGGGATCATCTAATTTTTAGATTCTACAAAACTAAGGAAGTAGGCATTTTTCTTCAGAATGACTATTTATTCATAAACAAACATATGCAGACTTAATAGCTTGATTGAAAGTCATACAATTAACTAAGATTTCATTAAGCGTGTGACGGCCCCACCATAATACACTTTAGTTAGAAATGATCAACCAAAGGGTGAAATTCTTTTAGTTAAACATGATGCGTTCATACATCTAGAATCTATAAAGGTATAACCAGCTCTTTAACTGCCAAAAAAATGGGAAAGAAAAGAAAAAGTCTTTCCTTGTTCCATACACTGGAATCTAGGGATGTTTTGACCCCAAATGAAAAAGAGGATTTTGAGTGCCATCTTTTGCTTCCTTAAGGAATTGGTTTACAACCCAAGTAATGGTTGCTTGGGCTTTCCAGCATCTATTAATGAAAGGAGATGCAAATGCTCATACTCACATCTTCATTGGTTGTCAGGTTGGAGGCAACTAAGTAAGTGTGAAACCCTGAGAGGCCAAAAATAGACCAGACTGAGAAAAAACAGATCACCAATTCCAACACAGTGAGTAGAGAATCAAGGAAGGAATAACAACTTGTGATTATAGGGAGTTTGCTTTCCTCAGATTCCCAGAACCAAAGATCCCTTCCATCAGTCTACCATCCTTCAAACTTATCTGAGCTACTTTCAGTGTAATTTGTCATGGAAAGATGGCATCCATCATTAGTTCACTGGATCAATAGCCATTTTGTACATGAAGAACAGGAATCTCCAGCTATGTATTTGTAGTATTTGATACCCCAGTCCTTTAAAGGATTCTTAGACCGGCTTAAAATTAAAAACCATAAACGATAAAACAAGTAGTTGAAATAGAGTAAAACAGTGCTGAGTAAAACAGCATTGTCCTATCAACAAGTTAACACAGAGACCTGGGAAAATACGTCTTCACCTGGCACTAAAAACATATAGATGTTACACAGAATTACACAGACACTTTTGCAAAAGGAAACAGACCATGAATGAAAACCATGGCTCAAAGAAAAGGATTATTCACCCCTATTAACAGGGCCTATGAGACAGCTTTCGGTTGCTATGGGAGTTTGACTATTCCTTACTTTGGGTGTTCAGAGAGCACCTCCAAGGATGTTTTAGATTTTAGAAACCATTATACTAAACTGCATCGTTTTCAGTCCCCGACAAAGGAGGAGGGGAAGAGACAACAGATACTGAAAGGATATCTTGCTGGTGTTGCTTTCAGAACAACAAGAAAATCATTTCCTTGGGAGCCTGCAAAGCAAAGAGAAAGAGGCACTGAGTTGAAGAAAGCCATTTTCTATCTCTAAACATGCAGTAGGTCACATTATACCAGAAACTCAGAACTGTCCCTGACACCCAGGATCTCGGTAAGACAGAAGCGGTAAGGCAAGTTTTGAGCAAGGCTGGATAGGTTTGCCCAAATTTCATGTATTATTTATTTATTTATTTATTTATTACATTTGTATACCGCCCCATAGCCGAAGCTCTCTGGGCGGTTTACATAGGATTAATGAGCATACGTAGAATTATTTTTGTTACCACCTTCTGGTCTGGCCTCAGAGGATCTCAGAGATTTTCCCCTCTCCTCCATAGCCTGAAAGAACTGTGGCATATGGCTTTGAAAGGCACTGTTTTAGCAAGTGCTCACCCAGATGCCTCCAGACCCAGTGCGAGAACTTAAGAACATAAGAAGAGCCATGCTGGATCAGACCAAGGGTCCATCTAGTCCGGCATTCTGTTCACACAGTGGCCGACCAGCTGTTGACCAAAGATGCACAAGCAGGACACGAGTGCAACAGTACCTTCCCACCCAAGTTCACCAACAACCAATGTACATAGGCTTACTGTCTCTGCTACCGGAGGTAGCACATAGCCATCAGGACTAATCAGCATTGATAGACTTCTCCTCCTGGAATATATCCACCCCCCCTTTTAAAGCCATCCAAATTGGTGGTCATCACTACATCTGTGGAAGTGAATTCTATAATTCTAACTATGTGCTATGTGTAGAAGTCCTTCCTTTTGTCTGTCCTGAATCTCTCACCAATCAGCTTTATGGGATGACCCCAGGTTCTAGTAATTTGAGAGAGGGAGAAAAATGTCTCCCTATTCACATTCTCCAAATCATGCATAATTTTGTACACTTCTATCATGTCTCCCCTTACCGTCCTTTTTTTCCAAGCTAAACAATCCTAGCTGTTGTAACCTTCCCTCACAGGGAAGATGCTCCAGCTCCTTGACCATTTTAGTTGCCTTTTTCTGCACTTTTCCCAGCTCTACAATATCGTTTTTTAGGTATGGTAACCAGAACAGCTTACAGTATTCCAAGTGTATTCACACCATAGATTTGTATAAAGGCAGTATGATAGTGACAGTTTTATTTTCATTCCTTTTCTCACTACGCCTAACATGGAGTTTTCCTATTTTTTTTTTACAGCAGCTGCACACTGGGTTAACATTTCCATCAAGCTGTCCACTACACCGTTAGCTCAGATCCCATCAGGTTATACTTGAATTTGGGATTTGAACTGAACTGCATTTGCCATCTGGATGCCCATTTTCCCAATTTGGAGGTCCTTTTGGAGCCCCCAATTTGGAGCCCCTCACAATTCTTTTTTGTTTTAACCGCTCTAAATAACTTGGCATCATTTTCAAACTTGGCCACGTCACTGCTCACTCCTAATTCCAGATCATTTATAAACAAACTGAAAAGCATTGGTCCCAATATAGATCCCTGTGGGACCCCACTATTTGCTTCCCTCCATTGGATGAATTTACCTTTTATTCCTACTCTCTGCTTTCTGTTCTTTAGCTAGTTACTGATCCATAAGAGAACCTCTCCTCTTAGTCCATGACTGCTAAGTTTGCTCAGGAGTCTTTGGTGAGGAACTTTGTCAAAAGCCTTTTGGACGTCCAAGTAAACTTCTCGCCTAGGATGTGCTTTACTAACTCTATACTTACGCAGGGCGAGATGGGTTATGACGCAAGCAAAGATGAAGGCTGTCAGGAAGGAGAGAGAGAGGATGAAGGCATAGAAGTATCGATAGTTCCGTTTCCCCACGCAGTTGCCCACCCAGGGGCAGTGGTGATCAAACCGTTCTGGGGCGGGGGAAAGACAACAAGGAAACAACATTAAGATCGTTAACATTCCACACACCTGAAGAGGATGCTCAGCAAAATTACTGCAGCAGGTGACAACCTTAGGACCAGACCCTCTTTCTGCTAATATAGTGGGAGTCATGGTGTTGCTGTTGTTGTTTCTAAAATGGGGAGGGGGGCTGCAGCAATTTTAAGTCTTTTTCTCTTAAAGCAGGGGTGGACGACATGTGGCCCTCCAGATGTTTTGGCCCACAACTCCCATCAGCTCTAGCCAGCAGAGCCAATAGTGAGGGATGGTGTATCACACTTTTGCCTGGATAGCGCTTTCTTGGGAGATTGATTAAATAATTTGGCTTGGAATCAATTGGCCTTTGGGGGTCATTTTTTAATGCCTCACAGTGGGAGACGTAAAGCTGAATGAGATGGGTGAAATAATTCATTTACATTATTCTTCCAACCAGAGTTAAGGTTTTTGTTCAAGAAGTTAAGATGCCAAGTTTGCCTGTAATTTAGGGTGACCAGCTAAAATCCAGGTTAGGGCTCATGTAACTTTAACAGTTGTAGAGAAAAGGGAATTTCAGTAAGTGTCATTTGTATGCAATTAGTTCCTGGTGAAATTCCCTCTTCGTCACAACAGTTAAAGTTGCAGGCTCTATACTAGAGTGACCATATACAAAAGAAGGCAGGCCCCCTGCAACTTTAATTGTTGTGACGAAGAGGGAATTTCACCAGGAACTAATTGCATACAAATGACACTGGCTGAAATTCCCTTTTCTCTACAACTGTTAAAGTTACATGAGCCCAGATCTGGATTTTAGCTGGTCAGCCTACTGTAATTTGCACACACACTGAATTTTCTAAGACTGGATAGCAAACGTGATTTGACTAAAAAGGCAAGCTTGGGCTGGATGAACAAAAGGTGGGGGCTGGCGGGGGGGGGGGGAGGAGAAGAGTCAGTCCTAATGTGGGTGCTCCAAAAGTCCAATGGATAAATTCTTCTCTGACACCAAAGTTCTCTTAAGATGTGTGTAGTGAAGTGGCAGGCAAGTGCACAATTAATTATTTTCAGGGTATGAAGTTTTGCATCTAGCAACCCTTATGGCCACAGGAGCATATGTATGGAAAATGAATGTGAGAACAGGAATTTTAAGAGTTTTGGTTGACTACATTTGCATATGAATAAAGTAATTGTTATGAAGAAAAAGCAGGCTTTGTTTTGTCACATTTCAGAAGTCATTCTGTGGCTCAGTTCGGATGACACATTAGGCAACGGAGGAGGGGGGGGAACAATCGTCAGTTGTGTTGTTTATTGTGTCGTCTGGAGGGCAACACACAACGCACCCACAACTGACAGTACGTTAATCAGGCACTTTAAACAATGGAGCGAAACAACGGGCTTGCACGTTGTTTAGCCCGAAGTCCCGTTGTTTAAAGTGTCATCCGAATTCTGCCCCCCCCCCCCCCCCTCTCCGTGGACTATTCTGTTTCGGAATACAGTTCTGCTGCCTAGAGCAGCCAAAAAAACCCGGCCGTTCTATGCAGCCAGCAGAACTCACGGTGCATGCTGGGATACGCCTGGGGGACACACGGAGGAGAGGATGCAACCAAAATGGCCACCGCAAGTTCCTAGCAGCCAGGGCGTTTGCTGGTTCCAAGCAGCGCTGGCTGCAGCATGTCGTCTGTAGAGCTCCTCCTGCCTAACGCACGGTCAGTACGTTATTTACCCCTCCGTTGCTTAATATGTCATCCGAACTGAGCCACTGTGTGCGTATGCAGGTATAAGAACATGAGAATGCCTCTTCTAAAGAGACACCTGCCACCTCTGCAACACTCACACTGCGAATCAAAGAATTAAATTGGTCAGTCTAGATTCTAACCAACCAAGTTTACACTGCAGCTCTATTACCAACTAACAGATACCCGTGGCAAAGAGATTTTTCTTCAACTAGACTGACAAGTGATCCCAGAAGGATTTTGCCTCCCTTGAGCCATGGGTTGGCTTTTTATTAGGCAACTGCTTTATCTTCTACTGCTGCCGCTTCCTGACTTAATACTAATAATATTCCAGCAACAGTAATAATATTCTCTCGTTTGAACTACTGCAATGCCTCAAAAATGGCCCTGCCTTTGAAAATGGTCAGGAAACTTCTGCTGGTCCAAACTAGGGCAGCAAGATTCTTAACAGGGACTGGCCAACATGATCATATTATGCCAGTACTTTTCCATATGCACTGGATGCCAGTCCATTTCCAAGCCTGATTCAAAGTGCTGGTATTGACATTCAAAGCCCTAAATAGCTTTGGGCCAGGTTACCGGAAGGATCATATCCTCCCATACATACACCTGTCTGGATCCTAATATCAGCTTCTATAGTCTGTCTCGGGGAGTCTCCATCAAAGAAAATGAGGTGGGTGGTTACTAAAAAGAAGGCCTTTTCTGCTGTGGCACCCTGGTAATGGAATGACTTGTGTGGCTCTTACATTGTCTTAAGTGTTTTGGAATGAGGGACAAGCAGAAACACAGAGCAGACAAGATCCCATTCACATCCATTCCAAGTCCTATTTGGCGCTCATTCTTTTCTAGGTCTCCTGCTGATAAATTGCTCATATTTTCCTCCACAACCATCGAGGCTAGGAACTTGCTTTCATTTTAGAGTCAGCATTCATGTCTGCTCTAGCCTTTTGTAAAGTATATTCCTCATTCTGTGGTACAATCATAGGCAGGCACAACAGGATACTCCCGAAACAAGGATTAGCCACCTGACTTGTACAACAAGCACTCTAGTCACGTGGTGCCATTTGGACCCTGGTCCTACCTTCTCCTCCACAAGATACTGTTTCCTCCAGTTTCAGTCTTGCTTAGTACTGTGGCAGAATGCTGAGGAAAGGGCTTATGCAAGCATCTTAGTGTCCCACCGCATCTCTTACTGAAACACCTTTGGGAGGCTGCTGGCCCAAGCCTTCCCCTCCCCAGGACATGGCTGTTCTGTGCCACTATGTAACTCAACCCAATATTATGTCTAATGCATAATTTGAGTCAGTTCTGGGGTGAGTAATTGTGTTAGATTTCTACTCTCTACAACTTGCACAACTATACATGCAATTGGCTTAGAAAAGAAATCTGTATGCAGACTGGATTCTTTATGTTTTACACATTAGGCAGACTGCCTGAGAAAGATAGAAACTGCACAACTCAAGCATCCAGGAATCTACTTGAAAAAGCTGATGTCTTACACAGACCTCCCCTTGCCCTGAAGTGCTATACATCCTGGCAAGAGTTAGTGGTTTGGGTGTGCCCAGGACTTTTGTTCATGTCTTGATACGCCTTTTAACATTTATTTTTAACTAGAACATGCCACAGGAAGACTTCACCATTACAAATGCCTCAGGAATGAAAGGGATTTGGGGCTGAAATTTCCTTTAAAGTGGAAACATGTTTGCTGCTTGCCTGTCTCTCAAATTTTCAGCAACTTTTCATCACCCTCAACTTTTGCCCATCACCTATCGATACCTATAGATGCTCAGCAGATCCCAGCATGCCTAAGAACTCAGCCATCTCTCCCACACATCCATCCATCCTCCCATTTGCCTAAGATGCTCCTCCTCAGTCCATGCGATGTGTCAGTCAAAATCTGACATCAAGGAACTCTTGTGTTCTGCTTCTAAAATGTATGCATTTTGTTTGCTTGTTTAGTAAGAAAAGAGAAGAAAAGTTGTTGACTAGCTGCCTGGTTCATTGCAATAGACATTAAAGGAACAAAAGTCATATGCATTGAGAAATTTTACATGAGCTTTGTATCATGTATTCTTACCTCAAGATTCTAGAAAGGTAGCTGGGTTAGTCTTGCAGCAAACACAATGAAGAAATCCAGGGCACTTTAAAGACAACGAATCTTTGTTCTTCCAAGATCGAGGCTTTTAAATGGGGGGTGTAATTATTGGGGTGGCGAAAGCAGGAAAAAAGGAAGATATTTGGGGCAGGTGGGCAACAAGGAAAAGATATGACTGGGAGTGCTGGAGACTATCCGATCTGTTCGTCACAATGAAGCCCCATCAACTACCTAATGAAAACCTCTGCCCAAAGCCCTTCTTACTCTCCAAGCCTCTGATATAGGGGTAAGATGTTTTGGACTACAATTCCCATATGCCCCAATCAGCATGGTTAATGGTTAGGTACTATGGGACTTGTAGTCCAAAGCAACCAGAGGTTACAGGTTGACTACCCCTGCTCTAGCAGATACTACTCAGACCTTTCCAAATGTTCTGCTCCAGAGCACTGAAGCCAGGATGCTATTTTAGGCACCACATATCCAGAGGGACTTTTGAATAGCAGTCAGTACCATGCAGTATCACAAACTACTTTGAAAACCCTCTTCATTTTTTTTAAAAATGTTTTTCATGTGGGATGTGGGGCTGCTATTTGAGAAATAAAAGCCCAAAAGCCTCATAGCTGTGTAGTTTTTTGGATGGTGCCAAATTCAAAGCTTCCACTGAGCAGTACACATAGAGTGTCTCTACATTAAGGGAAATCACGTTGTTTATCTACAGCTTTTGTGCTTCCTGGTTCTTTGGCACGATTGTTATGAGCTGCATTACATGGGAGGAGAGGGGCGACAAGGGGTTTGAACTGAATACTTCCCTCCATTCAGTTCTGTTATGTTCTACTGAGACAGCACCATCTTGTGATGGGTCCACCTGCCGTTAACCACCTGGCACACATCACCTGGCACAATCACTCAGAGAAAGGCCTCAGATGATGAACTTAAGAGTCTGGGTAGGTACATGTGGAGATAGGCAATCCTTCTCTACATATGTCTATCTAGATACTAAGGGCATCATCTCATGCATGGCTAAGGCTGATCAGGAAAGAGGCAATTAAGGATGTATGACAAATTCATTTCAGTTCTTTTTTTATCAAGATTTACCCCGTTTGCACCTTCTGCACTAAACACGAACTCACATGCAATCCATAGTCAAAGTCGGTTCATTACTGAGCTTCCAATGTGTTTCGAGGACCCAAAAATTGTATTCAACAGCATGTGTACATTTTAAAAATGTGAACAAAAAGTCAGTCCTTTTAAAAAATGCACACAAACGTGTTCTGAACAATGTGAGAAGAATGCATACATTTCAAAGATGTGTACAATTGATGTGTATATTTGGAAAAATGTGCATGAAAATACACACACATTTTCATGTGAAAAGAGAAAACAAAGACGGCAATCAGATACAGACACAGAAGGACCGAGCTTCAAGGTGTAATTTGGAGAACTTTGACAAGCTTGAGTTTTGCTCGTAGACACATCCCTAGAGGCAGCACACTGTCTGCAGTCCAAATATCTTTGCTTCAGATGAAGCAGAAAGATTATTTAACAGCTGAAACCACAACCCTGATTGCCCGTAGGCCACCTCCCTCTGAACTTACCTACACAGTTGTCACAGACACTGCAGTGGGAGGTCCTGGGAGGACGGAACATTTTGCAAGTGTAACAGTATTTCAACTTCACCATGTATTTGTTTATAACTACTTCCATGGTGCGGGCAGGTGGCCGATAAGTGGAGGTGCCCAGATTGTCTGTAAAGGCAAGAATATCCATATATTAGCCTCATCCCGGATTGAATCACAGGACTGGGTGGAATCTGGCAATCTTCCCATTGAGTCCCCTGCCCCAAAGCAGGACCCATGGTGCATCATACACTGACCTCTCATTGATCTGCATTATACCATGCCATCTATTTTTGCAATGCTTCTTTTTAAAGAATACATTACTCGTCTCAACATTAACAGTCACACCGAATTTAAGGGCAGATGGAATGGAATAAGTTTCAAACAAACAATCCATGTTCAGAAGATGCACTTCAAAACAGAAAGGTTAGCTTGCCCATTCTGGCCCTTCTCCATTGCACTCGTGGATGCTCATTCATCTACCCCTTCGGAAAGATAAACAGACGGTCTGATCTTGTGCATGATTTCTCCAGGCATGCCGTCTCCAGTCCTTATACCTTCAAACCTGGTTGCAACATTCAGCAGAGAAGGCACCATGCTGCATGGAAGGGGAATTCAGAATTGTGGATTTTGTTTTGAAATCCAGGGGTGGACAGCTGGTAAATTATAGACCACTGGCCAATTTCTGGTATCTGCTGGTTGCTGGGATTCTTGCAAAGAATATTGGATTAGGTGGACTGTGATCTGATCCATCCAGAGCAACAGGGGGCAAACTGGCAAGCCACCACTCCTTTCCTGCTCCACAGCAGGAAAGGGAGACCTGAGGTTGTTTTGGCTGTTCGTCTGTGGAGGAGCCCCTCCACCATGAAGCAGCCAAAGCCAACACCCTCTCTGCCTCTCTTTCCTGCAGGAAGAGGATCCTCCACCTCCCTTACCATTGCTTGATGAAGGAGGCTCTCCATCTCCCTTACCTAAAAAGAAAAAGGGGAATGGGGGCTTACCCACCTAGAAAGGGGATAGTCAGGAACGTGGTGAACACAACTGTGGACCACTGACAAGAATACATCCTTTGATTAGTTGTGCCTTAACTAATGTAGAGATCCTACGTAAGCACTCTAGTTTTTTTTTAATGTGACAAACGTTGGGTAGTATCCAATGTTAATCCTACATACAGCAGACCCATTGAAATGAATGGGACTGTCTCATTCATTTCTATAGGTCTACTTTAAGTAGGACTAACATTGGATACCACCTATTAGTTGATTCGAGTAAGAAAACAATAGGAAAAAGGCCTTATTTTTGATATTCCTGCTTTAAATCCTCTCTTTATAGAATTGCTGTTAGCCAAAGTTATAAACTGAGTTATCATGCAACATAAAGCATGCCTACTTTTATTTTATTTAGGTATTTCTTAGCTGTGTTTTCTGCTGGGCATAGCACCCAAAGTGTCTTATAGGTTAAACATTTATACATAAAACCCAATTAGCACAAATTAACACATCAAACACACAACATAAAACCACAGCCAGAAGCAAACCCAGGCTACTTGGCTATAAACTACAGCACATTTAAACATCATTTCATTAACTCGCCTCCCAAGCAGTTCTAAGGGAATGGGGAGGCACATCTGGGAGGAGGCATTCCCAGAGGTACACAGGTGCCAGACCATTTAAAAGAGTAAAAATTAACTTCACAACTTTGAACTGGACCTGGAAGTAAACGGGCAAGCAGTGCAGTTGGATTAGAATAGGATAATATGCACCTCATTTCTAGCATACGGGTTAGACTCTAACCAGTATCCCAACTCCAAAATGCACCTAGTTAGTTGAGTTTTGGCCCATGTATTTCATTTCTTACCCTTACATTTCTATAAATTAGCTCCCAATTGTCCTTTAAGTTACAGTTTAATTCTGTGTCTAAACAACCAATTACACACAGAATATATTGCCTCAGACTTTAGTGCATGAAATTAATCGTGGAGAGCTTTCCATTCATCAGGCAGCTGCTCACACTGTCTGCAAATCCCAAAAATGAATTTGCAGTATCTTCAGTAGAAACAGGTATTTGGTGCCTCAACCACAAAGCTGGGACATGGGGAAGAGACTATTTCAGGCTGACACTTCAGCTCCCTCAGATGCAGGAATTGGATCATATAATTTTCAAGGAAGCAGTGATGTGCAGCGGAAAATTTTTCCGTGTAAAGTTTTCCGTTTCATAAGTTCATTAGAAAAAATGAATATATGCCAATTGCAAATACAGTATTAGGCAAAGGCAAGTTTGGAAGCTTCAAAGTTGTAATTATTACTTTTCTGGTGATTATGTGATTATCACATATTAGTCATTGAAAGAGATGTATGTCTCAAGAGTGAAATGGAACTAATAGCGACATCAAAACTGAAGGTGCCTCAACAAATTTGGAGGAAGAGAGTTATGGAATTTGGTAGCTGCCTTGAACGCTATCTGGCAGAAAGTTATCATACACAGCTTTCAAACAAAACAAAACAAAACAAAATATTATTCCCCTCCCCCTTGATAGTTCTGTAGTGGCCCACTGCTCATTGAGCCACCATGACAAAACAAAAGAGGCACATATGCTTTACTGGCGAAAGCCACGAGAAAAATAACTCAAGCTTTGTGACAGGGTAGAGGAAGCAGAACTACGTTATCTGGTTGAGTCATCTGGGAAATTGGCCACGTTACCTATGAAAGGTTCGTACCAACAGGAAGTTAGGCACTTGCAATTTTGCTTCTTTGAAGAGAACACACACTGAAGTGTTGTCGTTTTTTGATAATCACTACTTTATGTTCCAGCTTGCTACTGTGCTGAATTCATTCCCCTGGGTCCTAAGGCTCCATTTGTCCATCTAAGACCTTGGAAAGGTGGCTACAAGGCCTTCCACTATGGTCCTTGAATCAAAAGAACATCACTGAGTTTCATAACGTGGACAAGACCTTGGACCAAGTGAAAGATCAGGCCACTGCCCTCTGCCTCTACTCTGATATTGTCTGGCCATCCTCTGGCCTTCCTTTTCTGCTCTAGCATGTGGCATTCTGGCTTCAAAACATAGTAACAAGGTGAGGAGGCAGCACAAGCAACAGCGCATGGAATTGGCCTGCTGTTCAGCATCGAAATGGGTTTTCACTAGAGAGGACTTACGACCCTGATTTCATGTGTCCCTCAGCCTAACTGCATGTGGGGGGGGGGGGGAGCCCAGAAAGGGAGAAGGAGCCCAAATGGACAAAACAATGGAAGGAACGGGGAAAGCTCTCTGCCAGTGATCAGTTCAGATTTTTGGCAAGTGTCATTTGACTCTTCTGCAGGGAGAGGGAGAAGGAGAGGGAGGGAGGGTGATCCCACCCACTGCCAGGATACAATCCCTAAAAGATTACTCCCAAAGGAATGTGGCTCTCAACAACAACAACAACAACAACAAGTTACCAACTCTGGCTCAAGGTATCAGAGCCCCCAGAGTTAATATCTGGCAAACCTAGTCCCCTGTTTCCTTCTCCGGGGCTGCTCCAGACTCAGGAAGTGAAGATGCCCAAACGAGGATGTTGGATACCATCAGATAATGAGTAGTGCCTTTGAACATTTCCCCATGGGTAAAAGTGCGACAACTAGAATCTCACCAATCCATTTCTCCAGGTCTGCAGCTTCACTGGGGGTGGCTCTGGGTAGGATACCAGGGTCTCTGAAGCTGGTCTGTAGCAAAGAGCTGATGACAAAAAAGAACAGGATGCCAGCAATGATAGGAATGGCCAAAGTCAGGTTATGAGCCAAGAAGGGGCAGCTGAAAAGAAAAAAAAATACACTTTTTAAGTAGGGCCTCCTTTCACTGCATAAGCTTTCTCTTACTGCCCACATTGGCCCTTACAGCTAACAGAAACCAGCACAATATGCTCTTATTCTGAAGGATTCCACCTTGCCAAGTTCTGCAGATCTTTTAGGAGAAAGTGATAAAGGACATTATGGAAAGCAGAAGCTATCTAATGGGGCATTTGTAGCAGAACTTGTAGTTATAACATATTCCTAAGGCTAATCCTTTCCTGTTTTTCTGGGATCTCACAATCTATTTCCCCCCTAAAATTCTACAGTAAGCAGATCAGCAAACGGGGGTTAAGAACATTTCCTGCTCCATATTCTCTTTTCGTCTTCCAGCAGAAGAAATTATACACCCCACAATTCCATTTCTGAAGATAGTCCAGATACATAGTTGATGACCTACCAATTGGTTTCCTCTTACACATATAATCATCTTGTCATTATTTTATTAATAATAATGGATACAGCCCCTTTTTAATGAACAAAGAGCTGAATATCTTTGGTTTGATTTCTACCAAGCACAATCCTGTGATATAGGCTACCACTGTCCTGTTTAACTGAAGGGGAATGGAAACGATGAGATAAGTTACTTGTCAAAGACTACCCATGCCCATATGACTGCATCAAGACCTGCCAATACCAAGACAGATCCGGATCACACTGAATCAACGATCATGCGGTGTGGGGGAAATATAGTTGATATGTTGTTTAGAATAAGTTTAACTCTCTATAGCAATATTGGTTCCTGTTGCTAAAGCGCAGCAGTTTCCGCTCCACAACTCAAGGCTGAAGTCATGCCTTCGGCAATCTATCTCCCATGTCTCCACCAGCTACTCAGTCTTTTGGCTCAGATCAAGTACAGTAATGATTTAGAGCTATGGTCTGGTGCACCAAAGTGGTTCGGCAGATCACTGGAAGTGTCAGCCTGATGTAAGGAAGCCAGACCCAAACTAGAACATTAAAGAAAGAAAAAAGACCAGGAACTCCGTTTGGATCCAGAGGTGTCAATGGAATTTAAATCCTAATTTAAGTTCAACGACATGTCGCCACATCTGGGAGAAGGGGAAATTCTGGTGGAGTAACCTGAATACGCTGGGTCTTGAGTTGTCAAGGGTAACCATGGCATTCTTTTTAAAAGAAGAAGTGGGTGGGTGGTTGACTTGAGCTGGGAAGTGGGCGTGAGCTATGTGTCGTGAGGGAAATTAATACTATTTCTGTTCTGTTCTTTTCAGGAAAGAACAGATTTGTAAGAGATGGGATCATTTGGCAGATAGACAACTGCAAAGCTGCGGAAAGTGCAGGGAATGAGCTGATACCAAAACACTTTTGTGACAAGAGGCACCGATAGGGTTGTCAACTGAACAGGCAAAAATGGCCTTGCCTGCTCCTGTGACTTTTAACAGCACTTTGGTCTGTACAAAACAGCAGGCAAAGCTTTGCACAGCATGGAGACATACACCATCACCTCTTAGTCCCTACATGTCAAACCACTATTCAAGGCACAGCTGCAGAGGCTGGCTGAACAAACTGGCAACCCTACGCAGTGGGGGAAATTCAATGTAGACCCTGCTCCCTCCTGAAATATTTATTACATGGAGGCAACTTATAATAAACCATGTTTACTTGAACGTAATCCCTACTGATTTCAACGGAATTTTCTCCCAAGTCATTTCCTCTTGTCTACATAAAGAGGGCCAGGATTGTTTTAAAGGCTAACATGAAAAAAATCTCCAAGTTGATTGTCTCAACTAATACATTTTATTTACACAGATGCTCAGGTAACTGCCTTTGGACCCCACTATATTGGTTGGGAAAGCAGTGAGTATTTATTCCTTTATTCCCACCCCAGCAGCACAAGCCAACACACTACACCCATGCTGCCCAGTACCATTAATCCGTCCTTCCAGTCAGGGCAGAGAACAGGGGATTTCCTTGAACCATAGGTATAAAGATGTAGTGTAAACTAGGCAGAATGGCAATGTGCCCTTCCAATTCCAGCCCAATCTGGGAGACTGCATGATAACAGGGGGAGCGGAGGACTGAGGCCGTTTCCACACCAGGCTTCTTGCCTCGAATCTCCCCCGGCTAGTTCCTGTGTGTTCACATGATGCACAGGGACTCCCGGGGGTGGGGGGATGGGCACAGGATTTCCCAGAGATAAGGGATCCCTGGGAAATCCCAATTTTCCCGAGGTCCCGGGAACTTCCCGAGACCGTGGGAGATGTGGCCGCCCGTCCCGGCTGCTGCCGTGCTTACTCACAAGCACTGCAGCAGAAATGGGCATGGAGCTGCACCATGCGGCTCCATGCCCATCAGGGGAGGGGGGGCAAGTTCACCATCCCCAGGCGGGCGCGACATCCCTCCTTCCTCCCGGGACGTCGCACTGCTATGTGGCTTAGAAGTAGGTACTTCTGTGATCGCCACTCCTCCCTCCCTCTACACCCATGTGGTGTAGAAAGGGCCTGAGCCCCTAATTATTCCAAAGCTGTCTTCCTCCTTTTGATTTGCATCAATTTTTTTTATCTATCTGTCAATCCAGAGGTGAAGCTAGTTAAGACGCTGTCACGTCAACATAAGGAGCAGCATTAACAAAGCAAAGTCAGTTTCTGAGACCATGAAGGTGGCTTTGTATGTGCAAAAACTGCATGGAGATTACAGGGAGCCAAGGTAGTGTGATTAGCAGCACAAGGAGCCTGTGCGTGTACAAAGCAGGAGGAAGATGACAGCATGCACTTTGTAAAGCAGTGATGGTGTGGTGCAGGATGATTATTGTACAAAGAGACATACACCACAATCACACCAGTGATGCCACATGGGCTGGTTAAACACCTGATATAAAACTGACCCACAGACTTAGGGCAATGAAGATAGAACTTATGACTCCACTTTCCTAGGCTGAAGCTGCAGGTGTCTGCTGTCCAAAACTGCAAGCTCTGAACCCTAGGGCCTGACTGCTAAAAATCAAAGATTAAATCACCGTCAAAGACAGGTCAAGCTGGACACACAAGCAGAAGCTTTAGACAAGACCAGTGCTCTGGGGAATCCAGCTGTTTACATAAGGAAAATGCAAAACACTGCCCCCCTCCCCACCCTGCCAAAGGATTTTACTATTATAAGCACTGATAATCACACAGTCTCCAACATATACACGGAAGCCGCCCAAATACTTCCCGATACCCACTCCTGAGAGGATTAAAGGAATATGATGCATCTCCCAGGTTCAGTCGTGGAGCTACACCAGATCAACACCAATATCATCTGCTACAGCTGTCCCCTGAATTTTCCTTTCTGCAAGAACAGAAGGACATTTAGTAAGCCCTTCACATTCATCCCTGAATCCTCTAGCACTCTTCCCCCACTCCTAGAGGCACTAATCTCAGTAGGCAGATGCAGCCCACCAGTCAAAGAGGGTGTATATAATGCAAGATGTGTCCCTTAAGTGGTGATTTAGAGGGGAGCTAAACACCTTTATATAATGCAAGATGTGACCCTTAAGTGGTGATTTAGAGGGGAGCTAAACACCTTTCTTGGGGAAAAAAATACCAGGCACCATCTTGCAAAGCTTTTTCCATCCCTGACTAGAGTAAAAAGCCTAACAGGGGTCTTAAATGCATGTTAGATAACAGATTTATTAATGATCACTTCTCACAATATGGCAGTCATACAGAGACTGCTGGAAAATGCCTAAGTGTGGCAGCTGAATAGTCTGAATTGTCCTCATACTGCTGTCAAACAATCCTAGGGGCACAAGAGACAAACTATGGAGAACAGTTATAAGCTGATACATCCTAAATGGCTCACCACATGGATCAACAGAGGCAGTTTCAAGCAGTCTCCAAGCAACACTATATCCTGAGAAGTAGCCCCAACTCTATACAGGCACACACACCTGCCTTCATAAGGCTGCATTTGGAAGATCTTCTCTCTCCATATACGCAAGCCCCAAATGATTTAGAATATGAGCAGGGAGAAGAGAAATAAGCCAGAGTTCAGTCCAGAGTTCACTTTCAATAGCAAAACTGCACTTGCATCAACAACCTTATTCATGTAAGTTAATATTTCCTATGGGCTTTTTTGCATCCCCACCCCATCCACGCTCGTCCACAAGACAATTATGCTACTTATTCTACAAGTATACAATAATGAATCCTATCCATTCTACAGGTCCTTCGCCATCCAAGAAAACAGTGTGCCCTCCAGCTAAGGATTATGGTTACTATTACAAATTTGTCATTTGTTATAATAAACCCTGTTTTACTGCTGAATTTGAATCGCCTAAAGAAAAAAGGTGCCAGCACTAAGCCACAATATTGATTTCAATAGCTTGTGTCCGCATCTAGAGCCTGAGCTTCCCAAATCACATATGAACTGAGGCTATTATGCTTTGCATATGGAGAAGACAGCACTTCTCAGCAAGTAGAGAGCATCCTTTTGCCACTATATCCAGCCCCAATAACATTGAGGAGAATGGTTTCTGAGAAGCTCTTTGTAATGCTTCATTTATAATACATGTAGACAGGGGAAATCCGGTGGATATTGTGTACTTGGACTCCCAAAAGGCTTTTGATAAAGTCCCTCACCAAAGACTCCTGAGCATACTTAGCAGTCATGGAATAAGAGGAGAGGTTCTCCTATGGATCAGTAACTAGCTAAAGAACAGAAAACAGACAGTAGGAATAAAAGGTAAATTCATCCAATGGAGGGAAGCAAATAGTGGGGTTCCACAGGGATCTGTATTGGGACCAATGCTTTTCAGTTTGTTTATAAATGATCTGGAATTAGGAGTGAGCAGTGAAGTGGCCAAGTTTGCCAATGACACCAAATTATTTAAGGTTGTTAAAACACAAAGGGATTGAAGCGCTCCAAATGGATCTCTCCAAGCCAGGAGACTGGGCATCTAAATGGCAGATGCGGTTCAATGTAAGCAAGTGTAAGGTGATGCATGTTGGGGCAAAAAAACCCAATTTCAATAGCTTCAATAGCTTCAATGGTATAACCTGATGGGTTCTGAGCTGGCAGTGACCGAACAAGAAAGAGATCTTGGGATCGTGGTGGATAGCTTGATGAAAATGTCAACCCAGTCAGTGTGCGGCAGCTGTAAAGAAGGCAAACTCCATGTTAGGCATTATAAGAAAAGAAATTGAAAATAAAACTGCCAGTATCATACTGCCTTTATACAAATCAATGGTGCGACCACATGTAGAATACTGTGTACAGTTCTGGTCATCACACCTAAAAAAAGATATTAGAGAGCTGACAAAAGTGCAGAAAAGGGCAACTAAAATGATTAAGGGGCTGGAGCATCTCCTCTATGAGGGAAGGTTACAACACCTGGGATTGTTTAGCTTGGAAAACAGGAGGCTAAAGGGAGACATGATAGAGGTGTACAAAATTATGCATGGTGTGAAGAATGTGGATAGGGAGACATTTTTCTCCCTCTTTCAAAATTCTAGAGCCTGTGGTCATCCCGTGAAGCTGATCGGTGGGAGATTCAGGACAGATAAAAGTAAGGACTTCTTCACACAGCGCATAGTTAAATTATGGAATTCACTTCCACAAGATGTGTGATGGCCACCAATTTGGATGAATTTAAAAGGGGGCTGGATAAATTCCTGGAGAAGGCTATCAATGGCTACTAGCCCTGGTGATTATGTGCTACCTCCAGTATCAGAGGCAGTAAGCCGGTGTGCACCAGTTGCTGGGGAACATGGGTGGAAGTGTGCTGTTGTACCATGTCCTGCTTTGTTAGTCCCTGGTTGACAGCTGGTTGGCCACTGTGTGAACAGAGTGCTGGATTAGATAGACTCTTGGTCTTATCCAGCATGGCACTTCTTATGTTCTTACAAAAATGCTTAGGAATTAAAAACAACCACAGATACATAGTACCACAGAAACTTTCACTTTCAGCACACCTCCATGTGAGGTAGGAGTTATGGTGCAACACATCTGAAAGATGGCTGGTTTGGAATCATCTGCCTTTCACAAGTTGACTTTTAAAGTTGGCTTCTTGAATGCTTATGTCATTTGTCCCAATCCCTCTTTTCTCCCCGTTCCTTTTTCCTTGTGTGTTGTGTCTTTTTAGATTGTAAACCCGCGGGCAGGGACTGTCTTGTTTAATTGATCTTATGTATGCTGCTCTGGGAACCTTTTTGGCTGAGGAGGTGCATAAAAATACGTCAAACAACAACATCAGCACCCCCCTAAATCACTGCAACCTCAGACCTCTTAAAGAAGCAAGTCATATTTCTTCACTTCACTTGTTACCTCAGGATAATGAACGATGAAAATATTAATTCAGGTTTACAGCGCCAATGGAAGATGAAGCTGGGAAGGGGGAAGCAATTTCCCCCTTTGTCCCCTTGGTACAAAAAGCTCCCCTTGTCCCCTCCAACAACACAGGAGGGGTGGGCAGAATGAGAACCCCAGAGCCTTACCCTTTCCTTTAAAGATTTATACCTTGCTTTTTTGTTATACGTTGTTCTAAACTGCCTTGAGGATCATAATATTTCAATACAAAGGAATTAACTCATCTCTTAGTGGGGTGGAGCTGAGAGAGATGCTGGTGATACCTAATGTTAAAATCTCTCCCCAGTTGTGTGGTGTTCCAGCTGCTGCTGCTGTCCTTACTGGGCCTTTTCATACATAAAAGCACATAACACAGGACCCTTTTGTTATGTAGTTTTCTAAAGTTTGAAGAGTTTATGATCCCTGAGATGAAAACATTCCTTCTCTCAAAGACCCTTATCAGGGAGGGATTAGAGCTAAGGGCGCCCTATTTTTTTAAGCAAAACAGCAGGGCTTTTGGTGGGATGCCCTAGAGAGGGACAAACAGAACTAAGAGGTGGCCAAGAGCCCATTTGAAGTGAAGTATTAAGGTCTCCTTGACTGATAGGAGAGAGCTTACTGGCATACCAGGCAACGAAGAATAAACAGAGGGAGAGAGAGAGATAAAGGGAGCCCAAGAGACCCACTTTATTGCAAAACTAAAACTATCAGAGAGTCGTCCTCTCCTGAAGTTTCTGCAGGTCCCATTTTTGGGAGCAGGGATGTGTACCCTGCAAGAATAGAAGAATCGCCTTAGTGATAAGTTGGATCAAAAGGTTCATTTTATTGGTTAATTTGGGGGGATGGGATGGGACTGGATTTCAAACATTTATTACCATTCACCTTTTTATAATTGGCTTGGAGTTCACAACAATTCATTACAAAGCAATTATCTTATCTTGGTGGAGAGGCCTGAACGGAGATACACAACCATCCTATTATGATTTCACACTTCAAAAGGTTACCAAATATGTTACAAGGATAAACCAAAGAAGCCAAAAATAGTATAACCCTTTACAAAGAACACTACTAGTATAGAGAGATCCTCATACTCTTCCCTTCTACTACTCTTTTAACTGGCTATTCTGAATGTCAGGTTGAAATATATTTGCAATCTCATATTACCTAACAAGGATGGCTATGTTAAGATACAAATACACCCTACTTATTTTGTGGAATCTCCTTATAATTGAAAGATTACCAATCGTTGTTTATTTATGGTCCCAAAATTGAATGAACCAGTTCCAATCTTGTTCAATAATGTGAACAAGCTTTGGCTAGCGCCAATAGCTCAAGATGATTTATTTAAAACTGCTGTAAACCATAACTTCATGTAACATCCTCTAAGTATCAAATTTATCTTCCAATACTTTGCATAAACAATTCTAATAGCTGCAATCATATAAAACAGTAGAGTCTCCTTATCCAGGGTCATCTGTCCTTTAACATACACCAGCAAGAATACTTTAGTGTCAAGAGGTAGCTTCTCATTAAGAATTCTGTTTACTGCTGCTAGAATTATTTGTTTTCAGGAATTCTTGTTTACTCTGTCACCAACAGCGGAAATAATCTTCTCTCTCTTTGCCACATCTCCAACCACTGTGAGACTAATCCTGCTGCATTTTCAATATTTTTAACAGAATCATATACCACTGTGCCATCATCATGATAATTTTCTTTTTAAAGACTTAGATAAGTACACAGTAGCTATCTGGTTCCACCTAAATTTCCTACAATCCTATTGATGTTGCTGTTTGAAAATCCTTATTTCATTTTGTGAAGTAGCCTAGTTTATCCTTCCTAATATTTAAGAATATATAAATAAATCTGTGATAATGATCTATTTTTTATGTTCTAGCGGGGTCTAAGGCTACCCACCTCCTTCTTTAATCCAATTATACAAAAATGTCTAATTAGAAGATACTCCCCACAAAAGGAGACCGTACCTCTCCCTTCTCTTCCTGAAATGGCGTGAATGACTTAACATTTCCATGTTGCATCCAGTATCCATATTGACCAAATCCCAGCTTCATCTAATTTTGAAAAGATCCAGGCTGACAATCCTTATTGAATTGGGGTTAAAAAGAACAGAGGAGATTGGTAACTTATCTGGGCATAATATTTTTGTATCTGTCCAATATCCTCAAAATTACTGGTAGCAATATTGCATCTTCCCACCACTTCTCATATGTTTCAGGATGTAACAATAGAAGTGCCTCTAGAGAAATGTGATTCCTGTCTAAATGTCCTTTCTGACGTCCTTCAGGCTTTTTAAATCCAATTTAAATAAATTGGCTTGAAAATACACCACCATGTCCAGAACCACTAATTCTCCTTAAAAAGAAACAAAAACCTCTCTGCATGGTTGTAAAATTAACCTAGCACCCTTCTTTCCCTTAATATTAATAAATATATTAATCATATGCTGCTATTCTTTCATGTTGGACTCTGACACAGTTCGTAACAAAAAAAATATTTGGGAGAAGGTTCTTGATAACTGATATTCATCCAAACCAAACAAGATTTAATTTTGATGACCTATTCAACTCTGCTTAAATCTACCATAATTTAGGTTATTTAAGACTAAGGGGTTACAAGAAAACCTAATCCCAAATAATAGTTATGTTTATTTTTAACTGTAAAGCCCATAAAATGTTGGATGTGGTTAATTTCTTCCTGAGGCAGGAAGAAAATTAGAAGTACTGTTTCCACAGGATTAATCTTGTAACTGGACACCTTGGTAAAATCCCCAATGATTTTAAAGACCTGTATTAAAGATGCCTGCAGTTCTACAATTCTTAGGGCTGTGTCATCTGCAAACAAACTTATTTTAGCTTCATGGGCTTGTAGGTTAATTCCTTTAATCCTGCCTTCCCTATTTGCTATTGCCAATTGTTCTAGACATAAGTTAAACAAATAAGGGGATATGTAAAACAAGGGTTTCTCTAAATAACTGAAAAGAATGGAAAACTGTACTGTTTATTATGAGTACAGCCTGCGGCTTTGCATATTTCGAATCAACCCACCGAACAAAATTTGGATCAAATCCAAAATTATTTAATGCATATTTCACACATCCCATCCAATCTTATTTTATGCCTTTTGGCATCCACAAAGGTAATAACTGCTTTGGTTTCTTATCAGTTTAACTGATCAATCATATTAATCATTGTGGTGGAAGATCCTTTTTTCCTTCTTACTTGAAACTTCGTTTTGTCCTTGCTATCCAAATTTTTCAGTGGTACTCTCATTGGTGGTGGGGGGAGGGACTGTTGTTTATTTGTATTGTTTTACCTAAAATAATAAAATATAATTTAAAAAAACATATTAACCATTTTCTTTGAATACCTGCTGATCATTCTGGATATTGTGCATGACTTTATCAACACTTGAAGTCAATATAGCTGCAAAGATAATATACTCACCGTTTAATAATGATATGGGACAGTAAAAGGAATCTGAAAGAGATCTTTTTCTACATTAAGAATGGTAATTTTTGTGTCATTCCATGAATTGAAAATTCACACAGAACTAAATATTTATTCATACCCCCTAGATTCTACAAGTTTGAAAGGTTTTATAAAATTCTAAGGGCAATCCATTCTATGGCAAAAAAGACTGTATATCTTGGTTGTTAGGTTTATCAAAAGTACATAACTGAACAAAGAAATCATTAGACTCCTCAGTACTTGAGGCAAAACCTCCCTTCTCTTTGTAACCCTTGGAATAATCTCCAAGGGTTAACAACCTATCTGACTTATTCCACATCTCCCTCCAAAAATGCTGCTTACTAGACAGAAAATCTTTGTCTCTTTTAATTCTAACATTTTTTAGTTGCTACCAATTACTTGTAGATTTTTTAAGTTCTATTATTTTAGCTTTGATTTCATGTATCTCCTTTTTTCTCTTTTTCTTGTGATAAAAGGCTAATGAAATAAACTGATCCTGAACAGAAGTCTATCCTTGAATTAGTTTGGCAAGAGTTTGTACTATCCCTTTCAGCTAGCTATAAATAACTCCAAATATTTACCAATGACAACTTTTGGATTTGTCTCTTTATCTCCAGGGGAAATGATTTGAATTATTCTCCTGTCCTCTTACACTAACTTACAGAGCAATCCTAAACATGTCTACTCAAAACTAAGTCTGACTGAATTCATTAGGACTTACGCCCAGTAAAGTGTGCATAAGATTGCAGACATTAAAAATATACTAAAATTCCCCTTCAAACACATTATAACTTGCTGCAATGCCTTTTAATTAAGAATATTATAGAAAACAGCTTGACTTGAGATGGGGGCATATGTACCAGCGAACAAATATTTTTACCTTGATATTTTACCTACTAAAATTAATCCCTTCCAATTTTTTCCATATCAAAATCAAAATTGATAGTCACTCCTTTTGTCTTAAAAGAATCAGATGAGACATAATGTTGTCCCAATTCGTAGTATTGAAATATTGATTCATATTGATTGAGCAAATTGATTTCCTACAACGTTATCACATTTGCTCTTTCTTTACATAATTTCTCCTTTTAGGAGCAATCCTTTCCTCACTTGTAAGCTGACTGAGGGGGACGACACTACCAGAAGTTCCCCTGGCCTGTCTGCAGAAAGCTCTGCTTATTTTGGGTGTTTCGCAGGTAGAGCAGGGGAAACAGGGTATGTGGACAGTCCCGGCAAGGCAGGGCATATGACATGGCTGTTCTTCTTTCACCAGATCCCTCCAGCAACATTAACATAAAGTAGGATTGCCCTGCCTATAACCATTCTGTTACACTGCTATTTGTTAGTAGTTCTCTATAGTACATAACCAAAGATTTTTCTCCATTCCATGTGTTCCAAGTTATAAATTCATTCAATTTAGCATTCAGTTCTATTTCCTTTGTTTCTAACACATCTTCTTGCCCTGTTGCACCTTCTGTATTTTCCACACCCACTAGTTTCTGTTCCTCCTTAGTCACATCATTTTCTGTTTCCTACCCCTAAATTTCCTTTGTGAGTCACCCATTATGAAGTCTAGAAACCTTTTTCTTTCAAGTACACTGTTAATCACTACTGCTATTCCTAAAATAAAAGTAAAAAGTAAAAGCTTGAAAGGAAATTCCCATAGGTACCTAATTTCGTTGTCATAATTCTGTTATTTCCCTAAATTTCTTTCTTTTGACTAACATTCTAGACTTTAAAACAGTAAACACATGTACCTCTAAACCTTTAATCCTAGGACTACCTCAAATAAACTATTAGTTGCTTAATTTTAAAACTTCCTCATTTGATCATAACGTCCCAAGTCTATTTTTCTTTAGCCGCAGTTACTTTAATCTATACATTAATCAAGTACAAAATCTTCTTGAGTTCCTACTCGTCATGCTAGTAATTGATAAATATACGATTAGATATAATCATATATTTAGCATCTGACACATTCCTTGGGAACCCTCTTACAATTTCTTACACTGTTTATCATGTTCTGACATAAAGCCCTGATTCTTTTTAAGTACATAAGAAGAACCTTGCTGGATCAGACCAAGGTGCATCTAGCCCAGCATTCTGTTCACACAATGGCCAAGCAGCTGCCCGTGGGAAACCCACAAGCAGGATGTGAGTACAACAGCACCCTTCCATGCAAGTTCCCCAGCAACTGGTGTACATAGGCGTACTACCTCTGAAAGCATATAACTAGCAGGACTAGTAGCCACTGATAGCCTTCTCCTCCAGGAATTTGTCCCATTCCCTTTTAAATCCATATCATTCATCTTGTGGCAGTGGTTTCCATAGTTTAACTATGCATTGTGTGAAGAAGTACTTCCTTTTATCTTTCCTGAAGTTTCTGCTGGTTGTTCTATTTTTTCTCTTAATGTCTTCTAACCCTTTTTTGGGATTCTGAAATAATTTGGCTCTCTCTTTATCAAATGTCTTCTGAATGCCCATATCCAGTTCTAATGTTTTAACTTATCTTGTTTGGTCATTTAAGTTGAACATTCTTTGCTCCCAACTGAAACCAAAAGCAGAGCATGATGGCAACAACCCCCTTTCCTATTCCCAGAAATATTGCCCCGAACATGGATTATGATTACGTAATATTAGCCACTCTTACAATCCTAAAGATGAAGTAGACTGATAGGGCCGAGAGAGGCTGAATTCCTATTCTCAAGGTAATATAAAGGACGTCAGTATAGCTCAGTGAATAGAGGGCTGGATTACATGGGAGACACAGTTTCCCATCCCTACTCAGCCATAATGCTCACAGGATAACCTTGGATCAGTTATTCTCTTAGCCTAACCTACTTAACAAGGTTGTCACAAGAATAAAGGAGCTGCCCTGAGCATTTTGGAGGAAGGGTGGGATTAAAACATGGCATTGTATCCAGTGATGTCTTTGTCAGCGCACATAAATTTTACTGATGTCACCACCCTCCTGAAAAGCAGAAGCAGTAAGCCTACGTAGACAAGTTGCTAGGGAACATGGGTGGGAGGGTGCTATTGCACTTGTGCCATGTTTGTGGGTTCCTGGCCAACAGCTGGTTGGCTACTGTGGGAACAGAGTGCTAGACTAGATGGACCCTTGGCCTGATACAATAGGGTTCTTATGGAAAAGCTGCTCCTGAGGATTGGGAGACCCTCCAGAACAGAATGGGATATGGTATGGAGGACTGCAGCAGGTTTGGGGATCAGCAGAAATAAATTTAAAAAAAGGATGCCTCAACTTGGAAAAGAACTTTCTGCTAAAATAAAGCTACCACAGGAGGAAACCTATAAGAAATAAAGAAAAATACTGTGCAGTTGTATATACTCAGGCAAGGCCTGTCCAGTGGTGGTCTCCAAAGCATGGCATGCCCTCCTTCTTGAGAACAAAGATTGATACATTTCCTCCCTTCCTTTCAAAGGAGAGGGAAAGATCTCTTTATTTCCTCCAGCCTATTCTGTATGATGTTGCCTGACAATTTGAGGTTTATGTTGTGCCTTTGGGCGTACATGCAAAGACACACAAAAATAAAGGCTTACAGCACCTAAAAGAATTAAATGGATTTACAGTGGCATAAGCTTTCATGAATTAGATAGCAGCCTGACAAAGTGGGCGCCAGCCCACAAAAACGTAAGACCACGGGAAGACAGCAATCCTATGCATACTTACCTGGGAGGAAATTAAAACTGCACCCAGTGGGATTTACTTCTGAATAAACATTGAACTGTACATCTATTTAAAAAGTCTTTCGGGCTGCAATCCTATATACACTTTCCTGGGAGTAAGTCCCATTGAACTCAGCAGGGCATCGTTTAAGGTAGAGATGGACAGGATTGCACTTTTTGGGGATTTGCTGCGAGGGACCAAGAAGGCTGCCCTTCTGGAATTTGCTGTGCAATTGCTGATCGCAGTTTTAACCGAATTGTGGTGGAGGTAACAATAAATACATATTAATATTAATATTATTAATAATAATAATAATAACAATATACGATGGTGGTGGTGATGGTGGTTCACCATGAGGGTCCTTGGGGTTAAAAAGCGGCATACAAATTGTGTAAATCAATTAAAAACAAGCCTACGGGGGTGGGGGTCCTGTTCAGGTCCCCCCCGGAGGGGGTCTGGCTGCTTCACACCCTCACCCACTCACTCACTCGAAGGCGAAGAAGAGGCCGCTGGTGACCACGATGAGGCCGAGCGTGAGGAGGAAGACGCCGCTGTGGCGGGCGAGCATGAGGCGGCCGCCGCAGTAGAAGCGGTTGCGCCCGGGGAAGACCTCCCATTTGCGGCGGGGCCGGTGCGCCGGGGTCGTGCTGACTGCCACGGAGGCCGGCGGCGGCGGCACCGGGGGCTCGGAGGAGGGAGGCGCGGCCGGGGTGCCCGGAGGAATCTGCCGGTATTCGCATTCCTTCATGACGGCGGCGGTGGCTGGCCTCCCCGGTCCAGACTTCACCGAGTGCCGGCGGCGGCAGCGCCAGGACCGGCCAGCAGACAAGAAGACAGAGAGAGACCGGCTCGGCGGCTTGGTCGCCCCGCCCCTGGCGGCGACGGCGGGGGGAGAGAGGGGACGGCCAGCGGGAACCGGCAGACACCCACCCACACCTGTTTGTCGCGGCCGCCGCCGCCGGCCGAGGCCTCCCGTCGCAGCGCCCCCCTCAAGCCGGCCGGCCCGGAGTCTGCACTGCAAGAGCTTGGCCTGGCTGGGCGGCTCCCGCCAATTTGCCTCAGGGAGAGGACCGCGTATCTCTGGCGCGCCGGGCGGCATCCCTCCATTTCGCTCGCTCCAGCCAGGCTCTCGTCTTTTGTGCCTCACGCGCCCCGTTATATACTTAAAAATAGGGTGACCAGATAAAATTCAGGTCAGGGTTCATGTAACTTTAAAAGGGAGTTTCAGCCAGTGTCTTTTGTATGCAATTAGTTCCTGGTGAAATTCCCTCTTCATCACAAAAAGTTGCAGGCACTATACTAGAGTGACCATATACAAAAGAAGGCAGGGCCCCTGCAACTTTAACAGTTGTCATGAAGAGGGAATTTCACCAGGAACTAATTGCATACAAATGACACTGGCTGAAATTCCCTTTTCTCTACAACTGTTAAAGTTACATGAGCCCTGACCTGGATTTTATCTGGTCACCCTACTTAAAAACCTATTGCTGCTGGGAAGCCAAAGTCCCACCGGGCCTTCTGAGGTGCTTTGGCTTCCCAGAAAGCGTGCACGAAGTTGGGTTCAAAGGTTTCTGGGGAGTTGCGACCTTTGGTTTATACAAAAGATGAAAAATAACCCTTGGGAAGTGCCTCTGATTGTGTGCTGAGTACATTTATTAATTTATTTTGTACCCAGCCTTTCTACCAAAAAATGGCAGTCAAGGCATTTCCTTTGGTATGGTATGGTGGGGTGGTTATATGGTTTGGTTACCTCAGAGAGAGCATTCAAATAGGCACTTTCCCCTGTACAACACAAATATATTTGATTAATCCATACGTTAAGAGCAGCGCTGCTAGAACAGACTGAAGGTCCACCTAGTCCAGCAGCCCGCCATGAAAGCAACGCAAACACATCTTCCCTGTTGTATCTCCCAACATCTGGTACTCGTAAGCTATACTATATCTGAACCCAGAGACTGAATTTGCTACCATATATCGTTCTCATTTCAGAAATTCAGAGAGGAGCTTGAATCTTTAGGTAGACAAAACCTGCCATCCGTACGAAAGAGAGAGGTATCAGTAGTGTGCATGTTTGCTTTCACAAGTTTTCTCAGCGCACCGTACAAATGCAGCCAACATTCCCATGCAAAGTGTTTATGTGTGCAAACATCTATGACAGCACATCCATGCATGACAAGAAAAATGGCTCAGCTGGAAATGGTTCACTGTTAGAATCATTTAGGATGTTTCCACACATGAAGCCTTAACAGGTGTTAGGGGAGTTTAAATCTTCATTAGGCAGAAAACCCATGTGATTTGAAAATGGTTCAAAGATGTTCTCTTGGTGATTCCCAGTTTTTGTGTAGTCCTAAAAGTCCTAAGGTTTAGTTACCAACAGTAAGATATTTAAACTAAAATATCCTGGTATATTTGGTGTTATGACCCTGCCCCTTTTTGTCTTCTGTCCCACATACCACTGGGATGCAGCCCCCACTCTGAAACTGAATTAGGGCCTTGGGCTAAAAGAGCTTTGACACCCCTGTTCTAGTTAGTAATATTTTATACATTTGTGCACAAATACACTTCAGAATGCCTTGAAGGTGCTGTTTCATCCTTAAAGAAAGCATTCCAGACTACACGGTAAGCATTTTTTGCCCTTACAGCACAATCAATACATGTCTACTCAAAACTAGATCCCACTGAGTTCAATCGGGCTTATTCCCAGGTAAGTAGATATAGGCTGAATTTGGATGACACAATAAGCAACCGGGGGGGAGGGGGGGGGACAATCGTCAGTTGTATTGACTATCATGTCGTCCGAATGCTGCCATAGTCAACTCAGCGCTGATCCTAATCCACACCACAGTTGATTATTACCACGTTGTGTGGGGAGTACCTCCTAGATGAACAACCGTAAAGTTGATTATTACCCCACCATTGACTATCGTGTTGTCCGAATTCAGCCTTAGGATTGCTTAATCACATTGACTTATTCAAGGTAACAAAGGGCTAATTTACATTTATCATTATTCTTTAACACTGATATTGCAATAACTGTGGCTAAATGAAGAATAAGTGACTGATGAAAGGCTCAGAAATGCTCTTTCTATAATGTTTATTGCTGCTCCTATTAGGATTTAAAGAACAGTAAATTTAAATTATCGTATATCCATATTCTGCAATTCATCCACATATAAGAATAATGGAATTGGAAGAAATTCATATTTTTTTTCTTTAAAAGTTATGTTTGCAAACTTCTAGCCCACGTATGTCAAAATTGGCTTACTGCATGTCGTCACTTGGGCTGAACTGAGATGTACTAACTTGTTTAAAAGTTAAAATTTGATAACAATGGACTTGATGGACACAACTAATAAATTGGAATAGAACTTGAATGGCTGAACCAAATTTCAATACAATTGTAAATGGTTTTAGAAAGAATGATGTTATTCTCACCCAGCAACAGAATACCGTATATTTTTAAGGCTTATTGGTATTAGCATGCAGAATATATTAGTAGTAAATCTGTCACAGCGATTTTAAAATATTGTAAGAATTGTTTTGCTGTGAAAGCTTACCTTTTATGCATTGCCCACATAAAAAATCTGGTTTTATTGCTAATACAATGCCATCCTACCCCTTCAAGGTCAGAAATGTCCAAACCAAATTAAAACAGATGATCTAACACATCCTGTACAGGAGCCTTCCCCAACCTTGTGCCCTCTAAATGTCTTGGATCTCATCTCCCATTGTTTCAGCCAGCATGGCTAATGTCCCCTATATAAGGTAATTGGAGGGAAATGGTTTGCTCCTGCTTTAGTGAAACAAAGATGTGGTCAGAAGAAAAAATGGTTTTGCCTCCTAAGCAATGACTCACTTTCTCTGTTATATTTACTTGGTAGTTGGACTTTACATAGTGGATTCACAGATCAAAAGACACTCACACTTAGTTTCTATGAACAACATACCCCCATTGTAAAGGGTAAATGTAGTTGTTCATCTTACAAGGGATAACAGTGTGCTTCCATATGCTGTGTGCAGATACATTGAACCCCACACAGTCTATTTTTTGTCCCCATGGGAACAGTTTCCCAAAGTGTACCACTTCAATTTTCCCCTTTGGCATGAATGGAAACCACGCACATTTTTCAAAAGTTGGTATTACACATACTCCCATGGTGTCCTGGGGTGTGATTGCTTTCTTCCATCTAAGTCTTACACACACTATATGTGTGTGTGGGGGGGGGGGGAAGGGAAGGAGAGAACGGCTTAACCACGCCCTTTGTACCTGGTAGCTTCAACTTTTGAAAAACTTACGGTTATTCCCATCTGCATGCCCTAGCCTTGTTTTTCATTGTTTCTTGGTCACTCTTGAATATGAGGAAGTATTAGATTTGGCCTTTTGCAAACATGAGACTAAATACATCTAACTGTGCATGATTTAAATATATATGTGTGCATGCTTCTCTGTGTGTATGCATTTTTTGTATTTGGTGAAAATTGTAACATGATACATTCCCATGAAGGCAACAGAACTATACCCCATCCTTTAATTTAAAAATGCCTAAGACCGTTTACAATGAATATTAAAACAAGAAAACGTAAGAGAATAGTTTAATCTTCTTATATATATAAAAAATGGGTACAGCAGATATAAATTATATTTTAAAATCCTATTCTCCAGTGAATCAGTCTTCAAATACTTGAAAGGTTGTCACACAGAGGAGGACCAGGATCATTTCTTGATCATCCCAGAGTGCAGGACATGGAATAATGGGCTCAAGTTACAGGAAGCCAGATTCCAGCTGGACATCAGGAAAAACTTCCTGTTAGGGCAGTACGACAATAGAACCAATTACCTAAGGAGGTCGTGGGCTCTCCAACACTAGAGGCCAAGAGGCAACTGGACAGCCATCTATCAGGTATGCTTTAAGGTGCATTCCTGCACTGAGCAGGGGGTTGGACTTGATGGCCTTACAGGCCCCTTCCAACTCTACTACTCTATGAATAAAACAACCCCAGATTTAGTGAGCCAAATACATGCTGAAAAAGGTGTTCACAAGATGATGGAAAAAGCATCAGAGAGGGAGTGAAGTGGACCATCCTAAATGGAATTCCCAAGCCTAGGCACAGCTACAGAGAATGCTGTCTCCTGCATCCATACGAAATGCACCTCAAATATTAGCACGTTTCATATAAGAGGAGACAGTCCTTTAGGCACCCAGGTCCTAAGCTATTTAGGGCTTTAAATGTAATGGCTGCCACTTTGAATTGGGCCCAGAAACAGACTGGAAGAGAAACTCTTGCAAAGGAGGGGGGAGTCACATGTTCTCAATAATCCATTCTGCTCTGCTATATTCTTGTTAGTCGAGGAGACAGCAGACCTCAAGTTTGTGGGATCTGCTTTGTTTTTAACTAGAACACAGATCTACCGACTGGAGGCGGGTGCAAGGACACACATTCGTTTTGAATACTAGAACTGAACTCAGTCCTTCCTCACATTTTCATGTGGAGTCATTTTGTTGTTCCCATTGTTGAATCCTTGCTGCTCCACTTCAGGTCACCCAGAGATCTACCAGCAGATCCCAATCTACTTTGTGCTCACCGCTACTTTCATCAGCCAGCATATCCATATTTTTTAATTGCTTAAGTCCAAGGAAAGAAGTTACAATGAAGGACCAGCCCTAGTAGCCAATAGGAAAGTACATATCCCAGAACACACTTGGTGAGAGTGGTACACTGTCTCCAGTTGCTCAGGAGTGCCAGCACAGGGTTTCCATTCCTGTTCCAATTAGGAGAGTTGCTTAATGAGCGTTTCTCAGAGTGGAGTGCTCCATGCTGTGAAGGTGGACTTCCATTCTGCAGCAATATTTCATTGTCATAAAGCAGACAAGCAGAGAACCAATAAAGGACTGGAGAGGAGGAACCCAAAAATCTGGTAATGACCTATTTAAAAAGGAATTAAAATGAAGAGTTATTTCCCTGACCATGTGCCTGAGACCTTTCAAAACAATTCCAATGTAAGTAGCCCTCTCCCACTCCACAAAAATTTCAGTAAGCACATATTGCATACATATTAAGCAGACATACAAATTGGCATATTTGCCAGCAGTTTGGGGGCTGGGTCAGAATGTAGGTTTTCTGTTCTACCCAGAAACGGGCTAGATATAGTGCCTCATTTTTCAGTGCATATAATCGCATACCACTTTCTACGTGTTTATCAGTGGGTACTACACGTCAGTAGTTTAGTATACTGCCTTGTCAATTTGCGGTCACAGTTTCTAATCCTGCTCTCAGTAGTTAAAGCTGCTTGCTTTCTTTTTTAAAGAGCTGGTGTAGAATAGCAGTTAAGGGTATCTGCTATGAGTCCGGCATTCCTCAATCGCTGTCAAAATTTAGAGTGCAAGTTTCTTGGGGGGGGCAGGACCCTGTCTTTGTGCTCATTTAATTCATGGCACTATATAAACAACAAATAATAATAAATGATTCCCATCTCCCATGTGTAAAATAGGGTAATAACTTACCTTGCTGGGTTATTCTGAGGACAAACTGTAAACACATTTTGTACATTAATAGTGCTATTTATATAACAAAATACATTCAATTGTAGGGTGGAATGCTATGCAACAGCCATTTGAAAGAAAGAAATCGCTGCAGGGAGAAATTGACAGATGATATGGGAGAACTAGAAGGTGTAGAAAGATTGGCTTCAGATTAAATACAAAACATCCTCAAACCCTCAAGTGTTTTTATTGCAAGCACAGCTGGCCAAACAGCATGTTTGGATGATTGAGAAATTGCCCATTATTGAAGGGTAAAAAGGGGGTGGCTGACAAATTACCGAATATATTATGAATTCAATGAATTATTATTGCCATAATAAATTTGTTAGTCTTCAAGGTGCTACATGTCTCTGTTTTTGCAGAAACACGCTAACAAGGCCAACCTTTCTGGAAGTTGTCACTTGCTTTATGCAGGGGCATTAGCCTCACTGTTGCCCTGTTTGGACTGAAGTTTGACCAAAAACACACCAACATTCCCCCTGTAGCACCATAACTGTAGATCAATAGTGGCGAGCAAGCTGTCTTGCAGGAAACTTTGTTGTTGTTGTTTTTATCTTCTCACTGAGGAATCACTGACCTGATATAAGGGCAATTTGTGAGTTTTTAACCCACGAACTGCAGAAAACTAGCGGGAGTGAGGGTGTGTGCTGTCTCTGGCTCGCTCATCACATCTACTTTCAATTAACCTACTATTGCCTGGTGCATAGATGGTTAGCGTGACGTCCAAACCCACTCTAAACAACCCAGAATTAACTCAACAATAGGCTGACCATATGAAAAGGAGGACAGGGCTCATGTAACTTTAACAGTTGCAGAGAAAAGGGAATTTCAGCCAGCGTCATTTGTATGCAATTAGTTCCTAGTGAAATTCCCTCTTCATTACAACAGTTAAAGCTGCAGGGGCCCTATCCTCTTTTGTATCTGGTCACTCTAGTATAGTGCCTACAACTTTAATTGTTGTAATGAAGAGGAGATTTCACCAGGTACTAATTGCATACAAATGACGCTGGCTGAAATTCCCTTTTCTCTGCAACTGTTCAAGTTACATGAGCCCTGTCCTCCTTTTCATATGGTCAGCCTACTCAACAACCCATGGTTGTTTTTGGGTTGAAAGTGGGTGATCATAGGTTGCTAACTGAAAGCAGAAATGACTACCATGCTGGAGGCAGTGCACTCATTCCCGTTCGTGCCAGACAATACAGGTTGTCGTTACGTACGAACCGGCCAAATTTCCTGCTCTTGGAGATGCACTAAATGCCCTACTTTTAGCGTGTTCCTAGATTCTATGTTTACTCTGTGCCAATTCTGTTGGTAGTTTGCTTCTGCAACATGCCTTTCAGCATGAACCTTCCCCCATGCCCCCAACATCTGAGAAGCTGACCACCAGATTCAAAGAAGGATCCCAGGAGGTGCTTCTGAGTAAGCTTTCACTATGCAAACACATGATAACAGTTGCTACAGGAATTCCCTACTTCTCCTTTCTTGGAACCTTCTCCCTCTTTTAAATCCCTTTCCAGGGAACAGTGGATGGCTATTGAGACTTGCCATATTTGAAGAATTCTCTCCAGCCAGCTGCATTCAGCTCACTTAGCAGAAGGTACTTTGGAAATACCATCCCTCAGGTACAGGATTGACATCCAAAAGAAACTTAAGGGGCATGTTTACTCAGAAACAAATCCCAATTCCTAAAACTGCAATCCCATCCACACTAACCCAGGAGAAACCCCTGTTGAACTCGGTGGATTTGCTTCTGAGCAAACATGCACAGGACCAGGCTGCACATCTAATGAGAGGCATTTATCCCTCTCTAAAGGGTGTATTAGTTTCAGCTGTGCCCCTGCCCCAAGAAAGAACACCCATCATGTTTTAGATACACGGACCATCCTCTACCACAGACCAAGTTCAGGGGGATCTGTTTTTTTCTGACATGCAGCGGACGCTGAATTCGGACAGCGCTGATTGGCTGCCTTTATGTCAAAGCTAGCCCCTCCCACACTGTTTCAGAGCAGACTTTAAAGATTTATAAAATATGTTCCCATCCACCCTTAAAAAATTGAAAAGTAAAAGTGCCAAATGTTTGAGTAGATAATCGTACATGAGTTTAAAAAGCCAGAACAAAGTGGAGAATCTAAAGCATTTGAGGCTGGGGGATACACCCTCAGTCCAGAGTTAGGTATGTGTGTCCTTTGAGAATCAAGGGCAGGGACCAGAGCTCACCTTGCAGCAAAGCAGTCCACCCCCGCTCCTGTTTCGATGTTACATCTCTACATGGCCCTGCTGAAGGCCAGCGTACTCATTCTTAAAAGCAGGGAAATGCACCATTTCCACAGGGCAACCTGGTCCTTCACCCATTCCATTGCCATTCTTAAGAGATACAAGGTCCTCTCTGCTACACAGTTCAAATTTCACCTGCTCTTACTAAAATATTGTTGCTCTCGCTGGCAAGAGCGAATAACTGTTTTTATTTTACAAGAGACTTTTACATATTTGAACATAGCAATCTCTTACTCCTTGTTTCTCCAGGCTGTGTTTCTAGTTCCTTTTGTTTAATTATTCGTGTTGGTAATTAATCCAAAACTAGATTAACTGCTCAGTGGCAGAGCAAGTAAGAACATAGGAGGCCGATTCATACTGAGTCAGACGAGCCCAGAATGGTCTACACTTGTGGCGGCAGCAGCAGCACCCCCACCTACCCCGGGGATTCATGCAGAGGTATTTTCCACCACTAGCTACCTGGTCATGTTTTTTATCTGGAGATGTCAGGGATTGAAACTGGGACCTTCTGCATACAAAGCATGTACTCAGCTACAACCTATGATCTCTAACATATGCTACATACTAGTATACATGGCTCCTCAGGTTTTATCTCCACTTAAGGGATGTCAGGTTAACAGAGCTGTGAAAACCTGAAATCCCACGACTTCACACATGACATTTTTAGGTGCATATATAAAATCTCTTAGATGTACACCTTTTAAAAACATCAAGCGTGAATGAAACAAGTAGAAACAGGCACGGCACTTGGTAGAAGCTGGGACTGGCTGCAACTCCATGCTCAGTGGCTGGCCCTGTATATTGTGGCCCTCAGGAGCAGAGTTCGTGGTTTGGTGGTGCCGCTCAGGACTGACAATGCTGCACTTGATACACTTTTGCATAGGAGCCATTAAGCTGCCATCACTATTTGCCCTTCCCCCGGAAGAATCTGCCAGACTCACCTGTACATGCATGCAAAAGGTCCCAAACACCAACAGAGCTGTTGCGTGGACCATGTAAACAAATACACCCGGAGAGGAAAAACCAGCAGCCGGCTTGTCAGAGTCTTCGCCTTGCATCCCTCCAGCCTTTCTTCTCACCAGGCCAAGGGTTAGGCAGTGCCAAGGGTTGGCAGCAATGTACCACCAGGCTGCCCATGAGCTCAGCACAATGGCAGGCGCAGCTAATAGGAAGTTGGGGATCTGTTTGAGCTCAAAGTACCTGAGGAAGCCAACATTCCAGTAAGCATCTTGAATATAGCTGTAGAGCACAGGAAGGTCCCAGGAGCACCACGGGGATTCCTCGCCATTTGCGGTGGCTACACGATACCCCTTATCTACAGCCAGCTGCAACAGTGGCTCTGGCACAGCATGTTCTGGGCTCACGTTGGGATTGCAGAATCTCAGGTAGCCATAGAACTGAAACAAAGCAAAAGGTAGGAAAACAGAAGCAGCCATGACCACCAGGGACGCTGCCCAATTTAGGAATTGAGCTAATTTCTGCAGCGGCTTTACCCCAGTTCCTGTCCTTGCCTGGAGCTGGGAGGCAAAATGTTTCGTCTCAAAATAGAGGAGGAATCCAGCATTGATTAGTCCATTGGAGCGCACGCCGGTGGCTAGCGAGAAGAGGAGGGTGCTGGCCCAACGTTGCTGTTTCCCTAGCTGCCACATGGCAGCGAACACTAAGAGAGCAAACATGCTTTCTGAGTAAGCAGCTGCCATAAAGACATTGGCGGGAGTGAGGCAGAAGAGGACGGCCGAGAGGAAGGCCTTCTTGTGGCACTGTAGGACTGCACAGCTGAGCTCATACAGAATCCAAGATGCCAAGACAGAGAAGAGGGTGTTGAGCAGAGCTGCAGAAAGGAGCAGGCGGCTCCGGAGACACAGGAAGCCTCGCATGGGCCACAAGGCCGTTTCTGCTGCCACTCGCAGGCACAGGGGAAACACGGGGAAGAAGGCACAGTTGTGTTCATACACATAGCCGTGCTCGGCTATGAACAGGAAGTGCTTGGCATCCCACCGTGACAGGCCTCCCAGCAGCCATTCCAAGAGTTCGTCGCAGAACCCAGACTCGGACAGGTGGGGTGGAGAGAAGGCATCTGCAGCATGATCGGGGATCAGGAAGTTGAAAAAGGCCTGGGTGGGGGAGAAGAAAAGGGCAACTCAGCGGAGATCTTGCTCCTCACAGTCCCCCAAACAAGATGGAAGACGTGAACGTGATCCTTCCGTCGTGTGCAGCAATAAGCAGGAACACAATGCAACATGGAGCAGCACGTGGTGTGATCTATCGTGTAGGGCAGCCTCTCTCAGACAGGTGTCCTCCAGATGTGCTGGAATACAATCCCCATCCTCCTCAGCCAGCCCAGCACACCTGGAGGCGCCAGGTTGCGGAAGGCTGGCATATGGTGTGGTTGGAGCATTACAAGGCATGAAACATTTCATATGAACATGGAAGGACTCACCTTTGGTTTTTATTGTTTGAAGGCTTGTTTCAAATTGTTATACACCACCTTGATGGGTCTTTAGCAGATAAAGCAATATAATATAAATAGTAATAGAATCAAATAATTTAAATCTCTGCTGAGCTGTGGAACATGCTCAGTGGCCTTGTAGGAGTCTATTGCATGGCTTAAAATGTCTCACAGGATTAAAAACCTAAGAAGAGACCTGCTGGGTTGGTTAGACCAAAAATCCATCTAGCCCAGCAACCTGTGTCCTATACTGATCAGCTAGATGGCTGCTGGAAACCCTACAAGCCAGGTCTGATGGCAACAGAACTCCCACCCTATTATTCCCCAGCAACTGATACTTGCTGGCATACTGCCTCTGAACATGAAAGCTCCAATTAGCTACCAGGGCCAATATTTATAGTGCTATCCTGCGCCATTAAATGTCCAATCTCCCTTTCAAAGCTATCTAAGCTTAGGGTTATTTGGGCGAGGGAGAGATAAATGAGAAATCGGTTTATTGCAAACTTACTTCATTCACTGGGTAATTTTGGAGCACAGCTGACTCATCTGCTTCTTACTAGGTGTACATTAAAATCTTGAGATACTGAACAAGGGCTATTCCACTGCTACCTTATACTTCCATACATTACATCCCCCTGCATTTCAAACTCTCTGTGCTTGTCACAAGCAAGCTATTTAATGCGTGCATCCTTTCTACCGCACATGATCGATAAGTCGCTCAGTTGGATTTAAATGTCTTACCAAAAAGGGGCGGATTCACAAAGGCTTGCTCATCACTCCATATTTCTTCTAACTGCAGATATTGTGGGTGCTTCCAGACAGAGGGCTTCTAGCGCTGACACAGAAAAAGGATTTGTGCAGCTATTCTTTTTTTCTTTAACAAATTTGTTTTTTTGTGGGGGGGTGGTTAAAAAAAAAAAAGATGGAAACTGTGGGAAAACACAGCAGGGCTACAAATTGAAGATATTATCATCTGGAGTTCCTGTAAAATGCTGTGAATGAAGCAATGCAGTTGAACACTAAATGCCTTATCTGGAAGCAGCCGAAATTTGAGGTGAAGCAAGGCTCTGTCCACGGTGTTTGATCTGTGATGGCTGTTTCACACATGCAAATAATCTTTTGAGTTGTAGCCATCAAGTAAGGAATGTTGATGTGTGAATAAGATAATCGTTCTCTGTACAATGGGCTGCAGCACTCCACACCGTTGCCATCGGGATGCTGTTGACGGGCAATTCAGAGCTTTTCCATCCCATTCCGTGCAATGTCTTATCATATTCTGAACAGCATGACAACAGCACATTACAGGCTCAAGAATTGCCCAGGATACTATTTGTGTCCTGGAATGCAGGGCACCTCACCCAGGTAATGAGCCAAGCTACCTCCGTGCACCTCCTCCAAAAATGCAAACCGTGGTGCTTTCTCTACAACAGGGGTGTTGAAACTCATTCAGCCTGAGAGCGGAATATGGCTGGGGCCAAAGGCAAAGGGGGGTGAGGTCAAAATACCAAAAATACCAGCATATATGAGCTTAAAGTTCTTATGACCAGTAGCTAAAGCTTTAGGAGAGGCATTGCAACCTTTAGAATTGTGGGGGAGGGGACACACAAAAGCCAGGAAACCACCTAACAAACAGTGGTCAGGAAAAATGGCCATGACCATCTGGGGAATTCCAGAAAACTAGAGAACGCCAAGTGGGCCAGATTTGGCCCGTGGGCCTGAGGTTAGACACCTCTGCTCTGTAGTTAAGGCAGGCATCTGTGGAGTTTTGGCACCCTAAGCGGTGGCCTAGTGTGCTGCTATGATTGCATAGACCCTGGCTATGGAAAGATGGCCCCAATCCACGTGGGATGTACGTGTAGATGTTATGCCCAGGTTTTGGATGATTAACCATGGAGAGACTGTTTTTGGAAACATCTCTCACCTTTAGCGCAAAATCAGCAACAGCTGAACCCTTGGCTTTTGCCACCAATACCATCATCTTACTGTCCTGTAGCCCTGCTCAGTGGGACTGCAAATATGATGGATGACTGCTGTAAGAGGGGAAAGGTTAAGCATACATTATCTTGGAATCCCTGTAACAAGCTGGTAAGGTATGCCTGAATGATTACCTCCCTATTGAAAAATGTGTGGCTGAGGTTGAGATAGTCACTTATCTAATGCCACCTTGTGAGTTCATGGCAGAGGTTAACATTCAAACCAGTAACTTTCAGTTCACAGTTCAGTGTTTTAGCCACTGCATTATCCTTCCCCAACATGGGGCCTTCCCCATGTTGGGGAACTCCCATAATGCCCAGCCAACTCCCATAATGCCCAGCCAATGGCCTATTGGGAATTATGGGAGTTGCAGTCCAGCGCATCTGGATGGCACCAGGTTCAGGAAGGGTGCATTACACTGCCCCAGCTCTCCTGTATGGGGAGTCTAAGGTGCTCTGGAAAAAGAACAACTGAGGAGCGCTCCTTTGGGTCTGCCGTGTACATCTGGTTAATCAGATGGTAAAAAGAAGAGTTCGCCAAAGGCTACAATGTTAATATGTGCCAAGATCATCTGCCAAATTTTAAAAAAATCAATCAATTCACTGTGCGGGCGGGCGTAAGACTCAAAATGTCAAACCAGGGTGTTTCCTTTGTGCAATCAAACTGATTATGTGTTGGAACAAGAAATGGCGAGCCATTGCAGCTAATGAAATTAAACCCAATAAAGGTAGTTATACTGTTATAATAAAAACCTTTGCTTGGTGGCAATGACTATTTGGCTGGCCAGATGGTACAATCCTTGACACCCAGCAGTGGCTGACTCACACTCAGGCAGAGCAATGCAGGACCAAAAGGAGTTCTCTTTATGGCAGCCTAGCATCCAGTACAGTGTCCAGCATTAGAACCTCCTTATGGATCTAACACAGATCTCAGGGACGGCCCCACTGCGGCTGTCACGAAGGAAGTCCCAAACTCTCTTAAACTTGCCTCACTGATACTTAAACTTGATACTCACTGATACTCCTACCTGGGAGTAAACCTCATTGAATACAATGGACCCAAGTAAACACGATGCAAATAAACTACAGGCTTTGGCCAACTTATGGTGAGATTTAGCTGAAAAGTGTACAAAACAGGAATGTGGGAAGCTGCCATCTATCAGGTCAGGCTAATCATCCATCTGGCCCAGTACTGCCTACTCTGGCTAGCAGTGGCTCTCCAGGGTTTCAAGCAGAGAAGGGTCTGTTCCTGTTCCTGTTACCTGGAGATGCCAGGGATTGTGCCTGGGACCTTCCACATGCAAAGCAGGTGCTCTGCCACAGTGTTACGGCCCCTCCTTCCCCATGCAGAAATGCCTAAAATCACAAATAAATACATAAATCGCTGGCCCAGGAAAACCACCTTGAACTAACTTCAAGAGCCCCATAGCAATCCCCCCCCAAAAAATGGGGGGGGGGGAGAATTGGACAGAGACTCAAGGTCAACCAATGACACTGGAACGGGCAGGAGATCCGGGATAGACAAAGGGAAGCACGTCTTCCCGCAATGCACAATTAAGTTGTGGGACTCACCGCAAAAAGACGTGGCGACGGTCGCTGGCTTGGCTTGGGGGGCTTTAAAAGATGATTGGGCAAATTCATGGAGCTGGAGGAGCGGGAGGCCTGCCAGCAGCTATCAGCCACAGGAGTTCTATACGGAACCTCCAGCTTTAAGGGCAGTCTGCCACCGAATACCAGTGCTGCAGGGCAAACAGCAGGGGAGGGCTGCTATGTGCCGGCATGCTTTCCAGAGGCATCCAGTTTGCCACTGTAACACTTGGGATTGGGGAGTAGTTGGACTTTTGCTCTGATCTATCAGGCCTCTTATTAAGCCTTTGAGAGGGGCCAGTGCAAGAGTCCCTCTCCTACTCCCAGACTAGTTTCCTGCAAGTCTTAGTGAAGATTCCCTCTCCTCCTTTCCTCGTGTATCTCAGTCCACCCTTACTGAAAATAATCCTTAGCAATGATTTACCTTGCCTCTGATTTACCCTGGTTCTCTCAATTCCAAACTGGTATGAATTCCTGACACCTATTTGTCCCACTTGCTTTAGCCTGGACGGAAGCCTGCAGGCTTCATTCCAGCTTTGGTCTGAGACGCCTCCGAACCCTTCTAAATGAGCCTTGAAACTAGCGTAGACTCGTTTTCACTCTGCTAACGATGCAGGATAGCTGGCTTCCTTGCTGTTATCACAGCAGGCAAATTAGAAACAACGTTCCCTCTGGCCTAAAAGCAGCGTTACTGGTTCATGGCTTGGATTCAGTGGAGAGCTTATGAGAAAAACTGGTGTATATCCTTGGCAAAATGTGCAAGATGCTTCCTTACTGGGGCCTCCCTTGCTGTGGTGGTGAAAATATGTTAAATTTAAATAGGGAATTTAAATGTGAAATGCCTGCTGAGTAGAGAAATAGCTCATGGAGCTAATTTCGCATTCCTTCAGACACCAGGAGCAGCTGGAGGTGGGGGGAATCCTGACTGCATGCAGAATGCAAAGCTACCACTACTCTCCTTCAGGAAGTTTGCATGGAATCTGATCTTGAGAACCGAATATGGATTACTGGGAAGCTCCATTTTGTTTGTGTTGTTTTAAGTTTGCAGTCCTCATGATAATTGAGGAAAGACATTTGAAAGTATGTAGACTTTAGTTCCCAAATTATTGTGAGGGGGCATGCTCTCATGCTGGAAAAAAAACCCCATTAAAGCGGTCTATGCGTCCAAACCACCCTTTCACAGAAGAGGCTTCCTTCTGAATCTCTGTATGCTTCACTGCTCTTCCCTTGCCTCCGTTAGCCTCTAGGAAGATAGAAAGCTGCCTTATATGGAGTCAGATCATTGGTCTATCTAGCCCAGCATTCTCAACGCTGACTGGCAGCAGCTATCCTGGATTTCAGCCGGAGTTTTTTCTGGCCACCTGGAGATGACGGGGATCAAACCTGGGACCTTCTTCATGCAAAGCATGTCCTTTACCACTGAGCTACAGCTCTCCCCTACGCTAGAGCCCCTCCCCTGAGCTATGGCCTGTTTGGGTGTAGATAATTCTTCCCCATCTCTGCATTTGGAACTTTCAATAAGTCCTGATACAGCGATGCAACAGAATTCCCCACCTACAAAGGAGGCTGCCAATTGCCCATCTGCATGAGTCAGTGTTCTGGACTTGCCTCTTTCCATTCAGGACTACAACACTGGGTATGGACTCCACTGAGGCCAAGCCATTTTTACTCATACACGTTCCATCAGTAAACTTTTGGGGATGTGTGCCTTGGGTGTCCAGAGTTTGGAAAACTCGGACCATTTCTTAGACAACGCCTATGAAACAGCCAAGTGCCAGGGATCACAAACTGGGGACGCTGGCAGCAAGATACCTTATTCCCTGCTGACACCATGGAACCTATCAAGAAGAGGGAGCTTTCAGACTGATCTCTGATGTGCTGCTGCAGCGCCCTGTAATGATCAGAGATGGGACTAGGCTTTTCTTAGCCCAGCCTAACCAGGTGACCTCGGGAACCAAGAGGGACCTAGCTTGGCCTCCACAAGTGTTGTTCCATGCTTGGTTCCTCAGTCAGAGCAGCTCTTCTGTGAGCAAAAGTGCTGAACTGCCTTACCTTTAGCCTCCTCCAGAACATAACTCCCAGACAGTCTTAAGACCACCCACATCACCTGCCTTTGACCCCTGGATTCTTTTTGGCCTGATCCATACCCAGACCATGGCTTGGATGAACCACACCATTAGTCCCTGACCTTGCTGAGCACAGGCATAAATATTCCAGTGTTCGAATAGGAGATCACCTGTACTTTGTATGGCTATTCATTCCACTCTCAGGGCCTCCAGTCTTTTATCCTCTGGGGAAAAATGTGCACACCCAGCTCAGGAGCACACATTTATCAACCAAAGTCATGCAAAACTTAAGAACATTTGCATTGGTTTCAGAGTTTAACATAACCACAGGCTTTGATTTTCTTGGCCCAGGATTGGCATATTTTTGATGCACACCAGAGGGTCCTTCACATGCTGCATTTATATGTTTTGGGGGTGGGTTGTCAACCAAACTAGGATGCCCCCTTGCTTCATGAGGATGGCAAATTGATAACAAATGACAAAAAAAAAAGGCCAAAGTGCTCAATTCCTACTTTGGCTCAGTCTTCTTTCAAAAGTGGGTCTATGACCCCCCCTGGAAAAAGTGAAGTACAAGCTGAAGAGGCAGGATTGCAGTTTGAGATTGATAAACAAATGGTCTAGGAACACCTAATTTCTTTGAACGAGTTCAAATCTTCAGGGCCTGATGAACTGCATCCTAGAGTAATAAAGGAGCTGGCAGAAGAACTCTCAGAATCACGGTTTATTATCTTTGCAAGATCAAGGAAGGTGCGTGAAGTGCTGGAAGACTGGAGAAGGGCTAATGTTGTCCCTATCTTCAAAAAAAGCAAAAAGGAGAAACCTGGGAACTACAGACCAGTCAGTCTGGCATCAATCCCTGGGGAAATTTTGGAGCAGATTATAAAGAAGTCAATGGATGAATTCAGACAACACATTAAGCAACTGAGGGGGTGGGAAACAATCGTCAGTTGTGTTGCTTATTGTGTTGTGTGGAGGATAACACGCCGCTTACAAACTACTGACGGTATGCTATTCCGCCCAAATAAGCAACTGAAACAACTGGCTTGCAAGTTGTTTAGCTTGAAGCCAGTTGTTTAAAGTATTGTGTGGAGGGGTGAGTGTATTAATAGCGTGGGTTAAAACGCAAGCCCGTAGAGGCAGGCGGCAAGAGCGACCAAAGCGGCAGCTGCCACTCCGCTACAACTGGTACAACTTGCAGAGGCTGCTGGGATAGAACTGGGAGGACTGAGGGAGGAGGGAGGGTGGGGAGAGGGATGGGGGCTATGTCAGTCAAATGCTGGGTTGACTATTAGTCCACTCAATGCCAGCCCCAACCACCCACAGTTGTGTAGGAACATGTTGGCTCAATTCGGACGACACGATAGTCAATGGTGGGTTGACTAACCCTAACCCTAACCCTAGGGGATACTCCCCACACAACATGGTAATAAATAATCAACTGTGGTGTGGATGAGGATCAGCGCTGAGTTGACTATGGCAGCATTCGGATGCCACAATAGTCAAAATGACGATTGTTTCCCCCACACCAGTTGTTTATTGTGTCATCCGAATTGAGCTGTTGTTTGGGGAGTACCCACAAAATAACCAACTGTGAGTTGGCTACTCAACCCACCATTGACTAATGTGTTGTCCGAATTCAGCCAATCTGTAAGCACCTTGAAAACAATGCAGTGATTATTAGAAGCCAGCATGGATTTGTCAAGAACATATCCTGCCAGACTAATCTGATCTTATTCTTTGATTGGGTAACCTCCCTTGTGGACTGTGGGAATGCTGCAGACATAATATGTCTTGACTTCAGCAAAGCCTTTGACAAAGTACCACATGACATTCTGATCGGCAAGCTAAAAGTGAGCTAGATGGAACAACTATTAGGTGGATCCTCAGTTGACTACAGAACCAGACTCAAAGGCTGCATTCGGACAACACATTAGTCAATGATGGGTTGAGTAGCCAACTCACAGTTGATTATTTTGTGGGTACTCCCCACACAACAAATTCCTACACAACTATGGGTGGTTGGGGCTGGCACTGAGTGGACTAATAGTCAACCTAGCATTTGACTGACACAGCCCCCGCTCCTCTCCCCACCCTCCCTCCTCCCTCAGTCCTCCCAGTTCTATCCCAGCAGCCTCTGCAAGTTGCACCAGTTGTAGCAGAGTGGCAGCCGCCGCTTTGGTCACTCTTGCCGCCTGCCTCTATGGGTTTGTGTTTTAACCCACTCACCACACGCCATTAACCCACTCACCCCTCCACACAACATTTTAAACTGGCTTTGAGCTAAACAACTTGCAAGCCAGTTGTTTCTCTCCATGGCTTATTTGGGCGGAATAGCATACCATCAGTAGTTTGTGAGCAACGTGTTACCCTCCACACAACACAATAAGCAACATAACTGACAATTGTTTCCCGCCCCCCCCCCCTCAGTTGCTTAATGTGTAATCCGAATGCAGCCAAAGAGTGCTTCTCAATGGTACCTTCTCAAACTGGGAGGAGGTAACGAGCGGGGTACCTCAAGGCTCAGTCGTGGGCCCAGTGCTCTGCAACATATTTATTAATGACTTGGATGAGAAGGTGCAGGGAATGCGTATCAAATTTGCAGATGACACAAAATTGGGTGGGATAGCTAATACCCTGGAATACAGAAACAAACTTCAAAGTGATCTTGATAGTGCTGGGCTGAAAATAACAGAATGAAATTGAATAGGGATAAATGCCAAGTTCTACACCTAGGAAAAAGAAACCAAAGGCACAGTTACAAGATGGGCGATACTTGGCTCAGCAATACTACAAGCGAGAAGGATCTTGGAATTGTTGTAGATCACAAGCTGAATATGAGCCAACAGTGTGATGTGGCTGCAAAAAAAGCAAATGCTATTTTGGGCAGCATTAATAGAAGTATAGCTTCCAAATTATGCGAGGTACTGGTTCCCCTCTATTTGGCACTGGTTAGGCCTCATCTTGAGTATTGTGTCCAGTTCTGGGTAGCACACTTCAAGAAGGATGCAGACAAGCTGAAGGGGGTTCAGAAGAGGGCAACAAGGATGATCAGAGGTCTGGAAACAAAGTCCTACAAGGAGAGACTGAAAGAACTGGGCATGTTTAGCCCTGAGAAGAGAAGACTGAGGGGAGACATGATAGCAGTCTTAAAATACTTGAAGGGTTGTCACACAGAGGAGTCCAGGATCTCTTCTCTATCATCCCAGAGTGCAGGACGCAGAATAATGGGCTCAAATTACAGGAAGCCAGATTCCAGATGGACATCAGGAACAACTTTCTGACTGTTAGAGCAGTATGACAATGGAACCAATGACCTAGGAAGGTAGTGGGCTCTCCCACACTAGAGGCCTTCAAGAGGCAGCTGGACAACCATCTGCCAGGGATGCTTTAAGGTGGATTCCTGCATTGAGCAGGGGGTTGGACTTGATGGCCTTATAGGCCCCTTCCAACTCTACTATTCTGTGATTCATCAGGAGTTTAAAACTAGACTTGAAAAATGAGTGTTCTCTTTGTGATTCCTCCACTTTGGATAGAATTTCATTTACTTCATGCCACAGTACAATATGATCATATATACGCATGAATTAGAAGATGACTTGGAGCCTATCCACACTGCTATTAAAATGACTTATATTCTGTTTAAAGACATGTTTTTTTAAGTCGTTTCATTACGTGGTAGGACACACTGAGCAGTACTTACGTTTCATAGTGACTGCTTCCTCCATCCTCAAAGTGTTCAATGGTGTATTACAGGGTTAATTCCTTGAGTCTTCTTGTTTCGCTTTTGTTTTGCAGGCTGCTTGACCCGCCCACTTCTGTCTCCTCAACTCAAGCAGCCTGCAAAACAAAAACTAAAGAAGAAGACTCAAGGAATTAACCCTGTAATACACCATTGAACACTTTGAGGATGGAGGAAGCAGTCACTATGAAACGTAAGTACTGCTCAGTGTGTCCTACCACATAATGAAATGACTTTAAAAAACACGTCTTTAAACAGAATATAAGTCGTTCTAAGGGCAATGTGGATAGGCTCCATATCAAAATGAATACATTCCCCTGGAGGGGAGTATTTAGCATGCCCAGATTTAAATTAATGACTACTTCTCTACTGGGTAGTCGAGACAGAAAGCTCCATATAATTTTAGGTTTTGACTCTCAACCAGGCTGAAAAGCTCTAACGTTATCTCTTTGATTGTTCTCTCTCTCTCTCTCTCTCATAGGTACCTGCCTCATACCAGGTCATACAATTTAAGAATGTAAGAAGAGCCCTGTTGAATCCGACCAAAGGCCTTCCCAGTCCAGCACTCTGTTCTCACAGTGGCCAACCAGATGCCCCTGTGAAGCCCACAAGCTGAACATGAGGGCAAGAACATCTTCCCACTCATGTTCTCCAACAACCGGTGCCCCCGATCCTGAAGGTAGTATATAGACATAATTAATAGCCATTGATACCCTTACCCTCTGAAGAATTTGCATAACCCCCTTTACAACCATCTAAATTGGTGGCTATCACCATATCTTGTGGACCAGACTTCCTGTTCGTGAACTGAATCACATCGAGTGTGTGTACCTGAGTCTGAAGACCAGGGATAGACTAGGGATTCTGTTGGTGTACCGGCCACCCCGCTGCCTATCAGACTCCCTGGCTGAGCTCACGGAACTGGTCTCGGAGCTGGTGTTGGATTCGCCCAGGCTTTTGGTCCTGGGCGATTTCAACATCCCATTCAAGACTGGTTTGTCAGGTGGAGCTCGGGAGTTCGTGGCATCCATGACAACCATGGGCCTATCCCAATTGGTCTCTGGACCCACACATTCAGCGGGTCATACCCTCAATGCTGTTTTCAGTTCCGAACAGACGGATCTGTGGGCGGAGGTAACGAATACCTCCGTGTTGTCATGGACAGACCATTTTCTGGTTATGGTTAGTATCACGGCTACCACCCGCCCCTGCAGGGGTGGTGGACCTATTAAGATGGTCCGCCCTTGAAGGCTGATGGATCCTGCTGGATTCCAGAAAGCCTTGGAGGGTTTTATGGCTGGTATCGTCGACGATCCTGTAGAAGCCCTAGTTGATAGATGGAATCAAGACCTAACTAGGGCTATCGACACGATCGCCCCCAAACATCCTCTCCGACCCGCTTCTAACAGGGCACCCTGGTATACGGAAGACCTCAGGGAGTTGAAGCGGAAAGGACGACAACTGGAGCGCCGATGGCGGAAAACTCGACTTCTATCCGACAAGACACGGCATAGAGAACATCTTCGTTCCTATGGGGTGGCAATACGTGCAGCGAAGAAAGCTTTCTTCTCTGCGCGCATTGCGTCTGCGAATTCGCGTCCAGCGGAACTGTTCAGGGTGGTGAGAGGTCTAACCCGGGCACCTTCCCCCCTGAATCCGATTTTAGAGCCTTCGGTGGTTCGCTGCGATGCCTTTAATGATCATTTCGCAGATAAAATCTCTCGGATAAGAGCCGACTTAGATGCTGTCGTTATAGCAGGGGCTGACGATGGAGTGCCCGGTGACTCCGCGAGTAGAATTATACTGGATCAGTTTCAGTTGGTGAGTACCGAGGACGTGGACAAGCTGCTTGGACGAGTGAGGGGGACGACTTGCCCTTTCGATCCCTGTCCTTCATGGCTGGTCATCCAGGGAGGAGATGTGGTTAGATCACAATTACAATATATTATTAATGCATCTGTCAGGCAGGGGAGTTTTCCATCATGTTTAAAAGAAGCGGTGGTACGGCCACTTCTAAAGAAGCCCTCCCTGGATCCCCTGGACTTTAATAACTACAGACAGGTATCAAACCTGCCATTCTTGGGCAAGGTGATCGAGAGGGCGGTTGCCTTTCAACTCCAGGTAGTCTTGGATGACACTGATTTTCTAGACCCATTTCAAACTGGCTTCAGGGCGGGATACGGAGTTGAGACTGCTATGGTCGCCTTAGCGGATGATCTACGCCTGGGTATTGACAGGGGGAGTGTGTCCCTGCTGGTACTCCTGGACCTCTCAGCGGCATTCGAGACCATCGACCATGGTATCCTTCTGGAACGCCTGAGGGGATTGGGAATCGGGGGCACTGTGCTTCAGTGGTTCCGGTCCTACCTCTTGGGCAGGTTCCAGATGGTGATGCTTGGGGATAGCTGCTCTGCAAAGAAGGAGCTGCTGTGTGGCGTACCGCAAGGTGCCATCCTTTCCCCAATGCTGTTTAACATTTATATGAAACCGTTGGGAGAGATCATCCGGAGGCATGGGGCGGGGTGCTATCAGTATGCTGATGACACCCAAATATATTTCTCTATGCCTTTGATAACAGAGTCTGCTAAGGATAGTGTGTCTCCTCTGAATGAATGCTTGGAGGCGGTAATGGGCTGGATGAGGAAAAACAAACTGAAGCTGAATCCAGACAAGACGGAGGTGCTTGCTGTCAAAGGCTGCAACCTGGGTTTGGAGGTGTGTCAACCGGTTCTGGATGGGGTTACACTCCCCCTGACTGTGTTCGCAGCTTGGGGGTGCTCCTGGATCCGTCGCTCCAAGTGACAGCCCAGATAGATGCGACGGCCAGGAGTGCCTACTATCAGCTTCGGCTGATACGCCAGCTGCGCCCCTTCCTAGAGTTGGAAGACCTAAAGATGGTAGTGCACGCACTGGTAACTTCGAGGCTCGACTTCTGCAATGCGCTGTACATAGGGCTACCTTTGTGCCTAGTCTGGAAACTTCAACTAGTTCAAAATATGGCAGCCAGGTTGGTCACCGGTACATCTAGGAGTGACCATATTACGCCAGCTTTAAAATCGCTCCACTGGCTGCCAATTAGTTTCCGGGTGAAGTATAAAGTGTTGGTCATTACCTTTAAAGCCCTACATGGTTTGGGTCCAGGTTACCTGCGGGATCGCCTTCTCCCGTACAATCCGCCCCGCACGCTCAGGTCCTCTGGGAAGAACTTACTGTGGTCGGCCAAGACTAGGCTGACAACTGTTACCCAGAGGACCTTCTCTTCTGCCGCTCCCAGACTGTGGAATTACCTGCTGGAGGAGACTCATCAACTTAACAGTCTTTTAGAATTTAAGAAAGCTATAAAGACTGTTCTCTTCCGGCAGGCATATCCAGTGTAATTTTAGAATGTTTTAAGGATGTTTTTAGGATGTTTTAGGATTTTTATGCAGTTTTAATAATATGTGTCATGTTTTAATCAGTTTTATGTATTTTATCATGTTGTTGTTCCCCGCCTTGATCCAAACGGAGAGGCGGGTAAGAAATAAATTGTTGTTATTATTATTATTATTATTATTATTATTATTATTATTTAACTACATGCTGTGTTAAGAAGCACTTCTTTTTGTCTGTCTTGAATCTCCCCCCGCTCTCCCCAATGCAGCTTCACTGGCCTTTCTTTTACAGTTTGTACATACTGGGTTGCTGTTTTCACTGAGCTACTGAACTATCCTGAAGATCTCTTTCATGATCAGTGACTGCCAGCTCAGACCCCAAGAGCATATACATGAAGTTATTTATTTATTTGTACCCTGCCTTTCTACCAAAAAAATGGCATTCAGGTTAGGATTTTTTGTCCCACCGAGCAATGCTTTACACTTGTTTACACTGCACTTGCCATTTTAATCCCCATTCACCCAGTTTGGAAATATCCTTTTGGAGTCCTTCACAATCCACTTTTCTTTTTGTTTTTAGAGCCTTGGTGTCATCAGCGAACTAGGCTGCCTCACTGCTCAACCCTAACACCTATGAACAAGTTAAAATGCACCAGTCGCAACACAGATCTTACAGCCACCTACCCCAGTATGGTCTCCTCTGGATGGCAATGGCTCTCCAGGCTCTTTCCCATCATCTGCTACCTGACCCTTTAACCTAAAGATGCCAGGGAGTTTAGTCTGGGAACTTCTACAGACAAGGCATGTACACTAACACCGAGTGCTGGCCCCTCTCAATGTACAGCAGATAATTTTCTTTCTGAAACGAACGTGATATTTAATGCCAAAGATGGGCCATCATGAATTGGGCACAGAGGAATTATATTTCAGTAACTGTAATCATCTGCACCTGGTGTTTGGGGACTCACCTGGAGAAGAAGCGTGACGGCTCTGCAAAGCACCGCAAACCAAACCACCTCTCGGCCATAAGTGTCCTTTCCATTCCTCAGTGACATCCGGACCTGGGAGGCCATCAAATGGGTTACTGTTGCCTTCCGTGCAGGGAATTCCACCGAGCGATTTGGAAATCTGAAATCAGATCACAAGCTCGTGCCACGTTTGTAAACGACAAGCAAATAATGGTTCTAATACTCACTCACGAAAATGAGAGAGCTGGTGCGGTGCAGTGCTCAGAGCGTTGGACTAGGGCTGAAGGGGACCCCGACTCAAAGCTGCCCTAGAGTTCAATGGCTGATGCTGAGCCAATCAGTCACTCAGCCTAGCCTATCCCACAGGGTTATTGCAAGGATAAAATGGGAGGGCGAACCATGCATACTGCTTTGAGCTCTTTGGAGAGGCTAGGTACAAATGTATTCAATGAACTCTGGACTGCACTATTTTAGACTGTAGGCAGTGTCGTATTTTTAATGTAAAGATACTCCCAATGTAAAACTAGTTCCTGCATGTAGTATTCTTAAGCCCCTGGCCAGTGTGGTATAGTGGTCAGAGTAGGCGTAGGCAACATGGTGTCCACGAACACCAATGTGCCCCCAACCATGTTTCGTGGCCCACATTTAAAAGACATTTGGCTCTGAAATAGGTTTCTTTGGTTTCAAACTATGGTTTCAAAGAGTTGTTTAGCGTATCGGAGCTCAGACCCCACCTCGACCTTGTACTTAGCCTTTTGGGAAAACTACCTGTCCTTTGCCACGTCTCCCATGGCAGCCATTTTGTGGTGGTGCCCAGGACAGTTTCCCAAATTGACAAATGTGCCAATGGTCTGAAAAGGTTGCTTCCCCTGGGTCAGACTGTTGTATCAGGGCTCAGGGGACCCAAATTTCCCATCTCTCCGCCTAGGCTACTTCACAGGTTTGTTGTGAGGATAAAATGGAAGAGAATGAGGTACACCATCTAGAGCTCCTTGGAGGAAAGGCAGAATATAAGTCTGAAATAAATAAAGGGAATAAATATACATCCCCTGGTCTCAAACTATAGTCTGTGAAGAGATTAATTATTGGAGAGAGCCAGTGTGGTGTAATGGTTAGAGCATTGGGACTGGGGGTTCTAGTCCCCACTCGGCCATGGAAGCCCACTGGGTGACCTTGGGCCAGTCACAGATTCTCAGCCCAACCTACCTCACAGGGTTGTTGTTGTCAGGATAAAATTGAGAGGAGGACTATGTATACTTTGGGTTTCTTTGGAGGAAAAAAGGCGGGATATAAATGTAATGTAATAATAATAAATGAAATGTGTATCAAATGTTGGGAATGGGAAGGGAAACGTGGCCATAAAAGTGGGGCTGTCCAGCCTTCCTCCCCCTTGCCCCTGCTCCTCCCTCTCTCCATTGTTTAGGACTCTCACCTTTGTCCCAGGTTCCTCAGGTCTTGCCCAGTTCACTTTGATGCCTGTGCCTCAGTTCTCTTAAACCCACATTCATCCCTAAGCTGTTCCATCTAGGCCTGAAACACATCAGTCTTTGCTCCTCCCCTTAGCACGAGGGGTGTTGGTTGCTAGGCATGCAAGCAGCTCTAAGGGGAGGGTGGAGAATACTGGTTTTCGAGGGTGATCTGGCCCTCATCTACAAGGATCCCAAAGGAGTGTGTGCTATATGTATCTGTGCGTAGACTGCAGAAACACACTCTGCACACACACTCTTCCCGGGGTTGTTGCAGCATACAAGTCCACCCTCTCTCTCTATCTCCTACCCATCATAATGGGAAGAAGGCAGAAACATGTTGTGAATTTGAGAGAAAAAGAGTGCCTGCTTATGACCTTGTGCAGGATGCAGAACATCCAGAATCGCCCCACTGACAACGCAAGGTACATCCTCTCTAAGGGGTAACTAGAACCTCCCAGCCTATTATCACAGAATATCGAACACACTTGTCCTTGCACTATACGTACAACCAAGCATTTCTTTGGAGTCGATGCACTGAAAGTGAGAGGAAAGTCGTTGTGTTTAAAAACAAAATGAAACAAACCCTCATGCAGATTTAAGCCTAACAAAAGCCTCTTGTTTTCTAGCCAGCTCTCTGGTGCCAAGAACAAACTACTCCCTTTCTTTCTACCTCACCCCCATTTTTATTCTCCTGTTAATATGAGCCTGGAAACCTATAAGCCAAATGATAGGATTAAAAAAAAAATCCTTTAAAATTGAAAATTTAAATGGTTTTAAAGCCCTGCACTGCAGACTGACTACCACCAGGGGGCAGTAAGCACTCACTGTGCTGGTACCTCTCCCAAACCTTGCACTACCGTGGCCATCAAATTACAGGCATAATATAGGATTCCTAGGTAAAATCCATGGGAGTGTATACAGTGCTATAAAGGAATTTACCGTATCTCTGTAGATTAAAATAGGGATACTCCAAAGTAAAAATCACTCGGAATTTCGTTCTTTCTGGGCGGTTTACAAAAGAAATTTAGTTTGTTTCCCCTCGTTTTCTACCCAACTTCATTTTCTCAACACAAAGCTGACCCCCACCTTCTTTTTTTAAAAAAAATACAGCCTCTATAGAGAAGGTAATTTGTGTTAAAAGTGTTTTCCAATTCAAATATACATGCAGCCTGTTTAAACAGAAATCATTTTTACTGGTCTGAGGTTAAGCTTCGTCAAAACAAAACAAAAGAGAATTACTGGAAGATTTAACTTGTCTACGATTTGGGAGACAAGTTTCCTTTTCCTCAAAGCTTTTGGGCTGGGTTGAGGATCCTGCTGTGTTTTCATAAAGGCTGGTTTGACTGGGGAGTTGCAGATCTGTATGGGTTCTTAAATATAAATAGGATTTGTGTTGCGTCATTGTTTTGCTTTTGCATATTTACTGTGACTGCTCTGGATGCCCTAAAGCCCACTAAGGCAGGACATTAATTTAGAAAGATAGTATTGACATCTTCATTGGAAGCATGGCTCTGGGCGCCTCTCCCATTGGAGGCGAGGTGGCTACCAGGGATAGGGTCTTCACCTGTGGAATACTCTTCCCCATCCATTCATATGGCACCATATTCGATTGATTTTTAGGCTCCAGGAAAAACCTGCTTTGTTTTTCTATGTTTTAATGGCCTCTACTGCGTTCTTGGATTTACTACTGCTTTTAACGGCTGTTTGTTATATTTCATTGTATTGTTTATTGATATTGTTATTATCTATTATTTTAAATTATCTTGTAAGCTATCTTGAGAGTTGAAGATTGAAAGGTGGGGTAAAAACATTTAAAATGAATAAAAATAGAATTGAAAAGAACAGAGCAAAACCAAAGTATCAATCTTAGCTTTCCAAATTCTGAGCTATTCATTAGATCCTCCTGGGGCTTTAGGCACTTAACAATGCTATATATACCTGCTCAGAAGTAAGGTGTAATGAGTTCAATGAGACTTACTCTCATGTAAATGAGGATATGATCGTAGCCTAAATTCGGGTTCAGAACAGCTCAAAGAATCACATACAACAGCATGGCCTAATCTTGCACTGATTTTATTTATTTAACAAATATCTCTCCATAAATGAAGAATTGCTTCTCCCTGCTTCGGAACTGGTGAAAAAATAGCTTTGTCTTAGTTCCAGTTGATACTGTTAAGATCTCACTGTGATATATAATGTTAAAGTTTGAAGCAAAGAGATGGTCTAGCCAATAAATCTTTATACACGTATAGTGTCACTGATCGTACTGTCCCAAATTAAGCATCCAAATGCTTAAGGGTTTGTCAGCATCCTAATGCTAAACTTACGATGTGTCATACTTGCTTCATCCTCCCCACTACATTCTCTTTGGGGTACAATTCAAGAATCACCTCTAAGTAACATCACTTCAGTGCAATTGCTCAGACAGACTGACCATTGGCAACTTTTGCTATTGTTTATCACTTATGTTGTGGGCGTGGGGTGAGGGTTTAAGCCTGCTTCTCAGCAGTGCCCCCCCCGAAGCCCCTCTTTTGTACCGGTATTGCACTTTTAATTTACAAGGTGCTTTATATCCTATTATTCCCATGTTACAGATGGAGAACTGAGGCCAAAACCAGTTTTCCCAAAGCACACACATCAGCCCTGATCCAAAGAATCAGTAATACTGTGGCTTCCCAGCGCTGATTTTTATGGCCTGTAATAAATAACACAGAGCAACAGCACAATATATTTGCAGTTAGTTTTCAACTGTCAGGCAAAGGCTGCCATCTGACTATCACTCAGCCAGGCAGCTGCCCATGGCATTTGTTATACTTGCACACAATGAAATAGGCCCTGGGAACCTCCAGTGTTGGACTGATTATATTAATTCTGATGGCTTGTGGCCAAATCAGAGCAGCGTGGCAGGAGGTAATTACTACCAAAATATGGAATATTTTAGCATTATGACTGCTTTGCCAAAGGGAGCTCACCTTGGTATGTTGTTGAATGCAAATTAATAAAACACTGGAAAAAGACCACCTATCTATCTACCTGTCTAAGCTAAAGATGGCAAATCTAACTGGGTAAAAGAGCAGATTCATACAAGTAACCTAGAGTTTATTCCCCACCAAAAGGGGACTTCTTCCTGCTCTCTCATGTAGTTACTTACATGGATCCCCAAAACCTTTTTTTTTAAAAAAAGTGCTTTATGCTAACAGAAGCAATGGTCTATCTAGCTCTGCTTACAGCAAGTGGAAGAAACGTACAAACGGATTCAGGCAGAAACCCTTCCTAAGTGTGGGGCCCAAGATTTCTTAACAGCGCACCTGGGACCTGATCTATAAAATACATGCACTTCACCTCTTGAACTATATCCACTTCACTCATGTGTGGAAACATGAGAACACTGGCAACCATTATGTACCAAGGTTAAAGGCTGAGGACAATTAAATCTTCAAAGACAAAATGAACACAGTAGGGAAGAGATTCTTTAAGAGCAAACAGAAGAATCCAAAGTCCTCCCGTACCCTCCAATATCAAAGTAGTTTCGTCGACTTCTTTTTGCATTTTACATCAATTTCTACTTCTATTAAAACTCCCACTATTCCAGATTGTGTATCTTCTTTTGATTCCCTTCACACCCACTCTTCTCATTCCCATCTATATAAGCTCACCCCCATCCCACCCCGTCACTTCCTTCCTGGCCTCATGTCTCATGTGCTTTCTCCATGCTGCCCCCTAGGCTTGGAACAGCCTCTATTCACTGTTGCTTTCCTACCTCACCCCCTTTGCAGTCCCACACAAAACCCAGTTCTTTAGCAAAGTCTTTCTTGATTTTACCTGTATTTTCACCACTAAGTATGAGGACAGATTCATATTTTAAGAGTAGCAAAAATAATTTGACGGTGCCATCACTGTCCTCCAAATAAATGTTAATTTTTTTCTTTTGTTGAGCCATACTCTGGAAAAAAAACCAATTACTTTGAAGGTTTTCAGAATGGTTAAATTTGAACCAAGGAAAAGCTGTCTATGGCGGGTGCCTTTTGGCTAGTGCCTGTGACATCACAAACACCCAGCTACCCAAATTTCCCATAGTAGCGTTTTAAAATGTTTGTAACCCCAAACTCAGAAGCATTCGATCATCCAGTGTAGGGCAGGAGGTGCAACGGAGGCAATCTTTGCCTCCCTGTCCTCTCACCCTGCTAAAAAGCCCATCTAGTGAGGGCACTTCAGAGGGGGAGGGAAGGAGGCTGGAAGAGGCTCAGGTTAATTTGTATCCTAGCCTCTCTAGTTTACTCCCTTCCCCTCCCCTCTCCCTGGAACACCCCCTTTCCCCCTCCTCCAAGGCTGCTTTTCCATGCTCAGAGGGCTGCCAGCATTGTTCTTTCCGCACCAGCTATGAGGGAGCAGGGAAAGAGGGACAGATCTCCTACTCTTCCTTAGGTCAGATTTGGTCTCCAACCTCAGAAAGGGGAATCCAAACAATCTTACGGTCCCTGGGATGTTCACCCAGAGACCATAGGATTACTCTCTCTGTGTTTTACTTACTGGTATCTATGCCTGTAACACAAACTGTGATACTGGATTTATACTGTAGGTGAAGGAGCTACTATGACCAGTGACCACCCTCAGAAATCTCCATCTGTGTTCGTCCTGATTTTCCCCAACTACATCTCCACGACTCATTTCTAAATCCTCAACAATGGCCCCGTTCAGAAGACACCTTAAACCACGGCTTTAACCAGTGCTTAAGCCAGAAAGCCAGGCCATGTTTAGAAGACACCTTAAACCATGGCTTTAACCATGGTGAATAAGGCATTTTGCTTTAGTCACCATGGTTAAAGCCATGGTTTAAGGTGACTTCTGAACACCGCCCAGCTTTCTGGCTTAACCACCATGGTTAAAGCCATAGTTTAAGGTGTCTTCTAAATGGGGCCACAGTGTCTTATTAAAGGTTTGACATGATCTCCCCAGAACGAATTACTCTCAGATGGGATGTGGCAGCCTGACCCTTTAGGCGTTTACACAGCGGTAAGTCCCACTGAGTTCAGAGTAGCTTGTCTCTAGGAAGCCTGCACTGGATTGCAGCCATAGGCCAGTTAGCTTTCTAGCCTAAAAGGTAAAAGGTGTCATTTTACTGTAGGAACAGGACAAGTTACTACAAAGAGATGAGCCACAACAATTTGCTTGCATAAGGTCCCATGTTCAGGCCTAAGCACTCCAAGTTAAATGAGCATCAAGTGATGAGAAAGACCCCTGTCTGAGATCCCAAAGAACACCTGTTGCAATAATGTTATATGGATTGCTATTCAGGGATAAAGCATGTGCTTTATTTGTACAAGGTCCCAGATTCAATCCCTTGCATATCTTAAAAGAATCTCAAGGAGGGCTGCAAAGCATTTTTGCCTGAGACTTTGGGAGAGTTGCCGCTGCCAGTCAGAGCAGATAGTGCTAGACTAGATGGGACAAAGGCTCTGATTAAAACTAAACGAACATAGGAAGCTGCCTTACATCAGATCTGGCTATGTGTCCATCTGGTCCAGCACCAACTCCTCTCAGGCAGGGGACTTTCCCATCTCCTGCTACTTGACCCTTTTTAAGCAGAGATGGCCAGGACTGAACCAGGGCCTTTTGCAGGCAAATCATTCATTTGTTATCACTGAACTACAGCCCCTCCTTACCTACATGCGTATTTGCTACTTAGTCCCACTTCCTCTCCAAGCTCAGGACAGTAGCGAACCCCCCACCCCCAATTCTTATTGCCCTCACAAGAACCTTGTAATACGAACTAGGCGGAGACAAGACGAATTGGCCAAACTCACACAACGAACTTCATACCTGAGCAAGGATTTGAACCTGCCTGGGCCATGAAACTCGCAGGGTGAACTTGGGTCAGACAAGTTCTCTCAGTTTAACCCCTCCCCCCCGGCAGGGTTGTTGTGAAGATAAAAGGAGCGGCCCCCCTTCACACACCCTGAGCTCTTGAGAGGAAAGGAGGGATGACCCTAGTCCAAGACTCCCAAGTACGACACCACCACGCACCCAGGTACCCCTCGGCTAGGAAAAGGGCCCAGAACTAGCAGAGCAACAGTGCTGGGAAGGAAGGGAAGCGGGTGGGCGGGTCTCTCCCTGTGGGCAGGAAAAAGTGAGCCCATAGGACAAGCGGCAGCCAATGGAATGAGACCTTATAGGGAGGTGCTTATGGGGCGAGCCTGTCAGGGGATGGTGTGGGAGTCAGCCCCCTCTCCCACTCCCCGTCGTTGACAAGAGTCCCCAGCCGCCGCCTCCTCCACCCCGCACCTGAGCGCTCAGCGCAGGGACTTAACAGCTTCCAACTCCCTTCTCGCACCACAGCCTCTGCTTGCTCCACTTCCGGCCCGCGGAGAACAACTTCCGTTGGCAAAAGAGCCTTTGGCGCCTGCGCAGTAACGCGAGGCAACCGCCCTTCCGGCGTTGGAACATGACGGGATCATAGACGAGGTGGCGTGGAGGGGGAGAGAAAGGTCCGACGGCCCCCGCCGCGAGCCGTTTGCGTCCTCCTCCACTCACGGCCGCCGCTCTAGTTTTTTTCTACCCGCTCGCCTCCGCGGCGCGGCTTTCCTGTCAGAGCGCACCGGCATCTCGCTCTCGGGCTACGAGGGGAGGTGGAAGAGAAGGCCCGCGAGGCTCGTGCTGAGGGGGGGAAAGGAGGCGGAAGGGTGAGGCGCACAGGAGCCGCCGCACAGGAGCCGCCGCCTGCTCTTGGGGTTTTGCCCGGGCGACGGTGGCTGCCTCTGCCCCCTCAGGCTCTCCTTTCTGTCGCCTTTCCTTTCGAACATGGCGGAGCCCTCCAGCCCCTCACGGTCTCACGGGCCTTGCCTCGGTCGAACTCCCCTCCCCCCGACACTTCTCCCTTCCCCTCCAGTTCGGCCTCAGGAGCAGTGGGGAAGGCGCACGGGGGGGGGGGGGGACTGAGAAAAGAATGTATTTATTATATTTATTCGTATCCCGCCCTTTCTCCAATACTGGGTCTCAAGGTGGCTTTACGAAATTAAATAGAAATAGACAAAAGCTAGAATTAAACCAGCTGTAATTTTAAAACACCAAATCAGAAATGTAGGAAGTTTGTGATTTGCAGTGTAGTGAATAAAGGCACCTCAGCCTCTCCTTGGAAGGGAACATGTTCACATCTGTACACCTTGTGATGTAGCAATAGTCTCCAAATTTATTTATTTACAACGGTTGTATACCGCTCCACATCTAAACAGATTCCGGAGCAGTGAACGAAAGTTAAAATGATACAAAAATAAAAACAATAAAACACAGTGTTGTTGTTCTTTTTAAAAACAGAGTGCCAATTACACCATGGCTGTTGAAGTAAGGAAGCCTTCCTGGAAAAGAGCTGTTTTCAGGAAGCAGTGAAAATAACAGTGTTGGCTCCTGCCTGACCTTCAGAGACAGGAGTTCCAGAGGAAAGGTGCCACCACACTGAAGGTTCTTCTCCGGGTGTACTCCAATTGGACCATAGATCCATAGATCCACCAGGAGCATGCCCTCTGATGACCTCAGTGACCAGGCAGGTTGGTAAAGGAGAAGGAACTCTCACCCTTTGCATTCATCCAAATTGCATTCCTCATTCCACATAATCTTGCTTAGGTTCTCCAGTGAGAAGTTCAGTCATGGCAGATAACACACCTGGTCCCCCATTAGCAACCTCCCTCTGCAATGTTTGGAATGTGTTTGAAGGCACACTCCGTTCCTGCTGAGCAAGATGTAGGCCTGTGCAAGTGTGCCCAGTCCAAACATCTCTGCAACATGCAAGAACATGCAACACACAGGAACATGCAACACACACACATCCTTGGTAAGCAAAATAAACATAGAAAGGATTCGTTAGGTCTAATAACCACAAAATCCCAGCTAATTCCCAGCCTTGTTACCAGAGATGTTTTCAGACCTGGAGATGCCAGAAATTCAACATGGGGCCTTCTGTATGCAAAGCAGGTCCTGGAGCACTGACATAGCAGCCCTGCTGAAGCTTGCACTGCCACAGAGCAATAGCATAGGAACATAGGAAGCTACCTTATACTGGCTGGTTTCGGACGACACATTAAGCAACGGAGGTGGGGGGGGAAACAATCATCAGTTGTGTTGCTTATTGTGTTGTGTGGAGGTTACACACCACGCATACACTATTCCAATTAAGCAACGGAGAGAAACAATGGGCTTGCATGTTGTTTAGCCTGAAGCCCTGTTGTTTAAAGTGTCGTCTGAAACCAACCCCCCCCCTCTCTCAGTGGACTATTCCATTTGGGAATAGAGTTCTGCCTGCCAGAGCAGCCAAAAACCCCTGGCTGCTCTGATACAGCTGGCAGAACTTGCGGTGCATGCTGGGATATGGCTGGAGGACTGAGGGAGGAGATGCTGCAGCCAAGATGGACGCCAGAACTTTCAGTGGCTCAAAGGACAGCACAGCACAGCAACGTGTCGTGTGGGGAGCACCGCCTACCTAACACACGGTCAGTGTGCTATCTCCCCCCCCCTCCGTTACCTAATATGTTGTGCGAAACCAGCCACTAAGTCAGACCATTGGCCCATCTAGCTGACTGGTAGTGGCTTCCCAGGGTTTCCAACTGGATACCTACCTAGAGATGTTGGGGATTGAACTTGGGACTTTTGCATACAAAGCATGTGCTCTACCATTGCGCTATGCAGTCCCCACGCCCTAGTTCGGTCTTTCACCTGCCCGATTACTGAACTCACCAAGAAGCTGTAGTTCTCAGGTGGACCTCAAAGTGGTACACGTAGTAATTACAGAAGGTGAAAGACCCTCATTCACTCTCTCTAGTGCAACTATACCTTCCTTTGTCACATTGGCTCCCTCCAGATGTGCTGGACTGCAACTCCCATCATTCCCAGCCAAGGCTGAGCTAGACCATTCTTCTGTAAAGAACTATATTCAACTATATTCTGAATTTTCTTAGTGCAGTCATGTTAAAATCGTGGCTTCATCAGGTTTGGGGCCAGGACATTCTACCTGTCCCCCTTTGTAAATCCCTGAGCCTTGCTCGTGAATTGGTCAATTGTGCTGTGCAAGATGTTTTGCAAGCACACTTATTTCTTAGGATTCCGTTAGATGGAATGAAGCTGCTGCCTCTAGCAGATGATTTTGGGTGTTGTGAAAGGGCATTACATTCTTAGATAAAAATACAAGAATATATTTAATATCAGGAATTGGGAAAGTATGGGGTTTTCTGCCTTGGAAATAACTTGGGGCAGAGAGTTATGTGCCAGTTGCTGCTCCACCTCAGGCAGCAAAGTGTCTTCCTTGGGTCAGCCCTGGCTGTTTGAGTGCAACATTACCTAACTGAAAAGAGGCCGTCTTCGGTGATCCTACCATTCATTTGAGGTTTATAGCTCAAGGTTCAAGTTACGTAACATCTCATTCAGCCCTCATTTATTCCTATTATACAGATGGGGATCCTGGTTGGCTGGGGATGTTGGGAATTGTAGTCTGACACATCTGGAGCACACCAGGTTAGGGAAGGTTGCCCTAAAAGGGTCGGGGCTTGAAATACTGCTTTCTCCTCTTATTGAAGTCTTAGTGCCTTCCAATAAAAGGATATCAAAACGGTTTACATAGATTTTCATATGCACTCTTTTCTTTGAGAATCTTGCAGGCCTTATCAGACAGATGGTGTCCAGCTCCTGGCACTCAGGACTCTGGCTGAGACAGCTGGAGAAGATGCTGGGGAAATAATTGAGAGAGCTCCTTCCCCAGACATCTGGTTGCATTAGTGCCACAATGAGTTCACAGTGGCCACAGATAAAATGCCCCCCTGCCCTAGAAGTGTATTACTACACACCAACCAGGCCACCATACTGCTAAAATGCTATGTGTCCAAAACGGGCACAGGTTTCTCCTCACCTAAACAGAAGGTATGAACCTGGCTGAAATTCAAGAAGTTCTTCTGTGGGAATTGCTGTCTTCAGAGATTAGGGTGGTGCTCGGAAGGAGGTGCCCCAGTTCCCCCAGGCAGGCTCATTGGATGCCAATTCTTTTATTATAGTAAGTGTAGTTGAAAGCTTTACATGGCATAGATTGCCCCAGAAACCTCCAGGTCCTGTATCAATCTGCCCAGCTTTTGAGATCAGCTACAGAGGCCCTGCTCTTCTTCATGCCCGTATGCAAACACACGTGCCAGGGCCAACTAGGTGGTGACACCATGTGGAACTCCCTCCCAGTGGAGACTTGCCAGGCTCCCTCTCTTTTCATTTAAACTAGCAACCAGATGTTTTTAGAGAAATTGTGGTAGCAGTGCCTTAGTAGTTTAATTGTTGTTTTGGTGGTTATTTTAACTCTTTAGTTTTATTGAATTTGCTTTTATTCTAAGCTGCCTGGGTTACTTTAATAGACAAGTGGAATACAATTAACGAACTTACTTTTAATTCTCCAAGGTTTTTAATGGGTGATTCACAGCTAATTGTTTTATGGCCTTACTCTCTTATGTGATTTTTAGATTGTTTTACCACTGCTTTTTTAAAAAATATTTCATTACTGCTTTATATTGAATGCTGTAAACAACTTTGGGTATTTTAATAGAAACGTGCTAGATATTTAAAACATTTAAGAAATAGAGGCCACAGTTGTTGTAAAGTAGGGATGGTGTAAAGATATGACCCTCCAGATGTTGCTGTATTACAACTCTCAATGTGTCTCACCATTGGCTATGATGGCTGGGGCTGATGGGAGTTGCAATCCAACATCTGGAGGGCCACACATCCCCCAAGTCTGCTGTAAAGGGTACTTAGTCACAGTCGATGCGGCGTTCCACTATCATCTTCTCCAAATATTTAAAATGCCACTTCTGACACAGATGTACTCTTCAAGATGAATTCTTTTCCTTCTCCATATCTAAGCACATGATAAGCAACCACGAAGTGGTCCTGCCTGAGATGGGATCTGAACATATTTCTGGCAGATCCAAGCTCAACGCACGATCTTGTGTCTCTTAAGCACAGAGCAGAACACTCATCTAGGTATTTAACAATAAAGTGTGGGTGCGGGTAACCTGAGGCATCGGTGACAACAAAGGGAGGGTGTTGCTATATTCTTTCCTCTTTGCCTGAAATTGTCTCTGCAGATCATCACAGGACCTGGTTTTCAAAACGACACATACATACACAGGTGCACACAAAATTCTCATTCTCCAATCTTGTCCTGGAGTGGGGGGTGGTCCGATGTACATTTGGCTTCATGTTGCACCTTGGGACAGCTTTGATCTATCTAAGCAGCTTCCCTTAAAAGGATTCCTTTAGTGCCTTTTATAATCTGCATTAAACTTCCTTGGCTTGACTACTGTGCAGTTAAAATGGAGATGTCCTTTTGCATGTAACATGGCGGCAGAAACTGAATTTAAGTAGAAAGGTGTTCATCTCACGTTTCATCACAGGAAAAACTCAGGAGCATGTCAGGGCTAGGGTGGTCTACTGGTCAGCGTTGAACAAAGACTAAGGAGACATGGATTCAAATCTGCATTCTGCCATGAAGCTCTCAGACAAAAAAAAAACACTTCTTCATACAAAGTGTAATTAATTTATGGACTGCTGCTATCAGCTTAGATGGCTTTAAAAGAGGAACGGACAAATTCCTGGAGGGTATGTCTATTGGTGGCTACAAGTTAAGATGGCTTTCTGGAAACTCCAGGTTGGTTGCAAAGCAGTATGTCGCTGCACAAAAACAAAAATATTAGTTCCAGGATCAGAGACATCATGGCTGTGAATTCATTGCTGTGGAGCAACAGTGGGAAAAAGCTATTTTCTTCATGTCTTGCTTGTGGGCTTCCCAGAGGTATCTGGTTGGCCATGGTGAGGAAGGAGAACGCTACACTAGACAGGTCTTTGGTCTGATCCACCAGGGCGCTTACATTCTCTCAGCCTCATCAACTACTGAAGATTGCTGCAAGGCTGCAGTATTTTCCTGAGAGAAAGGGAAGGATACCAATTGATAATATTTTAGTTAAGCTTCTCTCACTTTTTTTTTTAAAGGAATTAAAAGATTTATCAAGGTTTCCTATCTCCATGGAGCTTGAACAATTATCCGTTTCTCCCGGCAATGCGTTTGTTTCCATCTTTACGAGGCAGGTCTCTCAGAGCAGCCTTCCCCCAACTGGGGTCCCTTTGGATGTTTTGGACTCCCACTCCTATACGCCCCAGCCAGCATGACCAGTGATCAGGGATGAGATGTTGCAGTAAAAAACATGGCCATGTTGGCTGGGAATGATGGGAGTTGCAGTCCAACACATCCAGCGGGCACTAGATTGGATGGGCCACACTAAATTAGTCGTGTTTGCTTCTCGTTGAAATTAGTGATATATTTTAGTCATGATTAATTTTTCACAATGATTTCAATGGGACAAGTGTGAATAACTGCAGTTTGCCAGTTTGGTGCCTCTTTGATGTGGCCTATACTTCAGAAATGCGGAAGATGCTTCGTCTTTTACTTTATTTAGCTCTCAGGTACCTTGCACACTATTTGCTAAAAAGAAGAGATAGACATTTAAGAAACAGATTCACCTGAACTGTCACAAGCCAAAAGAAAGCAAAGACATGAAGGACATTCCGATTGACTTTGATACAGGGCAAATATTTCAAGTTTTATATTCGCGAGGCAAAGAAGGGCCCCTAAGAGGTTTTCATTAAGTAGCTGTTCCTTACACACATCTAGATCAGTTCGTAAATCCACCCTAAACGTTCCTCCCTCTTAAATGGCATGTCCCTAAATTAGATAGTTCATCAGGAGAATATTGATTTGGCCCATTTTTAGCTGACAACTCAAGCTATCCATTCACAAGTCTCTGCTGCTCCTGACTTTGCATAGTAGTACTAATTTGAAAAAAAGTGCTTCACTGTATTCCTTGTTGAGCTTAATTCTCCAAAAGCAGATTATTGCCAATTCATACTGAGTAAAAAAAAAATGACTTCATTTCACAGAATCGTAAGTCTGAAAAAAGGTCAGCCTATATGTTTTCTACCAACATACACATGCCCCTTTACAATCTGCAGAAGTCATGAGTAGGTCTGATTTAGCCATTCTTAGAAGAGGCATGTTTTGGGGCCCGTAGGAAAAGGATGTTTAAAGCTGAATGCTTGTTCCAAAAACAAAAACCGAGTATTTTTCTAATATTTGAAAAAAACTTTCTTGATTTTAAAATAGAAATCCTCTGATTCCCTTTGAAAATGGTTAGTCCATTCCTTTGTTCCAAGAGTATTTTTTTCTTAAAAAAATAATAATTTACATTTGTGAAGTCAACCCCGATTACATAATGTGGTTGATACTAGGGGAGCCCGAGTGTAGTTATACAGCCCTTCAAAATGAAAACTCTCACAAACATCTTACCAAGATTTAATGTACATTTATTCTTAACACGTGGAACATATAGTATAAAGATTTCATACTGAATAAATGATATTCATTAAGCCAAAAAAGGAAAAAGGGAGGAATTTACATCAAGTTTTTTTAGCTACATCGTCTGAAATACAAATATGCAGAATTCATCACTGAAAAAATCTCAATTGTGTTTCTTCATCAGGAACTTCAACTGAACCTAGAACTTTTTCACACCTCGATTAGAAAGAAAAACAAAAAACAAAAAAACCCCAGGAAAAATAAAACTATAAGTTGATTGGCTGCTGAGACAGCAATGACTTTATACACAGAGACCTGTACAGCATCCTCCAGAGAAAGAAAGAGAGAGAGAAAAGAGAGATGTCTGGCAAGAGATTAAATAATTGGTGTCTCGCTTTTGCAGGTCATCAACTCGTTTAACTCGTCATACTATAAAGGGGTGGCAGGGGGGAGGGGAACAAAACTGCAAGGAGTCTGAGGGCATGTGCAATGTACAACGTCATATATATATACACACGTGGCAGCTGTCAGGCTGCAGCTAAAGGTTAAAACCAGTTCTAAGAGGTGATCTCAGGGTTATTCATACAATCAAGGAGGAAGAGAGAAAGAGGTCAGGGTGTTGTAGGTTCACACATGATACTTTGGGGGAAAAGCCTTTTTTTTCTCCTCAACATTTAACTAAAAACATTTTTAAAAACTACAGCTTGCTGCTGATCCAGCTTTTTTCTTCAATGTGAGACATTATTACAGTATGTTTACAGTTTAAGGTGTACAGTACATGAAGTTCTACACTCTACTGCACAGGCCTCCATTGGACAAGGTCTGTTCACAACTGGTAGCTTCTTGGTTCCTGCAAGATTGTGAATGTACAGCGATAAACCACACAAGAGTTCAGCGGTCACTTTTTTGTCCTTCAGAGTTTACCTTTAAAAACAGTTATGAAAGTAGCGCCTGTCGATCGATGCGATAATAGGACAAAGTTGTTTTCCCCAAACTCACTGTAAACAACAGCAACTTTGGTTAAAATAAAAAAAGTCTTTTTATTTTTTAATGTAGGCAGAGCTTTTGTCTCCTTGAACAAGGGGGTTAGGACAGATCTGAAGGGCAGAGGTGAGGGAAGGGGGGACATCTTTTCCCCAAGGTAGAAGCAGGACAGCGCAGGGCAGACAGTGGATTCTGAGGTGGTTTTGCATAAATAAAGGGCAACAATCAGTTTCTAAGTCTTCCACTCACACACACGCACACAGGGGGTATAGGCATCCCACGGCTGTCATGACTGGCCAATTAAAAACAGTACGTCACAAATAACTTGTGAAACCAAGGAGTTCATCAAAGGTGACACGGAGATGTCCAACAGCCGTGACTCGTATAACGTGAACTCAGAGTGGTTCTCGTCCACTTTGGCCAGGGCGAGCAGCGCCCGAGCTGCCCGACGCATCATGTCCACACTGGTCGGCTCAAAGGGAGGGTTCTGCATGTGCATCAAACTGGCTTGGCTCTGCTGGAACTGAGTGGCTGCCAGGCTGTCCTCCAAGAAGCCTAACAAGTTGCCAATGCTGCCCTTCTGCACAGCAATGGCTCTCGCGGCCAAGCTGTCGCCTTGCGCCAAGTTGGCCAGTAGTACCACAGCCATCTCCCGACACACTGGGTTCTTTCGGTCGCTCAGGAAACGCACCATGGTGCCGTAGAGTTTCTCCAAGCGACTGAAGGGCGGCGTTGCGAGGATCAAATCCACATTGTTGTCCTGGATGCTGAGTTTGCTGAGGGTTTCCAAAACCAGTCTCTGAGGGGAGAGGACAGCATTAGGCCCCAGGGTTGGGAAAGGATCTTGGGCTTCTGCGGAAGGACATACCGCCCAATGGAGGAGTCCATCCAGGATAGGCAAACAGATGCTTTCTGGGTAGGGTGAAAGGTCCAGCTGGCCAGAGATGTTGGCCAACGTGACCAAAGTGTTTTCGCGCAGCATCTCCAAGCAGTCCCACCACCACTCCACTTTGTTGCAGCTCACGCCTTGGTCCTGCTCCTCTTCCTTCTCGTATGTCAGCGGCGCCTGTTTGCGTTCTGGATGCTTATGGTGCAGGAGAATCAGCTTCCCCAGGATCAGCAGCAGGCCAGGGTGTTTAGACATCTCAAAGTCATTGCCCGGCACAAACGATAAACTCCTGATGATGTTCGACACGCAGATGCAGCGCTTAGCCAACGAGTCCTGCCAGTCTAAAAGGGTGCAGAGGGGCGTCTCATCTTTACTGTGAGGTTCGTCTTCCAGGATTTTTATGTTTCTGTGGGTCTGAGCTGGACTAATGCCAAATGGGAACTTGCTGCTTTCCTTGGCTGCCTCCACGTTTCTGGCTGCCGCTGCCTCCTCCTCCTCCGGCAATGAGCCTGGTCGTGCCGAAAGCACGTCATCCATGGTAGCCGTTATCCTTTTCTCTGGAGGGCCGTTGGATGGGGGGGACTCTCCTTCTCGAGTGACCGGGCTGGCCTCAGTCACTGAGCGTTTTCGCAAAACGGAGTTGCAGGGAGCTCGTTTGTGAGTCAACGACAGCTCCATTTTGCTTTCGAAGTGGGTCTGAATGTGTTCAGTGGTGTCTCCCCCGCCAATCCGCCAGTGCAGCAGCCCACTCTCAAACTCCTGTACCCGGCCAAGTTTGTCGGAGTAATCTACCACAAACGGGTCGTTCTTCTGAACTATCTTGACTGGAAGCTTGTCAAATTTACTGACTAGCTTCTCCTCACTCTCTAGTGGCGCCGCAGCTTTATTTGCAAAGGCAGCCTCCTCCTCCCCTTCCTCTTCCTCCTCTTCCTCAGAGTTAGTACTCCGTGGCTCCTCTTTCTCCCCTTCTTCAGGAAGAGGACTCGAAGACTTGCAGAACCTTTCAGGATCCAATAGTGTTCTTTGCCCTGGATCTCCCACCTCGTATTCCTTCAGGATTCCAAAGATTTCGATCAGGCAACGCCGGAAATATTCCACTAGTAGCTCCAACAACCCTGGCAGCTGCAAGACGAAATAACATATGAGCAGGTTAAGACTAGCTCAATACAGGCAGGTACAAACAAAGATGCATATGGAAGGCATGAAAAGAAGTCAGTTGACACTCTTACTTTATCTCTACAAGTGTTCTTTCTCTCTCTGCACGATGGTAACAAATCATCATCATTTCTCCGTTTTCCAGAAGACCACTTACCACCTCTTTTTCTTTTTCAACTATCCCTCCTCCACAAGCTCATACATACTCTTCTTCCAAGATCATACAATTCTCTTAGGGCGCAATGCTATGCATCCTAAGATAGAAAAAAGTCCTACAACTCCTAGCATTCCTCCAGCCAGCCATGTAGGACATTTTTTCTGTCTAAACATGGATAGGACTGAACCCTTATTACACTACTGGCTAGTGAGAAAATGAATCAACAGAGGTTCTGGTGAAGGGCATAGCTCCATAGAAGAGCATGTACTTTCCATGTAAAAAGTCTCAGGTCCAATTAAAGGATCTTTCTTAGATGGTGGTAGGTCTAGGGAAAACCTCTCTCTGCCTCAGGCTTTGAAGAGCTGCTGCCAGTCAGAGTAGACAGCACTGGGCTAGGTAGGCCAAGGTAAAAACAGCTTCATACAAATATTAAGCATGACACTTGTTAAGCACGAGGGCAAACACCAGAAGAATGAAAATCCAAAGAGAGGACAAAATTCAAACTGATTTTTAGAAAATGGAAAAAGAAAGCGTACTGAATTGTGCTCAACATGTTTCTACTTATGGTCTTTTGAGGCAAGAAAGTCTTTCGATGTCTTATTACAGCAATTCACTGAGATGATTATTATTATTATTATTATTATTATTATTATTATTATTATGTATCTCTCGCTCATGGCGTTTTTTCTAGATGGACATGACGGGCTTTGCCAAGTCATGTGGTCTTTTATTGATTCAGGAATTTCCTGACGATTGAGCATGTTTTAATTATGACTGCTTTCTGGATGTTTGTGTGGATGTATTTTGGTAGGCCCAGTTTCTGAAGGTTTTCTGTATAGTTTTTTGATGTGATGCCGGTGACTGATTGTGACCTTTTCCTGTTGCCATAGTTCTTTGACTTCCATGGCCAGTGGTGTATATTTTTCTCTTTTCCTCTTCCTTTTCAACAACATTTTTGTCATTCAGTATTGCTATGTCAATGAGGTATTATTCTTATTAATTACATTTATATACTGCCCCATAGCCGAAGCCCTCTGGGCAGTTTACAAAGATTAAAACATTGAACATTAAAAACCGATATACAAAATTTAAAACCATAAAGACAGATTACATACCAAGGCAATATCCATTTAAAACAACTATTCCGGGGTATATTGTATCAGGTGTATTAAGACCGTGTGAGATTTTCTTGCCCTTTTAGGTAACTATGGCTCAGTTCAGACATAATGCCAAACCATGGGTTGGTGCTCTGTGAAAAAGCTTGGTCTATGCCTCAGGGTCATGCAATTCTTCCTCCTGTGTGCTGCAGTTCTCTCTTGCTTTCCCTAGTTTTCATCAAAACCACATTTTAGCATTGCATCTGAATTAGCAAACTATTGTTTGCACCTGAACAGCAAACCAAATGTTAGTTTACAATCCTGGTTTGGGCTTGTCTTGCAAATTAGGGTTTCATCATGGTTTGCAAGACAAGTGCAAACCAGGGCTTTGCCAGTTTGGATGCAATAAGAAAATGTGGTTTGCTACAAAGGAGGAAACTGCAGGATGCAGCGGATACGGAGAGCACAATTGCAACGCTCATTCCAAGGTTGTTTATAAAGCACCAAACCACGGGTTGATGTTACATCTGAGCCAAGCCTCAATGACTCCACAGCACTACAAAAATACACTATACTACTATTTTGGAGCAACAGTTTGAGGCTTCGCCTCTTTTTTTGTTTATTCACACAGGTTAAATAAAAAAGTGCAACCTAGATGTAATGTATTTCTAGAAACCAGCTTGCCCAAATACCAGTACAAAAGGGAATAAGAACATTTTAAAAGGAAGGCCAAGAAGTTAACTATTTGGTACTATCATCCTTCCTGTCACCAATTAGACTATTTCCAGAGGATCGGTTGCATCAAACACCACAAAGCACTGTGAATCACCTTAGAGATTAAAACATTTATTATGGTATAAGCTTTCATGGGCTAGAGTCCACTTCATCAGATGATGCAATCTGGCAAAAAGGACACAAGAGTTTGTGGACTAACTCCATCATAAAATGGTTAGATCTTTTAAGGTGCTACAAGAATCCCTTTGTTTTTACAGACAAGGACAGTTGAGCATGCTTTTACTAGACAGTGTACACACAGCAACTCATTTACTAACTAGCAAGTCCCAATGGGCCTTGGGCTGTATTATGTCCAGCATTTAAAATTCTGCACAGATATAAAATGAATTCTATGATCACCATAAATTATAGAAATTTACTCAGATTTACTTATGTTGCATAATTTGTTTTGTTTCTTCTAGTCAAGGAGCCAGTATGGAGAATTCCATAGCCTGACTACTAGAAATCCTACCCACCTCAACAGATTTCAAGCCTAAGAGCTACACGTTTTTTCCTCTGTGAACTATTCTCAAGGTGTCCAGTTCCATGCTCCAGACATGAGGCATGCTTCTACCTTAAGAATTTGCATATATCTTCCAATCCCAATTTCCTATTTCAAAACCCTGTTACCCACCTGGCTGAGGTTGAAGGTCATAATGCTGTTGTCATCATAGAGTAGGATGTTTATGGTATCTAAGGCCCACGTACTTTCAGCCAGCAACCCAGACTTCAGAGACATCATTACTCTCCATGCTTCAGGAGTTCCTACAATATACAAAACACTTTGAAACCTATCAGCTCCCAAAACTGCCCGACTCCAGCTTTCCAAAGTCTACTAGAAGTAAAAACAAGTCCATTCAACCGGGTGGACCAGCTATACCTGCATTCCCAATCCACAAGGAATCTCTCCTGCACAAACCCCAATGTGACCTTGCATGGCTTCCAATGGTTTTTATTGGGTTTGGGGGGGGGGGGAATCCCTGCATATGCTGGGTGAGTACAGACAGCCACAGCAACCAAGAACACCAAGTTTCCAAACTGTCAGGATGTGAGAGTCCCTTCCCTTTGATATTATACGTTGGTGATCCATCCAAGGATGACTCGTGGCCTGCTGGACACCACCCTCCCACCGACACAAGAGTAGCAAAAGCTCAATTACCAATATCTTTTGTGGTGAGGCGTCGCCTTTGCTTCAGCACAGGTTGCGTAGCTTCCACCGATCCGGGTGGGAATGTGATGTCCCGCCGTATCATCGGAGGTTGCACAGCTGCTGGTGTTATATGTGCGGCAGGAACAGGCGGCCCTGCCTTCTGCATCTTCATTCCCGAGTGCAGGAATGGAGATTTACTTGGAGAGGTGCGGTTTTCCACCGGCCTGGGAAGAGGTGCTGGACTAGATACCTGAGGAATGTGATTCTGCATGCTAGGCTGGGGCGGGTAGTTGGGCTGGGGCGGCCTCGTCATTGGGGGCACGGGGGCAGAGGGACCATAAGGAGGCTGGCGGTTGCCGTGAGAAGGCCATGGCCCCTCGTGATTGACCCTCTGTTCTTGATGTAGCATTTCATCTGTTCGATTCACACCGTGATAGGCAGGTCCCTGTGGGGCAGAGCCAGTACTTTGCCGGTTGGGATAGCTGTAGCCCATCTCATTACGCCCTTGCCACATGGCGCCTTGCTGCGGGCCCTCCGGAGTGGACTGTATGGGTCCGCCCATCATCTGAGGAGGCATGTTTTGCTGTGTGCTGGAGCCTGGGGGAGCAGAGACCCTCTCTCGGCCAAACTGGAATGGGAACTGGTTCTGCGGCCCAGCAGCAGGTCGGCGGTCGGTGGCAGGGTACGTGTTCCCATACTGGTTATATATTTCCTGCTGGGGAGAAGGCTGAGCGCTTTGCTGCTGGCTAGTTGGTTGGGTTTGTGCCGGAGGCAGCTGCTGTTGGGTTTGTCCCTGGCCTGTGCTATACTGTACGTTGTATATCTCCGTTTCATGTCGTTTGGCTGGGGGGCCGTAGTTGCCATCCATCGGCCGTTTGTAATTCTGGAGAGAGAGAGAGAGAGAGAGAGGGAGGAGACGTTAGCCTACAACTAGGAGTTCCAGTATTCACGGAATGTTCTGAACGTTTCCTCTCATCCTTTTCGAAAGGGTTTTCTGATATACCAGGGGTATGCTGATGATTTGGTACTAGGGAGCTTCAATTGGGATTCTCGCCTTGGGCAAAAATGATCACTCCCCACTTGCTGCTTTTACCAGCTAGGCTAGGTCCCTCCTCCAAGAGGCCATTGGATGCAACTGCTCTGTGAGGACTACCTGCTCAGGCGCAGCGGGAGATAATCTGGGCTCCTGTAGTCTTACCTACAGTGCCAAGAATGACAAGAAGCCCATAGTTTCTGACTAGGCCCCACCCTGTAAGCCTGCATTACAACTTCCAACTGCATTACAGTCATGTCGAGGAAGGTCAGGTCACCAGGTTATTTGCTAAATGTTTTTGAAGGCCAGTTTTTGAACTCTGAGCAGCCTGTTTCCATCACAGCTGGTATTACAGGAATTGCGAACATTACGAATTGGCACCTGCGTTTTCTTATTTTCCTTTTCCCTCCCATCTCTTTTTCCTTTTAGGTTGTGTATTTTCAGACTGTAAGCCTTAGGGGACGGATCGTCGTGTATCTACTGATCTGTATTCTGCGAATCTTTCTACCTGAAGAACTGGGTATAAATGCTTTATCAAACAAACAAGCAAACATATTATGGCCCAGGATGGATGGTAGAGGCTTCCAATAAACTATATCAAAAGCTAATTTTATTTTGCTTCCCGTTCATTCTTTATTCAGGACTATTTTAAAGCACTGGTTTCCTTTATATATTGGGAGGCAGATAGTATGAACATTGTAAAATCTAGGACTCAAGTTCGTGAGCTGGATGTACGTTTTGTCATTTAATTTGTGAAGCTTTCTTTCCAAGCTTTGCCCACACCAGGACTCATTGATCACTGTAGTAACTGGCAACCCTGGCCATAGCCACCTGGCTCCAAACAAGAGAAATGAATTGTGGCAAGATATCTGTGAAAAACGTGTGCAGAAACTAGGGATGTGCATGGCCAGAAATTTCGGAATTGGATCGGAATTTCCGATATTAAAAATATTGGATCCGATCATATCGGGGGGTATTCGGATTTGATCGGATCCGAAAAATATCAGAAGTTCCGATCCGATTACGGACTGCCATTTCAGGTGTTTTCCCCATAGGCTTGCATTGGGGGAAAGCTTTCCCCCAATGCAAGTCTATGGGGGAAAACACTGGGTCGGCCCTCCCTCCCTCCCCCCTCCACTAGTGCTCCTTACCTGCCGCCGCCAGCTTTCCGGCCTGTTCGTCAGTACAGAGATGTGCCAAGTGATGATGTCATCACTCAGTGCGTCTCTGTACTGAGGAACAGGCCGGAAAGCCTGTTTCGTAGTACTATGGACCAGCGGTGGCAGCGGGGAAGGCCGCAGGTAAGGGGGGACCCCTGAGGACCCCCCTCCCTTCCCCCCCACTCAAGCTCCTTACCTACGGAATTCCCTGCCGCTGGCGGTCCATAGTACTGCTAAACAGGCTTTCCGGCCTGTTCATCAGTACAGAGACGCACCAAGTGATGATGTCATCACTTGGCATGTCTCTGTACTGACGAACAGGCCTGAAAGCCTGTTTAGCAGTACTATGGACCGTCACCGCCAGCGGCAGATAACGAGCGCGAGTGGGGGGAGGGAGGGAGTGCCGGCCCAGTGTTTTCCCCCACAGACTTCCATTGGGGGAAAGCTTTCTTTCCCCCAATGCAAGCCTATAGGGAAAACACCTGAAATGGCAGTCCGAAAATCCGATATGTCCGATAGTTAGCGGACATATGGATATCGGATCCGATCAGATAGGGCCTCCTTAAGGAATAATCGTTATCAGTCATCGGATGTCCAATAACGTCCTTATCAGTTTGTTATTGGACATCGGACCGATACGATACACATCCCTAGCAGAAACTAAGAACAGAGTGAGAAAAAGGGTCCAGTGCAAACAGTAAGGTAAGCTTCAACTACAGGAGTTTTATTATTAACCTTTCACTCTTCAAAGGTCCTGTTACAATGCATCCTTTAAGACAACACTTTGTGGAATGATCTGGATTTTTTGGCTAGAGACTATGTTTTCCAACTGCAAACACCTCCACATTTAAGTGATGCACAACTACATTCTGTCTTCCTTTGTAAAACAGTATTAGATCCTGCCAAGAATGAAAGAATACTCCATACACAAAATCACACCATGAAGCTGAATTCCCTAAAGGTAGATCTTCAGAGAACGGTGTGTGTGTGTGTGTCAGTGTCACTGACCATCTCTGGACTAAGTTTTAGTTTCTCTTGCTTACATTTTAAAGCCTATATTTTTGCAGATATCATGTTAGTTCTCAACCAATAGAAAAGCCTCTTCGTTTAAAATGAATGCATTTTATTTCCTCTGCAAAACGGACAGCGAAAGAAAGGGAAAGCCTGATTAAGGAAGGTCTACAGTTCCTTGGGATCTGGAATATCCAAGGAAAGGTACTCTACAACACAGGTAAGTACTGGAAGACCCACCCCCATAAAGTTGGAAAACCCACCATCTACTAAACTAAGCCCCCCTCCCCAAAACAATATTACCTTGCAGGTCATACCACCATACTCTCTATCAGTCAAACTACAAAACCTCTAGGAGCTCACCTGCTGTTGCTGTTGATACAGGGTGGTTTGTTGGCTTGGAAAGGGGCTGCTGGAGGATGTACCTTGAGTGGAAAATTGATTGCCATAGGAATCATGTCTGCAGAAAAGATCAAATCATTAATTTTCTACCCAGATGCACAGAACATCATGACATTCATCTATTGCAGAAGCTGCATTGTTGACACAACAGAGGTGTAGTGGGACCTACCGCTGCTGCGGCTGTTGAGGATAGCGGCTCGGAGAGTACATCCCCGAATCAGGAGTGGAAGGCATGATGTTGGGCTGGGGTGTTCCAGTTCCGAGGTTAGCTTCAGGTCCCATTCCTGCTTCAGTCCTGTAGGTGAACACACACACACACACACACACACACACTTATAAGAAATTATTTCTGGTGCTAGAACCTAATGGGACAATCAGCATTGGAAGTAAGCATGCAATTTATAGAACTCTTGTTTACACCCAGGGTCCTCAGCCTTCTGCAACTATTTATATAATCAAATGTTGAACTCCTTAGAATTTTAAAGGCATTTGAAAACATTCTTATTTGACAAGTCTGGGGCCATTTGTATAAGCTTCTGCAGTTCATGAAGCAGAGGTGTGAACTGTGACTTGTTCATGGTCTGTTTTGCCAGGCTACAGAGGCAGCAGGGGCAACAGTGGTACTATATGCTAGTACTGCAGTGCTGCAATGGCATTTGGGATACAGGGAGGGAGAAGATGAAGGAGAAACAACCCAGGGACTGAGAAAACTAACTGCAGTTTGATTGTCTGACAGGCAAACAGTGGGTAGGGCAACAAACCATGGGTAAACCATGGGTTAAATGAAACATTGGTTAGCGTTATGTGTGAACCAGGTCTAAGAGCATAATCCTCCAATCCTTTACTTGCTCAAACCCAGTCCTCCTGCCACCAACCTGCTCCTTAAGAACTTCCCCCGCCCATAAACCTAACTCAGATATCTAAATTCTGTGGAAACTGAAGTTTCAGGGGCGAGGGATGACCAAGTACATTGAGTGAACTTATGCAAGACAAGAATATCTCCATAACTAGGGATTGCTTGGGATGGTAGTGTAGGATCAACTGCATCTAAAGTACTCACCTCACTCTGTCATAAGGCCCATAAGGATAATGTTGCCTCTGCCCCATTGCCATATTACTCATCCCTGGACCTGTAGCGCGATTATAAGGATCACCCATACCACTGTTGGGGCCCTGCCCTGAGGACATAAAGGGATCACTTCCTGAAAGTGGAGAAAGAAAACCAATCAGATTACAAGATCCATGCCCCCTTTCAACAGCAAGATGCATAGCTAAACTGGACAGATAAATATATATTCCATATAACTATATATGGAATTAGAGGCTCAGCAAGTGTAATGGCTGTGTGCTCAAGCACACAGGGTATCTTCACCTTTTCTCATACTGCCATATGGATCCTTATTTGGCTCATAGATGCGACCCATCATGTCGGAAGTATTCATGCTGGGTTGGTACCCTGGGTTTGGAGTCATCGAGTTCCTCTTCTGGAAAGTGGGGTCGCTGCCATCGGGAAAGGCATCCTGAAGGCCTACCGAGTTACTCCTGATCCGACAAGAAAGGAGGAACTGTTTTAATCTCAAATTGCACATCAATGCAAACAACCACGAGCCCAATGAAGTCTATTAGCAAAGCTGTAACTAGACACAGCAGCCATATGGCAGTAGTAAAAAGCGACTGTGCAATACCTGATGCCTTGCAAAGGGGGCATTTGACTGTGGGGGGTTGATGCAGGAGTTGGGGGCTTCAAGTCTCCTCCTTCGGCCATGGAGCTACTGGTGGATTGAGGTGTCTGAGGACCCTGCATGGAGCCTGAACCCGCTGCAAGTGGAGAAGAGAGACATCAGCTCCATGGTATGTTGAAGGTATTATGCAAAATCTGCAGGGATCTCACCCCTGCAACCTCAAACAGAATGAGCCCATGAATAGGGAAGTACCACCCACCCACGCACCCCGGAAGTCTCTCTGTGGGTCAATACACAGCATTTTGAAGTCCCAAGTTTTCTTGGGGCCCATGAAATGGTTTTCACCACGATGGCAGAACCTTGTCTCTACTACACAACATCCTGCCTGTTCTGTCCAACTATGTACCCAGATGTTCTTAAGCTTTGGAAGCAGGCAATTCTACACCATTATGGTCCTCCACTAAACAGGGCAAGAAAGGCCAAGCTGGTAACTCCTCAGCTCCTCATCAGGGGGATTCAAGCTCTGCATGACTCTACAGCTCTGTTAAGCATAGCGTAAGTCATCTCTGTTGGATTCTTCTCACAAAGCCCAAGACAAACCCTCCTGTACAGGGTCAAGCAACAGGGATCAAGCAGCTACTCTCCTCCCATTTGACACAAGGTCACCGGACAGACTGCTTGAAATCTAGGAAAAAGCCAAGAAAAGAGCCAGCCGTGCCGTTTGCACAGCTGCCCTGTTCCAGCCCAACTGCGGCCCCTGACGCTGCCATCTCTCAGGTCGGGATGCTCCTCGCCGCTCGCGGGAGCCAAACTCTTAATTACGTTTCCCATCCGTTACCACTTTCGGCACAAATATCCCTCCCCTCAGCCTGGCAAGTTGATGAGTCATTTCAGCTATTCATTAAAATCCTCTGGAGGTCACCGACAGGTCGTGTTTGTTTACGCCCCACCTTCCTGGCACCCTCTCCCTGTGCTCCGCTGCTCCCTCCCAGTCTGGGGACACCTCCTGAGGAGGAAGGGCAGCGGCAAGCCCAGCAGGGCGCTTCATTCATAACCCCTCCTCCACCCCCCTCTCCCCATTCATTAGCCTTTCAGCTCCATTCCGTTCCCCTGGGAATCCAATAAGAGAAGTCTCCGCTGCAGCATTCTAATCCACTGACATCAGCAGGAAGAGGTTTCGAGACATTCCCCTGTGCCGCTGCCATTTGTTGTCCGTCTCCCCCCCCCCCCACCCGCCGTCCCTCCCAACTCACAAATTTACAAACTGCTGGAGGGGTGCCAATTCCATACACTGTGAATTCAAGCCTAACTGGCTGCGCTTCCCAGGGCACATGTTGCCATTCATTCATAACCAAGAGCCAGAAGAACCCCAAAGCGGGGAGGGCGGCGGCGGGAGAGGAGGAGAAAGTTCATGCCACAGCAGACCAGGAGGCCGTGTCCAACCCAGAAGACGTAACTGATGCAGCACACAGTGCAGCACCGTAAATGCCTTACAGAGATGCCAGCTGCACATGTGCAATAAAAGGGGGGGGGAGGTGTCTGCCGGTTAAGCCTATGTTGGGTGTTCCCTGGCACGCATGTCCTTCAGATGCACGCCAGTGCACAGGAGCACTGTACAATAATGGGAACATGGCCGTTCCTAGCCACATGCATTAACATTTTGACGGAAACTGCATGAACCAAAGCAGAACAGGACCTTTAAAACTGAAAGAAACCTGTAGCAAAATTTTGCATGTCTTTGGAAGAGTAGCAACTTCTAGAGTGGTAGTGTGGTGTCACCGCAAAAGCAAAGGCTACTGGAGCACCTCAAAGACTTAACAGCTTTATTGTAGCATAAGTTATCTTGGACTACTGAAGACAATGGTTTCCTCAACCCAACATAGATGTTAATTGGCACAGAAAAATCTGGCATGATCATGTCATCACCAATTACTCCTGTCATACGCACCCCACTTTTCAAACAAGCTTTCCAATAAAAAGAGAAACACAATAATTTTGGGGTTGGATCCAGATTTACGCTGGATCAATTGCGCTGGTGGAAGCAAACCCTCCTTGTCTGCTTCTTCCCACGGCAGCTCTTCCTACCCCCGCAAAATATCACACAATGAGCCAGTTCACACATCGTAACACTGTAGAAAGACGCGAGTGAGCACGCGTGCTGGTTTCCAGCCACCCACCGGCTCTCCCACTGAGATAAATGTTATGCTCTCCGAATCTGGAATTCTGGGTTGTTGGGAGACCGACCAGAGACCCATGAGGAATTTGCTATGAATCAGCACTAAATCCACCATCCCAGCCCATTAAATTATAATTTTTTAGTCTAAAAAAACAGGATGTCGTATTGTAGATGAACTACAAGGATTTTTCATGCCTGAAGCTAAACAGAGATGGGAAGTCGGATGCCCACCTGTCTCCACATCCATGCACAATCTCAATATGTTCTCCTTCTTCTAAAAGAGCTACTCTGCCTGGGGCAAGTGGAAGCTGCCCCTAATTCTCACCCACACTCTAACACCCCTTTTACATTAAAATATTGAGCAAAACACACACAAAAAAGACTGCTTAATTATTTTGAAAGTCTGCCTTTAAAATATGTATATGTAACTGAAAACAACACAATTCTAATTTCTGATAGAAATAAGGGCCTTGTTGATCACTTGTGGCCTGTTTATATAGGCTGTGGTATACTGGATACTAATCTAGACATGGCAAGGCAAGCTGAATATACAAAAGGCTTCAGAAGTCAAACTTGACTCACCTGGAGATGGAGGCTGTATTTTGGGTTGCGACTTCTTTGAGTCAGTTGCAAAGATGTCTGGGGGAGGGTCTTCGCCTCGCTCAATCTTGCACTCAAAGGCATAGAGCCACTGGATGTACTGCTTCTTCAGGGAGCTAGCTGCGCTGCTAGAGGTCCCCACATTCAAATTGGTTGCTAACTCACGCCATTTCTTGTTTTTGTTAACCTGCGCAAAGCCAGAAGGGCCACGTTTTTTTTAAAAAAATTGAAGTCACATACCCCTTTCCAACACTTGCTACAGGTAAAGAAACAGGTTTCCCTAGAATGGTTTGGGATGGCAAGAAAGCTTTGAAGTATAAATTGCTGCAGTAGCCTTGGCCCAACTTGGTGCTCTCCAGATGGTCAGGAGTACCGGGGAGGGCATCAGGTCGGGGAAGGCTGCACAAGCGCTTTTCCTAACAATGAATTAGACGGGAGTAATATGCAATTTGGCTGTCCTTCTTAGAAGATAAACAAATACAAAACAATCACAAGTTCAAGACAAGCGTCATGCACCAATAGTCAAAAAATTAGGGGGCTGTTAATGGTAATGTTACTTTGGGCTGGATGAAGGGAAATAGATAAATAGGAACTTGATTGACAGCATTACAAAAAGAAGCAACTACATTCAACACAGAGTACTGGGAACTTATAAATTAGATGTGGCACTTTGCATCAGACTTGGGTTATGATCCTATAGTTGTGCATCTTCCTAAGAGGGATGCTAAAAAGGGCTACTAGCAAATACAAATATCTTCTTTGCATTTGATCCAACTGTATCCCCATTACTGTTCACTTACTTGAGTCAGTCCTCCAATCTCCTTCACAGAGACATAAAGCCGATACAGGTCTAGGGGTTTCCGTCCCACAGCTGGAAGATTGGTCATGCCCATAGCTTTTTCTTCTGTGAAGGCCAAATAACGATCTACCCACATCTTTCTCTCTGGCTCACCACCCAGTTCATATAGTTTAGTAATCTTCTCATTTGTAGTAGTAGAGGAATTGGATTTCTAGTGGGGGAAAGGAAGAAGCAGACTAGAGAATCACAGAGCAATTTAAAGCACAACTTGAGAAAAGTTTTATCTTCTAAGATCATCTCATAAAGTAGGGAAAGAGAAAAAAAACCCAATAAAGCTTTATTAGTTGCACATGATGATAGCTAAGCATTGAAATGCAGTCTATTTCAGTACTGTGGAAATGTAAGAGACACTAATCATTACAGATTTGATCCTTTCCTGGGAAGAGATGATCCTGCCACATTTACCTACATTTTAGTAATATCTCAGCTTGATTACTGTAATATATGGGTCTGCCTCTGAAAACTCTTTAGACATTTGAACTAGGTTCAGAATTTGGTTAACGACTAGGACCTATTGGAATTAGCACGTGGCACCTCTACTTAAACATCTCTTCTGACTCCCAGTTTGCTTCCAGGCAGAATTCAAAGTGCTGTTTTTTTATCTATAAAGGCCTACACAGACTGGGACTAGGGTATCTGAAAGACCATGGGAACCTATACAACAATTGAGTCAGAGGTTAGTCTTGGATGTTCCCATCTTCAAAGTCAGACAGGTGGGTACTGAAGAGAGGGTCATTGCTGTGGCATTGTGCTCTAACAGGGCAACTTCCTCTTGTTGGCTATCAGCCTGGCACCTTTCATTGCCTTTCAGGCACCAGGTGAAATCTGCCCTGTTCAACCAAGTGTTTGGCAATTAATGACTATATTTATATTAATTGTTTTGGGTTTCTGTTATTGTGGCTTTGTTGTAGTTTCCTTGTATAGATTGAATTTGTTTTCTGCTGCTTCATGGCTGCCAGAAATGCTCTTAATTTTCTTTTATTATGCTAATAGCTGACGTGCTGATACTGTTTTTATCTGCAGCTTTATGGCTTGATTATTTATACAAAATTTTGGCAATTTTGCATTATTATTATTATTATTTGCTTTGAATACTGAGTTTAGGTTGGGAGGCATAGAAAACCAGCAAAGAAATATTTTTAAATAAATAAAATAGTCTCTGTCACACTGTACATTAAATATAAAGCAATATTTAAAACAAACCTTAGAAACAAATCCAAAGAGTCTATGCTAGATACTGCATTCAAGCAATACAACTTTGCAAATAAAAGGATTTACAGAAATATGTGTCTGAAGGAGACAGAAATAGTGACACTCGCTAAGAATACTTTAATTTCAGTCTAAATCAGGGCTGGTCAACCTCCGGAGGCTGGGTGGGGCCACACTGCCCCTGGAACCCACCCCCTACCCTCACTGCCAGAATTGCTGCTGCTGCCCAAATGGCTGGTAGGTTTTGGCGGCAAAAAAGGTGCAATTTTGCAAGCAAACAGGAAGCACGTGCCTTGTTTGCAAGCGGAATCACTCTCTCAGAACCTTCCCAGGAGAACAATTTTGCTTGCAAACAAGGAATGCACTCCCTGTGCATCCGCTTTGTTTGAAAAATGCACCTTTTGTTGACACTTTGGCACCAAATTTGGCAGTGGTGGGAACTGGCCAGCCATGGGCAGAGGGGACAGGGAGGCCTGTAAGGCCCATGTGTTGCTTACCCCAGTCCAAATGTACCAGTACCCGAAGCATAACCATTTGTTATCTTTTCAGTACCAGGTCAAGACTTTTCTCTTCTCCCAGGCATTTAACAGTGTATGTTGAAGGTTTTTGTTGTTGTTGTTTGACCCAGAATAGTTGTTTTTAAATGGATATTGTATTTATAATCTGTTTTTATACTTTTTATGGTTTTTTAATTTTGTATATCGTTTTTTTTAATGTTCAATGTTTTTAATTTCTGTAAAGTCCAGGTGTTTCCAGTTATTATGAAACAAGTAAAAAGTCAGTAAGAACAAACAAGACAATAAGGTATTGCTCTAGGAGAACCTCGGATACCAGGTTAAAAAGGGAATTTAAATTTTTTAAAAAACTGCACAGAAGATTTGGAAAGCTGTAGGTAGCATCATTAAATCCTTGAAGAAAGCAAGCTCAAACTCAGTGACTTTTCTTTCTATAAACCACAGAGATGGGATACGCCAGGTAGTAACATCCCTCAGGATAGTAAGGCAGGACCCAATTTAAGTTGCCCGTCACCCAATACCCAGAACAAGGTACTACTGTGCCCAAGAGCAATCGTCAGTAAAAAATTCTCCTGTTTTCCCCAAATGCAGCCTACAGCACTGGAAGTAGTCATACAGCAGGGAGGAGAGCCAGCATTCATGGAGTGGTACGAACTAACACATTAACTGGTACGTTCAACTGCTCCCAAGCATCAGATCTTCTGGCAATAAAAGGATGCCTGAAAGCAATGCGCATCTTTGAGAACAGGCACATTTTCTGCTCCCTCACAGCAAAAGGCCTTGGATGAAGAGCACCAATCTGATTCTGAAGAATCAAACGAAGCCTGAGCCACAATATGAAAGAACACTGTTGAACGTATTAGTTGTGTGTGTTAACAGACACCGAAATCTGGACCCCATAGGAGAACAATATGTTCATGGCAAGGGACTGGGGGTTGTTTCAGTGTTTTGTTTTTAAAATTCTGAAATTGTTAAGGCGAGAGGTGACAAAAGAGCAGACCAATGAAGAGAAAGTTGCACTACAACCAATTCATCAAGAGACAAATCAAGGAAGAGACAAGGGGTTCTGTGGCAGAAACAAGAGTTTGAGGACATACTGGGACTTGACAAAATGTGGGTGGAGCATGATAGCCCAATATTATCAAGCTGTATCTGTACATAGAAGAGAAGTGATGCCTTCTGACAATGACAATCGGTCGAAATGAGAAGGAAGGATTTATATACTGTTGCCGCCATGTGAGAGATGTAGGAGACTTCAGGGGAAAACAAAACATCCAGATCATTGTGCTTGCTCAGCCTTCAAACTGTTTGTTGCACTATCCTGCATGAGGAACAGAACTGGCTCTTAACGGAGTAAATTTTGATTTGTAGAACAGAAGCAGAGGCATGAACACAATTCACCTGGCCAGTGATGGTGTGCAACACTGCTTCAAGCTTGGTAGAGCAGGACTTAATGCACTTTGAAATCAACAGATGAAAGCCTCTCTGATGTGCCACCATCTATCAGGCTAGTGGCTACAACTGAATACCAGCTTTTGGGGGGCTGTGGCCCCCAAGCTCTGGAATCTATTACAAATTCAGTGCAACAGATCCAGGAGATGGGCCCTTTTTAAAAGAGCTGTCAAGAACTCTTTCCTCAGACAAGCCTTTTATAACAAAGATGTTGTTTTAATGCCAGCTCTTATTATATTGTTATTGCTCTAATTTTATGGATACTTTATTTTTCTTTAATGGTAACCTGATTTCAGTGTCTTTGAAAAACAAGCTAGACATCTGCAAAATAAATAGTCACAAGACTTCCATGCATATCATCAAATGTAGAAGACTTCACACCATGGAAAGGTGTTATTTGTCTTGAAAGAAATGGCGGAAGACTCGGCCATTTAGCTTCTTTGTCAGGGTCAGATGCTTCGTGTGAACTCTCAGCCATTTTGTCATCCATTTTGAGAAAGCTCCTCTTGGTTTCCTAAGATGCCTAAAGTTGAACCAGTATGACATTAACCAGCAACCAGCAGCTGAATGATTCTGTCACTGGGGATGGGAACACACACACATATACCAAAACGTACTTAAACTGATCTTCTCTCACTACAGGAAGTTACTGCAGAAAAAAAAGACAGCAACAGCTTCAGGGAAAACCACTCCAGGGAATTATTCAGAAGCAAATTTCATCCTTAAAGGGACAGGGAAAGTCCATTTGATCCAACATACAAGAAGATCACTCCCCCCCCCCTCCCCAACCAGGAATTTTGCCATTTCAATAGACTTTCCTGACTTGGCAGCGCAGGGGTGGGAGAATCTTTTACTAGGAAGTCTTCCTCTTCTAGACAATGGGTCAGTTGTCTGGACAGTAAGTTCAAAGAAATGTAGGCACACATGGTTTGTGTAATGTGCGTGAAATTGTTACATCGTTCTCTTTCCATTGCGTCCCCAACCTCTAGCACATGGAATTGCAGAATGCTCAAGCAGAAAGTTTACGAGGAGCTAGGTAATCAAAGTGAGGACAGTTTTGAGTTTGAAGAGATCAAGCTAATCTGCAACTAAGTTGAAAACCAATCTGATCTAGCCTAGTGAAGATCAATGAAGCTATCTTGCTGAGCTTTGCCAGTATTTTGCTATGAGGAAGTCTGAAGGGCAGAGGGAAGAAATCTTTGAAGTGGCATTCTCGTATAGACACTAGCAGGCTCCTTGTTCAGCACTGCAACTGCGTTACCATACTTGTTCTATATGTGGATTTTGAGAAAGTGCAAAGTTTTCTTGAACCCTACTATTCCTCTACTTTGTTGCCATTCAACTTACGCATTGGCAATTTGGGAGGGGGGGAATCCTGCAAGACTTAGACCCCAGAACTACCATCTTATGATGGCTGACCTATTTAACACAATTAACCATTTTGGTTTAGTTCCCATATCTGATCAAGAGTCAAATAATGTCTCAAGTTCTTTCCTGGAGTACTAACTTAGATCTGTATGTTCTCTATGTGTTATATTCATTTTTTGGGGAAGGCATGAGTTCACTGCCATGGAGTTTCCTTTTTGCAAAGGCAGGGACAAAAACACTAAAATAACGCCTTAGAGTTTTTCAGCATGGGCTCCTTACTTCAGATTTCCTGCATTTGCAATCGTATGACCCAATTCTAAAAGTCTACTCCCATACTACAGCAAGGAAGAGAAGGTCCTCTACAGCTCTCAGATGGAAAAATGAGAACCATTGAATGACTTACTTCCATTAGGCTGTATTTGTTAAAAACTTTACACTCTCAGTTGACACTCAAATGAATTGTCCAGATCTCTCTACAACATACTTGGCAAGCCAAACCAGTCATCTATGCAAAGGAATTAAAGAATTCTAGCTGCTAACCTTATAGGTAGATTGCTACTGCAAAATACTGAAGAAGTCCAATTAAGAGCTAAATGCCGTGCAGAATTTAGAAAAATCTGAAACTTTGTACTTCTCTTATCATAAAAATTAACATTTGAGGGTTAGAGCTAAATGCCATGAAGAATTTTAAAAAATCTGAAATCCTTGTACTTATCTTATCATAAAAAATAACATTTGAGGGTTAGAGCTAAATGCCATGCAGAATTTAGAAAAATCTGAAATCCCTGTACTTCTCTTATCATACAAATTGACATTTAAGGGTTAGAACAATCCTTAGGGGAAAGAAATCTCTATTAGCAAAATAAAGCCAGGATGGGCGAGTTTGTGAGCCAGGCTGCAACACCTCAGCCACTGTGTTATGATGCCATGATAACATGCAATATCGATGGGATACAGCTGATACAGATCTACTCTGGTAAGTAGATGTGAGTAGGCCACAGAATTGCATGTGCCCTACCATCTCTGGAGCCAATTCCCTCCTCCCGCCTCAATCACAGTTAAGTGTTAGCTACACTCAAGACTAACCAGGATTCCCAATTATCTAGGATTTGAAACCATGTCTGTACCTTACAATACTCTTGCCTACAACATCACGTCTTTCTACTAAACCAGGCACAATGGAACACAATGGAAATTTTAAAAAGAAAAGCAAAAAGATGCACAGAACTCCTAGTTGATCACAATACTTAAGTCCAGCAAAGCCTGTCCATTTAGATCAGAAACATGATTAGTCGTTCCTGTTATTACTGCACATTCTACCACAAAGAGCATATGGGGGAAGACTTGCTGACTTATTGCTGGAAAGACATTTTTGTGTACCTTTGAAAGTTGTTGCTGGTCAGTAAACTGGTGTGTGGTTGTCTTTTCTACACACAGGAGACCTACACCAAAGGCGTAAGATGCTCCATGGCTGTACAAACCTCAAGACTTCCATAAGGAATGTCCACCGGTGCAACAGAAATCAGAGGTAGAATCAAGTGGTTTGGAATGAAAAGCTCTGTGTATCCATATGCTCCACATGCCCTAAGGCCATGATTTATTGGAGGTAAATCCCTAGCAAGAGGTATAATATACAGTAAGTAATAAAAGAGAATATTAAGCAGATACGGTCCAAGTGTGTCCCAGGCACAGCACAAACTAGTTTTAAAGAGGGTATAATTGTTATTAGATAGGCTCTGAATTTGCATGAACAAAGGGCTCATTTGGAAACACAAAGTTGATGGTGTCACTATTGAAAAGTATCATCTCGTCATGAAGAGCAACAGTGTGTGGGATAAAATATTTAACAAGAAAAAGCCTCACTATTTCAACATAACCTAGTTTCATAAGGTACAATAACATGTCAAGAAATCCAGGCACACAGTTCTTTAAAAATTGGTACACAAGTCACTCAGTTCAACTTCCGCAGCAGCTCCAGAAAACATTTTTTTTTTACCTTTGACTTGGATTCAGCTTTTGGAGTTCCATCTGCCTTATTGTTCATTTTTGCTGCAGGTGTTAGTTTAACATCCCCAAGTCCCATCATCTCAGGACTTGCAGCCATCCCTAGAGAATCAAACACTGACATGAGAATGTTTTCTAGTGGGCCATCTCAAAATCCAAGGAACTTGGGGTAAGATTGGGTATAGTGTGCCTTACCTGCAGAGTTGTTGGCCATATTCCCGCCCATTGAATATGGTGGGCCCTGGGGATTGAGCATGCCAGCCATGCTATTAATTCCTTGGCCATAGGGAGGGCCAGTTCCCATCATTCCTCCCTGGTTAATATGGGGGTAACCAGATGGCCTAAAAACAACACAACTATATTAGCAATAATGACTGTGTACAGTTGCAAAAGCACATGTAGCTAGTAGAAATTTTCCTGATTAAACTCCCAGCAGATACGGGTAAGCTGGTAAGAATCCCTTTCTTCACATAGCTAACACTGGCTATTGTATGCCTGACCTGCTGTCCCACTGGATAGTTTGAAAAGAGGCTCAGGTCTATCAAAGCTACTATAGGGCAAACACAGTTCTTCTCAATAGTTAAAAAAACTCAACTTTCAGATGTTCCACCAGCATAGCCCTATTTTCCCAAGCCTCCCAATACTGTGCACTGGGAGGCTTGTAGTATTTTATTGGCTCTTCCAAGTAACATTGGTCAGGGGAAAAATGGATTCCAACAGAGACCAAGTTCAGACGTTGTGGCTGCCATGTTGCATATCCAAACCCACTCAGGAGTTGTGTCATGCAAACTCAGTGAGAGTGGGTAATGCAAGGATAAAACAACCCCCACATAACCCATGGTCTTTTCTAGTGATTCACGAGGGTGATATTATTTTATTTATTCATTTATTTCTTACATTTCTATACCGCCCAATAGCCAAAGCTCTCTGGGTGATTTACAAAAATTAAAATCATGAAAACCATTCAAAATATAAAATAAACAACAGTATAAAAACCTAATATAAAATGCAGTATAAAAGCACAACCAAGATAAAACTGAGCAGTCATGCAGAAATTAATGCAGATTTAAAATACAAAGTTAAACAGCAAAGTTAAAAGACTAAGATGATAAATTGTTCAAATACTGAGAAAATAAAAAGGTCTTCACCTGGCGTCTAAAAGAGTATAATATAGGTGCCAGGCGACCCTCTCTAGGGAGCTCATTCCACAGCCAGGGTGCCACGGCAGTGAAGCAGGAAAAGAACTGGCATAATATGGTCTCGTTGGCCAGTCCCGTTTACCCTTGCATAACCCACGCTTGCTGGGTTTGCACAAGTGACAACCCCTGAGCAGGGTGGCTGGGTATTTATTTATTTCACTTCTCTATCGCCCAATAGCCAAGCTCTCTAGGTGGTTCACAACCATCACATATTCAAAACGGTGGCTGCACACACTGTAGCCTCACTGTGGATTAAATAACCCATGGCAGGCTGTCGTGTTGTGCGAACAGCCCCACAGTCTAACGAAAGATAGAAGATAGTTAATCCAATGATTATTCTAACTCTCACAAATACACATCCCCAAAAGATCTTTTAAGTAGGAAGCAGACAGAGCAGATGCAAAGAGTTACTAGGAGAGATTTAAACTGCAACCCCCCCTTGGGAGATGGTTATCGCACACACTCAAATGGATCAAGACACAACAGGCTAACACTTATCCACCTCCATCTGCCTTGCTTAGCCAGTGCTTTAAACTATGAGACTCCTCGCTCCATCTTTTTTGGTAGACTAGAAATGCTGAAGGCTGCCAGTCCCTCCACCCCAACCCCGATTTGATGTATTTTGTATGCTTGAATCTTCAAGATCATCATGTACCTGCCTCTGTTCTTTTCCACACCCAAGAAGAGAATGAACTCTACCAATGAACCTATGAACTTTGCCTTTTTCTGCTTCGATCGAGGGGAGCTAACAGTGTTTTATCCTGGATTTAGGGAGATCGGATGATGACATACATCGAGAATCATTGTTTTTTAAATGGTTAATCTCTAGGGCAGCCTTCCTCAACCTGATGTCCTCCAGATATATTGTGCTACACCTCCCAGTATGTCCCTGGCAGCATGGCGGGCAGGGTGTGTGGTGGAAGTTGTAATCCAACACATCTGGAGGGTACCAGGTTGGGGAAGGCTGCTCAGGGGGGTTCCAATTCAGAGACAAAATCTAGAAATTGCATACAACAGGCACACACACACACACACACACAGAGAGCTTACCTGTTCTGGATTGAGTTGACAGCAGCGTGCATAGCAGCAGCAGCAGCTTCTTGTGCTTTCCTGCCACCTGGTGGAGGACACATCCCGGACCCTACTTGGGGAGGCATGTTAGCCATGTTGGGTCCATAGGGCCTATTCCCCATGGCAGCATGGCTCAATCCTCTCCCCGGAGGAAGCCCAGGATACGGTGGCACACCAGTCTGCCCGTGGATCTGACTCCCTGCTCCCATTGGGTTCATGGTTCCTCCCATTCCTGGGCTGGGGTAATTTGCATTGGGCATAGCATTGTAGTTTGGCTGCCTGGGATATCCACCTACAGAGAAAAGGGGAGAGGGATCAGCAAGATTGAATAATGCTCTGGCAATTCATCTATTTACAAGTTTAAGCTACGAATTTTGAAGGAGAAAAGGCACATGAAGAGGGAGTATGTTGGCTTCCAAAAACAGAGACAGAATGATACTTAAGTCCACATCACAATTACAATAGTAACCAAAATCATGCTGAACTTTTCTGTGCATCGTTCCACTAGAGATCTCATGACTGAGCTAATCAGAACTGCTGTCAAAGACCTGAACCAGTGATGAAAACGCATTCGTTTAGCAAGGTGGTCGAAAGAGAACTGAGGAGGTGGGCGGAAACCCAATGGGACATGCGCAATGGACGGTGGGGGAGGGTTCCCGCCAAAAACATTTTCCTCTGCTATAGAAGTTTCCTGAAACGAGCTCCGCACAGGCGCAGAGCCAATGCGCAGAGACCACGAAGAAGAAGAAGAATACGGTTAGTCACCGAACTTAACTAAATGGGCCAGGTAAGAGGCACTGCAGTAGAAACAGAGAGCAACAAAGATCACATTAACCCACATAGCCTCCCTCTTGTAATCAACATTGTAAAACAGAACCTCTTAAAATCTCCTTTATTGTTTTTTGTTGCTGTTTTTAAAATTAAGCCTAGGACTCAAAATTTCAGATACAGCAATAGCGCAACACACATGACTTTAATCCAGCACATTGTTTAACCTCATCTATGGCAAGACAATAACGACAGCAAGACAGTAAACACACTCTTTCATTTTCTTTATTCATACATTTAATTGGGAAAGTGGTTTAGTATTAGAAGGACAAGCTGCAGCATGAAGAGTAGATCAGAAGCTTCCACTTCCTTTTTAATTACAGTTTAGTGTGTTGTCAAAACCTTAAACTGTGGTTAATCTTAACTTTGGTTCTTACCCTATGGTTTGAAGTTGGCTTGTTTCAACAAACCATAGTTAAGATTAACCACAGTTCTTCAGATTTGAACGTGACAAGCTGCAGTTAATAAAAACCGGGAGCAAAAGGCTTATGAACTCCTCAAAGTTGCATGAGAAGAAGAAGGATCAGGGGAGGGAGGGATATTGCCTGAGGCTCACTACAGCTTTTCTCTGTAACAGTAAAACTGTGGTTTAGCTTTACGTGTGGACCAGCTCACTGTTTAAGCACTTGCTCTTCATCCAACAACAGATGTAAGACATGCTCATGGCTTCCATGTTTTATTAGTGGCAAAAGCGTAACGCCCTCACCTTGAGGCCCATATTGACCCCCCTGAGGTCCGTAAGTGCCCATGGAATTTTGTTGGTAAGGTCCCATGCCAGCATGCATCTGTCCTCCAGAAGACTGACGAGGAGATAAGGCAGAGCCAGGCTGAGGGGAATTATACTGTGGCATCTGTGGATTTCTCTGTATATAACCTACTGGAGTAATAAGTTTAAAAGTGATATAGTTACAAAAGTAAATTATGCAGAATGGAAATATGCATTAAAAAACCATGCCCCTACAAGCTCTAGAAACCTTAAATTCTACACAAATGACATTCTTTGTAAAACTTTTATAGTAGTAACTTTAAAAATTCAATGACAATTACAAGTTTCCACATGGTAATTTCTTAATCGTACGAGAACTTGGGCATGGCAGAACTATATTTTCTAGCTGTCACTACAGGTTCTCTGTGATGACTGCTAAGTTACCTGTACCCATTAGAGATGGTGATGATGAGGTGAGCAAGAGAGACACAGGCACATGGTACTAGACAGCTTGTTCTCAATAACTCTGCCCTACCTCAGAGACGAAACAGAACTCTTGCATGCTTTAAGGCATTATTTGAAATTCAGAGTTCAATACAAATATATCCCTGGAAGCATTTCATCCATTTTGTCCAAACAAAAAGGATGAAATGCTTTTTATTTATTTATTTTATTTAAAAACATTTTGTCCAAATGAGATCAAATGAGCACCCAAAGGGCAAGCAACAGCCACACTGCAGTATTCCCATTGGTTGCTAAAGTCAAGAAGTAACTTTAGGGTCTGCGGCTGCAAGTAATAGCTTTGAAGTGGTGCGGTAAAGGAAAACTAATATTTCGGGGGGGAGGGGGGTATGCAATCCATATCTAACATTATGTGCAGAAAGATAACAGATGCCCTAAGATAAAACTCACTTTGTCTCAGAAGTATTATATGCGCAATAATGTGATTTGAGCTTAATATTCAGCATTGAGGTCTGGACCAATTCCCTACTCGTTTCTTAAAACTGCTTTATATGGAAGAGAATTATTTCAAAGCCGGACATGGGTCCCCAGACCGGTACTTCAATCATAGTGCTTTATTATAATGTTTTTAACATGTAAAAAACAACCAATGAGGAATGCCATTAACCGTAATTGCACACACACCTCTTTCTGGGGCTATGGTCGACTGATTCATGGAGGGATGCAAGATGCTGTCTGACTGGCCACTAGGTGGTCGAGGTGGCATCTGGTTGCCTATGCCACAAAGAGAAAATAAGTTATCTGTAAGTACATTTCCACCCAATGAAGGATCCCATATCTTCCCACCCAACCACTGAAAAGACAGAAACCTACAACTATATCTTATGAAGAGGGAACAATGATTTATAGCATGCTTTATCCTTAAAGCTGATAAAGCAGTTAACATTTTCTTATTTCACTTACCTACACAGCATTGTTAATCTCATTTACAAACAGTGGAGAAACAATCAGCCCAAACCCACCCAAGCAAGTGACTGAGATGGAATCTGAACCCAAATCCCTTGTCCTTCTTTATTTGTAATTTAATTATTACATTTATATCCTCATTTAATTATCCTAATTTAATTATTACATTTATATCCTCACAAAGCCTTGTAATACAGGGCTTTGTGAGGATAAAAAGTAGTGACTGACCCAAAGTCACACAGCAAGCTTTGTGGCCAGGTGGAGATTTGAACCTGAGTCTTCCCACTCTTGGGCTGACACTATTGACTTCTCACTATCCAGCGGACTTCGTTGACTCCCTAAACGTTAACTCACGGGAATGGCAACAGGTCACCAAAAAAGGTTTTACCTGGAACTGCAGCAGGTGAGAGTGGGCCAGAACGTGACTGGGCAACACTAGCAGGAGATCCAACTGGCGATGGAGAAGGTCCTCTGATGCCTGGCAAGTGAGGAGAGGTATGCGGAGAGAAAGGAGACTGAGCTGGATTACTCTGCTCTCCTTGACTGCTGGAAATCCCTGATGTGCTTACGCCAGGACTCAGTGCTCCTTCTGTACCCATGGGTAGGTCATCTATTGAACCAGAGAGATCCTACAGAGAGACACAGACAAGAATGTCACAACAAGAAGAGACTACTGCCATACACCATGTTATTTACTATGGAATTCTCCACTAGACAGAGGCTGATGTTGCTGTCAACTAGGAAGGCTACAACACAGTTCTAGGAGGAAATCGCCAATTGATTTCCCCCCGGCCACCCTTCCAAGTATCCCCAAATGCCATCTATGAAATACTTCCTAAGCATCTAGGCAGCCAGCAAGAGATACGGTACCAACAGTCCTTTTCTCCTAGTTGCCAACCTTTGTTAATAGCAAATAAAAAATGAAATAAATCTTTTAAATGAGCAGTTGCCACAGTGACTTATACAAGACCAAGTGGGTCTGAAAATAGTCTGATCATAACTAGGAGTTACGAATTTTAAAAAATCCGATTAACCTCAATCTAACCCTGTAATTAAGAGCTGATAAATTGTTTGAGATAAACTCAAGAAATCCTCTGGGTTTCCTTAAGGTTTACAACTCTCTTCCTTAATCAAAATTTACTCTACACCAGACAACAAACCAAACTAATTTTTTTAGCCCACATCTTTGTGTATTTGGTCGAACATCAGAGGATGCAGAGAGAAAGCCAAAGTCCATCACATTCAATCTCACCATGAAAGAGGCCTAGCAACATCCTAAAAGAGAGCACTGCCTGATCCCCAACTAACAGACACTGAAAGCCTCAACCTTCATACATCCCTCCAACTTACAACCATTATTATACTGTTTTGTTACAGCATCACTTAGCAACAAGTATGTCATATGAAAAAGTGGTCCCTGCTACTTTCAATCATCTGCTATTCATCTCCATCAGATGCCCCCAAGTTTTTGTACTAAGTTCCTTACTTGTGCTCCCCTCCATCACACAACATCGCAATTGCTCTGGTTGATGACGATCCATGATTCCGGTGGGTTATTATGTTTTCTGAACGCAGTGCATTTTCCACAGGGTAGCTTGTTAACCACCCTGAATAACCCAACAACGAAATGTGAGTTTTCAAGGTGGCTTGTTCAAGAAAAATAAGCCACACTGAATGGTTAACAATCCATCCTGCAAAAAATGCACTGTGTTCAGACAACATAACTCACAGCTCAACAACCACCTGTGGTTCAACAACAACCCCACTGAGTGTGAGTTAGCGTGTGAACCCAGCCATTTATAACATGGCTGTGGAGGTACATTCAGAAGGTGTTATGTAGAGCTAGAGAAAGCTCCTTGTATTATACAGAACTATTAATTTTCATTTGTTAAAGAGCCAAATGGACAGATACTGCAAAAAACAGGAGTCAGTGGACTTCCTACAGAAGTTACACATTAGAGGGCAGACATGAACTGCAAGAGATGGGGAGGGGCAAGTATTCAAAACAGGATGACCTGAGAGCCCCATGCCACACTTGAATTGATCAACCCCATTTGAAGTCAGGCCCAGCTCTCCTTTGAGTTAGGCCAAACTCAAAATGGGGCTCAAACCTTTCCCCTCCCCAAAAACTGCAAGTGGTAGAGGGCAGACGTCTGGCTCACTCACCTGCTGCATGTTGCCCTCACCACCCCAAAGTAAGGTGTTCTTTCTCCTTGAGGCAGATAAATATAGAGCAAGGGAGTTGGGCTGCTTGAGTCTCCCAAGTTGAATACTAAAAAAAAATCAACGTCTGAGCGATCTGATGGCTTTTAAGGATGAGCAAGTGGGTGCTTGTCTATCTCTGCTGCAGAAAGTACACACTCTGAAATTATGGAGGAAGCAATCCAGCGATGTCCATAATTCCCAAACCACAAAAGCAACTTCCTTCACAAATTGCACAGGCAGAGTAATAAGAATGCTGATCTAGCTAACAAAATTGCATGCACTCTCCAGTATCCACCTGTAAGACGACAAGAGAAGTCCATTCTCAGATACACGAGGGTTCTCCTGTAAGCTAGAACGTGGGGAAATGGCAACAAATGGTGGTCCTACAAGACACCCAAACTTCATTTAATTAGAAAGAGTTTGGTGGGGGGAAGCAGGCTTGAAAATCAAGTGATCAAGTCACTAATTTGTGGATCTAATAAGTATGTGATGAGAAGTGTATTGGAACTGCTCCCCACAGCAATCCATTAAGGCAGCAAGTCCACTTCCTACAATACTATCCCAAGCAAGTACTTGCAATAAAAGATGGATGTGTGTACAAAACTCCTATAAATAGAACTTTTATGAGATCCTATGATCTTCCTACTGATTAGCACATGTATGATGGGAAAACAATGTTGTCAGTCTAAACTGAGAAAGATAGGCTTGAAGGCAACACTCCACATAGCTCTAAGTGCTCTGTATCACTGGCAACCCAAATACTAGCTTGAACTCAACGGATTTTCATTTTGTACAGTATTTAAGGGTACACAAGTGTCCCATTGGCAATGTCATACTACTTAGGAATTACCTTTCTTCTGGTCTGCCAATTCAAACGGAGCTAACATGAGGTCCTGTCTTTTTCATCAGAACCAGGTTGAGGCAGTGGAAGTGCTTTATGGCCATGGCAATGGGACTCTCAATACAGACAGGATGGAGGTGGTTCACCTGTCTGAGTGGGGTTCAAGCTGTTTTGGGAAGGGTTACACTCCCCCTAAAGCAGGGCTAGGCAACAGGGCACTCATGGGCACCAATGCACCCTCAGACACCTTTCTTGGCACCTGCCTAGGTGCTCTAGCCCTCCCACTTCTTTAAAATAAGTAACTATGTTTCTTACTGGCCGCTGGGATGGCTTCAAAGCAAAGGGAGGTCCTCCAGCTGCTCCTATGCTCTTTTCCCATGAATTCCTCTGAGCTGCACATGGGATTCAAATGAAGATGGCAAGTGGCTGCAGGCCAATGCGTTCATCTGCAATGTGTCCATTGTGCGGTAGTGCCCAGGATAGTTTCTCAAATGTGACCATAGGCCCCTAACGTTTGTCTACTGTGCCCTGAACTTTGCCTACACGTGCCCTCAAGTTCGTAGCTTAGGAATGTTTATAGATCCACTTTTGTCATTAGAAGCATGTGTCTTCTTTGGCATGGAATGTCTTTTACCAGCTTAGGATCATACACCAGCTAAGTCCCTATCTGGATAGAGAGCGCCTAGCTTCTGCAAACCTTGCCCTGGTAACTTCCCGTTTAGATTACTGCAATGCATTGCTTGTGGGGTTGCCCTTGAAGATGGTTTGGAAACTTCCGTTAGTACAATATATGGCAGCTAGGGTACTGGCTGGAACTGGGCAATACAATCACATCATGCCAGTATTATATCATCTTCACTGACTCCCAGTTCATTTCTGGGCCCAATTCAAAGTGCTGGTGTTAAACTACAAAGCCCTTCAGAGCTTGAAGCCACAGTATCTGAAGACGCATCTCTTCCAGTATATTCCTACCTGAGCCCTGAGATCATCATCACAAGTCCTGCTCTATGCTGAAGTATGGCAAGCGGCTATTTGGGATGCGGCCTTTTTCAGCAATAGTTCCCCAGTTATGGAAAACATCCCCTTTCCCAGAGAGGACTGCCTGGCACCTACTTTGTTATCTTCTCAGCATCTAGTGAGTATCTTCTTATTCACTCAAGCCTTTTAATCTTCTATATTTCTGCTGCTGTGCTGTGCTGTGCTTTTAAGTAGTTTTATCTTTACTGTTTATAATCATTCTACTGCCTGATTTAGCCTCTGCTGCTGTCAATTGATTGCTTTATTATTGTTTTGAATTTTAAACAGATAATGGCTCAATTCGGACAACACGTTAAGCAACTGAGGGGAAATAACCCACTGACAGTGTGATAAAGAGGTGGTGATCTACAGACGACACGCTGCAGCAGGCGCTGCAAAGATTCGGTAACCACCCTGGTTGTTAATAATGTACTCGGCTCTGACTGACAGCTCGGCCGCCATTTTCCCTGCTTACCAAACCCCGTTAGTACTCCAGGAGGTATCCCAGCATACACTGCGGCCGAAAACCATGGGCGCCACCATTGCAGCTGATGCAGGACACGCCTCCCAAACCCCATTGGCTGCCTCAGTCAGTGGGCAGAACACAGAAGCCTCAGGCAAAGAGGCAGCCAGGAGGAACGGCAGCACCAATACAACAGTCGCACCCCGCGCCAAGCACTGCAATTCCAACATTGGCACCCACGCCCCAGCCCCCAACCCCCCCCACCTCCCTCCTAGAGCATCTTCCGCATACACAGGAAAGAAGGCAAGAGTGGGGTGGCGCTGAAAACTTTATTTAGCAGGGAGACCAGACATAGGCAATAAGGCACATGGGCAACACTATGCCAGGGCAGAACCTATGGAGAGGACAGTTGCCCCCAGGAAGGGAGGAGGCAGCTGGAAGGCACAGCGGTGAACAGGGGATGGCCGAGGCCACACCCCCAGGGAGCCAAGCACGGAACGTGCCAAGGGCATGTGGTGGAGAGGGGCGGCATGCCAGGGAGAGATGCCAGTCCACAGATGGAACTACATCTGATACTTTCACGCAACCGGGATGCTTCCGCACGGGCGTGACACTCCCCAACGGGGTTCTCGGGGCCCGGCAAAGGCTCGCTGTCCAGCCGTGTTGGGCGGATGAAGGGGGGCTCTCTGGTCGCCGCTTCCCCTGCCCTCGTCCTTCTGGGTGATGCGAGGGTGGAGGTGGCGGTGCAGTGGGGGGGTCTACTTTGGGTGGGTTGTTGTTCTTCCTGTTGGTGGGGGGGCAGCCCCTTGTTCCTGGGCTTCTTGCTTATTCCGTCCCCCCCCTCCCCCCCTTTGCCGTAGTGCCCTTCTGGTGCGCTTCCCTTTCCGTTTGGGTGACTGACTGGGCACCCTGCGTGAGTGCTTGCAGGAGCTGGCCCCTTTTTGAGCGCCGTGACAGCTGCCTGGTAGGGGAGGCGGGCGTCCTGGTTGCTATGGCGGCAATACCAGCGATCTGTTGCAACCGCGCCTGAGCGACCACCCGCTTTCTGCCGCTCTCCTCTATGGTCTTTTGCGTTAACGTGCTCACCTCAGTTGTTTAACCCACGCATCTGTAGAGGCTGAATTCGGACGACACGTTAGTCAATTGACTAACTTTTAAATAACTCGCAAATGAGTTGTTTAACTCCGTTGTTTAAATCTCCCGCTTAACCAACTGTGGGTTGTCTATCCGTTGTGTGGCTGAATTCGGACGACACGTTGAACTAACCAACTGACGGTTGTTTAATAAAACAACCGTTGCTTAACGTGTTGTCCGAATTGAGCCATTGTCTTTGTATATTATCAGTTTTATGTTTTTATGGTTTTTAAATTTTGTATATCTGTTTTCTTAAATGCCCAATGTTTTAATCTTTGTAAACCGCCGAGAGAGCTTTAGCTATGGCAGACCAGAATTCTCAGATAACTTTTAAGGTGGCTAGGTTTTGTGCTGCTGCAATTGCCTGTCAGCGTGGGATGATAACATCTCATTGTGATGTTTTAATTTCTTAAAATGTGGAGAACATGCATAATGTATATTCAATTAATTGACTGTTTATATACTACTATACTTATAGTCCCATTCTACTTTGTTGGCTCTGGGAATACTATATGCGCCTGTAGTGTTGTTTTGTTTCTGCTGGTCTTGTGACCGTAATAAATATTGATTGAAATGTAATAAATAAATAAATAATTTTATGAGGTTTTTATTGTATGTCACCCTGAGAACTGTAAGCTACACTTTATAAAGAAATGTATTTACGCTTAGCTGAAATTTTACATCTGCAAGTCATGGGAAAGGATTTTACCAAGATCCAGTTCATTCAGGATGGATACTGGGCCATTTTGAGGTCCAATGCCATATTATAGAAAACATCCCAAAGGTTAGGCCGTATTGTTCTTCTCTGAGTACTTGCCCAAGGGCCACTTTCAGGAAACTGGAGCATGTACGCAATAATAATAACCTCTTCCAACCATTAAAATCTATGGATGACCCATGTTTGTTTGCTTGTTTGTTTTGGTGTTGTAATGTTTTTAAGAAGTGTTAAGTATTTCACAGTTAAAAATCATTTTCAGACATGTCAACGCTGCTAGGTCGAAGAGAACAAAAAGGCCATAGGGGGAAAAAAACCTGAGTTTATGCCAACCTTCCCTAATCTGATGCCCTCCAGAGGTGTTGGACTACAACTCCTATTCTCCACAGCCACTGCGGCTGACGAAAGTTGCAGCCCAACACATCTCAAGAGCACCAGATTGGGGAAGGGCTGGTTTACGCCTACTGTGCAATAGGAACTTCTGGTATCATCAAACTGGGAACATTAAGCATGTCATTGGTGAAAGATCCTTTTCCCTTGATGTCTTACCCTTGAGCTACCCACAAGCCATGAGATGAAGTGTAAGATTTTCCAACCTGGCCAACCCACAACACAGCCACTATTACTTTACTTTGAATAGTGGCATTTCATCTTTTGTCATGCGAGGAACACATATCGCTTCTCTTCCTGGTGCAATGATTGTGAGTTGCACATAACAGGCCACTGAATATTCTGAGGGATGGCCCTTTGCTAGAAAGCTCAGACACTGTCAATAAGATAAATAACCTAGAGATACAGAGAAGAGTATTTAAACAAGAGGGGAAGATCCAACAACAAGTGGTGCTCAGCTAAATTTAGTGTTACCATTAAGAAATATGTTAAGAGGTACTAGAACTAGATAAAAGTATAGCAAGTTTTGAAACAGTAAAATGTTTGCTCTAGATCATCTCAGAAGATGTTCTCCTCTCCACCCAAAGTACCTGAAATATCTTCCAAGGGAGATTTGTGAAGCTTTCTTTTTAATTACCAAATCTCTTGGCTAGCAAGACCAAGCCAGTGTGGTGTAGTGGCTAGAGTGTTGGACTGGGAGTCGGGGGATCCGGGTTCTAGTCTCCACTCAGTCATGGAAACCCACTGGGTGACTTTGCACCAGACACAAACTCTCAGCCCACCCTATCTCACAGGGTTGTTGTTGTGAGGATAAAAATGGAGAGGAGGAGGATTTATATGCCACCTTGAGTTCCTTGGAGGAAAAAAGGCAGGATATAAATATAATAAATAAATAAAGGGCAGAGGTGACAATACCAGGAAATCCTATCTCGGATGTATTCGTTCAAGAATGGTCTCTATAGGAGGACAGAAAGGGAGCTGAAGACATTTCCATTCATCCTAAACAAAAAGCCAATTCACGCATTGTTCTGGGCTCCCAAACGCATGCATGATGAACCACTTGTACGCACTGGCACCATAGGGCTGAGACCAACTGTAACCATGCATGGGAAACCACTCCGGTGGTGGTGGTGGAGGAGATGGGGGGGGCTTCCCTGGTGCAGTTACAGCAATCAGCTCAAACCATATAATTACATAAGTAACTTATCGGCATAGAATTCTATCCATGTGGCTCAAGATGCCCGTGGTGACCATGTCACACTTTAGGCCAGAGGAGGTAACCTGTGGACAAATGCATCTTCCAGCAGGGCCTTGCTATCCAAAACTTTGACTCCAGTGATGTTGCTAATAAAGGTAAGCTGTTAAAATGTCGTTTCCTAAAGCTCATCTTTTAAAGTTGCGAAGGAACGTGATGTGTCATATGAGCCAATGAAATGGACCCCCATTTTAAGAGGTTTGAGGTAATTTTTAGGTTATTAACATCTAGATTTACAGTTGGAGAGGGGTGCAGAAACTTCAGCCCTCTGAGGGGCAACTCACAAGTAGTGTAAGAAAAAAACCATACAAAATCACACTCCCAGTGTCTCAGCACATTCAAATTTAAAAACATGCAGTGCTTATGGATTAAACTGGTGGGGCAGTTTAAATATCTTTTTTACAGAGCTACCCTGACCTATACAGTATCAATTCTAAGCAAAGCTCTCTTCTCTCCTTCTTTGAATAAAGCCAATAAGGCAAGAAAAAACAGGAGGTGCAAATCAACAGCAGTAACTCTGCCAGCATGAAGGAAACGTCTTGGTCTGGATAATTTCCTCACGTGTTTTGAATGAGTGTGTGTGTGTTTAATGCATTTTATTGCTCATCTGCCATGCAGATCAAAAATGTTGGAGGGATTCCAAGTATTTCACACAGAAATCTCACACTCCAGGCTGGCTCCAACCCCAAAGCCTTCGTTTCTTCACTTGAAATACTGCCCAGTGTTATTTTGGGATGTGACCTGATAGCGGAAGCCCACAGGGACTCCAAAAACTATAACTGTTCCAGCTGCGATTGGTTGCCCAATTCAACCTTATGCCAGCAGGAGTTTGTTCATGCTGCTGGTGAATAGGGAATCAGCCGCTAACACCACCTTTTCACACCAAAACAAAACCATGCCTGAAATCAAACAGCCCCCGAAAAGGGAGGGCTAAGTAAGGCTGCCTCCAAGATGAAACTGGAATTCCCAATACAGCCAAATACAAGGCAACAGAATAGTCTCGGAACACATTGTAAGGGTTTGGCTGTGAGTGTGTGGGTGGGTTTTTTTTTTTTTTTTTTTAGTACAAGTACTAGAAACCCCACAGACTCCAGCATTATTAAGTCTGGATTAAAAGATGTCATGTTTTGTTAACTTATTAGGCTAATAACCTTTTAAGGATTTTACGGCTGATTTGGAGGGTCAAGTTGTTCTAACTGTAGAAAATACCATAATGTACTTCTATGGGATTTTGTGGGGGTGGTGAAGCCTTTGGAAATGACTGGCTAACTCACTCTACTGACATAGAGGTGGAGCAGACATAAGGGTCTGGCTGCCGTTGGGCTGAGCTACTCAAGGCTAAAGAGGAACACAAAGCCTTTATTATTTATTTATATATTTATTTACAATGTTTATAATCCGCTCCATATCTAAAACAGATTCCAGAGCAGTGCACATAGGAATAAAACAATAAAAAGAAAGATTAAAAACAGCAAATTAAAATTGTTCACTTTAAAATGAAGGACCAATAAAAACAGTGGCTGGTCGGTTGCGGAAGGCTTCCTGGGACAGAGTTGTTTTCAGGAGGCACCAGAAGCAACCTGATGTTGCCGCCTGCCTGACCTCCAGGGGCAGGGAGTTCCAAAGAAAGGGGGGCCACCACACTAAAGGCGCTTCTCCTGGTGGACTCCAATTGGGCCAAAGGTCCATGTGGAACCACCAGGTGCATGATGCCCTCCAATGACTTCAGTGACCGTGCAGCTTGGTAAGGGAGAAGGCAGTCTTCTCAGGTATCCTGGTCCCAAGTTGTTTAGGACTTTGAGAAGGAGGAGTACTCACATGGGCTTGGAAAATAGGAGGAAGAGGCCTGAAGTGAGGATTTGGGCTTGAAAAGGGAGTGGTCCAAAGGAACCGGGAGAAGAGAGGGTTAGAGAGAAAAAATCTGAGAAAAGAAAACTGGGAGAGAGGATGGGCACAAAGAGAGCTGCATATAACCAGGAGCAGCAGCTGTAAAGCGTTCCAGATTGAAACAGCCAGCCTAATCTTTGGTGGCAAGACCCCGGCAACTTGCTCAACAGGACGTACACACAGAATATACACATTAGACAATCTCTAGCTGCAAGTGTTCCCAAACAGTACAAAATGGGATAGAATCAGATGCCCAATGGCACAGAACATCCGACATCTAACATTCATAACCTTTCTAAACTGTTCCTTCACAGATTTAGGGTATATGATATAAACAAGTCAATTTCTTGATAATGCCTCTACAGATCCAGGACTATATGTGCATTGTCTTGCTTTAGTTAGATTAGGATTTAAAAATAGGATTTAAATGTCAGGAAATGTAATAAAACATGTTGTACTTGAATTAAAGGAAGCTCCGGATTCATAATAATCTGCTCATAAGAATGAATCTGTTACTTTCAAAGTTTCTAAATCATATCTCGGCTTCTACATTTTCACTCGCCACACTTCACATGGTGAACATGCCACCAGTCCTGGTGAGCATGACAAGAGACCAGCCTTCCTCCTAACTTTGAACCTGCAAAGATGGGCAGGGATCATCCAGACGGTTGTACAGAAATTCTGCCCCCACTACCTCCAAGCTTGGGGTTCGGGCTGGATGTTCTGGGCAACGGCATGGCCAAAGCACCTGTGTGCCTTGGTCTCACAGAGCCAAACACAGCCCCTCCCCTCTTTCCTGCTCTGCAGCTCAAGAGGGGGTAGGGGGCTGCCATACCTTGGCAGCACCACTCTGAGCACCTCATCTCTCTTCCTACACACTCCCCCCCCCCCCGGGCTGCTTTTCCAAAAGGGTTGTAAGAGGACAGCTATTCTCAATACCTTCCAAGTATGCAGGAAAGGGGCAGGGATGTGGCTAGCACAATTTGAGAGTTATTTCCAAGGCCACCATAAATGGCAGACCTTGCTTATGTGAAAATATTTGGAGAACAAGTGCATGTGTGCGCACACACAGCTCAGGCTATATGCTTTCTCCAACAATGCTAACTCTATTGCATAAGCATAAACTTGTTATGAAGTAGATCAAGCAGTTCAGCTCCTCTCATCTTCTACAAGAGGCTATTCATTTTTATAAACCCTCATATTCCATTGCAACCAGCTGAGCTAAGATTTATTTTGCCAATGTCTAACTCCAATTACAATGCCCAGCCTTCGTGGCTGTGGAGATATCCATTAGTGGCATTGCCACTGAAGGTAAGTAAGAAATGAGGCAGAACAGAAAAAGACAAGAGAATCTTTTAACAAGTGGTTTTCAGGCCCATCCTTGATTCTCAAGGGATATCATTTTCAAGTAAAGAAATTCTAAATCAGAATAAGGGAACCTACTTCACAAGTTCAGTCTGGCATGCATCATAATCGCAAAAGCAATACGCAGGATCCTACACCATGCAAGTCTCACCTCAACGACTTAGTTTACATCAGTCTTCCCCAACAGGGTGACCTCCAGATGCTCTGGACAACACTCCCAGCATTCCAGACCATTGACCATGGTGGCTGGGGCAGACAGTAGTTGAAGCCGAAAACATCTGGAGGGCACCCGGTTGGGGAAGACTGGTTTACATGTTCCCCTGCATCTCTTGGCAAATGATTTTCAGATAATTATACTAGGATTATTATACCCCCTTGTGTTTGCACAAGCCTGTATGTTTGTGAGTGTGCATACTCATATCACAGTTGTAGTTTCCCAAATGTACCATTGCAATTTTACCAAGAGTTAAGTCTACCAATTTAAACAAGAACCATGTGCAAGAAAGAATAAAGCTGGCTACTTTTTGGGTTCCTTCTTAAAATGTACACATCTTTTAAAAGTTTTTTTTTTAAAATGCCCCTAGAATCATTGTGCAAAGTAATAACGCACTGAGGACTCCTTTCTCATTGTGACAACATCTCCATCCAGCTTATATGTGCATTAAATCACCTTTAAACGAAAAAAAAGGGCACAAATGATAGAAGGAGCATTTGAATTCATTCTCTCTCTTTCAACAGAGGGAACTCTCCGTTTCTCCTCCCTCGCAATAGGAGTTTCCAGCTTCTCTACAGTACATCTGTACTGACATTGATGGCTTCAGGATGGAAAACAGAACTTGCAGAGGGTTTTGAGGCTGAAAAAGGAAGCAAAAGCTCCTTCTTCTAGTCAGGCTTTAGACAAAACTGGTAGAAGCTGCCTGCTTGCTGTATCTGCAGTGCAGGGAAGAAGGGCTTGGAAAAGAGGCTCTGAGGAGGAGGAGCTTGGGGTGTGTGTGTGTGTGTCACACAAGAAATTTCACTATAATTGCAACAAAAAAAAAACCATCTAAGCAAGTTATTGTAGGGAGGAGAGAGGGAACGAATGGACTCCTCAGCTGTTTTGGTGAAACTAGGGGCAGAAAAGGGAAGGGAGAAGAGCTGCTGGTTTCACCACGCTCCTTCAACTAAAGACCTTGAAAAGAGGGGGGGGGGGGGGAGGTAGAGCCAGCACTGCTACTGCAGCAGCCATTGATTTTTCAGAGGTCGATACTCGACTCCCACAGATCTGCTCAGTAGGCGCGTTAATCACATCCACTGCTTCAGCTCAACACCATTCCTCCCCCGCCCCGCGCCATTTTTTAAAAAAAGAAATACCTATAAAAATACATCCTCAAAGCTCCAGCAGTAAGTAAAGACTGATAAGCCTCATGTCCTTTCCCTTCATTTTAAAGAGGAACACTGAGCTTGTGTGGTTGAAGGCACAAAGTAAGAGGGGAAAGCATCATGATTCAAGCGCTCAACAAGATGTCGCTGGAGGAAAACCCCACCATATGCAGGAAAGCCAGCATTCTCCTCCACCTTGGGGATCGTGAGAAATGGATCTCTTCTGCAAGCAGCTACCCTCCAAAAGCTAGTTTCTACTTAACCCTTCAAGGATCCCTACATTGTTAAAAGAAATATGCAAAATACAGGTAACGGGCAAGGCATGTAATTTACACCAGTGTCAGAACGACTCAGTATTTTGGCTCTATTTTGCCAAGAGTACCTAAGAGTCTGGTGCCAGCAGCAATTCTTATCCAGCTGGCCGCTTGTAACGTTCTGAGAAAGCCTGCCAGGAGTGACCCAGACTTGCACCACGGTGGCACCAGCGCTGCCTCTCACATGAACAGTGCGGTTGCCATCCATCGCAAAGGAAGTGGAGACCTGGCTCAAACCGGGAAGCTGCATGTGTTACTGTCGTCCGCCAAGATAAGTGGCAAAGGGGTCCATTAAGAGGAAAAAGGAAAAGCAAGGAGACAACTGCTAACCCAATGGCACTGAGCACCTTAATCCCCAGGTTTCTAGAGAGTTAGTCATGGAGTCAATGGCCCGTTGATGACCAACAAATGTATTGCACCATAAGCTTCATAGACTAAAGTCTATTTCATCCGCTGCATGAAATGTTAACCTATGTTGGCAGGTATAGACACATATGGATATTTTATATATATGCAAGGTCAGAAGGAAACAAAATGTAAAAAATACAGACGGTGTCAATCACATTAAAGTTTAAATGTATGAAAACAACACTCCTTCCTAGTATTCTAAGTTAGGGAATCACATCTATGTTCTGAGCTGCAGGGAATGTTCAAAGACACTGAGGTTATTTGTATATTCAACCCGATTGAGAATTGCTACATGATGTCCAAACTCGGACACTCTGACCTGGTTGCATGTAATGAAACGCTTTGGTTTAAAAACTGATGGATTGTTCTGCACGAGTGGGAGAGGGCCTCTTCTGCTTTTACTCAGCAACCTGCTGAGCATGACATCTGAACCCAGACCACTAGATTGTTTAAGGGCTAAACAACCCAGCAGTTAACCCATGGTTCGTTGCTAGCTAGGGAACGCTGGGAGTTGTCAGACTTTTTTCATGTCTAAACATGATAATATTATGCCCTTATCCGATACAATTGTTCACATCCATTCTGATTTGGATGACACTATTAACATAATGCCTATTATAAGCGATGTTCAATGTCTAATTCCATGGGATCCGTTTCAAATACTATTGCCTGAGGAAGTGAACAAAATCCTTGGAGAAATGCATTCAACCATATGCCTGACTGACCCTTGGTGAAAGGTAGTTAGAAGAACAATTGAGTCAAATGTTATTGAGTATCATTAAGGAGGCTTTTCTGCAAAATCAGCTGCCAGCTTAATCACTGGACCCATCCAATGAAAAAAAAATCTGAAATTCCGATTTCTAAATGATTGGGCAGATAGTGGTGAAGCATCTCTAGGGTTTCTTGGAAGAAAGCGATTTTCTTGACCTGCTTTTAGTTAGGTTTCATAGCAGAAACCATCTTAGTGACACATATGGACGATTCTTATCTAAAGCACAACAGGGTGCGTAGGACTCTTGTTGGTGCAACTTTCAGCAGATTTGATATTCTTGGCCACCAATTCCTTCTGGGCTATCCAAAACCATGGGGACATGTTTGTTGCAGATGCTTTGCTCCCATCTTACCAAATGGTGCCAGAGGATTGTATTAGGAGACTATAGCTCTAACCCATGGAATTTATCCTGCAACGTGTGGCAAAGTTTCATCTTGTCCTAATTTTTTTTTAAAAATATTCTATATAGAACCACGTAGAGAGATTATATGCTTTGGTGTCATCAGTATTCTAATGACACCCAACTCTACTTTTCATTGTGGAAGATATAGGAGGAGGAACTAGTTCTTTGGACAAGTGCTTGGACACCATTACAGATTGGTTGAGGGCTGAGATTCAAATCCACATTGATGGACTACTTCAGAGGGAGAGGCAGGACTGAGGACATTGCTTGTAGTGGACAACATCTCTTTCCCTGAAAGAGATTCAGTCATGGGGCATCCTACTTTAATATTTGATTCACACTATCATCTGAGATGCTAAACTGGCTGCAACCCCTTTGCTTAGATCAGGATCTTGCTTTCGTTTGTCATACAATGATAAACATCTGCCTGGAATACTACAACACTCAGACACTAGGTTGCCCTTGAAAATGGTTTAGAAGCTTTAGCTATATCAGACTGCTAGATTTAAAAAAATGTTTACAGGAGTTGCAACTAATATTAACTTTGTTTTAAGTGCAGGGGAACTGTGTGCCTATTATTTTTGGAGCTTTATTTAATTTGCTGGTTCTTGGCTTTATAAAGTTCTTCATGGCTTGGGTCCCAAATAGCTTAGTGAAGAGGTATGATACATAATGGGAGAAGGAATACTCCCAAGTCATCTGGCAGGGGCTTGGTTCCCTTTTATACTAGCTAGAACAAAAAGAGGGTTTAGAGTAGGGCTTTTTCCGCTGTGTAGTGCAAACTCTACAGAACTGCCTCCCCCTTTGTTCAACTTTCACTGCCAGGTGAAAACTTTTTTCTTTTTGCCAACGTATTTGCTGAGTTCACAGAGTTTGGTGGCCTTGTGTCTCACCACTGCTGTTTTCTTGATTTTCGGGTGGCTTTATTGTCATTTTTTTTTAAAAAAAGATTTTATTGAGTGCTTTGTTGGAAAGGCAACAGAAATTTTATAAATAAAAAATGATTGCTTGGAGGGGGGATATGCAGTTGCTATGGTAATAGCTTTTGCTGTCTTCACTATTCTTTCAATACAAGTGGGGACCTGCGAAAAATGTCACAGTCGTATGACTTTTTTCTGAAAACATCCCTTCTTTGACTTTTATTATAAATCAACAAATGACATTTTGAAAAGCAGAGACCCATGAAAATTGACGAGGGGAGGTGGAATTAGGCTCAGAGGAAGTCTGCCCTCTCATGGCTTAAAAGACCTGGGGTTTGAAGGCGGGAGGTATAGGTTTAGAAGAGGCATGCCTCAGCATCCATGTCCTCTCCAAAGCAGGGATGGGCAGAAGACAAATCTCCAGATGTTTTGAACGTCAACTCCCAGAAGCCCCTGACGTGACCAATGCTCAGGAATTAGGAACTGAAGTCCAAAATATCTGAAAATCTATTTTATGCTCACCTATCCTCTAAGTCCAATGAAGCTTCATGGAATTCATTTGCCTCTTTAATTTAATGGCTGGATTGTGCACATCTGGTCCTCTTTACTTTGGCTGGGGGCATATTATATTCAAACAACTTGCAATATGGTCATCCTGCTACATAGAATACTACAGCGCGTTTGGATACTGAAGGATCTTGTCTGTGTTTTGTGTTGACTAGATGGATCTTCCAAGGCCACAGAACTGAAATTAAGCTGCTGGCCTTGATGGAACAGGTTAGTTGGGTATCAGCAGCCATATTCCCCAGACATCCTCTATGTAACTATGGTAACCAGTCTATTGCGGCACACTGGTCATATGCCAAGCTAATTATTAGCCACAGGAGGTCAGAGGTGGCTAGGTAAGTCATTTATAGATATGTCACTTTTTACCATTCCATGTTTTAGGAGCATCTTCATTCCTGGTCAAGAGAAACAGACACTAATGGATGGGTCTTCACAGAAATTGGAAGTACAATGCATATGCAGTTCCCTTGTCCTTTCCAGGATTCTACAATGAAAGAAATAGGAAATGCTACGCCCTAACTCTGCATAAAGTGGCCTTAGTCCAACAGCTGGGGGCAGAACGGGGACCCCTTGAACAAAGGAATCTCAGTGCCTGTAACCGGGTTACCAGTTTCTGATTCCAGCTTCAAGACCTTAACAATAAATCTAGTATCTACTCTCTCTGTACCCTATTTACACCAACTTGGGTTAAAAAGAAAGTTCTGCACCCCTGCACATAGTTCCTAATAGAAAAACAAGTTTTAAATTATGTTTGATGGTGGTGGGTGAGGCATTGCCTACCAGATGTTTCAGACTACAACTCCCATCAGCCCCAGCCAGCAAAGCCAATGGTAAAAAATGCCGGGAATTGAAGCCCCAAGCAATTGGAGAGCATCATATTGGGGAACGCTGCAATACAGGATCATGGATTACATTTAAATATAGGCTTTACTTAAAGCGTTATTCAATTCAGACCAACATTGCTATTTATTGAGTTATTAAACAAAATCCCAAATTTGGAATCGGATGTTTGATCAATATGGAATTTGGGGCACTGTTCTGCAGTGGTTCCCATACTATTTGGCTGAGCAGTCCCAGAAGATGGTGCTGAAGAACTACTGCTTGACACCACAGCCTTTGAGGTTCCTCAACATGAAGTCTCTTGGATGTCATTTGGAGTCGGGTTTCATCAATGTGCTGATGATATCCAACTCTAGCTTTCCCTCTCAACTGATGCCAAGGATGATGTGGATGTCTTAAATTGTTGCCTCGATGCAATGAGGGATGGATGTGGGTGAACAGACTGAGGCTCAATCTAGACAAGACAGAGGCCCTACTGGTCAGTAGAAAATAACACATGGTTAGGCGTACACCTGTTCTGGATAGGACAGCACTCCTTCCAAAGGACCAGATACGCTGGTTGGGGGTGCTCCTTGATCTAATGCTGCCCCTGCCAGATCAGGTGGCAATAATGGCCAGCTCTGACTGGTGAACAATGGTGCCTCTTCTTGGGGAAGGAAGTTCTAATCACCTTCCGCTTAGATTACTGTAACACACCCTATGTGGGGCTGCCCTTGAAAAGTATTCAGACTTTAGCTAGTGCAATACATTGTGGCTAAACATTTTGTCCATCACATACTTTGGATTCCACATTATAATGGTCCTGGATCAACTTCAGTGGTTTTCATTTTGGTTCCAGGTATAATTGAAGATGCTGGTTCTGACCTATAAAGCTCTAAATGGTTTGGGCCCAGGATATCTGAAGGCCTGCCTCCTACCATATGAACCTATTCATAATTTACAATCAATAGAGGCTCTATTATATGTCCCATCATGTACAGAGGCTAGGTTGGTGGGTACTATAAGGACAGCGCCATTTCAATAGCAGTATCCCAATTGCGGCATTATCTCCCAAGGGAAGCAAGGCTGGTTCCCTGGTTATTTTATTTTAGACAGTTTTGTTCCATCAGGCTTTTAATATTGCTTGATATTTTTATCTTTCTCTGTAACCCCATACACACCTGTTGCCGGGGAACATGGGCGGGAAGGTGCTGTCGCACCTGTATCCTGCTTGTGCATTCTTGGTAGACAACTGATTGTGAACAGAGTGCTGGACTAGTTGGACCCTTAGTCTGATCCAGCATGGCTCCTCTTATGTTCTTACGTAACTTTGCCTTTCATTGTATGCTGTTTATTTTATTTATGCTCCTGTGTTTTATGATGTGACTTTTTTGTGGTATTCTAATTGTATATCACCTTGGATGCTGGTTAGGTAAAGGGCGTGATTCATAAAAGTATTAAATCAATAAGAACTGAAGTTTAAAATGTTCAAGAATCCAATTTTAAATTAGATTTTTTTCCCCATCTTTTTCTCACTCTTCTTCCTCTCCCCTTGGCTGTTCCTGGATTATAGCAACCAAACACTCGTTGCACTGATTTAGCTTATTTATATGGGGCAAGCAACAATGCCACTGTGGCTCTTCCAATTCAGTGGCTATACAAGATTAAGGAACAGCCACTCTTGGCAATCCAAGTTCAGAACTGGGCATCCTGTAGCAGTTTTCTGATGAAATATCAGCCTGTCCTGCTTACAGAAGCTGGGCTCAAAGCAGAACAAGAAAGAGCTTAGAGCGCATGCGCCTGTTGTCTAATCAGTTCCCTTGCAAGTCGCAGCTGGCTTCATATTTCAGTTAATTTTCTAACCGAAATTGTTCCTAAGAAAACAAAAGCTCCCATCAGGGGAATCTGTAACGTATACAGGCAGGAAGCCATGCTGAGCCACCAATGACTAGAATAGAAACAGGAAACGGGCCCTGGATCGAGCATAGAGTGATCTGCTGCAAACACAGCCTCCTGCACGAAGCTCAGGGACAGCAAACTGCATCAGCCGCTCAGAGCAGCATGATTTACAAGGCAGGCACTGATTGGCTGCCCCTTCGGAAAGAATCAAGCACACAGCATTCTGCGCTGCTCGGAACGGCCATGACTGACACAGCAGTGGGGGGTGGGGAATTTCCTTCTGAGCACACCAGGTTAGGCTCACTTAGTTCATAAGTGGGAGCCAGGGGAGTGCCACACGGACAAATAGCAGATCAGTTCCAAGAAGCAGGTCACACTCCGAAATCATGTCACTGGAATGACGCGAAGATTCCTAGTGAGAGATTTGCTAGAGGCTTTAGACCACATTGTTCAAACGCATAAAGGCTACTTGTGTGCTGTTGTTTTTATTAAAGCTGAGAAAGGGATTGGGCTCCAGAGAAATAAAAAATAAGATGTGGGTAGTCACACGCATAGTTTGTTTTGCTATTAAGTCTTTCCGTGCAAATGAGCAGAGTCATTCAACAGCCAGGTCTTATAGGAACCTTTCTGCCAGAACAATTTGGGAGGCACTGATCCTTCAAATGCCATATGGGTCTTTGGCACTGTGTACTGTGGGACCGTTTAGAGCAATGCCTAGACAAGTTATAATTAGCAAGCAGATATTATTTTCCCATGAATTTATGAATTGCTGGGCCCAGTTCCACACTACAAACTGAGGAAAAGGGAGAGCACAGAACCAGTTTATTTTGCCCATGTTGCGTAATCTGAGCAATTGACACAATTCATAGCTGAAATACAAATTTGAAGAGAGCAGGCCTCCTCCAGCTCAACCTAACATATCGGTATGGGTTTTTTTGCAGAATCTCTGGGTGTCCAAGAAAACCACATGAGCGCAATTATATTATCTCCTCTAGTTAGCCTCAAGAGCATTTGCTTTCCCCTTTAGCAGCAGCAAGCTTGAAATGGCCGAGGACATACCAGTTTTATTCAATAAAACTTTAAACATAAAACAGTATTGATGCATCTGGCAATGGTCTTCCATACAAGTAGAAATGGGCTTGGCATGTCAGAGTTATGCTTGATACCCAAAGCCTGGTCAGTCTGAGTGGACTTGCTAATCTCCCATTTTGAACTTGAGGCACACAGTTTCTTGAACATCATCTTTTGTAACCACTGGAGGTGAACAATTGCTGGTATTCATGGCGGGGACATGCTATGCATTTGTATTTGCCAAGCTATCATCTATCTATCTATCTATCTACACCATGATTCTGTGCAAATAAGTGCAGATATGTAGTATTTGATGAAAAACCAACTTTGAGACACTCCCTTTTTAAAAAAATGCAAGTGTTGAGCCCTTACAACACTGATGACAAGATGGAAAGTGCTTGAGCAATGCCTGGTGAAATCTCATAAAGTAGACTGAGTGACTGAAATTTCCAGAGGCCATGGGTAGACCTTCAGGGCCCTGCATAGCTTCTGCATGGTAAGCAGAATTATTAAAAAATGCAGAGTTATACACCAGTTCCATGTATTGCCAATTTAGCCCTATAGACCAGGCTGTAGTCCCCGTACCTCCAATTTCTGCAGACAGAATTGGTACAAGACGTGAAAGTGTCTTTACCTTCAAAATGAGGGCAGTGAAAGCCTGCAACTACAGCATTTTTTTCATGTTCTCAATCTGCTGAGACATAGGTATGGTGAGATGGGTTACTGCTTAGCCTACCACTATATGCTTTTATTATATGCTTCAAGTACAGATACAATCAATCCTGAGTTCTAGGATTCCAAAAACTAGGTCTATAGAAGCCATCCCCAACCTGGTGTAGTCCAAAACATCTGGAAGGCAATTCCCATCAGCCCTAGCCAGCATGGCCAATGGTTAGGAATACTGGGAGGTGTGGTCCAAAATGTCTGGAGAGCACCAGGTTGGGGAAAGGTGGTCTATAGGGATGGTTGCTGGGCTTTTATTTCAAGGCACTTCACTAATTGCGTAAACTGTTCCTATTGAGCAAAGCTCTCTAGTTATACAGAAGTACCATTTACCACTGCATCATCTGAAGAAGGGCCCACCACAGATTCCAAATCTTTGGGGACAGAAGATCCTGATCTGCCAGAATGCTCAACAGTGGGTTAGAGAAGTTACATTCTCCCAAGTCCAAGATTTGGGTTAGCTCCTTAGGACATGCTTATGGTTTGTATTCCCATCTGTGAAATGTTGAGCAGACTGATGCCTGGAAAACACCTGCAGGAGGCCTACCTGCATAAAACCCCATACCTTAGCATTTGAAGAGAAAGGTGATGTTTGATATGCACACATGATTATCTCAAGCTGTCAATGAGAATCCATTGACAGCTTGAGAGTCCAGGAAGTATACAGGCAAATGTATACCACTGTTAAGGCCAGTGGACCAGGTCACTGGCCAGAAACTCCTATCTTGCACTCAGATTCTGTTCATGGGGAGCAGAAGAATAGCCTTGAGTTGTAATAAGGGCTATCATGTGAAGGTATGAGGCATGGATGTGAGCAAGTTCCCAGCGGTGTCACATCATAACACCATTTACCAGAAGCAGAACTTTATAGTGTAGCATGCCACTAAACTACAGCATCAGATTTGAAATCCCAAAGACAAGGCCATGTTTCAGTCCATGTCAGTGAAGGCTATAGGGGTGGGGAAGAAAGAGCAGAAACCATGCAAGATAGCTGTTGCTGTGTTTGCATGCATAGTTGCCAGGAAAGTTGCCTGGGGATGACATGACTGGCAGAAGAGTTACACAGTTGTAGTGGCTATGTCACATTTGAGGCTATTTGGATACGGTTACAGTGTTGGTGTATCACTGTTGATTGAATACAGGACACCAAATAGTTTGCACCAATGCAAGAGAGGCACAGCCAGCACCATTCTTAAGCAGATCTCAAGAAGGGGCTTTTTAGCACGTGCAAATTCAGATTCCGATTAACTAAGACAACCGATACATTCCCAGAACAGCCTCACAATTCCCCTTCAAGAACGAACCATGGCTTCAAAGTGTCAGATGCCTGTCTATCTGCCATGTCTTGGTGCTCAGCTGCCAAGCTTGAATGCAAAAAGAAAAACCACTTCAAATATTAATTAACAAGACTTATCCACACCTAAACATTACTGGGAAGTTTCCTAGAGCATAAGACGAGATACTCTTTTTAAAAATTCTTCATAATATGAATGTGGTTCAATACAACAAGGATTATTTGCTTATACACACTTTAGATACCATGCTTGTCCTCGTATAGATAAGTTTATATTTAGTACAATTCTAATGTCAATGAATTTGAAGGAGACTTCAAACTAATTTTTCAAACTATTACCTAGGGAGGTTATTTGGATACAACAGTGCTTTAAACAGCATTAGCAACAGAGTCCAGTGCAGGTAACGTTTAAGCTGGTGGTTACATCGAATTAGCACAGCTAAAGTCCACTGACATTGTTAAAATAGTTTTGTTACAGTTACATTTAAAGTTTAACAGTGTACTTTCTTGTGGTTCGGGACATGACTTAGCAGCACAGCACGTCCATGGTCATGATAATTTCAGCAGCAAAATCAGCAAAGGCTATCTATTCAGTAAGTACAGATTTGGCATTGGACTAGAGATAGATAGTTTCTTCATGCTGAAAATGAGAGAACCTACGTGTACCATGAGTAATCGAAGAGATGATTCAAACAAAATAAATTGATGTGGGTTGGTTACAGAGGTGGACATTTTGTTCTACCAACATGGCTGTATCAGGAATGTCAAGATGAGCCACACATACATGTTTATTTCCAGCAGCAACATCTCTAATTTGGACTATCATTGGTTTCTATGCCTTTGACATGTATGCCATTTAGTTTGAAAAAAAATGTCTATGCAACAAAAGACATACAAAAACTTAATAAGCACAGTCAGAATTCACTTAACCACGGTTAAGTGACATGAGGTAGACTGCAAGATCACACCCTCCCCTCTCCCTTGCTTGCTCCTTTCTGGAATACAAATTCCTCCTGCCCTGCATGACTGTTAAGTGTTGCAACAGCATCAATGTTCATCACGGCTTGTGTGGCACAAAGGCCAAAGGACTGAGCCATGAATCACAAAGCACCTGGTTCAAATCCTACCTTTGTTACTGGTTTCACAGAGCACATAGTTTAACTATGGAACTCATTTCCACAAGACATAGTGATCTCCAGCAATTCAGGTGGCTTTAAAAGGGGATAGGACAAATTCATGAAGGCTATCAACCGCTACTAGTCCTGATGGCTATATGCTACCTCCAGTATCAGAGGCAGTGTGGGGAACATGGGCAAGAGGGTGCCATCGTCCTGCTTGTGGGGCCCTTGGTTTGATCCAGCATGGCTTTTCTTATGTCCTTGTCAGCCTCAGCTCCCTCACCCAGACCTTATATGAAGATAATAATAAACACAGTCTTGCAGGGTTGTTGTAAGGATTATGACAACATGTCAAAAATTTGGAACATTCTGAAACACTAAATAAATACTATTGTCTATTATTTGCAAGGTTGCTGAAAATATACTAGGAACAGTACAGTAAAAGGAGCACATTAAATCCAATCCTCATATTCCAACATTTAAAGCTAGTTTCAAGTTCTGGCAAAGTGGACTTAGCCTTATCCACAGTCAATATTGGTGCCAATGCAAATAACCACAATTAAGAGTGAAATTTTGACTCCCAAAAGGAGAGGGAGTATGTGATCTCAAGGTGCACTCACAACTGCTTAGCCATGGTTAAGAAATCAGATGTGTTACTGTGTAAACCAGGCTTTTTTTTTTAACCATTTCAATTATTCTATTGAATAACTGCCCGGGTTTTTATTGGACTTTATATATTTTTTTTGCGATTTGGGCCACTTTGAACTCTTAAGGAAAGGCAAGATAGAAATGTTTTAAGCCACCAATATGAAAGCCAAGGTTCTCAGAATGAGGAATTTATTGGCCAACCTATAGCCAGATGCATGGGTCCAATGAATCAAAGATGGGCAGTAACACCTTTTGTTGAGTTCTGTGCAATATCACCACTCTGCCAAGAGATAGTCAACAGCAGAATGGCAGTTTTTGGAACACAGGTATGTGACTTTAGAAGTGGTCTATACATCCTCCTTGCACTGGCACTGCCACTCAGAAGTGCCGCATCGTTGTACAGCTTGGGCAACCCACAGTCCCTTTTGTATCCCTTTGCATACCCAGACAGACAATATTTATCAGGTTGTCAAATCACATGCCGCTCAATATCACAGAAGTGGAGCCAGGAAAGGAAATATGAAAACACCCTATCGTCTTACCAGAAACCTAAAGGAAAGTGGTCCTGGTCTCTGCATAAATCAGGTCATAGCAATAAAAAACATACCATTTCATTATACCAACTAGCGTATATTAGAACTATTACGTGTCAACATGGCAATTAGGAGACTGTTCTTCATTCCTGACATCTAGTGAAGATACTTTCATCATATTTCGAGCTCTGACAAAGTTATTCTAGCCTATGCGACACCATGACCTTATTTTTATTGTTCCCAATATTTTACCGGGCGTGTAACTACTAACCAGTGATATCATCACTCAGAACAGTTGTACGCTCCTAGAACACTGCCAACCAAATAAATTATTCCTTTAAATTAGAGCAACAAAGACCTGCGTGTGTTAAATCCAGCCCTTTTAGAGGTGTCAAGCTAGAGGTGAAGAGGTGTGGTGAAAGTAGCATTTATGGCAATGAAACATGCCGGCAGGTAGGTCACTGTAGGTGATGCACACTGGGTTGCTGTCGCACGCACTCTTCTGAAAGGACAGGGCTTTAAATACAAGGAACTGAATAGAACACTGAAAGTTTTCAAGATGAACAAGAGCGTGCATAAAGAAAAACAGGAAATTGCAAAATATTCACTTCTGGTCTTAACCATGAAGCCCTAATCCAGGGGTTTTCTCTGACTTGCTAGGGTGCAGCCTCTCCCAAAGCCTGATCGCAAATATCACAGTGCTTGTTCAGACAGATATGCTCTTGTTTTTTCTAGAATTGCTGTGAAGTATAATGCCTCGGCCCACATTTATTATATTATTATTATTTTAGGCAAATTCACTTTGGGCTGGGCTATATCTGTACTGCACCATTCAGTATAGCAAGGGTTGCCATCCGACTGAGCAGGGCTAACGGGGACAAGGCTCAGCTCATGGCTACTGAACGAGTCAGATTTAACAGGGCTGTTGCACAGGATATAGAGCATAAGCTGCAAGTGGTATTTCCAAAGACAAGGCTCAGTTTTTGGCTACTGAACAGGACAGATTGAATAACGGTGTGCACAGCATACAGAGCACAACTTGCAATTGATGCAAGGAACATTTTCATCTACACTGAGGGTTCACAATACTTATCAGTAAAAGTGGGGGGGGGAGAGAAATAGTCCTTCGTAAATGGAACAACCAGATGTGAAACCAGCCATGACAAAGGATTTCTGGATTAACTCGTGGCCTTAGGAAATTAGATGTACAAGTTAGAGCAGAGGCCTTCAATTAGTGGGTCGTGCCCTGACCTCAGGTGGGTCACACCAGCATCATCATTTCCTTTTTTGTACTTCTTTTGGGTTAAATTTAAAAAAAGGGTGTAAGAGAGTGAAAAAAAAGGCAGAGAAAACCTATACATACTAGGTGGGTCCCACATGCAGACTTCCACAATCCCACTTGCCATCGTCGCCATGGTAAGCCTCACCATCCCCACCAGACTGGAGATGGAGAGGGGACAGAGACAATCCCCTCAGTTGTGCTGAGCTTCAGAAGCCTCTAAAGCTCAACACAACAACTACAGGGAAGATCCAAAAGATCAGCTGAAGAGGAAGCTGAAGCTGACAGTTTGGTTAGTGGGTTACAGAGGGACTCCAAGATGCGCCTTTACTACCTACATACCCCAACCTTTCTGGCCGGAGGGAAAAGTTGGGACACGTTTGGGAGATGGGCAGCAGAAACACTTAAAGTGCTCAAACAAACCCTAGCACCAGGTTTGGAGCTAGAGTGCAGGAGCAGGCAGGGTCCTTACACTGAGCTTCTTAAGCACATGGGAAGCTCCCTTATTTTGAAACAGGCCATTGGCCCGTATAGCCCAGTATTCAGTATTGTCAACACTTAACTTGCAGCGGCTCTCCAGGGCTTCAAGCAGGATTCTTTGTGCATTCTAAGCACGTGCTCTACCACTGAGCTACAACCCCAACTTCCAAGAGCCTCTGATGCCAAAACTGCGGGACCTTGCCAGCCTGCTTTTCCAGTGCTAAACTTAGAGCTGTGGGGAATGGAGCCGGGCATTGCCCTGACCTTTCACAAAGGTACAGTAGGAAGTCAGAAACCAACAGCCCAAACCTATGGATGTGTACTCAGAAGTCAATCTCACTAAGTTCAGTGGGGCTTTCTCCCAGGTAAAGCATGCATAAGACTGCAGTGATATTGGAGCAAGCCCCACTGCACACTGTGAGATTGACTTCTGAGCAATGTGCACAGGATAGCACTGGAAAGGAGAGCCCTGACAGCTAGGAGTTTAGTTTGGTTACCAATACCTGACAACATTTGTGGGCACCTGGTTTTCTGGCATTTTGTGCTCTAAAATCTAAAGAACTTGGAGACTGCTGTTGGGAAAATTTAAGAAGCTGCCAAGCTCAGTCCAAAGAAGTCAGACAGAAAACCTCAAATCCCTAATAAATATTAACACTTTATAAAGCATCTAAAGACTTCCATCTGTCCAAGCCTTGGTCACACATATTAGAGACCTTCTAATAACCCCACCCTAAAAGAAGCTGAATTTCAGCAGATTGCGTAGGTTGATCCACAGAAACGTGAAAATATGCTTGCTCTGAACAAGGGTCAGTCCGCTATAAAGCAACTTAATTCCAACAATTACCGAAGCACTGACCAGGAGACAGAGCCACCATACCACTGAATGAAACTGCTACCCCCTATGCCAATTCAGCATCAGAGCAGTTTCTCCACTCACTTTAACAGCAAAGCCTACAGAGAGCAAAGACCCAAAGTCTAGTCAAATGGAAGAGATAGAACCATTGACATGAAGGACAACAGCTCATCATGGAAGGGGAACGCTTCCTCTTTGATAAGGGTCTGAGGAGTTAACCCCCCTCCCCCAGTAATGGTGTTAATAAGCAAGCTTGTTTTCATTTCCCAGCAGGCATGATTTGATTCTAGAACTTCCCTCACTTCGGGTACATCCCTTACTACTCAAAAATATGTATTTGTTATTAATACGACTTTTAATGAACTGTTGCATGTTGACTTCCTCTTTAAGGAGGATCTAATAAATCTTGTAAACATATAGTAAGTGCAGTTTCTGCCATGCACCAAGTTCCGTGGCATTTTGTTCATGCAACTGCAAATCTGAGAGGCGCGCTATTCTGAAAGCCAAACACTAGAGCAGAAGTGGAAGCAACCAATTCTAGGTCAGCGGCTCAAACTCCCCTTTGAGCCTGCTGGGGGCAGTCTCTTGAGGAGAGGCTTGGCACTGGGCCAAGGCACTAAATAGCTCTTCCAAACACTACAAAAGGCTGTCCTTTCAAGTACAGGTAAGAACTATACATATAAAGTCATTAGCCTACTAATTATTCCTCTCATGAAACATACATAAGATATAGCAACAGCCATAAATAGGCAGTTCTAGGTATGACCTATTACCCTATTTCTTTGATTCTAAGATGCACTTTTCCCCTCCATATAAACATCTCTAAAAACAGGGTGCGTCTTAGAATCGATGGCGATTTTCCCACACTTAGAATCAAAGTTTTTTTTTTATTGGTGGTACTGAAATTGAGGTGCGTCTTACAATCGATGGCATCTTAGAATCGAAGAAATACCGTGCATCATCCACTATTGTACACTTATGGCCACCAAAAATGAATTGGGCCACCACTAAAAATTTAATCCTACAGTCTCTCCATCATATTTAAGGTTAGCGTTTGACAAAAATAATAGGAGCAGCTATCTAGCAAATGGCTAGAGGACATTCAGGGCTTAGAGGCAATAGCTGACCAGCATCTGAAGGCAGAAAGCAAATTTTCCCATCTGCTGAAAATCAGGTCAGCCTTGTTGACTTCATTGACTAGCTGATTTCAGAAGCACTAGAAGCAGCGAAATCAACAGAAAAACAAAACAAACATAAAAAACACGCTTACAACACAGCAGCAATTTCTACTAGAATGAGTGCCGAAAAGAGTTTACTACAAGAGCAAGCAATACAAGAGATTTCAAAATATATAATCTCTTAAATTTGAGGCATATTACTGTAGCCTAAGTAGGAATTTGACTTGTATTTTGGAATATTTGGGGGGTATTTTCAGGGTTCCACAATACATTGAAGCCCCTCCTTTTTCATTTCCATCTAGAACACTGCACACAATGAATATCCTGATGCGCGCCTCTAATATCTCATCCTAAGCCATTTTTAAGACAGTCCCTTTGACTCACCGGCAAGCTAGAGGGTCTTGACTGAAGATTCAAATTCACATCTTCTTGCCCTTTACTGGAAGCCATTGAGGCAGCAGATGATGCTTGGGACCCAAATGAGTCTTGTGATAATTCCTAGAACGGAAGACACCAGTCCAATGAAAAAACAAAAAAGGAAAGCAATTGTACCCTCACTCTGGTTTACAGCATTGACCATAAGAAGTGAAAAACTGTTGTATCGCCATGCTTAGCTCCAATCAACTGCCTCAAATGGCTACAGTTTCATTACAACTGTCAATAGGAGCATGAACTGTTGCATTTGAATCACGAATGAAGGATTATAATAGCAATTCCTATGTCTCACTGAAGTGTTTGTCTTGTAAGCACTTTCGTAACTTCAGTCGTTTTCCTATGACTGCTATAGCTACAGGATTGTTAACTGCCCTGAAAAAGCAACCAAAGAACAAACCTCCCAAAGCTGCAGCCGACCAACTGCAGTTGCATACACAATCGAGAAGGCCAGGATCAGGTGGGAAATGGCCAACTTCCTTGTGACATCTGGCTCTTTAAGGCAAGAGGCAATCAGATGCCTCTAGCTCTAACTAGCAGACACCTCAAATTGCCTTGCTGTGCTTCCCAGATGAGCAATACAGGAGGGGCTCATGGGAAGCTGTTTCTGGCAAAGAGATAGGGAGAGAGAATGCAAAGGCTAGCAGCTCCCAGAAACACTCTGCCATTTCTTGCTGCTTGGAAACATGGTAAGTGCTCAGACACTTATCTCCCTGGCCCATAGCCCACTTCCTCTCCCTACCAGTGAGGCAAAGTGGAGGCAACAACTCTGTCCAGATCTTTCCACACCTCTGGCCTTAAATTGAAGCCATGGAAAGAGACCCAAGGCAGACCCTTGTCTCAATCATGCAGAAAACTGCTGTGCTGAGGTGCTAGCCTTCCTCAGCTCTCTCTATGCTTTCCAAGGTCAGCACCACAGGGCTGCACAAAATACATGCAGGGGATATTGAAACAGAAGAGCTCTGAGCTCTTTAGGCTCCTATTTCACTTTCCTTCAACATGATTTCACATTCATCGAAAAATATATACCCTCTTCATTACCTCTCACCTCTTTAGTATCTGTGATGAGCGTCCTAGTTTTGATGAGTCTTAGTTTTTATCTGCTATTTGTCCAGTTGCATACATCCAAATTTCAGGTAATCTAAAGTCCTATTTTTGAGAGCCAGTGTGGTGTAGTGCATAGAATTTTCGACTAGGACAAGGGAGACCCAGGTTCAAAATTTCCACTCCACTTCATGAAGAGCAATGGGTTACTTTTGGTCAGCTTCTATGTCAGCCTAACCTGCCTAACAGGGTTGTTTGTAAGGCTGAAAAGGGAGTGGGTGGAAGAAGAGGAGAAAAAAGAACCATGTGAACTCCTTGGAGGAAAGATGGGATATGAATATAATAATATGTCTAATTCAGGCCATCCATGAGCTGTGGCATCCCATATACCTAAGAACCCCACTGTTTATACAGTTACAGGCAGAAAGCAAATGAAGGTGCTTTGTTGAACCTCCTGGTGGGCAGCATATAAGGCTATATAAAGCAGTGTTCGGTTTGGTAGGGTGTGCAGGTCTGACCCAATTGGAGTTTACAGCTAACTGTACTGCATTTTTACCTCTGCATTAAAAGAAAGAGTCTACACAAATGTGGAAAGGTCACAACAAAGTCTCATCAGTTAGCGTAACTGCACTGTTTCCCTATGAGACAAATTTGTTCTGAGGCTTGCCATGTAAAGACAGGCCAGCAAATGGAAGACGTCCTACCTGTGGAGGTGGGAAGCGCTGCTGAGAATATGCCGACTGCTGCTGTGACTGAGACTGAGGATAAGATGCCGACTGTTGGGAAAGCGCCGAGGTGGCAGACTGCTGAACTTGCTGCTGCTGGTAGGGTGACTGTGACTGCTGCTGAGAGTAGGGAGGCTGACTCTGTGGATGCTGCTGCTGCTGGGCAGCGGCTGGCTGCTGAGGATACGGAGATGGAGACTGCTGATGTGGTGGTTGCGACTGCTGCTGGGAATATGGGGGCTGGGATGACTGAAGCTGTGGAGGCTGAGACTGGGCTTGCTGTTGCTGATAAGAAGGCTGAGCATGTGGGGTCTGAGACGGTGGCTGCTGGGCATATGAAGGCTGCTGCTGTTGCTGGGGATGAGGACTCTGCTGGTTGTAATAGGGAGTCTGGCTCTGCTGCCCATATCCACTAGGGCCCTGCTGTCCATACGGAGGGATCTATACCAGGGAGAAAACGCAAGAGACAAAAAAAGATCAGCAGATCAGCAAGGTGCTAAACAAAGAACTGGAGCTCAGGGAGAGACATCCGGCAAACAACTTCTGGAAGGTTAGGGTACCACCACGGCTGGTTAGAGTACAGTGCAAAAAAACAGCACACTCTTCTTTGTTGTTTATCTAGGACAGGTTTCCCCAAGCTTTGGGGATGTGTTGGGAACCACAACTCTTATCATCCCCAGTCAGCATGACAAGCTGATCTAGTGGCATCACAACATCATAAAAGAACATCAGGTATCCTTTTTGATTACACTGGGATGTGGTCACTTGTCTTACACAAAACAGTAACTGGTTTATCATATTTCAGGTTTTAAACATCTATTATCAGTTTATGAAGGTAAGCATACAATTAAACAGGAGCACATTTTTAAAAGATTTTCATTTCTCTTTACCTGCTGTGCATAAGCGACAGTGCCCATTGCAGCTTGCGTCCTGCTTAGAGTTGCCATTGGGTATCTCTGGGGAGTTTGTGGCCCATATGGCTGTCCTGGATATCCATGGCCTTGCTGTTGGCCTGACTGAGGTCCCTGCTGTTGTGTGTATAGGTTGTTTCCTCCATAAGGCTGAGGTCTCATCTTCCCCATCTGATCCATTGGGCTGGATGGCTAGGAAATAAAATAGCAATATTTGTTATAATATATTCATAAAAAACTATCTTACTCATGAAGGACTGACTTAAAAAAGACACACATGGCAAAATGCAAACACACTTTTTACTACCAAAAAAGGTTGCCAACCAAGTAACATTCATCAGCAAACTAAAAAGGCAGAAGAAAACCCAACCCTTGGTCAACTGAGACACGGTTATCATAGTATATTACTACTTGCTCTGGGGAAAATGTACAGCTCTGGAGTAAGTTACCTTGCTACAATAACATGTCTAGAAGTTTAGAATTATGAATATTTTTTTGTTTCAAATAAAAATATATTGTCTATTTTCCTAGCACTGAAAGTCAAGGAAGTTCTGAGATCATGAAATAGCTTCATCCCACAACTAAGAGAAGATGAGCTAAGCAATGATACAGATGTTGCTCATACAGCCCCCTTATTAAATTATTCTGTACAAAGGAAAACTTTGATTATCATTATCACTCCAGAGTTTACAGCCCTACAAGGTAACTCAAATCTTATAGGAGGGAGGGAAGGAGCGATCTCCACCTGAAGACCACACTCAAAGCAATCCTCCTGCTGAATTCACATCAGACAGGGTTTTACTCAAAATGCCCATTGCTGTGTAGAATCCATCCAGTCCTAATAGGTTCACAACAGTGCAAGCGCTCAGTTCTATTTAGGTGGCAAGTGTGTTTTAAACAGAGGCACACTTGCTAATACAGGAAGAGCTTACACATAGTATACATAAATACAAAGCAAAGGCAAATCCTAAAGCAAAATTATGTTTACTGAATTTTGGATACCACCATTATCTAGCCCCTACTGCCAGTCTAGTTGCTCCTTCCTCAGGCTTCCAAATAAATATTCCAGCTCTTTCCTATTAAGCAGGTATTACCACACCCATCTTTTCAACATTCAAGAGGTTTGTAAGTTCGCCAACATAATGTTCCAGTGTTCTCTTAGATGTTATTTAGTATTCTAGATCGCTAATGTGTTTGCATATCAAAGTCAGAAAACAGAGCAACTTTTCCATTTGACTAAAAGGTAAATTTAGAGATCTGAAAAGCAAATTAAGAAACCAGGATCCCCCCTGCAAGTTAAGCAAATGGCTTTTAGAAGAACATATTAATACATGGTACTTTCCTCATGCTTGCGTACAATATAGTCAGTATGATGCTAAACAGTTGGGTAATTGACAGCTTTATATTTCCAAGGAGTGGTCAAGATGCCATCATTATATAAATGCCATAGAATTTCAGCTGTGGGGTTGCATAGAGATGTAACAAATAAATGCCATTGATGTACATCCGATACTTTGGACTACAACTCCCCAAATCCTAATCATTGTCCATGTTAGCTGAGGCATATGATGGCTGTACTCCAAAACATCTGTAGAGCGACAGGTTTCCTACCCCTAATGTACAATTAGTTCTTAGGTTAACTCTGGGTTGTTTAACCCACAAATAACCCATACTGTCCAAGTTCACATGCTAGGAGGAAACCTATGATCAGGCCAATCGGAGGTCTCATATTCAAATTGGAAGCAACTTGCAACTGGCATGTGACCCAGCAGATTGTGAATTAACCCACAATTTGCCAGAGTTACACATGAACAGGTCCAACTGGTGGGGTTAGGAAGGGCATCCTCTGCCAACACCATCTTGCTTTCTTTCAAATTTGGAAAAGCCATATGCAACATGGAACCCAAAGGCACAAGTTCTGGTCTGAATGGAGTGTGGGGGGGGGGGGAAGACGGGTCGAAAAGTTTCCAGGTATTAAAGTTTGGTTCACAAACTGCAGCAATGACATGTGTTAAGTCATTCCTCAGATGTTCCATTACAGTCCACCACTCTCTCGCAGCAGAGTTCTCTATTCTTAAAAATTCCAAGCAAGTTTGAAAATAATGTTGATCACTAAACGTAGATGTGAGGAACAGCTGTCAGAGCTGAGTATACTCTCCAATATTTTACAAGAGACAGAAGCTGCTATTGAGAGGAAAATGTGATACCAGTTCATTTGCAACTATACTTCAGGATAAAATAAGGAAATACCAAACCCTGACTGCAAAGAGCTGGAAATTCTTTTTTGGACTGACACGGGAAATCCTTTCAAAGAGGAAACCACAGGAATAGATTACCATGATTACACTTCAAACACCAAAGGGCCTTCCACAGACACACATAATGGAGGAAGGCACTGGTCCTTGATCATTGAAACCCTGACCCCCTGCTTACAACTCACCTATATTCAAAGAAATTGGAAGCAATCTCAGAATTGCTGATTCCACAGTACTTTCCAAAAACCCAAATCAGAACAAAATGAGAGTACTGACCATCACACACATCTTCAAAGTTATTCTCCTTGCACACAGCTGCTAATCTGTCCCAAACGGGTTAAATGCACATCTACATTCCACAAAGAGCAAAGGCACCAAATTCTATACCTTTCCTAATACAAAAAGGTGTAAACTGAAGCAACCCTGGAGAGAGTGCAATTAACCTGTGAAATGCCACTTGGTGCTCAGGCACAAGAAGTAGCTTAAATATTTTAGAAGCAGCATTAATCTCTTCCATCACCCCTGAGCAATGCACTTTAACACACCTGCAAACAGAGCGAGTTAAACTTTGTAGGCTAAGGCATAACTCTCCAAGCACAAAGTGGCATCTTCTAAAAGAGGCACAGGCTGTTTCTATGTGGATATGAACGCCTCCTCCCCATTGCTTGTTAGAGCCAATTTATATAACCATCAAGTACACAGAAGCGGCTGGAAAACTGGTTTAAAGCAAAAGAGTGCATTCGTTCTCTACCTGTAGTGAGCTTTTCATGTTCAGGTGCCACTATACATAGGTTATTTCTGAGACTTATGAAAAGCTACCTGAAACATGGCTTAGCAGCGGCATGCTAAAGGAGAGTCTGTATTTAATGGTTGCGCAGTCTAGCCTCCTCTTGAAGGAAGCCAGGGTCACTTAATTCCCCATCCATATTTGCATAGTAGTCCGAGGAAAGGGGCTGCCTGGCCATATAGCTTTTAGCCATATAGCTGGCAGCACTATTACTTTTTGAGGGCGAGTGATCTCAAAAAAAATTTTTTTTAAGTTTTCTAGACGTGAAATCCTGTTATGACAGTGCCACAAATTCAGTTTCTGATAGCGAAATAAAGCAAAGAGACACTAATATACAGCACTTCATTGTTCACGATTATAGGTATATTACTACACTTAATTGTAGAAACAGGGGGAGAAAACAAGAATCCTGAAGCACTTGTAAAATGGCTGTGTGGGCTAAAGGAAAAGTAGAATCCTATCCCTTGGATTATGGAGAAAATGAAAAACCTACCTCAGGTCTGGAATTTATTCCTGACCGGATTTGTCATCTGATTTATAATAAAAAATAAAAAAGTTTTTTTTTAAAGTGTCTTGCTGGCTCTTTAACGGAAAGAAGCCCTAATTGATTCCCACAGTAATTAACCTGCATTTTACCTCAGAGTGTGCTAGTTAAGGAAGTCAGCGCAGCTATTTATAACTCATCTCAAATTGAGGGCAGACTGCCTAAAATCTAACACATCCCAGCTGTACTCCTGTTTGAACTGGGGCCAAGGGAATTTTTTAAAGCAATCTTGGCACTGAATGAATGACACCAACACTATGAGAGCGCGAGTGGTTGTTTTGTGGTGACGTAGAAGCGGAGGTGGAATGGGAAGGGGGGCAGCATACTGTAATCCCTCTCCGGCGTGCTCGGAGTTCATAGGCCCCAACCCTACCGTCCCTGTACAGTAAAGCCAGGAACCACCCACAGAGAGCTAAACACAGGAAATGTCTTTTCCTCTAAACACCTTTAAGTGAGAAGCACATGGCTAATCTGCATAAAAGCAAAGCCACACCACCCCTTGCAAGGAAGGTTAGCACTTCGTAATCTCTGACCAGGAGGCTGGCTGCCTCAGAGAACTTGGACCTGTGCCTGATAACCCAGAAAGAGCTGAGAGAACAGATGGGTAAGGGCCCCAAGCAGCAACAGCAATGGGCCATGTGACTCTCCGCATGGCCTTGAAAGCGCAAACTATTGTTTGGCGGCTGGGCTCCTGCACAAAGACGGCAAGACTGCTTTCCTAGGCAATTCAAGGAGAAGCAGCAGCTGTTCCTTCCACTGCTGCTATTGGACTCTGCCATGCTCAAGCTAGTCAAGAGGACAGAGACCACTGAACCCCTGGGACCTGAAGCCACCAAACGGATGAAAGCTCTCACCAACAACACACAGATTTAATGCAGCTTGGCAAATGCACAGATGCAGCCTCCATCAGCTCCCCACAGCTGAACCCAGATGGGATCATGGACAAATGAAAGGAAGAAATTAGATTTCTGTTCAAAAAAAGAAAGAAGTGTTTGTGGTACAGGGAAGACATTACTTCAGGGCGTTTTTTTTTTTTTTTTTTTTAAGGTATCAGAGGTTCCAGAGAAATGACCAAGTAACTCTTTAGTAACTGACGGTGATTGTTTCAACCAAAGGTTTCAGCATAATGGCAGAAAGATTGGCTGTGTTCAAACATTAATTGTTTGGCATTATGAAAACGAGCTGCAGCAAGCCCCAGGCTCACATGCCTCCTTTCTCTTCCAGCACAGCTGCAAGGAGACCAGGAGCTTCCACTTCCATTTTAGATTAACCACAGTTTAGCATTATATCCAAACCCTAATATGCACTTAAACTTAACGATGGCTTGTTGGAACAAACTATGGTTTATGATGTAGAAGCTTCTTTGCGGCTGCATTGGAGGAGGGGAAGCACACAATCCTGAGGCTCATTACTGCAGCTCATTTTCATAACGCATAATGGTTTAGCATTATGTCCAAATAAGGCCCTTGGGAATCATGCTTTCAGAAAAGCTCACATATTTTTGCTTAGTTCTAAGTAATAAAACAGAGGAGTAATGGGTTACGTTAGCTTGACATTCATTAAAGAGTACAACAATCCCCTCAATGAAGAGGAAAAATACATATTGACAAAACCATGGGGTAACTCTGGTTAAGAGAAATTGTTCCCTACCATTCAGATGTCTTGCGCTGTTTGGGGAAATCAAGAACTGCTTGGATTCCTTGGTGTACCATTTGAAATTTCCCCAAAAGGTAGAACCCATAGAACCAGGAAGGTCACAACTAGCTGTAGTATTTTAAAATTGCAGAGGCTCAAGGGAAGAAATCTGGCACATACACAGAGAGAGAGATTGAGCCAAGGTCACCCAGTAAGCTTCATGGCTGAGTGAGGATTCAAACCAAATCTAGCACGCACTCCTTTACTCCATATTGGCTTTTTATGAACCTTCCTAAGCTGTTGCCTCTTCTTCCAGAGTACTTGTACTTGAAGGAGAGGAGAACTTTCAAAGTGACACAAAGCACATGCCCCAAAATTCTAAATGGAAAACCCAGAAGAAACATTAACTCACTGTGGTGCTTTCAGTCATTATTTAGCCTTCTTCATCTGTAAAGTGAAAATGCAACCCACATTTCTTACAGGATGAATCATTAAGTGTTGTGATGTTATCTACACTTAGGGAAGACTACAAATTTTAAGTCATCCAAAATTCCCATTCCAAACTCATAGTAAAGGAAACAGTTCAAATTAGATGTGAGAACACTATACATGCTTACTAATAAAGGAAGAAAGTACAAAAGAAGAAGACACCACCCCTACATTACCCCCACGATTTTGCATATGAAGGGGGGGGGGAAGCCAAGTTGGTGAAGAATGTTTTTTAACAGCCTTCCTCCCTTCAATGCCCTCCTCAAAACCTACCTTTTCCATAAAGCCTTTGGCACAACCCTACAGTCTGCATCCTCTACTGAAAACTCAAGTATGTGTAACTGCTCTTGTCTCCTTCTTCCTCACCTCCCTTTAGGTATGACAAATTTTAGACTGCAAGTTCCTTAGGGAAAGAGATCTGTATTTCTAACCTGAAAGGCACCACAGACATTGATTAACAAGGCATAAACTACTCATTCTTGCTCATGAATTATTCCCTTCCAAACAAGGCCTTCTAAACAGAGTTGAGCCATGGCAGCCACCGTTCTGCCACTTTATTGTGAGGTAGGTGGGATTTTTCCAAAATGAATGGTTGGTTGGGAAGCAGATAAAGCTAATGTGGTTTCTGACAACTAGGGATAGATGAACCAGTCAATTTCCAGTCTGTGTCACTTTTGCACATGTACACTATAAATCTATACGGTCTGATTTCCAACATGAATCTAAGCTTGTTTTCTAAATCCACATGAAAAATTTTATTGGGTTTTTCTCTCTCAAAAGCATTTCATGCTTTTTTAGGCCAAGAACTGCATCAAAAAATTCAGAAGTGCAAAATCCTATGGATAGCTATGTTCTGATCCACACATTAATCCAGGAGGTAGAGATTCAGGTCGATTCACATCTGAATTTGCAAAGATCGAATTCCTCAACCTTCCCTAGTCTCGATGCTATTTTCCAGGCTTGGCAACAGTAGTAGTAGAAGCAAGAGAGAGTACTCAACGGTAGCAACAGCAGTGACAGAATGAAGTCTATATCAGAGGTTTTCAAACTGTGGTCTAAAAGCTCCATTCAGGTTGTGGAAGAGTAGAGAATGACCTGGTTTGTTAAACATGGGTTGTTTGTGAGTGCACTGGAGCAAACATGCTGGTTCCCACCCACTTGCCCACTTCCAAGTAACAACCCAACTTCCTGGGTTGTTTCGTGATATGCAAACCCTGAAACTCTGAGTTGTTTAGGAGTTAAACAATCCAGAGTTAACCCACAGTTTGTTGTCAGGTTGAAATTGAAAGCAGAAGTGGCAAGTGGGCAGGAGGCAGAGTCATTGTTCATTCCGACAAATCTCCACCAATTCCTGGGTTAAATAACCCAGAATTGGCCATGACATGTGAATCAGGTCAATATCTGTACTTGACCTTATATTTGACTAGTTTTTTCCCCCTGAGATCGACCCAGTTTTGACCAGGGCTGATTTATCAAATAGACTAATAAGGTTTTGGTCCATAATTTTCATAGTATGCTGTTGATGCAGTCTACTAGTTTTTCCTCTAAATATTTACTAGATAAATGTACCCTTCTCAGAGGCCTCAGGTAGGGCCCATGAAAATGATGGCAGTGCTGAACAGAAGGGGGGAAAGCTTAAAATAAGAGCTAAGACTTGATTTGTAGGAGAAAAAGGTTAAGTGGTCCACTGAGAACCCCAGCAATTTTTAAGTGGTGGTGGGGAGTTCAACAATTGCTGGAATATATAATTAAATAAGGAGGGGGGGAGAAGAGGAAGAGAGAACAAGAACCAAAGACATTTCAGATTCAAATGAGGTTAGGCATTTTTCTGTAGAGGCCCATAAAATACAATACCCTCAATTTAAGAACTCATACAAAGAGGGGGGTTTCTAACAGATTGGATTATATCTGCGTATGAATAAAACTAACAGTTCTCAAGGGGGGTATCCATTCATTGTTTTAAGATGCATGCATGTTTCACAGCAGGCACCATCTTAGAAGATGTATTCCTTCTCTTTCACCAATGGAATACCTCTTCCAAGATGGCACATACCACCCACAGTATTTTAAAAGCTAACAAGTTATTCTGTAACAGCTGCCTAATTAAACAAGGGTAGCTGTGTGTTTTTTTAATGATTAAAGGAATTTTCATCTTATCGATGAAAATCAACTGAATGTTGCACCTCTTTCTTTCATTAGTCATGTATGTTTACAGAGGACCAAGACAATTACCACCAGTGATAAAGGGAGGTAAGGGTTGTGAATCGTCACTCTTATAGGAATTAACATAAGAGGCAATACCACACCAACATTTTTTATTGTGCCAATGGTTTTTACTACTGATAGTATAAGATTTTCCTGTGAGCTGCAGTAGCTGTAGCAGCCACCTGTAATACTGAAGTTATGACACATGCAATATTGAAGTTATGATTATGGGACTGGGGGATGGCAGTGGGGAGATCATATACAAAAGACCAAAGTCTCTGAACTATAGCCATGTGAGTTTGTTGATAAAGTGTGCAGGGGCCTTTGCAATTTCTTCCCGTCTAATGAATAAAAGTCTGGGATGATTGTCTAGACATGCAATAATAAAAAAGGGATGATTAACAGAAGGCCTTTCAAATGATTACAGTTAAACTTCAGCCAGATTTCATGACCGGAAACTTAAAAAACAAGGGTGCAGTAGTTCAACCAATCTACTCCAGTAGTCTAAGTGACATCGCCACACACAACAGCAGTTATATGAATCCCCAACTTGTCCAAGTTCGCTCACCTCAACCTCAAGTTGCAATAGCTTCCCGTCATTATGTGTACACAGCCAAATGGATATGTACCATCCCAAAACTTCAACCAGCCCTTGCATGCAAAGGTAAAATCCTCACAAGTCACTAGGGATCAAGGAAGGAAGGAGCAAACTGCTTACATTTTAATCACTGTAGGTGGAAAGATCCTATGTGGAAAAGTGAAGCAGTGGACAGGCAGGTCCTCAGTGCACCACATGAAAGATAAATGCCACAGAATGAAAGTATGGCTCTGGATCAAGGTGGTGTACTCAAGTTGGAATGAATGAGAGAGATTTAGCTGACTTTTAACATCGTGTTCTCATGCTGCCGAACACCTCTAGAGGAAGCAGACAAAGAAGGTTGTATGCCAGTCATAGGATTAGTGGAGCAAATGGGTTGGCGAGACAGTGGGGCAATTAAAGCAAGGATCTGGGGATAGGGAAGAACTAAAGGCAACTACTGAGACGCAAATGAGGAAGAAAAAGCTTCTAAGAAAGTCACAGGCTAGAGAAGGAACAAAGGACAGAACAAAGGGAAGGTGTATGGAGTCGAACATTGGAATTCTCTCTCAGACATGGTGATGGTCAAACCAGAAAGGTTAGACTAGCAATTCTTAGAGAAGGAAGATGAGATTGAAAGAGTGGCAATGGGTGAAGGAGGGAGTCAATCCAAAATATGTAAACCAAAGTCAGGGCAGAGAAAGGAAGAGGCAGCTCTGTCAAAGGTTATCACAATGTAACTGATGAAGTCACCAAGGAGCAGAAGAGAGAATGTGTCAGAGAAAGAGAGGCAACCCAAGTAACAAGGCCTGACGTGAAGGTTGAGAGAAAGCCAGCGGGACAATACAATACAGCAACACAGAGGTGCCAAAAAGAGACTGGAAAGGGAACTTTGAGAAGCAATGAGGATGGACACCTGGAAGTGTTTCACCAATGCTTTCACCATGACTTTTGGGGCAATAGACATGGAAAGAGAGAAGCAACAATTATGAGGTGGGGGAGAACTGACATTTCAAGTAGGCACAAGATACCGAAGAAGTCATGGAGGGTATCTGCTTTCTGGGTGAGACAGAAAGAATTCAGAATGGGGACAGGCAGATGTCAGGCTTGCAAAATCTACGTTCTTACTATAAAGAGATCCACCAACCAGAAGTGGGGGCAAAAGGCACTTAAAATTAAAGAATTTGGAGTATAGGAACTAAATTGTCCTTCAAACAACAATCCGCTCCTGCCCCCACCTTCTTCTTTTGAGCAATATAAAAGCAGGTGTTCTTTGTTGTTGTTAGTATCAAACAATTGGAAATTGGAAATCCTTAACATTCGACTGCAAATCATCCAGAAAACAACCAGAAGATCTCAATCTAGAGGGCAGCTAGGGGGGAAAGGATGGATGGCTGTTGTGTTTCTAGAGAGAAATCAGCAGATACAGAGGATAAGCATCGGGGCAAGTATAGGGCAAGAGACCTAGACAACAAGGAGGGATACAAAGCAAGGAAAGTTAGAGCCCTGGGGAACAAAATCCTCCTGCCTCAGAAGCCGTGGGACTGGGTGAGGAGCTAGCCATAGATCACCAGAGACAAGACCTAACAAGCTCCTGCCCACCTTCTCGTAACAGAATTTCCCTGTCTTTATATCAGCATTCTGAACAGCAGAGATTTCAATTGGAGATTCCCCTTAATTTTTAGTTGATGCCAAGCATGCCCAATTCACTCTGCCTTGCCTTCAGGACATAAGAAGAGCCATAGCGGATCAGACCAAGGGTCCATTTAGTCCAGCCTTCTGTTCACACAGTGGCCAACCAGCTGCCCATAGGAAACCCATAAGCAGGACATGAGCGCAACAGCAACCTCCCGCCCATGTTCCCCAACAACAGACATACTGCTTCTGATAATGGAGGTAGCATACAGCCATCAGGACCAGTAGCCACTGATAGCCTTGTCCTCCAGGAACTTTTCCAGCTCCCCTTTAAAGCCATCCAACTTGGTTGTCATCGCTACATCTTGTGGAAGTGAATTCCATAGTTTAATTACGCGCTGTATGAAGGACTTCCTTTTTTATTTGTCCTGAAACTCCCACCAATCAACTTCATGGGATGACCCCAGATTCTAGTACTATGAGGGGGAGAAAAATGTCTCCCCAGCCACTTTCTCCACACCATGCATAATTTTGTACACCTCTATCATGTCTCCCCTTACTCACCTTATTTCTAAGCTAAACAGCCCCAATTGCTGTAACTGTTCCCCATAGGGGAGATGCTCCTTCCCCTTCATCATTTTAGGTGCCCTTCTCTGCACTTTTCCCAATTCTACAATATCCTTTTTTTAAGGTGCGGTGAACTATACAGAAATATTCTAAGTATGATTTGTATAAAGGGACAGTTCTGCTTCTATGTTTCCTGATCATTAGTGGTAACTCACAATTGTCCTCGATGCTCAAGACTGCCATCCAGCACAGTCAATACCAGGCTAGGCAGAAGGAAACAGAGCATTAGATGCAACATGGCAACAACTTCCGGCCCTCTCCCAAAGCAAGAGGGCAGAGAAAGCCCAAGCCTCAGAACTGGTTGCTGCTGAGCAACGGGACATTAACCACCTCCTCAGTAATTAGCTGCAAGGCCTGGCTGCTCTCATATTCTCATTTGTTGGTGGCAAATCAAAAATCAAGCAAGAGTGGCAATATCTTCTGTAGCAAATTAAGGATGACATTACTAATCAAGCCTCTGTCCGAGGGCTCCCCCAATCTGGATACTGTTCCTGCTCAGTCTTTTAATTCATATCCAAACAAGGCAAGCAGCTCCCAAAAGAAGCTAGCAACCAACTGGAATCATTAATGGAATGTGTATTTGTAAAACTCTGTAATTAAAAAGACTTTACTACATTGGAATTAAAACACTTCCTTACTGCCCATTGAGATCCTTACAATTTAAAGAACACAGCTCAAATCAGCTTTATTGCAGAGCATCTGTAGTAAATAATACCGGGGAGTGGGAATCTACCTCCAATAGGTCTGAAAGTGTGACAAGTTAGTGTGAGCTCAGAACCAATTTAACTCCAGTCTCTTAAAAGTGTGTTATATGCTCTTGGAATGTCTTACATGAAGTTTTGGCATGAGACTGGAAAAAACAAATATTATCCATGTGCTTTAAAATGGTATACTACAGCAAAAGCTTATAGTTGTAGTAAGGAAGCTTGCACCAGCCATCTCCATGTCGGCTCAGATGGATTAATTGGACCGCTTATAAAAGCAAAGTTAGCAACACCAGAAGTTGTTCAGCAAGGAGAAAGAGAGAGCCCTGGCTGCAGATGAGTAGATATTGAAATTCACATTATGCCAGTGCCAGGGGGAAAGGAGGAACAGCCGATGCGGCAAACCTTTCAGTAGTTTAAGAACAAGTATAGCAAGAAACCATAATACTAAGAGGCAGGGCCAATTTTATAACGATAGCAACTCTTGAAGCACGGCTCTCCTACTGATTTTCAGACACCTTTTTTCATACCTAATAACAGCCTTTTTTCTGAAGCATCCATATTCAGATGTCATTGTAAATCGTGACTACAGCTTTATCACGACAGGAACAAACTTAGCCTCATACTTCTTCCTCCTAACTGCCATTTTTTTTTACTAATCATGGCTTGTTGCGTCATCTGATCCTGACAAACTACGGTTAATCTTAACTGTAGTTTGTTATGCAGGTGGCTCGCTTCAAACAAACTATAATTAAGATTAACCGCAGTTTGTCAGAGGTTAATCTAAAATGGCTGCTTTCGCGTCTCAAGTCAGATGAAGATAATCCTTTTTGGTGGTGATGAACCAGATAGCCATCAAATTATAACTTTGTAGACACTACGCAGTACTATCATTTCTTTTGTGCTCAAAGTGTTTCACATACATTTCAATATTCTTTGCAAAAACCACACAAGGCCACTCTATTACAGATCAGGAGGAGGACATTGTTCAAGCAAAGCAAAAGAAAGACACCCAGAAAGTTCAAGGATGATATACAAATCTGAACTGGTTGTCCTCCAACTCCCAAATCAAACTCTTAATTGCCTTTATATCAGCTGCTACACAGGTTTGAGTTCCTGAAGAAATGCAAATGTTTGCAATTCTATGTTTTGTTTGCACTGTTATTTTCTTTTGGGGCAGTGACCACAGCACCAATGTTTTGGTATTCATTTTTTCAATTCAGAGCTGACCACATGTTTTCAAAGAGCCTCAGGGAACCTTTAATTATTTCATATTGTATGGTATTTTACAATTATAACATTTTTATTGTTAGACAGCTTTTCATATTCTGATATTTCATTTGTTTCTGTATATTAACAGCCACTTTGGGCTTCCTTTTGGAAGGAAAAGTATGGTAAAGGCATCATATTGGAATGCTATTACAACACACACACACACACAAACACACACGTGTTTTGATATCAGATTTCTTTTCACAGCTTTAGCCATTGACTCAAAAGAATGGGAATATTCAACCTCCCATCCTCCACAAAAAATGTACTTTTATTTTCTCCACAGACCTAAGATAATATGCAATCCTGGTGGTCAGAGTTAAAATACATTTTGAAAAGAATAATTATTGTAAAAGCCAAATGTGATCTATGGATCTAGTGATCAGGCACCCTTTAAATCAGAAGTGCCTTTAAATGGAGGGCTGCATCCCCCTGGGGGAGGTGGTCAGTGGCTGCATACTGGTGATAGGAGACTCCAAAGCCGAAAGTGGGCAGAATTCGCATCCATCCATCCAACTCCCTTCAGTAATCTAATGCTTCCCCTGCACTACCACCTCTGGTACTCAACAGGAAAACACCCGCACTGCATGTAAAGGAAGACAGTTATCTGTTCCTCCACTGGCAACATGTTTGGCTTCCCCACTGTGTGATGAGGAAAAGCCTTCTCTTTCTCAGAACGGATATACAGCAAGCTGAAAGAGGGGGAAAAACATTCTCTTCCTCCATCAGCAGTTTGCTGTGAAGGGCGCAGAGTGAAGCTGAGGGGCCAGCGCTGGAGATTCCCTTCCCTTGCTTTAAATGAACTAGCAGAGGCAACAAAAATGATGTTTGCAGTAATTGATGGATATCCCATTGATTACTACATCCCCACACTACATAACTACCAGATAAGACACTGGTTGGGTTCACACAACATGCTAATCCACCCAGTATGGGTTGTTGTTGAACTGTGGGTTATCGTGTTGTCTGAACGAGTGTTTTCCACAGGTCTGCTTGTTAACTATGTAGTGTTGCTTTTTAACTACCCTGAACAACCCAACAAGCCATGGGTTCTCAATGTGGCTTGTTCGAGAAAAATAAACCACACTGCATGGTTAAAAAGACACCCTGCAGAAAACACACTGCATTCAAACACGACAAGTTAACTCACCTTGCAGAAAGTGCGCTGAGTTCAGACACCATGCTAACCCATTAGCTAAACTAGCAATTTTGGGGAGAACCTCTCCCTATTAAATTGGCACTGCAGTATCACTTAAGACCTTAAAACTATCACTTTTAAAGTGGTGTGTACAGTCAACAGACGCCTTTCATAAAAATCCCATTTCAGTGCAAATCCCACCTGAGTGAATTTGGATATGTCTCTCTCTCTGATCTATAAAGTGAAAAAGTGAGAATGGTCAGAAACAGTAAAGCATTCTGCACTGGACAGTTGCTTAATATAGCACAAGACCTGCAGACCATGTGACAAGTTAGAGACTTACCTAACACCGTACGAAATCTGTGGAAATATTTGCCGTATTGATCGTTTCAGAAGCAAATAGCTTTTAATAGTTAAAATCCTGCTCTAGAAAGAGGTTTGTCTAGCTTAATATTCGTGTTTAATTATTTACATCCAAGTTAATAAATACCAGTTATTTCTCTTAGAGCTAGTCAGGGTACACAGTCCTACAGCCTTCTGGACTAAAATTCACCAATCACCATTCATGAAGCCTTACTTACGAGACAAATATAAAAGAAAGGCTGCCTATAGCTAGGACATTCCATCATGCAACTGTGTTAAGATGATAGGAAGGCAACACTTTGGGGGTGTATTCAGGACCCAATCACCCCATGATCGTGGCCAACTGGTTGGTCAAGGCAATAGCCATGGCCTACATTACCAGCAGCTTCTCTGCCCACATAATGAAGTAGACTTTCTCCTACAGAGGCTCATGCTACAATCAAGTAGTATTTTAATAGTGCCACCCAAAAGAATAGATGAACTCAAGAGATGCCCACCTAGTAAGATTAAGCCATGTGTTCTGTTATTGATTTTCTACCGTCAACTGCAAGATGTATCCCCCAAGCAATACCTTCTTGACTTTATAATTGCTTCCACCCCACACCAAATCAGAGTAAAGTAAATATTTGCCTTATTAGGTCAAGTGTTTAAACAAGGCACAATTCATCCAAATTCCCTCTATTTCTGAAGTTTAGTGGTGAGTGCTATTGCTCAGTCTTCAAATAAATGCTCATGCTCAGCCTAGATATTGTACATGTGTACTACTGAGCCCAAACAGAAATCCTTGTTTTGCAATAGATACAATTTGTGTGCAATTAATTTCAAATTACAATCTTAATGTAGCTTGACACAGATCAATCATGAAGACAAGTTAAGCAAATGTATTGCATACTATTTTTCTAATAATTAAAATACAGACATATTAAAATTTAAGGAATTCTACAGAGTAAAAGTGTATTTGGCAGGAAAGCTGAGTTAGATTCAAGTCTACTTTCACTGTGTGGAAAATCTGAAGCACTTTCTATTTTTCCAAACCAGTGTTCACTTTTTAATAGTCATACAGAACATTTCTCTCATCTGTTGTTCATTCCTTCCACTCCATGGATCTCCTAGGCGAGAGTCAATATGAGCTTAGGAAGGCAATCTGTACAAAGAAAATACTGTCAGACACTCATTCACCAGGCAGTAGTATTGCTGAATACCCCAGCTCACTCAAGAGACAGGAAATGAGTTGAAACTACTACTGCTATGCTTAGTAAACATACAAATATCTAAATTGCCGGACAACAGAGCTTATCCAATATTTGGCAAGAACACATCTCAATAGCATTTATCAAACTTCTACATATTCCAACTGACTAACTTCCTGAAATCACTACTTGAGATTTTCAGAGCACCAGCGAACATAGCTGTATCTGAATTTCAGTTAATATCAATCAAGTTAATATCAAACAAGTAACTTGTCAATAAACTCACAAATAAAAATTATCCATGGTTTGAACACTTTCATAGGGCCTGGATTCTATGGGTCAATGTACACATCTCGACAAGCTGCCAACTCTCAGGAACACCACAGCATGTGCTGGCTGCCATTTTGAATATGCAAACCCTGATTGGCAGTTGCCATGGCCTGTTGTGTTGCGCAACCTGGACGGCATGGAGTTTGTGAGGGTTGTTTAACCCTCACATAACCTCCACCACCTGGGTTCACATGACAAAACAATAAACATGCTGGGGTGGTTCTAAGGGTTAATTAACCCACAGTGGCTTGTCATGACATGCAAACGCAGTCCGTGCGTGTCTCATGTTCCCCAATTGGGAAACTAGAATACTGATTCACATGGATACTGGAAAGATAAATATGCTTTCAAAGAAGCTAGGAAAATAAGATATTATTGCGCTACTTCACTCTAGAAACTTGAGAGTACTTGATTCCTCTAGAAGCAAAGCTGTGATGGTTGCCAAAGTTGAATCGTTAAACTGCTGAGCAATGCCAGTACCTGCAAGTCCAGGTGCACATAGAAATATGAATCCCTCCCCAACCCATACCTAATTATATCACATGGGCAGATCACTATACCCTTTTGTAATAAGCAATACATTAATCCCGAGAGAAGCAGTTCTTCCTGTTCCAGCCCTGTTGGTGCTTATTCCTCCCTTTGCGTGCCTCACAAGGCATGTTTGGGCACTATTACTTTAAACACAGAGCATAACGAAAGAAATGAACGCTGCGTCAAGGAGGAATGACCTTGTCGTTAAGGCACAAGTCTAGAAATCAAAGAGCTGGGTTCTATCCCCAGCTGTTGCCCGGAGTGATTGTGTGAGTCTGTACAAGTTAAAACTTCTGGATTTCCAGTTTCCCTTTACGTAGTAGTATACAATTGTGTATACAATACACAAAAAGTTAGCAATCCACAGTAAACTTTCACTGATAAAAAGCCACTAACCAAACATTTCTACACAAATTTAATTTGATGACTGAATTGACAGGTCTGTATTGTTGGAAGAGCTATTGAAAGCTATTGGGGGAAAATGCTGCATCTAAATCTGCTGAAAGTTTTTGATTCTCTCCACTGTTCTCCAGCACCTAATGAACTGTTTGAGCACAATGAAGCAATTAAAAAGTCACCTGCTTTATCATACAGAACCGGGGGGGGGGGGGGGGGAAGAATAGTAAGGAAGATACACCCTGCTTTATCATACAGAACCGGGGGGGGGGGGGGGGGAAGAATAGTAAGGAAGATACACCCTATAAATTCACATCATACAAGCAAAAGTCAGCAACCTCATTAGTTTCACTTTGTATTTCTGAACTGGGAGGGCCTCTTGCTCAGTAACATAACTTATCCCCCCCCCCATCACCTGGTTTGCCATATTTTTATTCAACAGTCGGCATTTTCAGTCCACATTGAGCTGTTTTTGGATCCTCTCTCAGTAGTTCCTCCCCCAATAAATATTTGTTGTACTTCTGCAAAGTTTCCTAAACCTGGCGATACCTCCCTTTAAAATTTTATATTATTTTATTTCTATACACCCCTCCCCCAATAATCGAAGCTCTCTGGGCGGTTTACAATGCTTGGATGGTGCACTTTGGCTACCTAAGGATCCACACTAACCTCTGAAATTCAGAAATAGAGGGAATGATACATACACAGACACGTACATGACAACACATACTGTCCTTTACTTATTGTAATTTACTTATCGTAAATTTGTATTTAGAATTTTTTAGGATAGCATAGCATCTGGATAGCTACTCCACCCTCAATTTAGTTTAACAACCACTCTTTTCTCCCCTTCCAAAGAGTTACAGAGGGAAATCAGAAGATGGTGCTCACTTCGTTGCGGACGGGGTTGCCCTTACATAGTAATATGGGGCGGAAGATTTTCTTTGGGAATTTTTTTCCAAAACAACAATTAAAAAAAACAAAAACAGTGTTTTATTTTTCTGCAGAAAATATTCCATTTCATAAGTTCGTTGGTCACAATAAAGAGATGGCAAATACAATTTAAGGCAAACTTGGCAGTTTCAAAATTGCAGATGAATATCATGCACAGTTTTGGGGATTGCTAAAATGTATTAGTGCGACAGTTTTCTGTACGTTTTGGGGAGTTCTTACATTTAAACAATGTAAAGAAAGTACACCCTTACTGTAAAAATAAAACAAAAATAAAGATGAATTTTTTTAAAAAAAATCTACATATTAAAACATTTAAATCACATTAAGTGTGCTTTAATATTTTCCCTCAAATATTTCAGGCCAAATACTTATTACATATTGGGACAAAAACAAACAAACCATGGGGTACTTTTTAAAGTTCTGTTGTTTACTAAATACAAGTAAAATAAACATGCTCAATTAGATCACTCTCTACAGCAACACCTGGTGCAGTCTAGATGTTGTAGACTTCAACTTCCATCTGTCTCAGGTAGCACGGCCAATAGTCAGGAATGCTTGGGAATTGTAGAACAAAACATCTGGAGGGCAACAAGTTGAAGGAGAGCTTCCCTGATACAAACTGAAAAAATTCCGATACAAGTTAACCTAATTTGGAAAATATTTCAATTCAAAATTTTCCAGAAAACCCATAGCGTTATTCTTAAGGAACAGATTCACAGCTTAGGGATGCTTTTTGATCTGGTCCTTACTTTAGATGTTGATGCGACATCAGTGGCAGAAAGCATCTTTCACCAGTTTTGACCCCTCCTGGACAGCAATCACTGGCCAGAGATATCCATGCTGTGGTTGTATCTAGACTATATCAGTGCAATGCACTGTATGTAGGGCTGCCTTTGAAAGCTAACTTTAAACAACAGCTGGCACACCTACTGTAACAGAGGCTAATAACTAGAAATAGCTGCATGGAACCTGCTACTGTTAAGATGGTTCCATTGGTTGCCAGTGTGTCTGGGCATGATGCAAAGCACAGGTCCCAACTTCACAGCCCTATACAACCTGGGACCCAGGTGTCGGAGGGGACATGAAACTGCCTGTATGCTGAGATCATCGGTGAAGACACCCAAACAGGTGCCTCCGCCTTCAAAAGGAGAGGCCGTTGATGACCAGGAAATGGACCCTTGTCTGCTGCAGTGCCTGTTTGTGGAACCTTGTAGAGATTTGCCTAGCATCAAATTTTGTTTTAAGCATCAGATTAAAACAGCTATTCTCTCCATAGCTTTTAAACAGACAGGAAGATGAGGTCGTACTACTCCTTTAGAAATTTGTATGTTATTGGATTCCACTATGGTTTTATGTTGCTTCTCTATCTTTTTATTGCAATGTTATGGGTTCTTAATAGTGTATGATATTTTTTGCAAGCTGCCTTGTGGATGCCCTATCTACCTGATCTTTCAATGTATATACATCTTAAATAAAATAATACACAGGCTCACACACATGCCTGCCTATTCACATTCAATGTATTCTTACACATACGCTTTCATCTCTCCTGTCCTACACCTCATTTTTAGTAGATCTCACAGAACTGCAACTAACAAACATAAGTTCATAACACACATTGACTTGGTTCACATGTAATGACAAGCCATCAGTTTAAAAACCGATGGGTTGTTGTGCATGAGCGAGAGTGCTGCTGCAGCACCTCTGCCTCTTCAGTGTTATGCAGCCATCAACAACTGGCCCCTTCCTAGGTTGCTGAGCATGGTGGTTGAACCCAGACCACTGGGTTGTTTAGGAGCTAAACAACCCAGCGGTTAACCCATGATTTGTTGTTGGGTTAACCACTGGGTTGTTTATCCCCCAAGTGATCCCGTGGGGTCTGGGTTCAGATGTTACACTCAGCAACCTACAAAGGAGCCGATAATGGGTTACTGAGTTAAAGCAGAGGAGGCAGACATGCTGCCATTGAGGCAATGGGGAACCCAAGGGCACATTTTGGAATTATAAATGCAGAAAGACAGAATAAGGTGGTGGTTGGGCAAATTTATGTAAACTGCCCAGAGAGTTGCGGCTATGGGGTGGTATAGAAATAATAATAATAATAATAATAATAATAATAATATCAGTTCACACCCCTCCCACAAAAAATCTAGTTTAAACACCTGCCATCAAATATACAATTGATTTTAGTATAATGGATGGATCATCTTCCACTTAAAAAAAGAGGTCATTTATCAAAATTTATTAATAACAAGTTTAAGAGAGAATTCACAATTTATACACACCTGTTAAATGCATCTCTAAAGTCAGCATAAGTAATTTTAATGAAGGAGTATGTAAGTACCAAGAGAATAAGCCTATCAGCAAAGATAGCCAGAAATCCAGCCCAAACTACCAGGTGCTGGGGGAATCTATTAACAGAGATCCTTGAAGGACTGCATCTGTCAGAGCGAAAACATGAAGATGGGGATACAAATCTGATCAAGCATGGCAATTAGGTACCCTTGTGCATGCTCAGCCCTACTGAACTCAAATGCTAACCCTATGGGTGTTTTTCCATTTCAGCCCCAGAAACTCTCTGGTAGAGATGGTTAAGTAGAAAGGTACTTTTTCACCCTTACAAGTAAGACCATAAAAATTACCAGCCTGTCAAATTTATACCATGCAGGTCATCTATGGCACATTAAGAGCCTTAGAAGTTTATCTGCTACTCATCTGGAAGTGATTCTTGCTCTGTATGGGCAGGTAGCTGAATGCCTGCTTATAAGCCCAGTTTGCTTTCACATATGCATGTATACATCTTTACAGATTCTGTCTTGATATTCATGTGTTCAGAACAGGAATTCTGCTCACTGAAATCCCATCTCCCTCCATCCCCAATGCTAATCCTGAGACATCACAAAGATACGGATCCAGTGCAGATGTTATGCCCCCAATCTCCTAACTATGGTCCTCTCCCCACCACCAGCACCAATGAATATCCTCCTCTCTTCCTCAAGTGTTCTACCTACACTGAAGTTAACAAACCATGGCTTGAACCATAGTTAAAGGTGATCTCTATTGAAAGGTAACTACGGTTAGTGTTTCTATTGGTGTGGGCATGACATGTGCAGCATAGTTAGGTTCAGAACAACAGAGGGAAGGAATTCATGCATGAAAGTCACTACTCATTTGCCAACCGTGATAGAAGATGGGAGCATTGTATCTTAACTAAGACATTGTTCAAAGAAGTAAAACATTCAACCACCCACAAAGGGACAGTAAAACATTCAACCACCCACAAAGGGACAGCTAAGATCAGCTTTCCCCTCAGATTTTCTTTTTTTGGTTAATATTCTCAGAGCCAATAAACTATGTCACTAAACGTCTTGTTTTAGACAGGAATCTCTTAAATGGAAAGACTGCAAGTCCTTAAAGGCATAGCCTGCTCTAGTTAAAATGAGCCTCAATTTCCAATTTGAATCCGAGAAGTGTTTAAAAATTCAGAAGGTTTTCCTCTTTTCCACCATTTTTAAAAGCTTCTGATGCCAGGGAGATCTCTCCCTACAGGGCACAATTTGTGAATGAACTATTACAGCATTACCACTGAACATTAAGCTTTAAAAAAAGAGAGACAGATGAAATGACAGTGGAAAGAGACCGATTAGTTTAGAAAATTGGCAGGAGATTCTGACCAGAAATGGTTCATAAAGTAACAGTCCCATTGGCTCCTCAGTACATAACTTGATTAAGTGCCTTGGCATAATATTATTACAAGAGTTACTGTTTAAATTAGCAAAGAGGGAGGGAACAGCCATCACCAGAGGTAAATTCGGCACTTGCAAGACAATGCATTTTGACTTCACTAACTCTTACCCTGAAGTTGGACAAGCTTTATTCGGGGGGGGGGGGGGGGGGGAGGGAAACATGGAGCCTGCGGACTTCTCAGAATCCCAACCTTTCAGAAAGAAGAGTGCCTCACCCTCATGGCTATAGTTCTATCCACATGTGATGACAGGCCATAATAAAGCAACAAAAGCCAGTAAAAAGGAGTCCAGTTTTGTTTTGTTTTTTTAAAAGAAAGACACCTTCCAGCATCAATTTAGGAGATAACAACTTCCTATTTGTAAATTGATTCAGAATTATAGTCACTGTGGTTCAATTTGGAGATTTCAGATGTTCCCAAATTCACTCCTGCATCCATGGTATATAGTAACAGAGCAATGCCCCTACCTGTGGTTTGTTAATTCAGACATGATGGCAAACCACAATCAGCAAAAACATTGGTCTGCAAAACAACTTTGAATTGTGGTTTGATATCTTAGTTTGACATCCCCTCAAATATTATAGTTTGTAAAGTAGTTATCAAACCATGGTGTGCCACCACACCACCTATATATTAGGCCCGGTTGTGAGCACCCCTTCTCAGGACAAACGCCACCACTTGAATAAGACTGAGGGAAGGGCAAAATAACGCTACCTTTTCCTTTATAGCAGAGGGGAAAAGGGTATTAAGGTTTTGAAAAAGGTTCTCCTGTGAGTATATTGGCTGAAGGTGTAATGTTATGTGTTTCTTTATAAAATAATAGGGCAGGTTACAAAGCCAAGCTGACACGTGGTTTGTGGTAGCAAAAATACAAGAAAAGGTTTATTGTTGTTTACAGTTCTTTCAAAATCAATTTCAAACCTGCCTATTCTTAATACTTCTAATAATCTTACTAATAATCCTAAATCCTTAAAATAGTCTATTTAATTTCTCTTCATACACTCCTGACCAGAATACACACAGCTATCTTCCACCTAACTACCCTCCACCCAACCAACACAATAATATAATACCAACCACTCTCTCACACAATATATACTCTTCCCCCTCCCTTTCCCAGCATCATCAGCCACACCCACTCAGTCCAACATTCCACACTCTCCAAACGCACTAACCCAGACATACTTAAGGAGACAGAAATGTGGGGTATCGTCACACATGGTTTTATTAATAATTTTATATCCTTTCTTTACCACAAAACAGACATAAGGTGGTGCACACCAAAAAGTATAAAATAAAGTACGAATAGATCATTACAACAAAAGCAACTAAAAAGGGCTACTGAAACACTGATTGGGTTCCGACAACACGATAACAAACGGTGGTTTAAATAGTCAACAGTTGGTTATTTAACCCATTGTGGGTTATCACGTTGTGTGGAGAGAGCTTTTGAACCAACAGCTGGTTATTTGGCCAAAATAACCAACACAGATAACCAACACTGTGCAGAGTTGGCTATCTGAACCACACTGTTGGTTATCAAGTTGTGTGGAGGGCACCATTGGTTATTTCATCAGCCACAGGCAAGAGTGGTCAAAGCGGCGGCTGCCGCTCTAGTCCAGCCACAGGGTAGATTTTCGGCAGCAATGGCTGATGGAATACTAGCAGGAGGACTGAGGGGAGGAGAGAGGGCGGGGATGAGTGAGTCAATTCAGCGTGGACTAATAGTCAACTCAACGCTGATCCTAACCCACTCCATGGTTGATTTTTATCATGTTATGTGGGTAGTACCCCCTAGCTAAACAACTACTGAGTTGATTATTACCCCACCATTGACTATTGTGTTGTCCAAATGCAGCCACTGTCTTAAGTGTTAGCTTAAAAGTGGGTAATGACTGGGGAGAGGCTTTACAAATCATGGTTTAATGTTCCATCTGAAATGCAGCTTGTGGAGTTTTGAACATATCAAAGATTGATATTAAGCTCACCCATGGAAGCGATACATAGTATATGTGGATAAAATACATTTCAAGCTACTCTCCAACAGTACAATTGTTTTATTTACAGCTCTAGGTGTTGGACAGATTGCCCACCACTTGTGGAGCCACTTGTTCCTGGCAGGACAGTTGACCAAGTTAAGGATGTGTAGTCCTTTCCTATTTGTAACTACAGCCTTGCACTATGCAGTTACTCTAGCGTTAAATTAACTTGCCCTGAAATAATTCTGCAAAGCAATGTCATTTTGTCAACATCTTTTTAGTAACTAACCTTTCTTAAGCCAGAAATGTTTATAGAGCTACAACAATACCAGGCACCCAAAAGCCTAGTTCTGGTACCTTGGAATCTCAAAGACTTATTCTGATCTGAGTGTTTATTTCCTTCTTGGTGAAAAAACATAAAATAGAACCAAGCATACATACATATTCCTTTGCCACATTGGGCTACTTATTTTCCCATGACCTTCTACTGGGTGAAAAAGCTCAAATGTTTCTGCATACACAGACTCACGTCTTTATAATCTAAGCTATAGATTGGCCTAGTTCACTAAGATATAGATTGGCCTGCTTCACACATCCCAATAAACCAGAATTGCTTAAAATTCTAAGTTATTGTGAACACAGCAGCATGTTGCAAGCAGGAGTAGCTAAACAACAATGGATCTTCTCTCCAAGGCTTCGTTAACTTAATATGTGAACCACAAACTGTGGCTTGTCCCTCCCTTTACAAGCCAGAGGAATTACCCAACAAACTGCATGCTATTTCTCTTGCTTGTCAGGGGTAGAGACAAGCCAAAGTTCCTAGTTTGCACATAATGCTAACCATGCCATACCCAGAAGGTCTCTGGGTTATTTAGGCACTCCTACTAGTGTGAACTCGTAACTCAAGGTTTTTTTAAAAAAATTAATATTTCTGGGTTATTTTGACATGTGAACCACACCATTCAGTAGACAGCAGGATCATTGGGTACTTAGAAGAATATCCAAATTTGGCTCAGGAACATTTTTTAAAACACAAAATATTTAAATACTTCATTATTCATAGTAAAAGCAAGACAAGGTCCTATCTAAATAGACCAATTCAACAGCATCTCCTGTAGGTTAGGGGTGGGCAGAAGGTAGATTTTTGGGACTTCAACTCCCAGCATTTGTGACCATTGGCAATGGTGGCAGGAGCTTCTGGGAATTGGTCCAAAACATCTGAAGTTCTACTGTCTGCCCATCGCTGCTTTAAGGAATTGACCCCATTAAACCTATTTGTATGAACCCTGAAAGCCATACAGATAGATCAGATCACCTCACCAAAACAAGAGTTTATACCAACTTCCAGACAGCAGGCTGTCAAAACTCAACGTAACAAAAGCAGGGCATTTTAAAAAGCTACTTAGGGCACAATTCCTGATTCCAAGGTATCACAGCTCATTGGCAGTACAGAAACACTTAGTGCCAATTTATTCTGAAAACCACATTTTAAACATTTTCATGCTTCACTTATTGTTAGAGTTAACTGTAGCCTCAAGCACCTAAATAGCAATAGTAGAGGCCAAAGGCAAAAGGACCAAATAATATTCTGTTAGCAGACCATTTAAAAATGGAGTACAGAAGAGATGCAGTAAAAACCACTTGATATGAGAACACAGCTACATAAAAGTTTTAAAAAAAGTTTTCTTTTTTTAAAAAAGAAAAAAAGCCAACCAAATACCACCTTTACTGTTGGATCTTCATCCAACAGCCAGTTTTGGAAGATGAGTCTGACCCTCCTCAATTTAAAAATAAATCTAAGCTGTAGCAAAACGGCTTAGACCTGGGTAGGCAGCCTGATGCCCTCCAGGTGTTTTAGACTACAACTTCTCTTCCACAATCTGACCAATGGCCATGCTGACTAAGGCTGATGGGAGATATAACCCAAAACATTTGGATTTTTTAGTTATTGCAGTACCATCCCCACTAATCCCATTTTCACTAGATGCCCTAAAAATTCTATTGCCAGCCACTCAGACTTGATCAGGGACTCCAGATTTTCATTCTGTACTTTGAGACAGAAAGTATGTCCTCTTTACTCAGTTTGATGTTTGCAGGTCATAAATGTCAGACTATGTAGAGCATGTCTGCGTCTATCCCAGCAGCAGACACCAATACTGAATACCTGTATCCATCAAAAAAGTTTTCTTCAAAGCATACATTCTGAGTTTATGTGTGGGGGGTTGTTTAAACTTAAATGTGTTGTGTTTCATTTTTAGAGTTTTGTTGTTTGATTTTAAGTATATTACAGCCGCCCCTCAAAATGATGAACAGATAACAAACTGCATTATTGCTATGACAGCTATACACAAAAGGACCAATCCTGATTTATTTAAAGTCAGACAGGTGATCTAAAGAGACTAACAGCACAATACTTCTGAGTTGACATGCTTAGGAAGTTCCACCAAGTTCAGTGGGTCTTACTCCCTAGTAAATGTGTTTAGCTTGCATCCTCAGATGTAGAATAGAAACCAAAACATGCAACAGAGTGCTAAGGAAACAGAAATTAGTGTATTTCATTTCTGCTCTTTTGTTCCTGCATTCTTTCCTCCATAACCCAGACACTTAACACCTGGAACACAGATCCATATATGGTTTCACAGACCAACAATGAACCCAAACCTTAAGAAATTTCTCAGCATCTCCTCCAGTTTTCAAACAAATTATCTGTCTGCTAACAGAGTAGGAACTCTTCCCTAATTCTGGATTATTTTTCCACCAGCCATTCAATGTTGTCCCAAATGTACATCATTTCCTGCCCTCTCCCATTCTCCACTTAAAAGTTACTCACATGCATAAATAGTTCAGTTGCATTAGACATCTTTACTTATAAATTTTAGCTCACATGCTACTATCTCCCCACTTAATTTCAACTGTTCGCACATTACAATTTAATTAGTATTTCCTGGGTATCTTCATAAACAATCTCTCATGACTAGAAGTAGTTTTAACCATCAATGGGATGGAAGAGTGCTACAGAATAGCCAGTTTCTCTAATATAATGTGGTCTGCAACACAAACATGATGCGTGAACCAACAAAGACCACCTCTTCACGTATCTCATGTTTTAAGGATCTGCCTTTATTTTTTATGTGTACCTTGAAAGTGTGAAGTGTAACTGAACTCAACATACATCTTCCAGGTAGGCAGCCATGATTGGCTGCAGCCTACTGTTTAAAATACCTGGCTTTGCCAACCTGCAGTGCGTGAAATGGCTCCAAAAAACATGTCCAACGGTTCAACCCCATACATAAATAATCTTCACACCCTGCTTTGTGTTGAACAAAATCCCCAAAGTGATTTTAAAATCCTGCTTCAGTAGAATTAGCTCAACAGACGACATCCTTCTATTTCCCCCTCTCTTGCCTCGCTGTATCATATTCTAGAATTGCAAGCCCCTTGGGGCAGAGTCCTGTATGTTGTTATTCTATAGTGCCATGCACATTGACAGCACTATATAAAATAATGACACTAACATATGTACAGAAACAGAAATTCAATAAAAGACTGTATATGCATACTTTCGTTAAGAAAAATAAGCATTGAAAGAAGAATTGAACAATTCAGTGCCACAGGTCCTTACCTAGAACCTAAAACTGCTAAGAGTCTAGCAGATAGGTAGCTAGATCATGGGAATAGCTGCCTCTTGATAGAAACCCCCTATATAAACACCACAGAAGTAACTTGATGCATCTTATATACTTAAAAATAAAAAAGCCTGTTCATATTCCAAATGTATTAAAGATACTACTGAATATGTATTATGTGCTGATTAATATATCTCCAGCAGGTAAATATCAACGATTTCCATACCCTCCTATTCCTCACCCTCCTATTGCTAGAGCAGGCACTACTTTCAAGTAACCTCCTATATTAAAAGCAGACATGCAACTCTTTCCGCTCTAAGGAAACTGTTCTGGTTAATTTTCTTCCAGAATAAAATGGGGTGGTCAAATAGCAGGAATTTTGAAAATAATGAATAAATAATATTTGCACTATTTCTGTTTCCATAGCTAGAGCTTCAAGATGAAAAGGGTCAAGTTCTACTGGAAACCGATGAACCCTTACAAACTTAAGAGGAATCACTTATATCCCGGGAAAATCACAAAACCAAAACAAACAAATTGGTTCGACAGAAAAAACACACCATTGTTGCTTCAGCCCCACAGAATCTACTCCAGGCTGCATAAGGCTTAACAAGCAAAATAAATCCAAGGTACAACAGAATGCCATCGCCGCCTCTTTTGTTTCAGGCACAATGCAAGGAGGGCAGCCTGCCTGTGGATCTGCTCCTGCTGAACCTCCTCAAGGTCACAGCCAATTTCAGCTGTGGAATAAAAAAAGGCAGAAAGTGGCAGTGATGCTCTGGGTTATGGCTGGTAGAAAAAGCAGAGTGTAAAAGTTTATGAGCTCATCAGGATTGTTGTACCATTACATCAGAGGCAATTATAAATGGCCAAGAGCAGGAGATGGGGAGCCAATCAGATCACAGATAGGATGTCAACCTAAGACCAACTGTCTCCTGGCTTTGACAGAAGGATTTTACCTCCATAATTCAAATCCCAAACCAAAGCAATCTGCACTTACTACTCCAATCACTGAACTGTTTACCAGCACTTCCAAGCAGAAGCTCAAGGCACTAGGCTATCTAAAAAGGCTGCTCAGAAAATGGCTTCAGCTAGCCTGGACAAGATGAGGGTATCAGAGCAGGTCACTTGCCCTCTTCCTACCCCCTGGAAGCACAGGGGCCGCTCAACGCAACCCACACCAGGTGGAAGGTGGGGGGAGAAAAAGGGAATCGCGAAACAGTGGAGGCACACCAGACCTGAACAGCACAGTCTCCTCAGCACACCCTCTTTTTTTCCAACCCAGCAACATGGAGCTATTTTTGCCACCCCAACCCCTCCCTCCCCAGAGGTGGTGGTGGTGGCAAGGCTTACCTCCCCCCACCCCCAGGACCCCCCTCACAGCTCGCAGCTGAAGTCAGAAAACGAGAAAGAAGAAGGGTTCCCTCTGAAAGAGCTTACACAAAGGCTGGAAAAGGGGAGGAAGGGAAGGCAGAGAGGCAGCCATTTTAGAGAGACAGAGGAAAGAGACAGACAATGGCAGCTCCCTAGCAATGTGGGCCTAAAGACGACAATACGAGTCCTGCCACGTTCAAAGGGCACCCCAGCCCTAAAGACAGGCGCCCTCGCCCTCCCACGGCCAGGGGCGCCCTGGATTCCCAGCCCTAATCCCTGCCCGGCTGCCCCCCCAGTCCATGTGCGCCCGTTGCCCCACATCCCCTCTCACCCAACCCCACGCCTTTTTTTACCTGCTGAGTTCTGGTGAGCGGCTGCCCTCCTCCGCCGCTGCTGCTCCCGGGGCTCATGGGCGCGTGGTGACTCCTTTGTTGGCCTCCAGTGGCTGCCGCCGCCGCTGCCGCCCAGCCCTGGCTGGTGCCCCCGCTGTACTGAGAGGCCATGTCCGCTGCTGCCGGGGCCTTGGCCGTCGCTCCCCCGTCCTGGGGCCCGCTCCCGTAGTCGGCCCCTGGGTACCCTTGATAGCCCCTAGCCGAGCTAGGGGACGTGAGCAGTTGGTTGAGGGTGGGGGTCGAAGTGGGTTGCGGGGTGGCGCCGCTGCCTCCGGTTCCGCCGCTGCCTCCGCCGCCAACGGCGGCCGAGGGCCCCATGGCCCCGAAGCGCTGCTGTTGGAAAGCCACCGCCGTGGGAGGTTTGGCCCCTACTTGCGCGGGGCTCTGAGCGTTTCCCCGGGGGGAGCTCAGGGCGTAGGCCTGAGGGGGAGGTTGGTAGGTGCCCGCGCTGCGCCCGGCTGCGGGGTAGTAGGAGTTGTACTGGTGGTTGGGGAAGCCGTGCTCCGAAGTGCCGCCGCCGCTGCCATGGGAGTTCTGGGGAGGGGGCGGCCCCGGGGGGGCCCCCGCGGGCCCCGAGTACGGCTGCTCCAGGCCCCCGCTCTGCAGCGCTGCCATGCCAGGGCTTTGTTGTCCGCCATGTTGGTGGAAAGCAGCGGCCGCCGCGACGGCCGCCGCAGCCTGGGCGCCTCGGCCGTAGGGCTGCCCGAAGCCGTAGGCTGGCGGGGGCAAGGCGGCCGGGTGAGTAGGGGGAGGCTGCTGCTGCGGCGGCTGTTGTTGCTGCTGCGGCGGCGTCCCCACCCCGTCGCTGCTGCTGCTGCTGTTGCTGCTGCCGCCGCCGCCACTACCACCACCGGGCGGCTCCGGGAGGTTATTGTTCAGTGTGGCGACGGGCCTGGGGCCCGGGTTGCCGTTGGAGCTCTTCAGGTCGGGCTCGGCCCCTGCGCCCCCGCCATTGCTCTCGGCCCCGTCCTGCAGCTCCTTTCCCGGGGGACCTTCACTTTCCGACTGCTTCTCTCCGCCGCGCTCTACCGCCGCCGCCTCGCCCCCCGCCTCCTCCGACGAACAATCCCGCTGCTGCTGCTGCGCCTCCACTTTCTTCAGCTCGGACGGAGCCGGGGCGCCCAAGCTGCTGGCGGCGGCGGGGGCCACCTGAGCGGCCATGATCCCCCCTCCCCACCCAGCCACCCTCCCTCCTCGTCCTCCGCCCCCGACCTACTCCCTGCCTGGCCGGCCGGCCGGCACAAGGCCTCACCGCTCTGCTATGCCTCCTCCTCCGCCTCCTCCTCGTAGTCGTTGTCGTCCTCCTCCCCGCTCAGGCGGCCGTGGCGGCGGCGGCGGGTTCGTCGGGACAACGGGCGCTCATTCCTCGTCCCCCGGCGCGGCGGGCGAGGCGCGGACAGCTCCGGCGGGCTGGCGGCGGGTGCGAGGGGCCTGGCCCCACTGTGCCTCCTCGCTCAGTTGCAGCCGGCGAAGAAAGGGGGGAGGAGGAGGGGGAGGGGGCAGGACGGGGCTCCCGGTGTGGGAGAGGAGGAAGGGAAAGGGGGACGCGGCAGGGCGACCGGGCCGAGCGCGAGAAAGGCAGCCGGGCGGACCCTGCCCCCCGGTCTTCGGAGCCGGGCGGCGCGGCCAGAGAGGCGAGACTAGGCGAGCCGAGTGGCGGCGGCTTCCGACTCTCGTCCGCCGAGTCCTGCTCACTCCGACACGAGGCTCAGCACTGCCATTTTACCCAGCGCCGCGGCAACCTGCCAAACCCGGACTGGAATCTGGCCCGGACTGGAGCCTGCTTCCCCTCCCCCCCCCCGCGCCGCCCCACTCCTCCTCCTCCTCCCTCCTCCTTCCTCTCCTCCCTCCCTCACAAAGGAGGAGCTGCCAGGCCCTGGACGCTTTCAACTCAGCAAGGCTGAAGCTTGAAGCGAACAGCAGCGGCGCCTCGGCGCTCGCAAAACCCGCCCCGGATCGCAGGGGCGAAAGGAGCGGAGCTCTCTCGCCTGAGCCACAAAAGGAAGCTTCTCTCTGCTGACAAAACACACAAGGCACGTTGGAAGGAACCTAGGTGCAAGGAACTGTTCAGAAAGAGAGAGAAAGAGAGAGAGAGAGCACCCCCCTCCTTCAATTCCCGCCAGTTCTTAGCAGGCTTGGTAGGGAATTCTCCCCCGATGCCCCCTACTCAAAGCACAAAGACTCCCGTCAGCCAGGAAAGACCAGGACTCGTGCCTTTAAGGGCAGGAGGGATTAACAAGGCACAAGCAATAAAGGCCTGAGAGAAGGGCAGCTAGAAGAGATCAAAACTTCAAGGAGGAAAGTCCTGGTGGGAGGAAGCTGGGGCCACATCCTTAACGTTAGGGCAGGATGCTAGTCGTTTTAATACTCATTTAAGGTGATCCACCCCCTTAAGATGCATCCACACAATTCCTGCCAGACAGCCCTCAAGTCTGCAGTAGTAAGCTTTAGTTTTGAAATGGGCTAAATCCCACTGAACTCAGGAGGACTTACTTCTGGGTAAACATTCTGATAGGGGTACTGCAAGATTGTGGGCAATGGATGGTCACACTTTGCTCTTTGTTCATGATAATGGCCAGTTATTTAATTGAAGCAAACAAATTCATAAGTGAACTTAACTTGGGGGGGGGGGGGCATTGCTGTTCAAAGCTGCAGGGAATTCTGAGGCATCCTTCTTGCACATAAGTTTCTTCCACCAATATCAGAACAGCATGTGAGTCCAGGGGCATGTGCCAAAATCACTGACAATGCACAGGACTGCTTGCATGCAGCGTTAGTGATGCATACTAATGCCGTGTGTGAGGCCAGTGTGTACGCAACTGGCCCCTTGCTGACTCCCAAATGTGTGCCCTTTCACTGAAGCAGGATCTTTGCAAGTTCTCTTCTACCAGGTGACTTTATCATCTATATTATGTTAGCAGGAGCGTGCATGGTGTTCCAAACAGAAGAGCAAGCAATATGTTCAAGAAAAAGAAATTCAGACTCCTCAAGTGAGCATACAAGAGCCATAAAAGAAAAGGCCAACACGCAGCATCAGGATATTGTCCAGCCAAACTGACTTAGGCAAAACCTGCAGTAAAACTTAACACCAAAATCCAACCACCAAGTTTTCCTAGCCCTCCACAAATCAACTCACCCAGGGGGGCCTTTCCAGTTATGGCAAGAGTGGGCAATTTGTGATCTTCCAAATCTTCTAGCTTGCAACTCCCACAATCCTTCACTATCGGTTTTGTATTCCAAAATACTGAGGGCCACAAGTTGCCCATCCCCTGAGTTATGGCTATCTCCAGGTATGTCTTCAAAGGAAGAACAGTAGTAAGCTCTTTGAAACGTCAGTGTAAAGTATCACACAACATTCTCCAGACATTTAACCAGTTCAATTAATATTAAGATATCTCTCCTGTGACTGTTCCTGGAAGATCATCTAACAATTATTAATTACTAGTGGATTACTCTTCATTTTTTCTTCTTCCTTGTAAGCTTTGTGGCTCACTTTAGTATTTATCATTATTAACAATTCAATTTATTAACCACATATTTTCTACACTAGGGTTTGTACCTATTATTCCAAATGTACGTTTGCTCTTGCATCCATGGCCTTCGTTCATCCAAAATACACACCTGTTTTAAGTGTCAGGTTTGAATGACCACCCTTGAACGGATTTCTCACTTGTTCGATTTTAGTAGGTCAGAATTGGACACAGCACTTCAAAACATAACCTTAAGACTTCTGTAACTGTGTCAACAATGTCCTGAATTTTCATTTGCCTTGTGGTCACATCACATTAATGGCCCAGACTGCCACTCTCACCCCATCCTTCCATTTGGGAATGGAACTGCTTAGCCTCCATGAACAAAATAACAAAAACTTCATAAAAATAGTGAGCCGTGCTTTGGGGATTGGGGGCGGGGGAGGAATGGACATTGAAGTAGACTTGCCAATGTTTTTGTTTTTAAATAGTTTTGTGACTATGTTTTCAGTGATAAGGTAGAGGAATGTTGTTTTTTTAAAAAATCATTGAAAAGAGGTCACAAAAGAACACCAGAAAAGTCCTGCCAATCAGACCAAAGGCCTATCTTGTCCAGCATCTTTTATACCACACTGGCTAACCAGTTGCCCATCAGGAGCTCACAAGTAGGACATGAAGAAAACGGCCCTTTTCTGTTGTTTCCCAGCAACTGGTATTCAGAGGTGTACTGTCTTTGATCTTGGAGTAACATACAGCCATCATGACAACTATTTGCCATTGAAACAAGTATGGGGATGGGAGCAGGAGATGGTATTGCATTTCTCCAATGATGTCACAGGCACTAGCCAATACATGCCGTCAACGTTTGTACAATCACATTCCATTACTACGATAGACTTTCTAGCTTGGAAGAGGAAGGGGTGTCATATTTTCCCAGCAACAAAATATCAAAGTTGGTGCACTTGACAAGAATGATTTCCATGCAATGGATAAGATGGCTGTGGAAGGGAAATATTTAGATCCTCCAAAATTGACAAGAGTGACAACTGCACAACTATTACACAATATAATTTATCATCTTGAAGAGAGAGAGAGAGAAAATCTTAGAAATACAAAACATCTTAAGAATGAGCAAAATTCTACCATTAAAGAAGAATGCCTACCATAAAAACATCTAGGAAAGGGGTTAATTTGTCAAAGGACAGTTGAAGACATTTTAATCAGCAGGTTTAGAATTCTGCTCTAGTTTCAAATCTACTTTAACAGTACTTGGTGGACAGGCTATTTCTTCCTCAGAAAACTGAATGTTTTCTAGATCTATGGTCACTGGCTCTTTCATAATTACTACTCATTCAGCAAGGTTCAGAGCTTGGTGATAGAGCACCTGCTTTGCATGCAAAAGGGTTCAATCCTTGATATCTCCAGGTAAGACTGGAAAGGACTCCTGTCTGAAAAAGTATGAAACTGCTGCTAATCAATGAAAATAATATTGAGATGGATCAACAGTGACTTGGTGTAAGACTATTTCCTATGTTCCATGTGGCCTATTAATTATCCACTTTTAATTAGAACTGAAACCGTTATTCAAATACAATTACATTGATCAAAATGGCATCCACAATCAATCAGGTAACACAGATGAACATTTTAAAAAATACGTACTTATAAAAACAGCAAATGGCAGGCTACTTCTTAGAAGAGGCAGTCTCTTTTCACTAAGAACATAAGAACAGCCATACTGGATCAAAGATCATATCTATCTTGACCAGCATTCTGTTTACACAATGGCCAACCAGCTGTTGACTAGGAACCCACAAGCAGAACACGAGTGCAACAGCACCCTCCCACCTATATTCCCCAGCAACTGATGTACATAGCCTCTGCTACTGGAGGTAGCACACAGACATCAGGACTAGTAGCTACTGATAACCTTCACCTACAGGAATTGATCTAACTCCCTTTTAAAGCCATCCAAATTGGTGGCCATCACTACATCTTGTGGTAGCAAACTCCATAGTAGTTTAACTATGTGCTATGTCTGTGTGACAAAGTACTTCCTCTTATCTGTCCTGAATCTCCCACCAATCAGCTTCATGGGACGACCCCAGGTTCTAATATTTTGAGAGAGGGAGAAGAACGTATCTTGCACTGGAAGGAATGCCTCTTCTAAGATGGTAGCTGTTACAACATGTACACAATACATCTCCCCACAAACTACTGTTTTATTCACACACAAATGCATGTAGATTTTACTCTTCTGATTAATCAACAAAAGATGTAATCCCATGCATGCTTAGACAGAAAACGTCCTACAACTCCCAGCATTCCTTGGCCAACCATTCTGCAAGTCTTTTTTCCCTGTGTAAACATGCATAGGATTGTGCCCTAAGATGTCTTGAATCAGGTGATCGATCTACCTTTAATAACTCCAGATCACCCCATGATTATGGAATAGCTTTTCTTTAGCTTTAAGGGCCTCATCTTGCAAATATTCATTCTATAGCAGAGATCTGAATAGACTGCCCTACTCACACCCATGTATCACTGCCATCTTATGTGGTATCTTTGTGCTGGATTTTAATTGCTGAGAGTTCCTTTGGGGGCAAATCTTGGCTGAAAAGCAGATTATAAATGCAAGGTAGTAAATTAAAAAATATAAATACACTCTTCTATTACATTTACGGCACGTTTCAAGTTCCATGCTAGGACTAATGAAGAAATAAAATTCAGAAAAACAATTTTGACCATATGTGGTACATCTGGCATGTCTGCGTGGAAGAAAAGAGTTCCATCCATAGCAGAAAGTGGAATGTAAGTCAGCAAAGGTAATAGGTAATGATTCTGGCTGCATCTTAGAGCAACAAAACCATATTGTAAGCTGTAGGCAGAGCAGATATTTTGCTATACAATGAATATCTGATTCTGAAAAGTAATAATGATAATTATAGTTGTATGTATAGAGTTAGGAAAAGCAGTTATAGCTGCGTTTAAGCATTTGTGCCATTTTTGCCTGTAATGGTACCAGGCAGGATCAGGGACTCAGATTATTAAATTCCTACCACATTTAGGAAAATACAATCCTTGACTAGAAAACGTTTAAAAATCTTAAACGAAATACAAGTTCCTATTTACATAATGGCACCACAAACTCTAGAATTATCCAAGGGTCGATCATTGAGTTTCCTACATCTATGTGGGAGGGGGCACCTGCTCTGGGTGCATGAATATGCTCATACATCTCATCACCACCATGGTAGAAGCAAGTGTCAAAGAAGCCATCACACCAGTGATTTATCACACTCTCGACATGCCTGGTAAGTGTTTTTGCAGTGCAGTACTCACATGATGTCATCCCTGTCCTGTGCTCATTTCACCTCTTCCCTTCCGTTTTCCATCTTATTTTGGAGTGGGGAAAGTCTGTTTTCCCCCCTCCATGTGCAATAAAGCCACTCCTCCCTCCCGTGTATTGCTGTCCTTGCGCTATATCGGACCATCCCGTTTTTTTGTTGGGGGCATGTGCGTCGAAGGGCAGTCTCACTGACAAAAGAGGAAGGCGGGGCAGTTCTCCATGCAACTGATCAACTGTAAACGGGGAGGGAGGGGGGGCACCCGAACACCCTGCGGAGAAGATGAGTGAGGCTGCTGCCGCCTGTGCCCAAAACTCAGTCCCATTCAACGCTATGGTTCTTACTCCTGAGTAGGCATGTCTAGGTTTCCTGACCAGAACAATGTCGGCTTCCCCTTGCCATGCCAACACTGACCACAAACTTCTCCAAAAACTAATGGTAATACTTTCTCTTTGTTTATATTGTTTAATATGATATTAGGGGAAAGCATAGTGTATTGTTTTACTGTAATTGTGCAGTTTCAGGCTGCCGTACTATTGTATTTGCGCAGAAATAAAAAAAATTAAAAATATTAAAAAATTAACTGCAGGGGGAAGGAGAATGTAGGGGGCGTGGTGGGAGATTTCACCGGCATAGTAGTGATATAGGTGAAAAGATACATGAGCTAAAATAGCGCAACAATGCACAGACGTGAAAGTGCCCAGCGCTCGACTTGCAAAGAAAATGGAGGGGGAAACCACAGGTGCAAACTGGGGGGGGGGGGGAAGTAGGTGTGATGGAGCCCAAACTGTGGATTTCCTGATTTGTAGGGAATTCTGACTTATCAGGATCAAGCAGGCTTGTCTCTTCCTGCAAGCAGGCGAGGCTAAACAAATCATGGACCCTCCATCCATGGTTTATTTATTGTGATGTCTGAATGGGAACTCTGGCTTGTATCTCCAGAGTCATAAACCAACACCAAACCATGGCTTGTTTGTGGAAAGACAAGCCAGAGTTCACAGCCCCTGGGGTAATCTGACAGTGCCCTTCTCGGAGAGCCTCCTTCATCTGAAGTGATGCAGATATCAACCCGGAAGAGGGCTCCTTTGGAGGTGATGACCTAGTTATGGAATGCCCTCCTCAAGAAGGTTCACCCAGTGCCAACATTGTCATAAGAACATAAGAAGAGCCATTTTGAATCAGACCAATAGAAGATCTAGTCCAGTGTTCTGTTCACATGATGGCCAACCAGCTGCCCACGAAGAACCCACAAGTAGGATTTGAGTGCAACAGTGTCCTCTTGCCCATGTTCCCCAGCAACTGGTGTACATAAGCATAGTTCCTCTGATGCTGAAGGTAGCACATAGCCATCAGGACTAGTAACTATTGATAGTCTTCTCCATGAATTTGTCTAACCCCCTTCTTTTTAAAGCCATCCAAATTGGTGACCATCACTACATATTGTGGTAGCTTGTCTTTTAAGCTCTAGGCAAAAAACCTTATTATTCACCCAGCTATTTTAAGGGCTGCTTTTGTCCTTTTTTGAATCAGTGTGATAGGAAGCTGCCTTATTCCAAGTCAGATTATTTGTCCATCTAGCCCAGCATTGTCAACTCTGACTGGTAGCGACTCTCCAGATTTCAGGCAGGAGGTCTTTCCCATTACCTGCTGACTGATTCTTCTAACTCAAGACAGCAAGGATTGCAATGCATGCGGTCTGAAGCTGAGCTACGGCCCCTCCTCTAGTAGTTATTTCTTTGTTTCATTTATATCCCAAATTGCCTTCACAGAGTTCAAGGTAATATACATAGCTCCCTTACTCCATTTTATCCTCATAAACATCCTGTGAGGTAGATTAGGCTGAGAACTAGACAAGTCACAAAGGTGAACCAGTGAGTTTCACCGACTAGCAGAGATCTGAGTCCCTCCATTCCTAGTCCAACAATTTAACAATTACACCCCACTGGTTGTTTCGAGTTGGTGAGGGAAGAAGGAACATGGGAAGCTGCATTATACTAAGTTGAACCACTGGTCCACCTATTCTCTGACTGGCAATGGCCCTCAAGGGTGCTGCTGCACTCATGTCCTGCTCGTGGGTGTCCCGTGGCCAGCTGGTTGGCCATTGTGTGAACAGTATACTGGACTAGATGGACTTCTATGGCTCTTCTTACGTTCTCCGTAGTCTGTGATAGGGGTTAGAAATATCAGGTATTCTAGGTTTTACCACTAAGCCAGCCTCCTCCAGATGTGTTGGACTACAACTCCCAGTGTCCCTTAGCCAATATGGGGGTCGCAGTCCAACACATCAGGGGGGGGGGGGCACCAGGCTGGAGAAGGCTGAATTAAGCTACGGCCTTCCACTTCGTGTTGCATTTTAACTTTGTGCTTGATATTGTTTGCTGATTGCAGCGGAATCAATTGTGAGGAAGGGTGGTATATAAATCGTTCAAATAAATAAATAAAATGCAATAACTAGAAGCTTAAGGAGGGAGGATGCCAAAAGCCACAGGGAGCCAGCTCCTTCTTTCTGAGCAGGACAGTTTGTCACTATCACAGCCCACTTCCCCCTCCCTCCTCCTCTCCTTTTACTGGATACTGAGCACATGGCCTCCTCAGCAGTGCCAGCTCCTGCTTGCTTTGATACCATGGTTCAGTTAGCTTCAGTCTCCCAGATGGCAGTACAGGCCCACCACCGCTAGGTTGGCTCCTATTAAGTGGAGTTTCATGAAAGTGGTCCCTGCCATTTAACACAGCACCAAGGCAGGTTAGCAAACCTGGTCTAGATTAGTCTGCAAAAAGAGGAGAGGAATGGGGTCTCTCCCATAAAACACACGTCCTGCCAACTGCGCGATGGCAAACGTGGACTGAATCGTTGACATGGAAACGGGATTGGGACGCGCTCTTCTCCCTCATGCAGCGCGCATGCACAGGCGCGCATGCACAGGCGCGCATACACACACACACACACACACACACACACACACATCCCTTATCATTATCCCTGGCCCCCAAGCAGTCTGCAAACACGGCACGGAGCGCTTTGCAGGAATAGGACATTTCAGCCATAGATGCTTCCAAGGTTGAAAGCAAGAGCAGAAAAGGAAAAGAGTGGGGGAGAAAAGACACATACTGAGAAGAGAATGATCTTCTCCCCCCCCCCTTTTTTTTAGTCAAATGCACTGCATTCTGAGATACCACAGGAACAGGAGACCCATCTATTATTTATAATTAATAGAGTGAATTACAAAACGTGGAATGGAGTCAAGGCACGGTTGGGTTTACTTCATAAACCAAGTGGATATTAAGTAGTTTGGAAGCAAAATTACAAATTCCCAATGAGGGTGTGCAGTTGTGCGTGTCACTCTTCCTTTCTTTTGTGCATAATCTCCCCAGGATTTTCAAACATAGCCATGTTCTTTCTCCAACGCGCTCCTTGCAATGTTAGGAAAGATCCAAATAATATGGGCATGTGTTGGGCTCTTGATTGGACGGCAGCAGCTGCAGTACTTGGGCTGACATGGTTGCTAAGTTCCACCGAGATCTATCATGCTTCCTTCTTTCTCCCATTCCCAGCACTGACACAAGGCCGGGGGGGGGGGGGGAGAGGGAGAGAACATGGTGAGAAAGTGTTAACAGTGAAAACTGATGTGGAGTTTGAGCATAAGGCAACAATCCCTTTGCCAGGCACAAGTTGCAACGCTCAAAGAATGGCATGGATTTAATGCCGTCCATTAAAGTTAACAGCCTGCTTTGGGGAAATGGAGCGAGGACCTGTCAGACTGCTAAACCTGGGCATAGAGGTTTGACTCTGATTTTACAGCGACTTCCAAAACTTTGGGCTGCATATTAAAAGACAAGAAAGTGGATTGAGTCTGAGTCAAGGAAATCTATTATTTTACCAGCCCAAGCCTGTGAACTCCAAAACCTGGAACTAGATCTCAGCAAAGGCAGATGGAACGGAGCCTGCGGCACATTCAATTCCTGTAATATAATTCCCAACCTGCAGGGGCTGGGGGGGGGGGGGGAGTGCAAACTGAAAGAGCTAGAAAAGTAAGAGAACAGACACTGTGCCAAGCGTGCGAGTCCATTTTTTAGCTTTTAATGCGCTTGTTTCATGACCTCTGCACAATCTTGACGTTAATAATTTAGAATAATATAAATGCAAGAGGGTGCGTGCGGTAGTTCAACATCTAGATCTAGAGTGAGCAAGAATGGGGAGAAAGGGCAACTCTGACATTACATAGCATGGTAAACTTGATTAGCACAGTAAACATGGAACCTAGATCAGACCTGGGAGATTTTCTGAATGTTAAAAAGCCATCCAGCCTGAATGGCCAATTAAAGATAAAAATTTGTTTTATGAGCAGCACCGCACACACACACACACACACACCAATCTCTAGATATCAACCTCTGTTGATGTAGAGCATACTTCAGTACAAGAGCAAATTTATCTACTATATCACTGGCTGAAGGTTTACAAAGCCACTGCCTCAGATCAGGAATTCAGCCATGTTTAGAAAACTCAAGCGTCTAGAAGTCTTCCTACCTTACCCGAGACTTCTCTCAGCCCCACGTGAATCTATTTGGCATTCGCTAGTGCGTGTGTTTTTAAAAGCCTAGCCCTTAAAATAATTTTGGATTCAAGATTTCCTGTGTAAAGTATATGTATGTTCCTGCATTTCTAGTTGCTAGAAATTGGAACGGTCATGTAGCCATGAGACTACCACCCAGCAAGCTGAGGCAGTGACTGCAACCCCAGAACAGCAGCCCCCTCCTCAGGGCTGACACTCAGCCTGCCCCTCCCCACTCCGCCAACACACACACTAAGTAGCTACAAGCTACTGTTAAAACTTTTCCCACAATGCCCCAGATTGCCCAACATAGAATCACTTTGAATCACAACTTGCCCTGCAGGACTTATTTATTTAGCACCATCAATGTGCGTGGCACTTTACAGACTACAAGAAGGCAGGATCCTGCCCCGAGGCACTTACAATGTAAAATTCAACAAAGGCCCCCTCTAGAAGAGGTCGCTTTTACGGATGATTCTCCGAATATGCACATTAACTTACAGTCGAGTTTACGCCTAATACCTATATATGAGAGACGTGTAGGCAAATTACGGGCTCCATACAATGCACTTTAAAGTTGTTTACATACGTTTACCCGCATTATCAATTAAGCATATAGCGATGCTCGAATGGGGAAATGTTGATGAAAGCATTGCCCTGTTTCCTGGTGGAACTGCCCCCTCAGTTTCCCACTGTTTGTTAACCCTGCCCACCTGAATTTCCCGCCTTTGGTTACCTAGATTACCTGCTGTTGGGCACCTGGTTTACCTCTTCCTTTGTGCCCAATCACCATTTGTAGTAGTCCCCCCCCCCCACACACACACACAACTGCTCAGGAGTAAACGGAAATGCAAGCCTATGGATATATCCTGGATCAGCAGTACCTGTCACAGGCGGCGCTTGGGCCAGGTTCGTACGGGATGGGACAGGAGAAACCCGCGCGGGACACTCCCCCCCAATGCTAGCTCCAGACGTCCCTTATCTCCCTCTGCTTCGCAACCTCCTACTAGGCACATCTGCCACTTCAAGGGCAAATTTTTGTGTAGCCTTTCTGTTACAATGTTGCATTTTGCACTGATGTCCCAGTTCCATTCAAACTTCCCATTATTCTGCCTGTCTCCGAACGCCGAGATGCCAGCACAGTTCGGTTCTGGAATGCCCAATGCTGAGCGGTCCAGAGGGCAACCTCACCATCCCAGCAGGTCTTTGCGTCGCAGAGGTGGGTTACTGGGCAGGCGGGAGGACTGGGCGCTGCCCCCCCCAAAAACCCTGGCTGGCACTGATGCCTCTTTGTCCCCTCTTCCACACAACAGTGTGGCTGCTGTTATTGCACCTAGCTGTACTCAAGAGACAGAATGGTTGGTTGCAGCTGTGCCTCCACGGTACGGAGCACTCATTGCGTGTCCTTCAGCATCGAATGAGGAGACTCGAGCGTATTGTCCAGTGTGCCAACCACCAGTGCCATTAGAATGATCGGGCAGGGCCCCCCCATTCCCGTGAGTTTCCAACATGCGCTGTGCCTTTCTGATTACTCCACCCACACTTTGCAATGGGCTTGTGCCCACCTGTAACCATTTGTAGAATAAAGATATTGCAGTGGTATCTCAGTACTAAATGGTTGTTTTGGTCCGATACACCAGACAGACAGACAGACAGACAGACACACACACACACAGACACACACACAAAGACAACTTCCCGGTAAAGCAATGACAGAAGGGGGGGAGGTAACTCAATGCGCCTTACTCCCGAGTAACAGGGCGCAAGACGACAGCTCAATGGCAAGAACTCACTTGCACTGCACAGAGGCAAGTTTCACTGCCTTTTCCCAGCCAGGATCCCAGCAAGGGTGCGGGGGGGGGGGGGGAGGGTTTGCATTAGCGGATCTCAAATTATGCGCACATTCTTATTTCAACCCCTTGATTCCTCTAGAACCAGCTCCATGTGAGTAGTCCCGCATCTCGACGAAAGAAAGATTCCAGAGGGGTTTTAAAAGGAACTTTACTTTAAATACTGGTACGGTCAGCCATTACTAACAGTCCATCAGGACTGAAGGGAAGAAGGAAGTAGGGAGGGAGGAGACAGGAAATGACAAAACGCAACGGTGGGAGGTATTCCCGCCGAAGGGGTGAAGGGGCAGTTCTTCATGCATGACATCACCACCACAGTCCGCCCACTATCACCGTTAATGCGACTGCTCAGAAGTTGTTTACGCTAAGATAAGGCGCTGTAACTTTGGCAGAAATTAAAAGTCGCTATTTTATGCGAAATCGAAAAAGCACATTAATGAGGATAAAAATCGGCTGCACGCCTGATTTGCGCTTCCTTCTTATAGAGGTAAAACCGTTAATGTGCCATGCATGAGCCTTAAATCGATCGTCTAAACGAACCCAGAAACAGGGCAGCAATATCCAGTTGTTTCAGGTGTACATGCTGAGGGTTAGTTACAGGCAGAATTACAGTTCCTTATAGGGGTGTGCACGGACCCCCCGGATCGGATCGGGACCCGGATAGGGACCTCCAATTTTGTCCCGGACCGGTTCGGACAAAATCGGAGGCCCCCCGGACCGGATCGAGTCCGATCCCGACCCAAAAATCGTAAATTTTTGGATCGGCCGCCATTTTTTTCCCCATAGACTTGCATTGCAATGCAAGTCTATGAGGAAAAAATGGCGGTGGGTGGCTGAGGGGGGGCCTAACTCCCTCCCCCCCCGGGGCCGTCCGCTGTGGACGGCCCCGGCAGGTAAGCCCCCTCCCCCGCGCTCCCTACCCCCCCTGGGGCCGCCCGCTTCCATCCGCTGGCGCCCGCGGGCGCCAGCGGATAGAAGCGGACGGCTCCGGGGGGGGGTAAGCCCCCTTCCCCGCCACTGCTTACCTTCTCGGCCCGTCCGCTCCCGTCCGGCGCCGGCGGCTACTACCAGCGGGCTCCACGGCCTACTCTCGAGTAGCGCGCCGGGTGATGACATCACCCGGCGCGCCACCCTGGAGTAGGCCGCGGAGCCTGCTGGTAGTAGTAGGCGCCGGCGCCGGGACGGGAGCCGCCGGGACGGGAAGGTAAGGGCCCCCCTCCCCCCTCCGCGCGCCCCCTCCTCCCCTCCACGCACCCCCTGCTTACCTTCCCGGCCCGGCGGCTCCCGTCCGGCGCCGGCGCCTACTACTACCAGCAGGCTCCGCGGCCTGCTCTAGAGTAGCGCGCCGGGTGATGACATCACCCGGCGCGCCACCCTAGAGCAGGCCGCGGAGCCTGCTGGTAGTAGTAGGCGCCGGCGCCGGGACGGGAGCCGCCGGGACGGGAAGGTAAGGGCCCCCCTCCCCCCTCCACGCACCCCCTCCTCCCCTCCACGCACCCCCTGCTTACCTTCTCGGCCCGTCCGCTCCCGTCCGGGGCCGGCGGCTACCACCAGCAGGCTCCGCGGCCTGCTCTAGAGTAGCGCGCCGGGTGATGACATCACCCGGCGCGCCACCCTAGAGCAGGCCGCGGAGCCCGCTGGTAGTAGCTGCTAGTGCCGGACGGGAGCGGACGGGCCGAGAAGGTAAGCGCCCCCCTCCTCCCCCCCCCCGCTGTCCACTTTCATCGGCGGGCGCCCGCTGGCGCCCGCCAATGGAAGTGGCGGTGGGCGCCAGTGGGCGCCCGCCGATCCGCCGATCCGCCGAACCGGTTCGGAGCCTTTTCGGACCGGTTCGGATTGGATCGGCCGATCCAGCTGCGGGATCGGAAATCGGATAATTTATCCGATTTCCCACTGGACCGGACTCGGATCGTGGATCGGGTCCGATCCAGTGCACATCCCTAGTTCCTTATCTAAAAATACTCTCTCAAACCCAGTGTTTACATGGAAGCACTGTGCCTTTCAATGTTTGGTATTTCTTCCTGCTGTTGCTGTGGGCCCCCCACCCCCAATTTTGTGACAGAGTTAAGTCATTTATTTTAACAACTTTTCGGAAGTTGTAGAACAGGACATGCAGATTGAATCCGTTCTGCGTTTCGCAGATTGTCAGGCGTCTTTCGTTCCATCATCCGTTCATTGACAGAAATGTGTTTGTTTTTTTAACCAGAATTTCATTCTACTTGCACTCATTCGCTCTACTTGTACTAATGCACATGAGTGCAAATCCCCCTCAAAAGTGAAAAATTGGTGTATGGAATCTGTGCAACTTAGAAAAAGCTGGTCTGTTCTGGAATCCACGGGTCAGATTCATAGAAATCCAAACTCATTTGAATCCATTGTGGATTTCTCCAACATCCCTATTTGTAAGCTGGGTCCATATAGTAATATATCTAAGATGTTCCATGGAATCAGAGCAGGATGCTCGGGAAAACAGGGAGAAGAATGCCGTTCTGCTGCCATTTAAACAAGTCAGTGCTTGGGATGCTGCTTACAATAATTCTGAACAAAAGCCTCCATTTTAAATCCATCCTGTGTTGTGTGGAGCCAGGGCTCATAGGACTAAAGCACTGGAACTTTTTTATTAACTGGGAAGATAGCATTCCCTGCCACCCCATCTGGCTTTGCTGTTCTCTGAACTTAGCTGCAATCCTTGCATTATTTTGTGCAGGGGGGGGGGGAGGAGTTGGATTTTCCTAGCAACAATGGTCTAGTTTGCACATCAAAACAACCCATGGTTGTTTGCCATGATGTACAAACTAGGTACTCTGGTTTGTGTATTAGGAGAGAGTTGATGGTGATTGTGCTGTAAGCCAGTGTGATATAGGGGCTGTTCAGACAACACGCTCAGTGGTTGAGTGTGAGTTGTTGTTGAACTGTGGGTTATTTGCTGAACCATAGGTTACTGTGTTGTCTGAACGTCTGCAGGGCAGCTTGTTAACAATACAGCGTGGCTCATTTTTCTCAAACAAGCTACCTTGAGAACCCATGGCTTATTGTTGGGTTTTTCAGGGTGGTTAATAAGCCACACTGCATGATTTACAAACCACCCTGCTGATGGTCGGACAACAAATTAATCCACGGTTCGACGAACAACCAACAGTTCAACAACAATCCACACTCATGTGAATGTGGGTTTATGTGCCCCATTTTAGTAAGGAAGTTGTGCTAGGACTGGGGCGATCCAGTTTCAAATCCGTGCTCAGACATGTAGTTTACTGGATGACATGGGGCCAGTCACTAGCTGTCAGCCTAATCTACCTCACATGGTTGTTGTGAGGAACAAACAGAGGAGAGGAGAAACAAGCGTTCTTATTTATTTACTGTATATACCACCCAATAACCAAGGTTCTCTGGGTGGTTTATAGAAAAAGTTTTAAGCCTTAAAAAGAATTGAGACTTAAACATGAAATCTAAAAATAGCATAAAACCATGTGGAGGGGGGGGGCTATAAAACATAAATAATTATATAAAACGTAAGTCGAATCAAGAGACTTAAGAAAAAATATTAACATACAGGCTGTTTTCAGCTAATGTTTTTTGTTTTCTTTTCTTTTAACGTTCTCTTTTGCCACTCACGACTGGTCCTACTTGCTGAGAGGAGGGTCTTCCTGCAGTAACAGAAAAGGCTTTTCCTCCCCAATGTCCATGCAGCCTTTCCTAACCTGATGCTCTCCAGATGTTTTAGACCGTAGCTGCAGATGTTTTGGACTAGTACCAATGTTCAGGAATGCTGGGAGTTGTAGTCCAAAACTTCTGGGAGGCATCAGGTTGGGAAACAATTAAGGAAGTTCTGCACAGACGGGTGGCGTGAGATCTCTACGCTACTGTCAAATGAGAACAATACCACACCATCTTGTGCTCCTCCAATACCTTTTGCCAACTTAATAGCTGATCTGCCCACTTAGCAGGTTGGCTCCCTTGGTTTCCTTCTTCAGCATGGCTTTTGAAGGTCTGTGTATACACAGATGCATTTGAACAGAAGACAATGAGAAAGAAGCCAAACCCACACCACATATTGCATTCTTATAAACATTTATTGTATTTCACTGCACACACGTTTTTCATGTGCGCGCACACACAACACATGCTATATCCATGCACGCAAAGAAACATCAAACATAACTTCAGCCCTCCTAAATGTGACAGCTGCTTAAGGGAACATCCAATAAAAGCAGAGGAAAAACAGTACTACTTTGTAAAAAGAAAACCCGCTTGAAAGACAGTCCATTTATTTTAGAAGCTGTATATCCATTCATAATCTCAAACATATACAAGAACTGCTTGTAGTTAACAAACAAAAAGCCTTCTGCACACACGCAGAGGCAGGCATTCCATATTAGCCAGCCTGAAACTGCAGGCAAAATTGCATAGCCGAATTCTTGATATCAGGGCTGGTAAAACAGAGCTAATCACATATTTGTTCTCCTCTCTTCCTTCAAGGAGTTAATAGTTCTATCCATAGGTTATTCTTTATCCTCAAAATTGATCCGTGAGGTGGGTTAGGCCAAGATATTAACCCCAGCACCTCCCAATTAATTCCATCTGAGCGGGAATTTGAAGCTAGTTTTCCCCATCCAGTCTAGCCATTACACTGCATCATCAAACTGGTATAGCATTACATTTAAACTAGAGATACTCCTGTGGAAATCAATGCATTAAATATCCCATTTCACACCTTCAGGGATTGAGCCTTCAAACTAAAAACAATTTATGGGACTAAGACACAGTGAATTTTGGCTAAACATATATATTTTTTGTGGGAAATTCTTCACAATATTTTATATGATGATCATGGAACAGATTCTCAACAAAAAAAGTGACAGGTAGGTTTGCCAAAAAGTGCCTGCTTCAAACATAATACTAGCCCATGGTTTGTTGTCCTACCCAGGCTTTGCCTGGCAGATGTCTGAACAAACTATGGTTTGTTTTCTCAATCCCGGAGTTTTTGCCCTCCCTCCACCCGCTTCCTCCCTTTGCAGCACTGTAGTACTGGCATATAGAGCAGCTGGTGTTGTTGTTGTTGTTGTTTTTTACTGCTCTTGTCCACCACCTTTCGAGTCTGGTGATTCAACCCAAGAACAACCTACGGTTCTGTGTTTGCATGTACGGGCAACCCATGGTGTAAATAACCCAGAGTTCACAACCCAACGACAAACCATAGGTTCTTTTTTGTTGTTGTTAGTACAGCCATGTTCACACATCACGACACACCAGAAATTCAACAACCCATACTATGGATTAGCATTCCTTAGAAACTTAAAGAAGGAAGACAACTGCTTTCTATTTTCTATGGGGGGCTGTGGGATGAGCAATGGCAGAATACTCAGATGTTCTCTCTCCTTCACAAACATCTGTTCTACATGCAGGTTCAAGGACTGTGTGCTCCAGCTGCTTCTAGGGATGTGCAGATTTTGTAAAATCCATTCCGTCTGCATTTCACAGATTGGCAGGTCCCTTTTGTTCTGTTGCCTGCTCATTAGCAGAATCGGATTGTTTCCAATTTCCAAATTTGCGCAAATTCGTACTTGCACAACCCTCCTTCCCAAACGTACATTTTTATGTGTTAGCCAATGAGGGAAATGCACATTTTTTGCCAGTGTTGTTGTTTTTATTTGATGTAGTTTTCTATGATTAAATTTGCATACAATTCTGGAACATTAAAAAAAACAACCCAGTCTGCAAATCTGCGAAATCTGTGGGACTCGGGAAAAGCCAATTCTCTGAAGAATCCACCAGTCAGATTCATAAAAATATGAACTTGTTGGATTCTGCTGCAGATTTCTCCAACATCCCTCACTGGTGCCTATTGTTATTCTCTGCCGGGGTCTCCTTTATGCTCTCCCACAGGTATAGGATCCATCCCACACCCTTTCCATGCTGACCAGAAGGGAGGGAGGCCTGCCCCATGACTACCAGCAATAGCTAAGCTGCTTCTAGTTGTTCCTCTGTGGTATTGTGTTAACCTATTTTCTCAAGGCAGATTCCTGTATCCTTACCTGATCCATGGCAGCCAGTTATACAACAAGTCAAGATGTTTCTAACGCAGAGCTGGTGCCATGAGGGGCTCTACGCCTGCTATGGTGCTGTCTGTCCAGCCACTGTCCAAGGCACAGGAGCAGGCCCAGCACTAAAGGTAGGGATGGTTGGCACATCCTGAGGACCCGCACTCTAGCAGGGGCCCACTGACAAGCGCCCCCCGGATTTGCTCCTGCTCTTTCCCATTGCAGCCTGCATGTTCACCTGTCTCTTGCTCTGGCCCAGGCAATGATGGTGGCGAGAAAGAGGAATAAGAGATGCCACAGCCTACTTGTTCACTGGTTCTCCAGTTGCCAAGCAAGCGAGTGGTAGCAGTGATGAGAAAGAGGAGGAGGAGCAGCTGAGGCATCTACAAGAATTCGGTTTGATGCCTGGTTGTCCGATTATGCGTATCTTCTCACAATCGCTTTTATGGCAGATCACTATACGTGGGAGGCGGTTAAGCGCAAAACTGGTTGCCTTACCGGTTGTATGAAATGCACTTTAGAGGGTATTTAATGCGGAGAATCGCTTGTTTACATGGTCATGAGGCGCTTTAATGGCCGCGGTAAATTAAAACTTGCTATTTAACACACATTCGATAATGCATATAATCGCATAGAAAAGGCGCCTCGACCCCCGATTTGCGCTCCGCTCTTGTAGAGGTCAAATTTTTAATGCGCCTTGAAAGAGCTTTAAATCGCTCTTGTAGAGGCACCCCTTATAGAGAGTCCAGATCGATCGGTCGATCAATCGATCTGAAAAGCTGATATCGAACCTTTCTGATAAATATTCACAATGGCTTGCATCCTATGTAGAAGGTAGTTCTCTTGCAGGAGGAGAGGATATGTGGTGTGCACAGTCTGAAGGCTTGTGGTGGTGGGGGAGAGATACAAAACTGACAAGAGAGACTTGCTTCTCCACATTTTTCGTTCAAATGAATCCATTTGAGCAGCAATGCAACTCTCCTGTTTGCAAACTGAGCACCGTGGTTTTAGGATCCCAACGTTTCTTACTCATCATTAGTGTTGGCACTTGCGTTATATGTTACGGTCCTTGTAACGCTTGCACACAACCACTTTCTAGACAGCACTCCAAATCACAGTAACCCTGCTAAATAGGGAAGAATGGCATTTTTCAATGCAATAAAACAGAACAACTTCCTTGAGAACAATGCTTAGATGCCATGCCATATGAACAACTGCACATTTGTTGCATTAGAAGCTGCTGGCCTGGAAATAATATTAACAATTTACACAGCACTTTTGGGTAGGCTGACCAGATAAAATCCAGGTCAGGGCTCATGTAACTTTAACAGTTGTAGAGAAAAGGGAATTTCAGCCAGTGTCATTTGTATGCAATTAGTTCCTGGTGAAATTCCCTCTTCATCACAACAGTTAAAGGTGCATGCACTTTACTAGAGTGACCATATACAAAAGAAGGCAGGGCCCCTGCAACTTTAACTGTTGTAATGAAGAGGGAATTTCACCAGGAACTAATTGCATGCAAATGACACTGGCTGAAATTCCCTTTTCTCTCCAACTGTTAAAGTTACATGAGCCCTGACCTGGATTTTATCTGGTCAGCCTACTTTTGGGGCATGAGCCTATGCATGTTTAGACAGAAAAAAGTCCTACAACTCTCAGCATTCCCTAGCTGACTGGGGAATGCTGGGAGTTGTAGGACTTTTTTCTGTCTCAACATACATAGGATTATTTATGCCTTTAAATTGATAAAAGGCACTTCAATATATATCACCTTGATGTAATCCTTACAACAATCCATAAGGCTGGCTTTGTCCTTATATTATGATGGGGCTGAGGCTAAGAAAGAGCGGCTTGCCTGAGACCACATAGTGAATTCATAGTAGAGGTCAATCAAATTTGAAAAATGCAGGTTGCTTACCTGTAACTGTAGTTCTTCGAGTGGTCATCTGTGCAGTCACACATATGGGCTCGCGCCGACGCCGAGCCTACTTCCGGGAAACTTTACTAGCTAGCTTAGACTTTTGGCGGGAACCCCTCCCCCCACCATCCTACCGCGCATGCTCAGGGTTCCCGCTCCTGACTTACCTCAGTTCCCTGAGACCGCTTGGCCTCGCAACTAAGGTAAAATGTATTGATCAAAGAATGAGCATGCCGTAACAACTTGACTATCACAACAGCGATGCCAAGAGGGGATGGTGGGTGGGTTGTGTGACTGCACAGATGACCACTCGAAGAACTACAGTTACAGGTAAGCAACCTGCATTTCTTCTTCGTGGTCTCTGTGCATCACACATATGGGCGAATAACAAGCAGAGACTTACCGGAGGTGGGTAGGCATGCTGATTGGTCATTGGCAGATCGAGGAAAGGACCGCTCTACCAAACGAGGAGTCCTGCCTAGCCCTTACATCTAGGCGATAATGCTTAACAAAGGTGGAAGCATTAGTCCAGGTAGCTGCTTTGCAGAGGTCAGAAAGCGAAGCTCCATGGAGCAAGGCCGAAGAGGTTGCCTGCGCTCTGGTGGAGTGTGCTGTCAGATGAAAGGGTGGTTCTCTTCTGACAATCTGGTAGGCCAGGGCAATTGTTTCCACAACCCACTTGGAGATGCGCTGCTGAGACACTGCCATTCCCTTATTTACACCACCATAGCAGATGAACAACTTGCGAGACTTTCTAAAATGTTCAGTTCTCGACTTATAGAAAGCCAGTGCCCTCCTAACATCCAGTGTGTGCAACGCTGAAGACAAAGGGTCTGACGAAGGTTTGAAGAATGTGGGTAAAACAATGTCCTGACTCATGTGGAACGAGGAGGAAACTTTAGGAACAAACATGGGGTCCGGCCGCAGTACCACTTTATCCCGAAAAAACTGTAAGTAGGGAGGATCTACTAGTAGCGCTGCTAACTCAGAAATTCGTCTTGCAGACGTGATGGCCACTAGGAAAATAGTTTTAAGTGTCAACAAAATAGACTATATATTATAACTAAGAACTGCCTAAGCTAACTGAAAACTATTCTTCTCTCCAAAACAGATACGAACGTATTGGACGAAGTCTCCCGCGAGGCTAACAGCGAAGCGGTCGAAGAAGAACTGAGGTAAGTCAGGAGCGGGAACCCTGAGCATGCGTGGTAGGATGGTGGGGGGAGGGGTTCCCGCCAAAAGTCTAAGCTAGCTAGTAAAGTTTCCCGGAAGTAGGCTCGGCGTCGGCGCGAGCCCATATGTGTGATGCACAGAGACCACGAAGAAGAACTAGGGACTTCCTAGTTCTTACTCAGCCACAACCCTACACAAGGGAAGGCCTTTGATTCCCAGAATGCCATCTTCATTATCTTATTCTGTGGTATGTGTTGAAACAATTCCTACTGGGGAGGCCTTGGAAAAGAATGCCCTGCACATTTAACAGGAAGTTCTCATTAAGCATAACGTTGGAGTTATCACACTTCTGCTATAGTTTTAGCACAGCTTTTCCCAACCTAATGCCCTCCAGATTTTTGGACTACAACTCCCAGGATTCCTAACCATTAGCTATATTGGCTGGAGTTGTTTTAGCAATACTTACCTGCAACTGTAAGATTGATTAAAATCACTAAAATTACCCTTTTGCTTTTTCCTCTTGTGTTTGGGCATCCCAATCTAATACACAAAAATACACAAAATATACACAAAATATACACAAAAATAAGACCCACTACTAGCATACTTGGGGCTTATCCTCTAAGTAAAAATGTATAGGATTGAGCCAAAAGGGGCTTTCACGCACGAGGGTTACACTGCAATTGTATACCCACTTACTTGAGAATAAGCTCATTGAACTCAGTGAAATTCCTTTACAGGTAGATGAGTAGCTATGTTTATGGTTGCATTGTTAATCTGGTAATAATAATAATAATAATAATAATAATAATAATAATAATACATTTATTTCTTACTCACCTCTCCATTTGGATCGAGGCGGGGAATAGCAGTAAATATAAAATATGATGAAATACATAAAACTGATTAAAAACATGGTACACATTATTAAAATAGCAATAAAACATCGTAAAAACATCCTATAAAGTGAATGCACATTCTAGACCCCCTCTACAAGAATTCGGTTGGACGCCTGGTTCTCTGATTATGCGCATCTTCTCGGAAGCGCTTTAATGACTGTACGCAGGAGGTAATTGAGCGCACAACTGGTGGCTTTACCGGTTGTTTGAAATGCGCTTTAGAAGTAGTTAATGCGGAGAATCACTTGTTCACATAGTCAAAATGCGCTTTAACGGCCCCAGCAAAATAAAACTTGCTATTTAACGCGCATTCGATAATGCGCATAATCGGATAGATAACGCGCCTCAACTCCTGATTTGCGCTCCGCTCATGTAGAGGTAAAATTTTTAATGAGACTTGAAAGAGCTTTAAACCTCTCGTGTAGAGGCAGCCCTAGAATGACCGAGATGTACACGTCAGATGTAAAAGTGTCTCTTACTGTTCATTCTGCGGTAATATAACTAAAACACAACACAAACAGCATAAAAATAAGCTCAAAGTGACGTATATATAGCACAATCCTATACATGTTCACTTGGAAATAAGTCCCACGACGTTCTACACACCTTACTTCCAGGGAAACGCACATAGGATCACGACCAGTATCCTGTGTGAAAATGAAAGCTTTCTCAATCATGTTGTTAACTTCTGAAGTAACGGGCAAGAGGATTGGTGTTATATTAATATTCCACAGTAACTCGTTTACATTACTAGAATTAAAAACAATATTTGAATCTGGATGTATTCTCGGTTTCAAGACAGAACTAAAAATCGAATTTTATTTTGGATGCTAAAATGTTTCACGCTTTAGGCCTGCAACTGTATACAGAAGCCTCTCTTAGAAGCTGGGTTTTGTTTTTTTTAACAGAGCCCAGATGCTGGCCAGGATTAAGGTTCCACCAAACACATTCTACCCTGCCATTTTCCAAACAAATTGAAGCAGACAGAAAATATGGACAAGGAGCTAATAGGAATGGAGCATTACTAAGAAGAGAAATCCTGCTTTATTTCACCAAGGATACAAATTTCACCAAGGATAAAATCAGCAGGACTTACTTTGGAGTATACATGTTTAAGATTGTGCTGTAGGAGAAAGTGGTTGGATTCAAGGAGGAAAGAGTCATAAACGTAAAGCAAATTGATGTGCGTTAAGGAATTATAACTGCATTCCCTACCATTCTTGACCCTTAGAGATAAAGCTCTATATAAGTAGTATATATTAGTTAAGCATCTGCCACTGTTTCAGTTTTGAAACCATTATTAGGTGTAGAAATCTGCTATAAAGTCATTGTGCATATATATAACCCCAAGGCTAAGCTGGTTGAATTTATGCATACATATACATTAGAGACGATAATAAAAAAATTTTTTAACCAGGTCTACACTGCAAAAATGCTCTTGTAGGAAAGTGGAACTACCTAGATGTAGGGATGGGGGAGAAATTTGTTCAGTCTGCATTTGAATACAAACTTACCTAAATTTGCACCAATATATGAATGGAAACTCGGTTATCCTTTGAAATTCGCGCATCTCCAAATTTTTCAGTGAAGCTCTCTAACCTAATAACGTATGCAAAAACACATATATTAGGGGGAAATGCACATAAAAATGTGTATATTCAATAAAATTACTAGGGGTGTGCACGGACCCCCCGGATCGGATCGGGACCCGGATCGGGACCTCCAATTTTGTCCCGGACCGGTTCGGACAAAATCGGAGGCCCCCCGGACCGGATCGAGTCCGATCCCGATCCAAAAATCGGAAATTTTTGGATCGGCCGCCATTTTTTTCCCCATAGACTTGCATTGCAATGCAAGTCTATGAGGAAAAAATGGCGGCGGGTGGGTAAGGGGGGGCCTAACTCCCTCCCCCCCCCCGGGGCCGTCCGCTGTGGACGGCCCCGGCAGGTAAACCCCCTCCCCCGCGCTCCCTACCCCCCCTGGGGCCGCCTGCTTCCATCCGCTGGCGCCCGCGGGCGCCAGCGGATAGAAGCGGACGGCTCCGGGGGGGGGGGTAAGCCCCCTTCCCCGCCACTTACCTTCTCGGCACGTCCGGCGCCGGCGCCTACTACCAGCGGGCTCCGCGGCCTACTCTCGAGTAGCGCGCCGGGTGATGACATCACCCGGCGCGCCACCCTGGAGCAGGCCGCGGAGCCTGCTGGTAGTAGTAGGCGCCGGCGCCGGACGGGAGCCGCCGGGCCGGGCAGGTAAGGGCCCCCCTCCCCCCTCCCCCCTCCGCGCGCCCCCTCCTCCCCCCTCCCCCCTCCGCGCGCCCCCCTCCTCCCCTCCACGCACCCCCTCCTTACCTTTCCGGCCCGGCGGCTCCCGTCCGGCGCCGGCGCCTACTACTTCCAGCAGGCTCCGCGGCCTGCTCTAGAGTAGCGCGCCGGGTGATGACATCACCCGGCGCGCCATCCTAGAGCAGGCCGCGGAGCCTGCTGGGAATAGTAGGCGCCGGCGCCGGACGGGAGCCGCCGGGCCGGAAAGGTAAGGGCCCCCCTCCCCCCTCCGCGCGCCCCCTCCTCCCCTCCACGCACCCCCTCCTTACCTTTCCGGCCCGGCGGCTCCCGTCCGGCGCCGGCGCCTACTACTACCAGCAGGCTCCGCGGCCTGCTCTAGAGTAGCGCGCCGGGTGATGACATCACCCGGCGCGCCACCCTAGAGCAGGCCGCGGAGCCTGCTGGGAATAGTAGGCGCCGGCGCCGGACGGGAGCCGCCGGGCCGGAAAGGTAAGGGCCCTCCTCCCCCCTCCCCCCTCCGCGCACCCCCTCCTCCCCTCCACGCACCCCCTCCTTACCTTCCCGGCCCGGTGGCTCCCGTCCGGCGCCGGCGCCTACTACTACCAGCAGGCTCCGCGGCCTGCTCTAGAGTAGCGCGCCGGGTGATGACATCACCCGGCGCGCCACCCTAGAGCAGGCCGCGGAGCCTGCTAGTAGTAGTAGGCGCCGGCGCCGGACGGGAGCCACCGGGCCGAGAAGGTAAGTGCCCCCCTCCTCCCCCCCCCCCGCTGTCCACTTTCATCGGCGGGCGCCCGCTGGCGCCCGCCAATGGAAGCGGCGGTGGGCGCCAGTGGGCGCCCGCCGATCCGCCGATCCGCCGAACCGGTTCGGAGCTTTTTCGGACCGGTTCGGATTGGATCGGCCGATCCAGCTGCGGGATCGGAAATCGGATAATTTATCCGATTTCCCACTGGACCGGACTCGGATCGTGGATCGGGTCCGATCCAGTGCACATCCCTAAAAATTACTTGCAAATAATGTCTATATTAGGCAAAATTGAGCACAAAAAATGCATATGAATTTTCATACAAACATTTTTAAAAAATCTCAAAGTTCAGGACGAAGCAAACTTACGTTTGGAAAACTGAGAAACTGAGAGAAACAACATTGACAGATTTGTCCATTCTCACCCAGAGGTCATCTTGCCAAATGTGTGTCCTCTGGTGCAAATTGCCTGAGATGGGGTTTGCTCCATCCAGGCTTTCCTCTGGGGTCCATCAAGGGGAAACAAAATAAGGCGAGCCAGTGTGGTGTAGTGGTTAGAGTGTTGGACTGGGAGTGGGGAGATCTGGGTTTTAGTCCCCACTTGGCCATGAAGTTCACTGGGTGATTTTAGGCCAGCCTCAGACTTTCATCCTAACCTACCTCACAAGGTTGTTGTTGTGAGGATAAAATGGAGAGGACGATTATGTACACCACTTTGAGTTTCTTGGAGGAAAAGGCGATACATAAATGTAATAAATATATAAATAAAATGGTGAGGGGAGGAGCATTTGCAGGGCAAAATCAGCATGCAGGGGGAAAGAGTTAGGAACTCCCTCCTGCCATCAAAGTTTCCTTTCAAAAGCTTCGACCCCTCCATCAGGCATGAGGAACATGTGGCCCTCCAGATATTTAGGCTAAAACTCTCATCAGCCCTAACCAGCATAGCAATTGGTCAGGGATGATGGGAGATATAGGCCACAATGATATAGCCACAAGTTGCCCACCCCTGTTCTACATCATTAGCTGTATGAAACAAGTGTAGTTCTGCCCTCGGGAGATGTAACAAAAGGTGAAATCAGGGCCAGCAGCAAGAGTAAGCATGACTGAGCACCTGCCAAGGGCCAACGCAGGACCCCACTAACAAAAAAAAACCCTGGATCTGCTCCTCTTCTTCATCATTGCAACCTGCTTATTAACCTGCCTCTCACTTTGGCCCAGACAATGGTGATGGTGGTGAGGAGGAGGAGATGTCACAGCCTACTTGTTCCCTGTCTCTCTGCCTGTCAAGCAAGCAAGTGGTAGCAAAGATGAGAAAGAGGAGCTATAGTAGCTGGTGACAATAAGGCTGAGAAGGTGGACTCACTGGAGGCTGGGGACCCATTGAGGATGTCTTGCCCAAGCACCCACAGAATCCTGCAGCCAGCGCTGGGAAAAATGATAGAACTTAATTCATTCATTTTAAACATTTAATTATATTTATGTGTCTGATTTAAGTCGAGGATAAGCAATTGGACTGCAGGTCCTATGAGCCCTAGACAGCTCAGGGTGCCTCTACAAGGCCTCCTCCACACGAGACGTTTAATGAGCCTTGAAGGCTCATTATAAATTTTACCTCCACACCAGCGGAGCGCAAAACGGGCGTACAGGCGCGTTATCTCCCCGATAATGCGCATTTTCGAATGCGCGTTAAATAGCGACTTTTATTTTGCTCCGGCCGTTAAAGCGCATTTTCGCCGTGTGAACAAGCGATTATGCGCATTAACGTCTTCTAAAGCGCTGTTTGGACATCAATTACTGCGCTTCGCCGCCTCTCGACGCCTCCCGTGCAGAGGGATTAGGCGTAAATGCGCCTCCGCGATAATGCGCATAATCCCCGAACCGGGCGCAAAAGCGCATCCTTGTGGAGGGGGCCCAAGAGAGGTTTAATGCGCTTTGAAGGTTCATTAAAAATGTACCTCTACAAGAACGGAGCACAAATCGGGCGTAGAGGCGCGTTATCTCCCCGATAATGCGCATTTTCGAATGCGCGTTAAATCGCGAGTTTTATTTTGCTCCGGCCGTTAAAGCGCATTTTCCCCGTGTGAACAAGCGATTATGCGCATTAACTTTTGTAAAGCGCTTTTTGGACATCTATTAATGCGCTTCGCCGCCTCTCGCCGCCTCCCGTGCAGAGGGATTAAGAGTAAATGCGCGTCTGCGATAATGCGCATAATCGCCGAACCGGGCGCAAAAGCGAATCCTTGTAGAGGGAGCCATAGCCAATGATGAGGGATTATGGGAGCTGCAATCCAATAACATCTGGTGAGCCACAGGTTGCCCACCCTTGATTTAAACATTTCTACATCACATTTCAAGGCAGCTTACAATGTAATACAAGCAGTGCAATTCTAAGAACATTCTCGGGGTCTGGACCTTGGAGCCAGCTCTACCATATGGTAAGTGAGGCAACTATTTCTCAGACATTAGATTTCAAATATCATTGAAGAGCAATATCCTATGTTTATATCCTAACACAACGTTCAATAAATTATGATTTAGGGTTATAAAACTGATTTGCTAGTATGTTACGGTGATGGAGTAGGAGTATAATCAATTTGGTTGTGGTATTAGTCATGCACTTTGTCACACTAACATCTGGGTTTGGGGTACCATAAGAATTAGCAGGGAAAATCAGCTGTATGCTGTGGAGGCGCACAATTTGGATTTTCCACCTAAGGAACCAAGAACCTTTCTGAACATGACAACCCAATGTTTTGATTAATCTCATACCCCCTGAAACCAGTACTGTCCTGCCTTGATGCCTTGCTCATTCCCTGAAACGTAGCACTACGTTTCTAATACGTATGATGCAAATGAGCAGGTAAACAGCACCAATCTGTGGAGTGGCTTTCCGTAGCCTGTGATGATGGTAGTGATATTTAGCAAAAACACTTAGCTTTTGCTAAATATATAGTCATAATATTTTGCTTTTCAGAGGCATCACATTTATAGCTTTGTGATAGTGGAAGCATGTAGCTGTGTCAGAATTTCCCTTAGAGAGACAATATTTATAACACCAAGAGGGAAAAGAAGGGGAAAACAAGAAAGTGCAAGGAAATCTTGGATGTTCTGTGTGCACTAACTACTAGCCATATGGGAAAACATTAATGTGCCGTTTACAATTTCTGTGGTGCATTAATGTTCTGATATTGGGTTGTATCCAACAGTGTCATTCGGCTAGCACAAATGACATTACACTGATGGAAACCAAGTTCCGAATTATGCACAAGGGGAGAGTCCAACTAAAGTTCTGCTTCTGCAACCAGATGCACAACCATTTCCAGATCTTAGGTTTAAAAAGTGGCCCGCTAAGGCTTGCACAGCGGGAAAAGGTGGTGGACCTCTGCTTGCTCAGCAATTTCTTCCACTAATGGTGCGTTGGATTTAGGCCATTGTGCTTATATTTCAGGACTGTCCACTCTATAGGTTTACTGCAGCGCAGTATTGAGTTGCTTTAGCAAACTGCTGACGTGCAGTGTCCACACTAAAGCCATCTGGTCATTGGTATAAGCTCCACGAGATATTTTTGCATAGTACAAGTTGCTCCAATTTAAAGAGGGGAAGAACATCCTAGAAGTAAGACACAATACAAAACTGTGTTACTTTGGAAATAATGTTAGTTTTTTTCTTGTTCAATCACCAGGGCCGGTCCTCCCATGAAGCAGGGTGTGGCAGCAGATCGGAGCCCCTGCCGCTACCCTCCTTGCCTGCCAGTCTGGCCCCAGGAAGGCCTGCTGCTGCTGTGTGCCACCGCCTCCCCACCCCACCCCATTGCCATGCCTCCCACCACTCTCCCCACCTCATGGCTGATGCTGCCACTACCCACTCTGCAGATCCTGTCAGAGCGAGTGGCAAGCAGATGAGCTCTCTGAAAAGCTGGTTCAGCTGAAAAGTGGTTCCCAGGTCCAGGAATTGGGGTGTTTGCCTGTTCTGGATGGGGTTGCACTCCCTCTGAAGGCGCAGGTCCGTAGTTTGGGAGTGCTCCTGGATCCAACTTTGTCACTGGAGGCCCAGGTGACTTCGGTGGCCCAGAGTGCCCATTATCAACTTCGGTTGGTACGCCAACTGTGCCCGTTCCTAGATAGGGATAGCTTTGCCACGGTCATTCATGCACTGGTAACCTCACGACTAGACTACCATAATGCGCTCTATGTGGGGATACCCATGTGTGTGGTTCGGAAGCTGCAGCTAGTGCAGAATGCAGCAGCTAGGGTGCTCACGGGGACACCTAGCTCTGCTCATATAAAACCTGTATTAAAAGAACTGCACTGGCTGCCAATTAGCTACCAAGCCACATACAAGGTTATCCTGTTATTCTACAAAGCCCTAAACAACTTGGGACCAGCATACCTAGCAGACCGCCTTCCCTTATATAATCCTGGACGACAACTACGATCCTCAGAGGAAGCCCCACTGGCCATTCCAAGACAAACGGAATGCTGCCATGAAGAACCTCGGTGGTGGGCCTTCTCTGAAGTGGCACCCACCCTCTGGAAAACCCTCCCTTGTGCAGTTTGGGAGGCAGAAAATGTTACAACTTTTAAATGCCTCCTGAAAACATACCTTTTTACACAGGCGTTCCCTGGTTTTTAATGTAGCTTGTTTTATACTGCCTTTTTAACTTCTTGGTGTTTAAATTTATATTATTGTTCTTATGGTTTTTAACTGTGCACTGCCCAGAGAGCTTCGGCTGATGGGCGGTATAAAGATGTAATAAATTAAATAAAATAAATAAATTATATATGTCAATCAGGTATAGGGCAACCTTATGAAAAGGAGGTCAGGGCTCCTGTATCTTTAACAGTTGTGATGAAGAGGGGATTTCAGCAGGTGTCATTTGTATAAATGCAGCCCCTGGTGAAATTCCCTCTTCATCACAACAGTTAAAGCTGCAGGAGCCATGCCCTCTTTTGTAGAGTGACCAGATAGAAAAGAGAGCAGGGCTCCTGCAGCTTTAACTGTTGTGATGAAGAGGGAATTTCATCAGGTGCTGCATGCATACTAATGACACCTGCTGAAATCCCCTCTTCATCACAACTGTTAAAGATACAGGAGCCCTGTCGTCTTCTCCATATGGTCACCTTAGTCGGGTAGGTAACATTTAGCTAACTCAGTGCATAGAAGTAGTGCGGGAGACAGAAGGAGGAGGAGGAGCAGCAGCTCTGGAAATATGATCACATCTACACACAAGGGCATTTGACTGCCCTCCTCTGATCTACCTAAATAGCATCCCTGCATATCCTTGAGTCTCTCAGCTTGTTCCTCCTGTTGCCTTTGCCATTACATCTGGCATGATGATAATGGACCAGACCGTCTATTTCCACCCGATTTGCTTTTTTACTATTTGTTTCTGGCATCATTATAGGGATCCGCAGCATAGGCTTGCACAATGTACTGCTTTAGCATGGTGAATATGCCCAAATTGGGCATTTCTCCTAAGACTGAAATATGATGATATACCTAGGCTGACCATATGAAAAGGAGGACAGGGCTCATGTATCTTTAACAGTTGTATAGAAAAGGGAATTTCAGCTGGTGTCATTTGTATGCATGCAGCACCTGGTGAAATTCCCTCTCCATCACAACAGTTAAAGTTGCAGGGGCCCTGCCTTCTTTTGTATATGGTCACTCCAGTATAGTGCCTGCACCTTTAACTGTTGTGATGAAGAGGGAATTTCACCAGGAACTAATTGCATACAAATGACACCTGCTGAAATTCCCTTTTCTCTACAACTGTTAAAGTTACATGAGCCCTGTCCTCCTTTTCATATGGTCAGCCTAGATATACCACCTTCCAACATTAGAGCTTCTGTCACTTTATTTATTATGGCCATTTTTACTCTGCCCTTCAAGCAAATTGCCAGGATAGCTTAACAAGATTAAGGACACAATCCTATGCATGTTTAGACAGAAAAAAAGTCCTACAACTCCCAGCATTCCCTAACTAGCATGGCTGGATGGGGAATGTTTAGATGGAAAAAAGGCCTGCAATTCCCAGCATGCCCCAACTAGCTGGCTGGAACATGCTGGGAGTTGTAGGCCTTTTCTTCCGTCTAAACTAGGCTGACCATCTGAAAAGGAGGACAGGGCTCATATAACTTTAACAGTTGTAGAGAAAAGGGAATTTCAGCAGGTGTCGTTTGTATGCAATTAGTTCCTGGTGAAATTCCCTCTTCATCACAACTGCTAAAGGTGCAGGCACTATACTAGAGTGACCATATACAAAAGAAGGCAGGGCCCCTGCAACTTTAACTGTTGTGATGAAGAGGGAATATCACCAGGAACTAATTGCATACAAATGACACTGGTTGAAATTCCCTTTTCTCTACAACTGTTAAAGTTATATGAGCCCTGTCCTCCTTTTCAGATGGTCAGCCTAAACCTGCATAGGATTGCACCCTAAGATGGCTAACACAAACATAGGCCAGATCTACATCAAGCAGGATATAACACTAAAATAAAACACTATGAAAGCGGTTTGAAAATGGTAAATGGAATATGTCATGGGCAGGATCTACACTACTTTTTATAATGGTATTGAAGTGCACTGACAATTGTTGGGGCCCATGACACATTCCAGATGCCGTTTTCAAAACATTTTCATAATTTATATCCTGCTTGGTGTAGGTCTGGCCATGGGCCCCAACAGTTGTCAGTGAATTTCAACACCATTATAAAGCAGTAGTATAGATCCTGACACAGACAAAAACAGACAAATCTAAAAACAGCATTAAAACCCTCCACTAAAATAAAACAGATTGATTTTTAAAAGCCATTGGGGGGGATATATAGTCATTAAGAGCTTGGGCCTGGAAATGGGTGGGAGTCAACGCAATCGATAAATTTAACAGCATACCTGGCATATTATGGTGAAAACCCCCAGCAGGAGTTGTTTTGGTAAATAAAGCTTTTCATTTTCCTGCAGCACTGTGACATGCTTCACTCTACTGCAGGCGTAGGGCACATGGTGCCCTACAGATGTTTTGGGCAACCATTTCCATAATCCCTGACCACTTGATTTGCTGGCAGGGGTTTATGGGAATCATAGTCCAAAACACTAGGTTGCCTGTACCTCCCCTACTAAAATCCCTTCTTCTACATCTCTGTTAAAGAGCCCTAAGAACTCTAGACAGGAACTGTCCTGGCTAAGTCTGAAAATCACCTTCCTGATACAGGACAGGAGAACAAAGTGGACAAGGTGCTTGCAGCAATGCGACTGACCACAAGCCATCTTGATCCTTGTCCCTCTTGGCTAATTAAGCTTAGCCGGCATGGCATGGCCAGATGTGTCCAGGGGTTAGATAATGCATCACTGGGTGACGGAGTGGTACTTTCTGTCTTGAAGAATGCGGAACAGTGAAGGCTCCTGAAGAAGCCCTCCCTGGACCTAAGGATTTGTGATAGCTTTGTCCAGACTTGAATACTCCATTTTTGAGAGAAAGTGATTGAGAAGATTGTGTTGGAACAACTGAAATAATTCTTGGATGAATCTAATTATCTAGACATGGGGTAGGCAACCTTTTGGAAATTTTAAAAAACACCCCTAGGCACAAACATAAAATGTCACAAAGGATAAGCAAGCTGCTCAGAGGCATTCATGGGAAATTAAGATGGCAGCAGCCACTTTGTTTAATTTTGTTTTTAGAACAATAATTGGGAGGAGTAGGGTGTCTCAGGGGCACAAAGGAAGGTGTCTGGGGCACATTTAAGCCTGCAGACACCACATTGCCTATCCCTGATCTAGACCCATTCCAATCGGTATCGAGGCTTGGTTTTGGATTAAACTGGCCTTGGTCACCCTGCTGGATAATCTTTATCAAGAGAGAGAGGTGCAACTTTGCTCCTCTTACTCAATCTCTCTGCAGCTTCTGATATCATCAGCCATGGACTCCTCCTGGACTGGCTCTGTAGAATGGGCACTGAGGCACTATACTTCAGTGGTTTCATTCCTACCTACAGGGTCAGACTCAGAGAATGGTGTTGGGTGAGTGTTCTTCAGCCCCCTGGCACTTGTGCAATGGGGTGCCACAGGGCACTTGTCTTTCCCACGTGCTGTTTAACATCTATATGAAGCTGTTGGGAGTAGTCTTCCAGAGATTTGGAGCAAGATTTCTTCTGTATGAGGATGACACCCAGCTGTATTTCTCAACAACAATTGAATCAGGTGTGGCTGAGCAGGCTCTGGACCGCTGCATGGATACAGTGATGGACTGAATTAAGGCTAATAAACTGAATTCGAATCCTGGCAAGATGGAAACACTGCAGGTAGGCAAGTCACAGGTCTGGGGAATATGTCCGTGCCTATCCTGTATGGGGTTTCACTCTCTTTGAAGGCACAGCTACTAGATCTATCTTTGTCACTAGAAGCTCAGGTGGCCACAATGGCTATGTGGATCTTTTACCAGCTTCGGTCAGTTCACCAGCTATGACAATTCCTAGATCATGATAGTTTGGCCACGGCGATTCAGGCACTGGTAACCTTTGGACTATTATTGTAATGGGCTCTATGTGGAGCTATACTTAGGCCTGGTCCGGAAGCTGCAGCTGGTACAAAATGCAGTAACAAGGCTACTGATAGGGCTCTTACTGATAACATGATACACTTCTGCCAAAAACAACTGGCTGGCAGTAAGCTACTACCACAAGTTTTAAGGTGTTGTTGTTGTTGTTGTTGTCATTTAGAATAGTATATCTTAACAATCAGGGACCAAATTAGCTTAGGGATCGCCTCACCCCCTTATGTCCCTACCTGGTCCTTGCAGTCCTCAGAAGGAGCACTTCTGACAGGGGGTGCCTCTACAAGAGCGATTTAAAGCTCTTTCAAGAAGCATTAAAAATTTGACCTCTACAAGAGCGGAGCGCAAATCGGGGGTCGAGGCGCTTTTTCTATGTGATTATGCGCATTATCGAATGCGTGTTAAATAGTGAGTTTTAATTTACCGTGGCCGTTAAAGCTCCTTATGACCATGTAAACAAGCGTGTTTCATACAACCGGTAAGGCAACCTGTTATGCGCTTAACCGTCTCCCGTGTATAGTGATTTGCCGTAAAAACGATTGCGAGAAGATGCGCATAATCGGACAACCAGGAGTCAAACTGAATTGTTGTAGAGGGGACCAGGGTCACATGCTTCTGAGGTTTGCTTCAGGAGTATTTGTAAGAGTGTTCAGTGTCACAGTGCCCACCCTATGGAAAGCGCTCCCCATTGACTTTAGACAGGCCGCTTCAATCCTGATCTTCAGAAGTCTGCTTAAGACTCACCTCTTCATGCAGGATTTCCTTGATGTGTGACCTAGCCATTATAGTTATGAGTTTATTGCCGCCCAGTGATTATTTTATTAAGTTTTTATTGTTACATTGTTTATGGTTGTATCATTATGGTGAACTGCCTTGATAGTTCACTGGAAATTAGTATATAAACCTGTGTAAAGAAAATAAAATAAATAATAAATAAACCATGCGAGCCTGCGTTTATGCAGGATCACTTGCTTAAGCACTGGTATAATTTCTCATTCAGTAACAATTAAAGTGACTATGGCCATACATAATGTGGCAGAAGACACAGGAATCAAGACAGTGCAAATGTGAGCTGCAGGAAGCTTCATAGTGAATAAAGATGTCTTTTGAAATGTTCGTTGCTTGTCTACGTCTTTTGAAATGTACGTTACTTGTCTACATAAGAACATATGGAGAACCCTGCTGGATCAAACCAAAGGCCTATATAGTCCAGCTCTTTGTTCCCAAAAGGGCAGTTTTTTTTTTAAAAAATGTATAGAATAAAATGTTTTTTTAAAAAAATAAATGTAAACCAAAAGGTCTCAAAATGCAGCTCAAAAGATTTAAGCTGGACATTTGGGAAGAAAAAAGATGGAGCACCACAAGGGTTTGATGTCTGGGATTTTTAAAGTTTAAATTATAGTACTTTTTCATTTTAACACATACAGTTGTTTAAATAGCATCTTACTACAAAAGCTTGTAGGGCTACAATCGTATACACACTTGTCTATCTGTAAGCCCCATTGAACATAGCAGGATTCCCTTCCAAATAAACATGCAGAGAATATGACTGTGAGTCTATAATAAATTATTTAAACTCTTAAGTGATAAGGTAATATAAACATGACATCATATACTTATGTCAAATAGGTTATGTACTAAACAAAGCACTTGATCCTGTGGGGAAACCCAGGTACTATGTTACTGAAAGCAAGATACATATTGCAGACAGTGGGGTTTGGAGTCCTAAATCCAGAAGACAACTTCATAATTAGGCCTGATGCAGATGTTATAATCTTGGGACAATAAACCATCATTCATTGGCCCAAGAATGAGAATGCATGCTCCCTCCTCTCATGCACCAGGGCTTCTGGTAATGTCCAAATTGAGAAACTGTGATTTTAATCACTGCTTACAATCCAACATCTTCGTTTCATATCCTGGTTTGTAAACAATTTGACCAGTTTCCCAGTTCCATGTTGCCAGAAACTTTGGTTTAACAAGCCATGGTGGGAGTGCCAAAGCTGGATGTGAAAGCATTGGTGAAAAAGGAAGGCATGATGAGTAAGAACACATGGACAGACATCATGATCTCAGATTTATCAGTTTGAGATCATAGTGGTTGGGTTCTACACAGTGCATTTTCTGCAGGTGGCTTGTTAACCATGTAGGGTGGTTTATTTTTCTTGAACAAGTTACCTTGAGAACCTCTGTTTATTGTTGGGTTGTTCAGGGTGGTTAACAAGCCACACTGCAAAGTTAACTAGCAACCCTGCAGAAAATGTGCTGTGTTCAGACAGCATGATAACCCTCCCTGCAGAAAACGTGCTGCGTTCAGACAACATGATAACCCATGGTTCAACAACAACCCGCACTGGGTAAGTTAGAATGTTGTCTGAACCCAGCCAGCGCCTTAACAGGACCTTGGCATCTGGCTAGTCTGAGTTTAATTTACAATTTCCTCTTTCCTAAACCTTTAAAGCCCTAAATAGTCTAGGATTCACGAAGGTTTATGAAGAACTACCAACTCCCAGTGATGTAGTGGTAAATGTTGAAGTGCAGGTGATCAGCGTGACAGTCCCCATAGCCACTCCCTTATGGACAGTCCAAAAATTTAAGCAGCTGCATTAATCCATATCAGCAAAACAGTTCTAGGAGTTTTCATCTACACTAGAAGCAGATCTTTTGTAAGGTTAGTGGATCTTAATTGCCCATTCAAGACCAAGCCACCACAAAATAGTTTGTATTTCAACAGGGAAGAATATATTGTTGCTTGGAAAATTCATTTTCCCGTGGGTGCTGTGAGGATTGCAGCTAAACTTGGGGAGAAAATGGAAGTCTGAGTGGGGTGGGAGATGACATCAGCTTCCCTGCTAATTAAAAAGTGTGTCCTTGTGAATCCTGGTTCCACTACACCACTGCCTGCTCCCATGTGAACCTGTCTAGTTGCTAAGGTTATATTCAGCAGCCTAGTTCTGGGCATCAGCAATCTGAGATGAGGTGGGTGACTAGCAGAGATAGGGCCTTCTTGTGGTGGCTCCTTTGTTGTGGAACTCCTTCCCCTTATCTTTTGAATGCATAGCATGTTTGATTACTTTTAGGCACCAAAACAATTCTGCTATCCTAGGTTTTTAAGGGCACAATCCTATGGGTTGCGCTGCCATTAGATGGAATCCTCTGAACTCGTAGGCTTCTGAGTATCCAGTACCCTGCTGGGCTACTTCTGCAGGGTGGGAAGAGTGACAGAGGTGATTTTCACCTCTCCATCCTCCTCTGATTTCATTTTCCTCTATATGGACCTCTAAGCCTGTCTAAAGCATGCTGGTGGGGCTGGGGAGGTCATAAGACTTTACATATCCCGGCCTTTCTCTCCCCTCCCTACCCACCAGAATGCCCCCTTTCAAATCTCTACAAGGTCCTCCAGGAGAGCTTTTGTGACCTTAGAAAGCAAGCATCACGGTTCTTTCACCCACCAGCTGCAAGAGGGTGGGGGGAGGGATCAGTTTTTGGAGCCCCCTTCCCAAAATAACAGCAATGTCTATAGATTCAGGAGGGGAAAGCCAAAAAAAATCATATGGTCCCTAGGACACTCTCGAAAGACTAAAGGATTACTGTCTCCATAGCTTTTAACTGAGGTTTAGTGATTTTTACATTACTCCTGAGGGCATCATTGCAGTTGAAAAAAGCAAAAATGTTGCTTTTATTTGGTTTACTTGTTTTTAAATGATGTTGTAAGCTGCCTTGGGAACTTTATATTGAAAGGCGAGGTAGAACCTTTTAATATAGTTTCCAAGGCGGCTCACAACATCATTTAAGAGCAAGTAAACCAAGTAAAGGCAAAAGTTTTGCATTTTTTTCAATTACAATTATGTTGCTTTTACTTGGTTAATTTGTTTTTAAATGATGTTGTGATCCGTCTTGGAAATTTATATTGAAAGGTGAGGTAGAACCTTTTTCTATAAAGAAACAAAACAAATCCTGTTTTGAAGTATCTAATTATAATATTTGATTGTTTATCCATTGTGGAATTTCAGAATTATTTATTTAGTATTATCAGTCCTCATTTCTGGATATTTAAAGTAAACGTATAATTCATTATTTTTGGCACTTTCAAAATGTTCAGTTGCTAAGAATATCAACATATTAAACAATTTAATTGTGAAATATAGTAAAGTTTATTGTTGGTAAATGACAAAATAATTCTAAGTGCATTGCAGAGACTCTATGCATAAACCAACATATTGTACTGGTTATATCTGCCAGAGAGAATACCCTTCTTCTGGAGATAAGAGAAGAGCAAATAGAGGTTCTGATTCAAACCAATTATTTAAATTGTTTTGATTTATATTAATCCATCATCGAACAAACCAGCAGTATAAAGTAACATAATGAAGATGAAGGAATACTGCAAAGGAAAAGCAAAATATAATGCTTCTCTTCCTTGCAAGATCCAATCAGGTCACAAGAGTGCAAAGAAGCATAAAATACACAGAGTGAGTAGCAGCTAGGCTGACCTATCCCTAGAATACAAGCACACTCAGCAAATTCCCTGTGCCAGACAGTACTTGGAGAACAAAACAGGGATCCTTCTTTTAGTCAAATCTGAGCACTGCAGCAACAAAGGAGTCTTCTGGCAACTAAAATCTAAATTCAGTGTGACATTATTCGCTATGATTTTTTCTACTTCCTATGTATAGATTTCATTCAACTGACTACTCATATGCTGTCCTTCCTATACACTAAAATGGGGAAAAGGTACTTTATATTTATTCTCTGCATTCATTTGGATACCAGTGTAAAGCCCATGTCACCTTAGGCACTGTAGTCCTGTTCCTTTCCTGCTTTTTTGCCCTTCAGTCCCCTCACCATAGAGAGGCTCATGAATAATGAAATGTGGCTAATACAGAGTGAATCCGCCCTCTAAAATTTGCATGTAGCAGGGACCTTCCCTTGCGCTCCCCGATTGGGCCTTCATCCTGTTCTCCCTCCATGCTGGTGGTGACAGCCTAGCCCTGCAGTGGGCTGCAGCCCGCCCTCACGCCACACTGATTGGCAGAGGGGCTGCCCTGTCTGTTTGGCACAGAGGAAATTAATTGCTATTAATGCTTGAGCTTTGGACTTTTTCAAAGTTTCAAAATTTTCTGCACATGAACACTGTTCAAGCTACAGTTTAAAACAAAAATGAGCAAAATCGGTCTGGTAGAACTCTAGTAAAAAGCCTTACACAACCATATTGTTAGATGAGATATATACGATTCCTTTTGATTAGCTTCTCCAACTTGGTATCCTCCAGATAGCCAACCTATCGGGCTGGGGGTGATAGAAGTTGTAGTTCAACATATCTGGAGGGCATCAGGTTGGAGGAAGGTTGCTTTTGACTAAAGGACAATTTTTTGGTTTTGTTTTGGCAACTTCAGGCTTTCAGCCTGTCAGATCTAGGATAGCAACTTTGCTCAAATAGGGCTCACTGCAGACTACTCAAGGGGAAGTGTTAGGCTGACCATCTGAAAAGGAGGACAGGGCTCATATAACTTTAACAGTTGTAGAGGAAAGGGAATTTCAGCATTTGTATGCAATTAGTTCCTGGTGAAATTCCCTCTTCATCACAACTGTTAAAGGTGCAGGCACTACTGTGCCCAGTTCTGGTCACCACACCTCAGAAAGGATATTGTAGAGATAGAAAAGGTGTAGGGTGATAGAGACACGACAGAGGTATATACAATTTTGCATGGTTTGTAGAAAGTGGAAAGCTGCTAGATGAATAGCAAGCAAACTGTGGTTAAGAGCTGCTTGTCTTCTTTAGTTTCTAAAAAAACCACCCCAAGACTTCTGGGAACTAGTTTTCTGGGGGTACTACAAATTTCATGTTAGCAATCATTAGCCTCTCTCACAAAGCTATAAGCTCCCATACTCAGCACATTAACCATATTTAGCATCCTGTACTCTTGATATGCCACATTTTGTTGGTATTTTGAACTCATCATAATTGCAGCCTTTAAAGAAAATAATAAATGTTCAAAAAATGCAATAATTAAACAAATTCATGAAAGGTTTTGATAGATTAACTGTGAAGTCCTATACATTTCTACACAACAGCAAGTCCCATTGAGTTCAGTAGAGCATATTTCCAGCTAAGTAGGTATACGATTGAAGCCTTAAAGAGCATGAAAACCTATGCTCAGATGGTCCTAAATCCCTGATTGAGCAAATACTTATTTTCAGTATTTATAAATATTGTGTGTGTGTATGTAATGTCACATGGCTAGGAACAGTTGACTCCCACACTATCATATCTTCTTGAAGGTGAACACTTCCTAGGCTGACCATCTGAAAAGGAGGACAGGGCTCATATAACTTTAACAGTTGTAGAGAAAAGGGAATTTCAACCAGTGTCATTTGTATGCAATTAGTTCCTGGTGATATTCCCTCTTCATCACAACAGTTAAAGTTGCAGAGCCCTGCCTTCTTTTGTATATGGTCACTCTAGTCACACCCATTACCAGGGTATATGGAGGAAATGAAGGGGTTCAGAGAAATCTCCACTTCATTTGGTATGCCCCATGTATGCTCCATTTCCTCACATTCTGCTGGTGGAACACTGACACCAGTGGAGATTTCCACAGGTGGACTGGGGGAATTCTGGCAAAGCAGTGCTTCCTGACTGAGGCCCTTTACTGGCTTCCAGCTGAGGTTAAGATTGCAATCTTAATTTATGTTCCATGACTGTAGGCCATGTATTTCCCTATCCTAGTAATTTCAGCGGGGGCAGGTGGGGAATACAAAGTCTGTAAAGAATCAGATTTATTAGTAAATATAAAAGACAGCCAGGTTTCAGAATATGAAATATGGTCGCCTTTCTGTAACCTGCATGCCAGTGATCTTAGGCTTAGAGGACTCAGGCTACAATCCTAAACACAGTTATGTTGCCGCATTGAATTCAGTAGAATTTATTTCCATGTAAACATGCAGAAGATTGCATTATCACTTTCCCCAAAAGCTGTGCTATAAACTGTGGTATCTACATCCTCCATGTGGTCACCCTTCTACTGAACATAGCAAGTAAGATATGATCATTCACAAAACAAGAGTATAAAGTGAAAGATATATAAAAATACCTGGCCAAGACATTGAGATAGTGTAAAGGGGCAAAGCTGGCCAGATGCAAAAGAGAACAGGGCTTGTTCACCTTTAACAGTTGTGTCTATGCGGGAACTTCAGCAGCTATAGACTGTCATGCAAGCTTCATGTGCTGAAATCCCCTCTTCTACACAACTATTAAAGGTGCATGAGCCCTGTCCTCTTTTGCATTTGGCCACCCTAATCCAGGCATCAACAAGGATGACAACATATATTGCAAAGACCAGCTCAAGCTAGATGTACCTATACAATTTTGCATTTGCATTAGAAATGCCAATGCACTTTCTAAATATAATATCAAACTCCTTGAACCAGGGCAGAATCAATAAGCAATTGGAAAAGCCTATTTCACCATGGACCTGACAAAAGGATATTAGAAAATTCTACTCACTATTGCACAACAGGCCATTACTACCTTTTTGCATCCTTTTATTTTTAAATATGGACTTAATTTTCCATGGAACTCCTACAGCCTTTCATAAGGTAACAGGCAGATGGTTATACTGCACATAGTACATATTTATTTTGAAGTTTTATACAATATTTTTACTGTAGGCCAGCCATTCCCAACCTGGTGCCTTCCAGATGTGTTGAACTGCAACTCCCAGCATTCCCCAGCAAGATTGAGAGATGCTGGGAGTTGTAATCCAACACATCTGGAGGGCATCAGGTTGCAGAAGACTGCTATAAGCATATTCTCCCACTTTTATCTTTCTACTTTTGTGGGTGGTTTTATTGCATATTATTATATATTTGTGATTTTAGAATTATGGCTTTAATTGTGTTTAATAATAATTATTATTTATTTATTTATTTATTTATTTATTTCTTATCTGCCTCTCCCTCCGGATCAAGGAGGGGAACAACATCAGTAAAAACAATACAAATATATATATATAAAATATATAAAATTGATTAAAAGCATATGAAGTTAATACATTATTAAAATCAACAAAGTCTTAAAATTTGACTGGGTAGGCCTGCTGGAAGATATCAGTCTTTATCACTCTCTTAAATTCTAAAAGACTGGTAAGTTGGCGGATCTCCTCCTGTAGGTCGTTCCACAGTCTGGGGGCGGCAGAAGAGAAGGTCCTCTGGGTAACTATGTCAGCCTAGTCTTGGCCGACTGTAATAAGTTCTTCCTAGAGGACCTGAGCATGCAGGGCGGATTGTATCGGAGAAGGGTGATCCCGCAGGTATCCTGGACCCAAACTATGTAAGGCTTTAAAGGTAATGACCAACCCTTTGTACTTTGCCTGGAAACTAATTGGCAGCCAGTGGAGCGATTTTAAAGCTGGCGTAATATGGTCACCCCTAGGTTTACTGGTGACCAACCTGGCTGCCATATTTTGAACTAGTTGAAGTTTCCGGACAAGGCACATAGGTAGCTCTATGTACAGCACATTGCAGAAGTCGAGCCTCGAAGTTACCAGCACGTGCACTACCGTTTTTAGGTCTTCTAACTCTAGGAAAGGGCGCAGCTGGCGTATCAGCCGAAGCTGATAGTCGGCACTCTTGGCTGCCGCATCTATCTCCTGGCGACGGATCCAGGAGCACCCCCAAGCTGCGAACACAGCCCTCCAGGTACTTTATGAATGTTGTTAGCCATCCTGTCCTCTTTGTGAAGAAGGATGGGATATAAACACACACACACAAAACTACAAAAGCTGACTATAGGAGGGAAAGAAGTGAGAGCCCAGGGGGTAGGTAGTTTGTGGCCCACCAGATACTGATGGTGAGGACTGATAGGAATTGTAGGCCAAAAAATCTGGAGGGTCACAGGTTGCCCATCCCTGTGAAAGCCAATCCAAAGTGTGTCAATATAGTAACATGCACTTCTGACAGGGGATAGGATTGCTTAATCACAGCCTCTGAGAAGGAAATGTAACCACATTCAAGTAAGAACTGGGTTAGAAAAATGTGATGCACAACATAATTTTTTGGGGGGGAAAAAGGATCCTGTGTCATCAAGAATATATGCAGAAATTAAGAGGGCTGAAAGAGGGAAGCATGCAAACACAAGGTAACATGCTCAACACTGTACAGCAAGAATGAAAATCCAGAGTTGCAAGTGGAGCAGGGGGAGTGTCTTTCTACACTTGCATCTAGGGAGACCAGATACAGGGATATGCACCTTTTAATAGTTGGGTGTGTAGAAGAGGAACTTTCAGCAGGTGTGAGCTGTCATGCAAGCTACAGTTGCTGAAATTCCCTCTTCTCTCTATACAGCTATTAAAGGTGCAGGAGCCCTGTTCTCTTTTGCACCTGGCCACTCTACTTGCATCTGTAAAAAAATGCATCCTTCCTCCCCCACCTTTTTTAAAATTAAAATGTCTTTATTTTGCTACTGTGAAATCTTTAGCCCAATAATTTTCTCAATTTTGCAACACTCTTCCCTTTTGTCATCCTTTTTCTCATCTCCATGGTCTAATCTCTATTCTCACTCCAGACGACGTTATTGGTGCCCACCAAGGTGCCTGACCTCCTCCCATTTTTAAAATTCATTTATCACATTTTCTTACTGGCAGCTGGGATTGTAGTAAAGTAAGTTTCTGCTGGTGTTGAAAAGTGTAGGTTCCAATGAGTTATTCATGTGTTGGGGGTTAGATCCTTCCTCTACCTTGTATGCAGTTTTTTGGGAAAGCTACTTGTCCTTTGCCATGCCTCCCATGGCAGCCGTTTTGTGGTGGTGTCCAGGACAGTTTCTCAAATTGCCAAATGTGCCCCATGGCCCAAAAGGTTGCCTACCCCTGCTTTGCAGTCTGCTTTATCTTTTCAGTGATAATTTTGACCACGTTTCCCTATATTTCAATGGTTTCTCTGCATTCTTAAATGTTTAATTTTCAGTTTTAAACTTTCCCTCCTGACTTCTAAATCTTTACATGATCGTACTAATGCCTATATTCTCTTCTGTCTCCTCCCTCTCATTCTCTTAATTCTTCCCTTTTACATTTGTTGGTTAAGCCCTGCATCCATTGCTTTATTTTCTGCCTCCATCCAGTCTCCTTATTTTTGGATGACCAACTGTCAGGATTTCCCCGGATTTGTCCTGGTTTTTGTTCTCTTCTGGGTGTCAGGGGGGATTTTCTGTAATTTTCTTTAATGTCCTGGAAAGACACGCTTTCCCTTTGAAGGCTGCATTAGCATGGTGGGAGGGAATGACACACCTTCTGGAGGTGGGTCATTTCCCTCACACTGCTCCAATCAGGGCCCGAAAGGGGAAAGCGTGTCATTCCCAGACATTATAGAAAAGGCCCTGATTGGAGCAGTGGAGGGTGGGAATGACATACTTTCCCTCCTCCACCCCATTTGGGGCCTTTAAGGTGGTGGAGATGAATGACATGCATCCCAGATGCCCCTGAAAGCTGCTTTCCCACCCCCACCCCACTGGGTGTCCTCTTTTTTAGTTTCCCAAATGTGGTCCTTCTCATTTGGCTCCTTCTCTTATTTTTTCTCACTGTTCGAGACTCACCTCTTCTTCAAAACATATACTGCTTCTAGTGATATTGTATCTTGCTAACTTGCCATTTTGTTTTTAATCATCCCCCTTTCTCCCTTTTTTTGTCTCTTCTAAGCCCAAGGGTAGATACTATCATTGTTGTTGTTGTTGTTCTGCACAGCATTTCAATATAGTCTTAACAAATATTTAACATTATTATGCATTAAAATAATTAACGCTGCAATCCAATACCTAGTTTACCTCAGAGGAAAACCTATTAAACTCAATGGGACTTAGACTTAGTAGACATGCATAGGATTTCACTGCCTGTCACCATAACCAACTTACAAATAAAGGAAGCCTATCCACCCTAAATTAAAAGATATTTCTTTCTCTCCGCCCGCATTTTGCTAGAACAAATGTATGGGGATTGGGGAAAATAACTTTCAAAGCAGGTACCAAAATTAGAAAACCTAACAGAGAAGCATAGCAGGGATTGTGTTTATCAGAATTTTATTATCACTCTAGAAAATGTTACGTAGGCTGTAATCCTAGACACATTTCCTTGGGAGCAAGGCCCATGGAATGCAGTATAATATATATAAATGTATCTTCCACCCAAATAGGGCCCTAAGAACAGCTTATAACACAGATCATAAAACAAAACAATAAAACAATAAAACAGCAAATGCAGCAATGTCAAATAAAAAATTAGAAGAGCAGCAAAAAAGAGAAAATCATCAATAAGCACTACCATAACATAGGCTGACCATCTGAAAAGGAGGACAGGGCTCATGTAACTTTAACAGTTGTAGAGAAAAGGGGATTTCAGCCAGTGTCATTTGTATGCAATTAGTTCCTGGTGAAATTCCCTCTTCATCACAACAGTTAAAGTTGCAGGGGTCCTGCTTTCTTTTGTATATGGTCACTCTAGTATAGTGCCTGCAACTTTAACTGTTGTGATGAAGAGGGAATATCACCAGGAACTAATTGCATACAAATGACACTGGCTGAAATTCCCTTTTCTCTACAACTGTTAAAGTTATATGAGCCCTGTCCTCCTTTTCATATGGTCAGCCTACATAACATGGCAAATGGGTTCTCCCCCACCACTCTTGCTGCCTGAATATCATGCTTAAAGAAGTGGCCAGCTAGATCTCCCTGAGCAATGAATTCCAGTGGAAACTTCCCCAGCCCCCCACATTGCTCCTGGAGCTCATCTTACATGGCCTACTGCCTCTCCTGCATCTTGTCCAAGCCCTGCTCAGCAGCAGGCAACTACAGCCAGCCAGCCTCAGTGTTGCTCATATTCCACCTAGGCTAGGCTGACCAGATAAAATCCAGGTCAAGGCTCATGTAACTTTAATAGTTGTAGAGAAAAGGGAATTTCAGCCAGTGTCTTTTGTATGCAATTAGTTCCTGGTGAAATTCCCTCTTCATCACAACAGTTAAAGTTGCAGGCACTATACTAGAGTGACCATATACAAAAGAAGGCAGGGCCCCTGCAACTTTAACTGTTGTGATGAAGAGGGAATTTCACCAGGAACTAATTGCATACAAATGACACTGGCTGAAATTCCCTTTGCTCTACAACTGTTAAAGTTACATGAGCCCTGACCTGGATTTTATCTGGTCACCCTAACCTAGGCCCAAAGAATGCTCAGTGTCCGAGACACGAGTGTGCTGGGCATAACAGGAAATAGGCTCTCCTGGAGTGGGCCTTCCCTCTCTTCTTTTGCCTCTACCCTCTTAACACCCACTGCACATGTGAGGAAACATTTCAAAACAGAGGAGGAACAAGTGTGGCCTACACACTTTTGGAGGCCTTAAGTAATGGGTATTTTTCCTTCCTGGAGGCCTCAAGTAATGAATGACTGCACTGCAGTTGGATTGTGTTGCAATCATAAGTCTCTCCACATTGCTGAGTCCACAGCTCGAAAGCTGCATCCTATTTTGACTGATGATCCTGGTCATCCAAAAGGTCCTTATGGATCTCCGCTATCTGGAGACTGTGGACTTCCAATGGAGTGTGGGCTGTAATTTTCAGGGGCTGCAGTCATTGGCCAGCTTTGCTGGATACAATACAGCTCTGACAGCATCACCATCCCCACCGCTGAGGGAGACATATGTAGGATATGAGAGGAGTTCCACATTACTTTCAGATTCCCCAATGTAATTTGGTCTATGGACAGCATAACCGTGACCATCTTTACTCTATGGGGATGGTTTCTTGGAAGCTTACATTGGGGAGAGAGAAGCAAAGACACAGAACAAAGATATTTCTGATGTCTCCTCTTTTCATCTGAAGGTGCCAGGGACCACCTACTGCTGCCAAATCCTTGACTCCATACCCCAGGACCTCCTTGGCCCAGTTGTATACCACAATTAGGGCCAAAGACAGACTTAAATGGTGTGCATCCAGCTGGTCACTGCTGCTGATCATGCTGTAGGCCACACTTCTAATATATATCACTCTGATTGTGGGGAACATCCTTTCCTTTCTTCCTATTGGGGGCTGCCTGTGGAGAGGTAAGACGGACACAGGAGGAGTACCAAATAATGCTCAGCAGCTGCAACACATTCTTCCTGGTCTTGGATGCTCAGTAGTTGCTGTGAGCCAGCGCTGGCACTTAGATGCTCTCCCACTGCCCTAGCCACAGCCTCTCTCCCCTTCTTGGGGGGACAAGAGGCTGAAACATGACTTACCCTACCTCTGTAGGCTGTTGTGATATACTCTGAGTGCAGTGCTGGTTTGTTGAGACTCCCATATGACCACATGTGATTCCATAAAGTAAAAGGGCTCATTGTTTGGCCAGCAGTGACAATGGTGACAATGAAGTGCCTGTTGCAGCTGCAGGGGTCCACTGTGCTCCCTATGACCTTGAGTGGTGCAGGATGGGGGTCTTACCTGTCTGTTGGGATTCTGGATCACCAGATTAAGACTACCACTTTTCTGCAGAGTGTATTACTGACCCATGTGTCTCTTGTGTGGGAGATAGAACACTACATGCTGAGGAAAAATTGGTCAGTTAATAAAGATTAATCAATACAGAGCTAACAATATTGTAGGAAAGAGGTGGGGAGAGGCATGAGATATTTGCAGCAGCCATACTTGGGTGCATGGTTTTCCCCATCCCTTTGTGTATGTTGCATTGGCCTTGCATCCCCAGATGGAGTAGTTTGTGTGTGGAGTCCTGCAGCAGCAGAGTACCCGTGAAGATTATAAGAAGTGTTAGCAGTTTCTCCTTTTGCTGCTTGTACCAAGTGCTCCTTCCTTGTACAAAGTACCCTTTCACCATAGCACCTGCTACCAGTATTCCCTGTGTTCTCAAAGTATACATGCCATGAAGTCAAAATGATATAGCTCCATTCTGCATCCCCTGTCAGGCCCCCTCTTCAAGAATTTGGCTTGACGCCTGGTTGCCCAATTATGCGCATCTTCTCACCATCGCATTTATGCCTAATTCCTGGCAGTATGAAACGTGCTTTAAAGTGGTTGAAATGCGGAGAATCGCTTGTTTACATGGTCAAAAGGCACTTTAACGCCCACGGAAAATTAAAACTCGCTATTTAATGCGCATTCGATAATGCGCATAATCGGACAGAAAAAGCGCCTCGACCCCCGATTTGCGCTCCGCTCTTGTAGAGGTAAAAATTTTAATGCACCTTGAAAGAGCTTTAAATTGCTCTTGTAGAGGCACCCTCAGTTGAGTGAAGTGCTCCCTGTCAGGAGATTATATACCAATATTGGGCGGTTAGTTTGAATCCTATTATCTGTAATGTGTGAGCAGAATGGGAGGAAATGGGTGGCATAAGTATTTTGACTTATGCCATTTCTTTTGTAGATACCACATTATGGTAGCATAGAGGGCAGGACGAGTGTCTGAGAGCATTTAGGATTCAGCCTAAGACTGCTTCCTTCCCAGCATATCTAGAGAGTTATGCTCCTCCACCAATAGGTTTCCACTGGCAATGGGGATATGATGCCAGTGTAAAGTCCCTGATGGTAGTGTATCTCCAAGATCTGCTTGCCTCAGTCCCATTCCCCACATCCTAAGGATTGTGTCCTGAACCAGAAGTAGGCAGATTTCAATCTTGCAAAGTCTAATCATTGTTTTACTAGAACCTCAAGATCCGCCAACTAAAGCAAAGGCGCAAGAGACATTTGCTTAGAATTGAAGAATGAGCCCAGAATCAGAACTGAATGAGACCATGGTCTTTCCACACACAAATCGTTACCTCCACTACAACCAAGCTTTTTAAATTTCAGCAATACATATTTGGAGGGAGAGTCATTTTCTTGTTGCTATTGTTAAACATTTGGGAGTAAAAAATCTTTACCAATCTACTGCAAACCACCTAAAGATCTAGCAGTAGATCCCCATCTATTCTGCCCACTCTTGCTCCAAGACATTCTTCTTCCATTATCCCCATTATTTAATTGCATGAAAGTCTGCAATGGATTCATAGTTTCATTTTCAAACTTTGAAAGTTTAAGTAAGATATTCGACTATAACAAACATCACTACTACCAGTAATGCAGAGCATTAAGCAACCATATACTAAAGGACTAGTGGTCGAGGTACAAATGATCAAGTAATATTGTGTAACAGAATATCTATTCTGATGTAACAGAAAGACCAAACTTGTTTCTTGATTTGAAAAAGATATATCGCATATTGGAAAACATCAGTTCTATACTTGCTGCATTACCTGGACATTGATGCATTGTAACTGCAATAGTAGTTGAATTCATATTTATATAGGTTTATGTTTCTTATTTTAATGTTTTGTGTTTTCCTGGTAAAAGGGGAGAGAAACTTGTATTTACTACTGCCCTGTCTAAAATTTGTTTTCCTAAGAAATTGACAAAGTTGAGTAGGATAGGAATCTTGAATCACAAAAACAATTAAAAGTTTACCCTCATCTCACTTCCCACTTGTTCAATTATTTCCCTAGAATTCTTATCAGCTAATTTTTTCTCCTGCCTTCTCCCTACCAGCATGTGACTACTTTATGTCTCATCTGCAATCTTTGGGGGCATCCTAATTTGGGGTGCTGAACATTCCTCTTTACCCAGATGTAACTAGGACAGGGCAAAGGCAAGATTCTATCGAGCCACCTATTCACATGTGCAATTCTTTGCACTCTTTGCCCTTGAAACAGCATTTTGTCTGGTTATGAACAAAATACGGCTACTGATATATGATTTTGACATATATGTGTGTCCTTTATAAAATGTTAATTACAGCACTTTACCTGGTTTCATAACATGTTTCACCTTGATGTCTTAAATACAATAGTAAAAAGGCATCAGAATGTATGAAAACTATTAGTGTTCTAGGATAAATGCTCAATGATATTTTATTTTGCTTACTGATATTCTTTTGCAAGAGAACACATTTGGCCTCCATCCAGTATTACTCTTGACCTGATCTCTTCTAGCAAGAAATGCCATAATTATCATGCTGTTATGATGAAGTAATATAAGCATGAGTTTGCAAACAATGTGTTAATATAAAAGTGGCCTTTTAAAAATCACCAAACAACTTTTTGCTGGATACTTTCATATGAGGATAAAGATCATATATGTTTTGCCCAATGTGCAATCCTATGTCTGTTTATTCAGAAATCCTGCTGTATTCAATAGGGCTTACTCCATACTAAGGCTGCAATTCTATTCACACTTACTTGGGAATTAGTCATACTGAACTCAATGAGACTTACTTCTGAGCAGGCACATATAGGATTATAGTCAGTGCGTTTAGGATTGAAGCCTTGCCTTAGACTATGAGTCTGTAGTTAGAGAATTGTTGCAACTACATATACAGTGCCTATTATTTTAAATACTGATAAATATCGCACATGGTTATTGCATGCAAAGTACTTTACAAACATTAAATAGCATTCTCCAAAGGAAAAAATGTAGGAAATGTAAGTTAAAGGTACTCTAAAAATGTTTATTCATTGAATGAGTACTTACCTTTTCAGAGTTATAACATTCATGTATAACACTGACATTAAAAAACACATCAGCGGCTTATTACAGAATCAAGTAACACAACACTTTGTAGACTCAGTACCACCACCACCACCACCCCACCCATCCCGTATATATATGATTAGAGGGTAAGTTACATGTTGTTCTCTGTTTCTTACAGATAGTACCAACTATTCCAGAGTTACAGGAATTTACTTGCATCTGATGAAATACTCTAGTCCACAAAAGCTAATGCCTTAATAAATTTGTTAGTGCTTAAGGTGCTACAAGACTATTGCTTTTCCTGCAACAAACTAACATGGCTATGTCTCTAGAAGGAATTCATACTATTTCATACAAGACTAGCAAGTTCATATTTCTGTCTATTAGCCTTGCATGGATGCTTTTTGGAAGGGTGGGTGAGAGTATGCACCAGATCCTCCAACATTTTTTTGTTCAAAGAATAGCGCAGGAGGCTCGCAGGCCAGGACTTGCCACAGGTCAATGGTGTAGTAATTCCTTGTCTTTCCCCATTGCTATATTTTTAAAAAAGTACTGGTAGGATCCTGAGCAGGATTATCTCCCTGCAGCAAGAGATCCTCATGCCATGCCTTTTGTAGAAATGATTGTAGAAATGTTTAGCCAGACCTCGGATCTGCACAAATCAGAACAAAACCTATGCAGATATGAGCACCTGAGATGATGTATTGTTTGTTCAACAGATACAAGGCCCATGATCTCCCAGATGCTAATGAACTGTAGAACTTAAACTGAAATGTGACATTGTATGTTTCACATATACACACACCACCAAAAACACTTCTGTCATATTGGTCTTGGAGATGTTCGTACAGCCTGTGCACTTAGGCAAATATCAACTCACTTTATTATATGACTTTTTACTGGGAGTGTTTTACTTACTCCTCAGAAGTAAGTACCATGGAGTTCAATGGACATACTCCCAGGTAAGTGGGTATAGAATTGCAGCCTTGATGATTGTCAAGTAATAACATTACATTGGTGGCATTTATTTGTCTATATGAGCCTTGATGGCACTCCCTCTTCAGTGTTACTGGGTGCAATTTGGCTATGTTAAGAGAAAAGGCAAAATTGGTTAAACATTCTCTCTAGCTATGCATGCATAACCTGCAAGCATTTCATTAACTCGTCTATGATTTTAATCAGTGGTGAAATTCACTTCTTCTATGCTTCAAGATAGATGGGGGGGGGAATAATTAAAATATAACAAGCGTGCATTAAGAAATGAAAAGCCTATCTGCTTTTTCTAAACTGACTAATTATTATTTTTTAAAAGAAGGGGTTAAAGATACATTTTGTGATCCAGAAGAAATTACAAAAATAATTACAAAGATTGAACTTTTAGAAAGGACAATAACTGAGTATCTGATGAACTATGCAATAACTGAATATCTGAGGGAAAACATAATAATAAAAATAATAATCTATTAAATAAAAATAAAGAATAATGCCACTAGTTAATATAAGCAAAATACACGCAGTTGTGTTTGTTTTCTGCAGAGCTGGGCAGTTTGATGAAGGGGGGTGGCTCTCAGTTAGTCAGATGCGACAACAAAGCTGGCTGTGGGTTTTGTACTTGGGCAAGGTTGTATATCTGGGTTTTGGCTAATAGAGAGAAGTGAACACAGAAAAAGATGGGGAAACCCCATAAGAGTTCCTTGTATTCCTCCTTTCAGTGTTAATGGCAGGGATGCAAGTTATGGGAGCCTTGATGGGGGATGGGGATAGTGGAGGGGGTGGGGGGAAAGCAAGGGAAAGCAGAGCAAAGCCTGAGAATTCTCGTCAGCCCTCTGCTCTGTTCAGCAGTACTAACAGGAGGATGTGAAACCATTGTAGCTACAAATGGGATGAGAAAAACAGCAAGAATAAGCTTGAGAATACTTAGGTTTTTGCCCTCTTTCTCAGGGTTAATAGGAACACTGGGTAACTGAAATGTAGAAATTGAATCAGTAGAAAACAAGTCTTCAGAATGATCACTGTTTTTGCCCCCGTCTCCCAGCTAGCTTAATTGGAGGATGTGAAGCTCTGGTAAAAATCCAGAGTTAGGATTTGTGGAGTCTAGTGCAAAGTACAACGTGCACTGGGCCCAACCAGATCCTGAATTTTCCTTATCTGGGAAAGAGACTCAATATAACATCCAGTGAGGGTGGGGATAACATACCCACTGGAAAGAGGTAGTGGAAAACTATTTTCTTTGGAAAGAGAAATAAGTTAAATCATCAGTCTGAAAACCCAAACCGTGTGTTCTAAGTTGTAGTTCTAACAGAATATGATCCCCACAAAAGAAAGATCCTATGTAACTGTATACTTCAAATATGACAAGGCTAGACTTGTCTGTTTGGATTTGATTTTGGTGAAGGAGAGCATGAGAGTTCAGAATTTCTCTTTGGCAGAATTAAAGGGAACAAACACGTTAGGTAGGATCACTCTTCCATATTAACCACTCTGCAGCCCTATTTAAAAACAACAACAATGCTTTAGAAAATGTAAACAACATGTTAATAGCCCCATACTCTAGGATAGGGGTTAGGTAACTGGAACCCTGGGGGCCAAATTCACCCCCCTCTCTCACACAAAAGCTTTCCATCTGGCTTGTGGCATAACCCCTGATCCCAAAGACACTCACTTCAATATGCATCTTAGCCACTTTCTCCCATGCCACGGGCAAAGGGCTCTGTAACCTCCTTTCCAGCAGTGTAATCAGCAAGAAAGGCTTTGGCAGAGCTTTCCCCTTATTATGCACCTCAGCAACTCACTTCTGTGCACAAGCCAAGATATAGGGGAACACTGACATGCCTAAAGAAAGGGCTGTGCCAAAGCCTCTACTCTAGTGCAGTTTGCATTGTGAAAGAGGAGGTTTAAGAGCTGTTTGCCTGCATCTCTGCTTATGGGAGTGATTCCTGGGGAAGAGCCAATGTTGCTGGCCCTATGTTGAAATTTGGCCCCAGTTAAAAAAAAATAAAGAAAAAAACCCACCCAGGTTCTAGAGCTTTTGCCTCCCAAAATATCCTTTAAGATAAACTCTTCCAACCCACTTTCCCTCAACATTTCCACGTAAATCCTCCTTAACTGTCAAAACCAGAGACCAGAATTCAAGATAAAACTGAGAAACTAGTGTCTGGATTTGAAGGGGTTCCACCAGCTCTCGTGACAAGAGTCCCACATAATTCCCATCCCTATTTTCTCCAAATTAATCACCAGCCTCAGCGGCTCTAACCCCGTCATTCCACTCTCATCTACCTATAATCAAGATCTTTTCTTTTTTCTTTTTCACTTTTCGCCTTCTCACTCCCTTCTCCCTGCTTCAGTCCAGTCCTGTTTTCAATTCCACAATGTCCACCACTATTTTAGAGGACGAACTCGCTGAACAGTAGTCTGAGCAGCACTGTGAGGGAAAAAGCTCCTCAGAAATGAAGCAATATGCTGAAGGTGTCTCCACTGACAAGGCTAGGGAGCTGTGGCTGAGGGCAACACCTTCCCAGGGAGCTCTGTGGACTTATAGGACGTTGTTTCATGGGGGCAGCGAATTTGTTTTACAGATCATGTGGGGACAATCCCTAATTCATCGGGTGTTTGCAATTGCTGTGTGTGGTGTTTTCTGAAGTGAATGCCTGGATTCTACGGGGATTCATCGTTTCGTTCTTTCAAAGCCACTCCTTGAAATTCTAAAAAAACCTCCAGGCTAATAAGCTCTTGCAGGGTGGCTGAGAACAGGGAAGGTATATGGGGTGGGGAGGCGTTAACTGTAGATATGTATTTCCACGCAAACGTCCATGTGAAACAGGAAGTAGAGACCTGAGGCAGATGCCCCCTGACTGAAAACTGAGGCACGCGGGGTAGGCGCGTGGGTTGTCTCTCTGAAACTGGCACAGGCATATAGGACTCGTGAGGACGAAATGAAAGCAAGGAAACAGGCGCCCCCTTTACTCTGCGTAAAGAGGGCAGGCTCGACTTCCCTGGCTCGGCTGCGCTTGGCGCCTCTGAAACTCAGTGAGAAGCGCCCCCGGCTAGGGAGTGGGGTGGGGGAGGGAAGACTGTTCCCAGCTCCGAACCGCGTTTTCCCGCTCGCTCCCCTCCCCTCTCGCTAAACGAGCTATTCGGCTCGCTCTCGCCTGCTCTCTCACACGCACTCCGTCTCTCTTGCCTCTGTATCCCGCCGCCGTGGCCGGGACTCCTTCTTTCTCCTCACACACACATACACTTTTATGCACACACACTTTTATTTTTATGCCGGGTGAAGCGTTCCTTAAATCCCAGGGCGCGTCGAGTGTACTTTCGATTCGCCCTAACTCTCTACCCGGGGGACGGGAATAAAAAGCTTGGGACCAGGGACTACTTGACGTGGTTGCCACAGTCTCGGCGGAGGGGTTTAGCGAGGAGGCGGCTGAGCGATACTGCGGCTCTGCTCGGCGCTTCCTGGAAACTCCCGCTTAGGAGCGGGTGGGGCAGCCAGGAGGGGGCGGGGAGGACGTCCTACACAGTGAGGGGTGTGGGCGGGTAGTCAGTCAGTCAGTCAGGTAAAAGGCGAGAGCAGCCCAGAGGGCAACGCAAAGAGTACTGAACTCAGAAGTAGCCAACGCAGGGACGTAAAACAGTGCTCACTCTCTGGAAAAATAAATAAAAAAATAAACGAATACAACCCCTCAGTTTAAAGGGGGGGGGGCACAGAGACACGCTTGACCTAAAAAGAAAGAAGGGAGCAAAGCAGAGGCTTTCGATCTCTGTCCTCCCAACGAGGGAACACAAAAGACACTCCCCTCCACACCCACCCTGAAAAAGAGGAAATTGGCATCAGTTTACAGAAGGCGGGGGTGGGGGGTGAGGAAGAGACGTAATAACCCTAATAGGTCAAGGGGTACAGAGGCTCTTCAGCAGACTCTGAAGCCCCCGAAATTGGGGTGGGACGAAGGGTAGACCTTTTGTCCAAGGAAGGAAGCTCCCTCCCCCACATTGAAAATAAAAAAAAATATGGACACGCAGGGTTCTGGTACCCAGAGACATGGGGTGGGGGTCGGGGTGGGAGGGTGCTGTTGTAACCCCAAGTTACAACAGCAGCCCCTGCTCTAAAGAAGAGAAAGGCCATTAAAACCTTACAGCAGGATGGCTCTTGCCTCCAAACAAGGGGAATCTAACTTTTCCATATGGGTTGGGGGGGGGGGGTGACCACTTCAGAGTCTGCTGTAGCTTTGCTTGTACCGCCATCCCAGAAGGAGAGTTAATGAAACCCTCCCCCCCCCCAACGTGGAAAACGCGCAGCAGTAGCCACCCTTTCCTCCCCCACCTCTACAGATTTAGAAATGGTTTGAACAGGAGATGGGGGGGGGCTTTTAACTCCCCCCCCCTTCCAGCTTTATTTTCCTTTATTTTATTTTTTTACTGTTGGAGAGCCTCTTCCTCCACCCCTCCCCACACAACTCCGTTTTCTCAGTCTCCTTTCAGAGACCTTCAATTTATCCCATCACCAAGCTGCATGTCAGCTGGGAGGTGGGGAACAGGCTCCACAGCAAGCTGCAGCGGCGCACAGGGTTAACGGCAGAGCAGCGCTGGAGGATGGGGGGAGGGGAGGCAGGGTTTGTAAATGGAAACATTGGTACATAAGCATTTAGCACAATCGGGAGGAAAAACGGCCCAACTGCAGAGAAGAGAACAAAAACTCTCCCTTTGCTGCCCCCTGGCGCCCATTCTTACAAATTTCTCACAGGGGGAAAAAAAAAGTACGGTATATATGCCAGCACGTACATGCCCCTGCTTAGGCTGACCATATGAAAAGGAGGACAGGCCTCATGTAACTTCAACAGTTGTAGAGAAAAGGGAATTACAGCCAGTGTCATTTGTATGCAATTAGTTCCTGGTGAAATTCCCTCTTCATCACAACAGTTAAAGGTGCAGGCACTATACTAGAGTGACCATGTACAAAAGAAGGCAGGGCCCCTGCAACTTTAACAGTTGCAATGAAGAGGGAATTTCACCAGGAACTAATTGCATACAAATGACACTGGCTGAAATTCCCTTTTCTCTACAACTGTTAAAGTTACATGAGCCCTGACCTGGATTTTATCTGGTCACCCTATATTATATGCATGTTCCCCATCCATCTCTTCTTTGTAGGATGGTCACTCGCCAAAAAAGAGGAAATGCATCACCAAAAAAGAGCACCAAAGATGACATGGATTGGCATACAAGTTGCATATGCTGATTTATAGAGAGATGTTTTAATTCGGGAATAATTACAATAATTTAAACAGAAATACAATACATGCTTTAAGGTGTATTCCTGACATTGAGCAGGGGGTTGGACTCGATGGCCTTATAGGCTCCTTCCAACTCTACTATTCTATAATTCTATGATTTCTCCATGTGTTGTGACGACCTACTCAGTGTGCTGTACAGGTAACAACTGTTGATGGGCAATTTCAAGGCCCCAGCTCTGCCTTATTAGAGCTCTTCATAGTTAAATTGGATTTAAGCAGGACAGCTCTTCAAATAGATGATGCCTTCAAAATAGAGAACAGTCCTTTGACATCCTTTCATGTAGTGGACTGTCCTCTGCAAAGCAAGACACATGGTCACCTTACTTCTTTGTCACAATAGGTCTTATCTGATCATAGGATTATGGATTGAAGTAGGGACTGAAAAAGCCAAGGGTGTGTGTCTTTAGAGGGAGAGGGGGAGAAGTAATGGAAGAAAGTGCTTTGTGAAAGCAGAAGAGCTATGAGTGGAAAGCCAGTGGTTAATTCATTAAAATACTGTGTTGAAGCTGGCTGTAGTGAGGAAAATATTCTCTGCACCTTCTCAGGGCAATTTCAAGGCTCCTGCTCTCCCTTCTAAGGTTCTTCAGATATCCTATTATTATATAGCAGGCCTGAGTTCTGGTATTTAAAACAGAAATTAAGTTCTGGTAGAATCTGTTGTAGATCTATCCCCACCCATCTCTCCTTAAGCAACCCAGACCACTTTTTGCCCAAGCTGAGAGAGGATGTACCACAGAAAGGGGTTTGAAGAACAAATAACTCCACATAATTCGTGAATGATACAAGCCCCATCCTACACTCAAGGCAAAACATTAAAGCACAGGTTATCCAACTTTGTTACAGTTGATCTAGTCCCAAAAAACAACAAAAAAAACAACATCCCTCTGAAAAATGTTTGAACAACAGAGAGCTCAGCCTGCAATCCTGAGCCTCCCTAGGCACCCAGCCCTGCCTTCCACTTGGAGAGGCACTGATTTTAAAAACAAAAACTTTCCAAACCTTACATTGCTCCGTCTCTTTTCTGTTTCTGTTATTGCATGAGGACAAGAATGCTACCAGCTGTCAACATTGTTTTGGTTTTTCTTTGACTTAAACTAGGATCTTCATCAATGCTCCTCCATTTGTTCCAATGCTGACAAAGGGAGGCATTACGCTAACACCAAAGCCAGCAGGGTTCCATGCATATGCTTCAACAATTTCCTGTTTAATAGAGCCCTAGCACACTTTTAGTGATAAGTAAATGTCAAATTACGGAAAATATTAGCAGGTATCGTGTTTTCTGTGTTTGTCAGTTGCTTGTGTGTTCTAAATTTTACTGGGGTTTATCTGGTAGTGCTATTTGCCTGAACATACACTCTCTTACAGGAATAAGAAGCTGCCTTATACAAAGTCAGCCCAATGGTCCATCTGGCTCTCTATTGTCTGTGCTGACCCCTCCAGGGTGTAATTGAGAGATCTGTCTTAGCCCTGAGAGCTGAGATAAGTTAGCTGAAGATTCTGGAGATTGAACTAGAGCATTTACACACAGAAAACATGTGAATTGCTAGTGAGTTATGCCCTCCCACCATCTTACTTAGCAGCTGGATCTGACAACTTTAATAGTACAAGTGGGACCTGCAGTGCTCCTGTTGAAGTTTCCAGTCAGCTATGCCTTTTTCTAGGATGCTCCATTCCATTCCCACCCCCAACATTCAGCCAGCATTCTGTGTCATGCCTAGTCCTAATTAGGTTTGGGGGGAAGGGGATTTTGTTCTTCTCTTAAAATGTTCTTAGTACTTCTGCAAACCTACTGCTACTTCTCTCTTGTACGTGGATCATGTTGCTTTAGGTACATAAAGGTCCAAACTCAGAAAATGGGTGTGCTATTAACATCGTATGTATTAGATCATTACATTCTGTATATTTTTGCCTTTTGTGCTCTCTCTCTTTCTCCATACTCACTCACAAAATTGTTATAATACTTCCACAAGCAATTAAAAATAAAATTAGTACCTTTTTACCCCGGTCCTTCAAAACATAGGACATGACTGTGACCAGCATATCCACTGAGAGCAAGTCAAGGATAGAAGTTTTGGCTAGGGGAGCTCTACCTTTAAACACTTGAGGCAGCCTTAGATATGAGGAGAGGGGTTGGGATGGCAGGTAGACAGACATGCGTGGGAAAATGGGACGAATCACATTCAACGGACTTGCCCCTTTCACATGCTAATATTTTTCCTTTTTAACAATTAGGCCAAATGAATCCTCAACCTGATATGATCCCAGTGTCTAAGAAAGGTTCTCCATTTTTATTTTTATTTTGTTCTCACCTTTGCACTTGTTTTTTTCATATGTGGAGGATGCAACATGGAACGTGATACTCCACTATGTAAGGAATATTACTCATCCATTCAATAGCAGCATTTAATAATTCCCTATATCAACTAACACATCTTAGAATTTAATGTCTCATAAATGTAGCTATATTTTGCTTATCACTATCTGAGTCCTCCAAAATCTTGGGTATCAGTATAGAGGACAAATATTTTCAGGTTTCCACAAGTTTGGAGGCTGCAGGAAGATTTTAAAAAGTGTCCTTGTTGTAATTAAGGTAAATCTGTGCCTCTCTGCTTTCCTCTTCATGCTTTAATCATTTTGACACCAGGCTGTACAGAAGTAATTTAAAATTAATGTGATTGACACTCTGTGGATAGCAAGGCTCAACACAGAGCTCCGCCTCCTACCCAGGATGGCTCAAGTTGAGCTTTCAATTGGCTGCCAAGCTTTAGACAGTTGACACAACACCTAGCAAAACCACAGCAAACAATTAATTTGCTAATTTCGTTTTCTCTTTAATTTGAAACCAGAAAATTGTCAGCCGTTGGGGTCACAAGTGTAGTTATCTGGTATAGTATATGGAGAGAACACTTACCATGTTGGTTAAAGCAGGGGAATGGAAGTCACAAAAGTGGATAGGGCAATACATTTTTATCAACCAGGTTCTACTCCTTAAGTTGCAAGCAATGGAGAAGAGGTGACGGAGGAAGATGAAGCTAGAGGTTTAGGGCTGGAGAGATGAGGGCTTTTAACAAATGAGGGAAAGAGCCTGTACTGCAATGTGGTGGGCCTGATGGAATAGGATGAGATAATACTCTCATGTTTTACTTTTATCCCATAGCAAAGCATCAGCAGTGTGTTGTATTGCAGGAAGAAAATCCTTTTATTTTGGGATGGTGGGTTAGGAATGTTCTTAACCTTGCGAATTGCCAGGTGATATACTATAATACACTTTAAAAACCAGAGAGAGGCGATATTCTGCTAAATCTATCCTAGCATCAGGTAGATTTGCCCACCCCCCTAAAATGGGAAGTGTGATTAAAGAACACACACACACACACACACACACACACACACACACACACACAGAGAGAGAGAGAGAGAGAGAGAGAGAGAGAGAGAGAGAGAGATGTCATTGCGAACTATTCATGAAAAGGTACATGAATTCAGGAATGAAGACTATAACGTAAAATGCATGTCAGTTATGCTTTCTTAGTGATAGCTGAAAAGTGCTCAGACTAAGTGTGTCTGAAGACCTTCAGCCAGATACTGGATTATTAGATCAAATCATTCTGAACACACACACACACACACACACACACACACACACACACACACACTTTGTCCTGACTGCTCCCTTGCTTTTTGGAGTCCCAATTCCTCAGTGCCCAAAGCCTTTTTTCTCTTCTCAAGGCATATATCCCATATTGTCCCTAAGCTTTCTCTTACAGCCTTTGTCATTCAGCCTATATACTGGTGCTTGTGAAAAACTGCTCAGAGACTTTTAATTACTCCAAACATCAACATAATTGTACTGAACAAAATTGTACAATCTATTCACCTTTCAAACCATTGTTCCAGAAGGAAGGCCTGACAAGCAGTAAATGAGAGCTAGAACTACACTACTGCTTTATAGCGGTATTGAAGTGCACTGATAACTGTTGGGGCACAATCCACATTCCATATCCTGCTTCCGAAGTGTTAAATCCTGCTTTTTATTCCACATTCGTACTGATTTCACACAAGGTGTAGATCTGGCCTTTGTCTGTGCTTCTAACAAAGAGGGGAAGTTGATATTTCTGATGTAGTTCATCCTAATCATCTCTAATTTTATGGTGTTTTTTCATGATTTCATACTGTTTAGTATTTGTTTTAATGCTGGAAGCTGTCTTGTGCATTTTGTATAAATTTAAGAGTATAATTGTCTTACGTATATTGATTTGCTATTTTATCTCATACTCTCAAGTATTTTGGTGGATGCCTCTCTTTTAGGATGATGCCATTTGTTTTGTGGCGATGTTGAATGTGCTCTGCTCATTGCATGTGCCTCTTCATCATCTGATCTGTTGGAATGTTGTTCATCTAGCAGCCTATAAATAATTTTAAATGAATTAAGAAATAACTCTGTCTTCATTTGATTTCATGGAATGATTTGGGTGCAGCCTGTATAGCAAGATGTTAGCAAATGCTTCTGCTCTACATGTTTGGGAACTGTTGTCCAGTGTCATTTGGATTCAATGTTAGTCCTAGGTAAAGGAGATCCATTGAAATGAATGGTACTTAGCCATTAGTCACCTAAGACCCATTTATTTCAATGGGTATACTCCAACTAGGACTAATATTGGACCCAATCCATAGTACTGAAATCATACTCATCTCTCAATCCTCAGTAATTGTGAATTTGGATTGTTGGAACATAATATTTAGAGATCACTGATCAGGGTATACCTATTTCAACATTTATTCCATAAACTTCTCATCTTTCCTCAAGGGAACTTGAGGTAGCATATATGCCTCCATTTTATCCTCACAACAATCCTAGGACTAGTATTGTGCCATTTATTGTTTGCATTATAATCTCTCTCTCTCTCTCTCTCTCTCTCTCTCTCTCTCTCTCTCTCTCATTGATTGGCCATTTGCATGTCTACATAGAGGTGTATCTTGTTCAATTAGTACAATGATAGATAACATCCATGGTTTTGATCCTCAGCCCACTCAATGAGATTCAGGGCTTTTTAATCTTCATAGCTCTGCTCCTATCCCCCCCTCCCAATATAGAATATAGTATGCATCTATAGGGCTGTATGGTCAGCCTCTCTTTTCACCAATGTAAAAATTAAAGTCCACAGCTTCTGCCTTCTCCAGTTCATCGACATCTGTCTGCACTTTCTTTGCATAATTCTTCTGCCATTTGTTGTTTACTTTATATAATTAATGGCTGTTTCATAGCCTAGCAGCAAGACTGAATAGTTAGAATATTGGTGAACATGTTGCATTGACCGATGAGGTGAGGTGGAGTGGGGAGGCAGCAGGCTCACAGGTAAATATAGATATAAAATATAGGTATAAAAAATTCAAGACACACAAGAATACTCACTGAAAATAGATTGATGCTTATATGCACAGCAAGCCAATCTTAAAAAAGGCTGGAAAGGAGATAAACAGGGCTACTACAATGAACACACCAACAGTTACATAGGAAAGGTACTAGTGTGCCTGGATTTGAAAACCTCAGTAATCTTTGAACACTAAAAAGAAATGCTTGTTATTTTTTAGCCAGCACCATCTTTCCATGAAAACTATAATTTTCTAATCTGCAAACCAACAAAAAACTGAGGTCTCATCAGCGATTTGGATTCTAGTTCTATCAAGGAGAAAAACCATCTCCATTTAGTTAAGGCAGCATTGAAGCTCTAATTGACATAATTGAGACAGACCAGCCACTGGATTGATAGGACAGAGAAAAGGGAGCAGGTGTCCTGATTGAGAAAGAAATGGAAATCCAGTCTCCCTCTATATTCTATAGCTTTATAACAATTGTAAATAGTAGAAATGTTTGATTCACAATGTATCTTAAAGTAGAGGTAAAACTGGTGAGAGTTTCCTAGACAAGGGTGGCCCAATCCATACTGCCTCCAACGCCTAAAGTGGTCAGAATATAGTTATTGGAATAAAACAGCATGCTGGACTGATGCAGGGAATAATGTACAAACAATTCAGGGAACTCATCCTGTCATGTCCAAAGCACCAGGCAACATCCTGACTATGGTTCATTTGCAACTAAGATAGTCTTTCTTCAATATTAGTTGATATAGCACTTAGCATACAATATGCTTTATGTTTACTCTCTCATTTTTAGCTCCCTAACCACTCTGTGATATAGATCAGTGAGGGGCCTTCTATTTTTTTTTCAGATCAAGAATCCATCTTTTAACTCTGACTTGCAGTAAGTCCACCAAGGTAAATAGCTAACACATTTTTACTAGCCTTGTCTGAGTTAAGTCGGACGTGTCCTCAAAAGAAGTGGCAGGGCGGGAAAGAGAAAGAGAGCAATTCCTTCGCTCCCATAAAGCTTCCTTGGCTAGTCGCCTCAAGGTGGGTGTTGTTCACCAATGGCAACCAGGTGTCCTATTGCAAAGTTCTGAATCAAAACAATGCAGATGTTTTTAAGATCAAAAATGATCTAAAAATCTTTTTTGAATCAATGATACCAGTCCATTCATGTGTCCAGCCTCCTCATCTATCTAATTGCTCTGACTCAGGGTGTAAGGGAGAACAATCCAAATACTTGTTTAATGTAAAGTGCTATTTACCAGAAAATGCAAGCCTTTTTACATAGAAGTAAGCCACTACGGGTTTGATTAGTGTCAGTGTGAAAATTACCCTCCATCCCCTGAGGAAAGATTGAAGAGCTACTGCAATGAAGAGATCTCTAGTAAAAAAAAATATCCCGCCTTTGTAAGAAAAGCCAATTCAAGGTGACTTACAAGAACAATTTAAAATAAGCAATATAAGAAAAGCTATTTAATACATAGTAAAACAGGAAAGTGCAGGAAAGACAGTAGAAGTTGTAAAAACAGATCATTTTAAAAGGTCCTAAATAAATAACATACTTAAAATAAAACTGTCTTCAGTTCATGCTGCGAAGTGGCCAATGAGGGGGCCAGATCCACCTCTCTTTTGGTTTTACCAAAAATGGGGGACAACAGTGCTCAAACAATGGATAAAAAGGTACGGGGTGGGTGGGTGTTAATGAAATCCTCAAGCTTCACCCCGTTTTTAGGCAAATCATGCTCTCCTTTCACCTTTTAAAACAGGAGATAAGGATGCCGCCATAAAAGGTAAGCTGGTCAAACCCTCCCCCTCCCCCGCCCGTTCAAATTCAGTTGCTGAACAGGTATTGATTTGGATAGGCCACCTCACGTAGCTACAGAGACATGGTAGACAGGTCCAGGTAGGAGGCCCATGGAGGAGAGAAAGAGAGCCCCATATCATGCCCCCCCTGTAGCCTTTTAAAATGCTACCAAAAGGGAGGCCAGCACCCTCATGCAATTCAAACACTGGAGGATGGGACATTCTCATATAAGCACACTCTGAAGTCCACACACAACCCCCCCCCCCTCCTCTGCATTTCCTTTGTTTGCAGTGACCTCTACAGCGGTGGGCCACTATCCACAACTTTTCTCATGCACTGTGCCGATCCACCCCACTCCCTCCCAGGAAGTGCAGGCAGCCAAGTCCCAGCAAATGCCAGAACGTACCTGACAATCAGAGATTACAAACCACAGACTTAAGATGCACCCGCTTTCCTGGCTGAAAATTTGGCGCTTGATCAGACCAATCCACAACAGGCTTTTAACTCCATTTGAGTGGCTATAAAAATGGCACCTCCCTCCTGCAACAAAAGCTTCCAAAGTCTAGGTACAGCTGGAATTTGTCAGGATTGTGAGTAGCAGCAGCAGGACAATACCTTCTGCTGCTGCATGGCTAGTTAGGGGCGTGGATTAGACCTATTATTTGGATTTATGTTTATGTATTGCCAAGTTCTCAGTTATAGAATCATATGGTTGGGAGTAAAAATCCATAAAATACATTTCACAGAGTGTCATGTACCTTTCATTAGGTTGCTTGCTCATTGGCGAAATCAGGTCCCCCCCCCAAATTTCCCAATTTTGCACAGATTCGCACCTGTGCAAATCTTCCCCCAAATGTGCATATCCTGCCTAAAATGTGCATTTACATGCTTTAGCCTGTGGGTGAAATGCACATTTTTGCCCGGTTTTTAAATATATTTTACATATTTTTCTACAATTAAATTCATGTGACATTCCAGGAAGTTAAAAAAAAAAAAGTCCGTAAATCCTCAGAATCTGTGTGACTTGGGAAAAGCCAGTCCACTGCAGAATCTGGTCAAGATTCCTAGATATCCAAACATTTGAATCCTTGGCAGATTTCTCTGACATCCCTACTTGGGAGGAACCTCGGAGGACATCTAGTCCAACCCCCTCATCCATGCAGGAATCTTGCACCTACTGTGGTAGAGATAGCCGCCCATCCTCTTCTTAAATACCTCCAGTGAAGGAGAGCCCACCACCTCCCAAAGCAGAGGGTTACATTCTCAAACAGTTCTTACCATTAGGAAGTTTCTATGAACACTTAACCAAATTCTGCTTTCCTGCAATTTCTACCCATTGGTTCTAATCCTGCTCTCAGAGCAACAGAGATCAAGTCTTCTCCATCTTCCGTACGACAGCCTTTTAGTTATTTGAAGACTGCTATCATGTCTCCCCTTAATATCTCCTCCAGGCTAAACATACTCAGCTCTTTCACCTCTTCCTCATAAGTTTGAAATACTACAGATATGCCAGTATGAAGACATTCTTTACCTTTTCTTAAACAGTTTCCCAGTTTGAGGCATCTCCCCCTAGCTACCGATCAACTAATGCATGGCGTTTTCAAGCAGTAAGGTCTAAATATTATTTCAATTGTACCCCTCCTTGGAAAAGAAGAAAGCCATTTTGGCTATTCTGTAATATATGCCAAAGGCAAATATGGAACAATAGCATAGGAGGATAAACCACCTTAAGAATACTTACATCCATCCAATAGATTGGCATTATCAAATAACAGAAACTCAAATATACCAATGATGTGAACCCACTCATATTACTATAGGATAACGCAGCATAAAAGAGGGTTGTTTTTTTAAAAGATGGGATGGGACAGGGGCAGGAATAAATGGTAGTCTGGCCTCCATTTAGCCAAACCTTCTATTAATTGTATGTTGGGCAGGACCAACATAACATGGGGGAAGAGGATCTTGCCTTTGTTGATTCAGGGTGACCATATGGAAAGGAGGACAGGGCTCCTGTATCTTTAACGGTTGTATTGAAAAGGTAATTTCAGCAGTTGTCATTTGTATGCATGCTGTACCTGGTGAAATTTCCTCTTCGTCACAACAGTTAAAGCTGCAGGAGCTATACTAAAGTGACCAGATCCAAAAGAGGGCAGGGCTCCTGCAGCTTTAACTGCTGTGATGAAGAGGGAATTTCACCAGGTGCTGCATGCATACCAATGATACCTGTTGAAATTCCCTCTTCACAATTGTTAAGGATACAGGAGCCCTGGCCTCTTTTCCATATGGTCACCCTAGCTATTTCACAAGAACTACTGTACATAAATCAGTAGGGATGTGTATCGTATCGTTAAAATGTCAGATAATGATACGATAAGGTCGTTATCAGACATCCAATTAACGATAATGATACGATAGAAAAACCTCTGAAAAATATCCGATCTGAAAATTTTCAGCCCCATTATATTGGATTATCGGACTGCCATATAAATAAACCTATAACTTCTGATTATCGGACTGCCGTATAAATAAACCTATGACTTCAAGTTAGAGGCTTGAAACTTGGTCACAGTGCTTATGGGGTATGCCTAAGTATGTGTAAGAAATTTGAGATCGATTCCTCCAACCCTCGATTTTATATGAATTTTGAAAGATCGTGCAACTTTTTGACAGGTCTGAATGAACGCATGTGGTGAGCTGTCATTCTGACCTGTCAGAACTTAAACGTTCTTTAATAAATTCATATAAAATCGAGGGTTGGAGGGATCGAGCTCAAATTTCATACACATACTTAGGCATACTCCATAAGCATTGTGACCAAGTTTCAGCCGGTAACTTTGAAAATACAGAAGTTATAGGCATTTTTTCTAAAAAATTCAGCTCTATAGGGCACAATGGGGCTGCCAATTAAAACATCGGATTTCCGATAATTATCGTGAAGATGATACGATTAACCTACGATATTATCGGAGACGATAATTTTTTTGGTCTGAAATTCCGATAATGATAAAATACGATATTTTTGGGCGTGCACATCCCTATAAATTAGTCTGACTGTTTGCACTGTTCTCTATAACAAGAAGAAACAGGGCTTGGTACTGGTTATAAAACAAGCACAGTATTCTAGTATCATATACTGCACAAGCGGGATCAGAGACAAAACATTACCGTGTCTAAGGCTCCCTCTTCGGCCCGCCATTCTTCGAGGCAGGCTATTCCACTCTTCCCCCGCCATTTTCCAGTGGTCTATAGCAGCTGAGCATACTCAGTCCTGTTGGGGTTTTGGTTTGGTTTTGGGTGTCTATGTGCTGCATTAGGTTTGCTTGCAAATATGCTCTTAGAGTGACCAGATACAAGAGGGCAGGCTCCTGCAGCTTTAACTGTTGTGATGAAGAGGGAATTTCGGCAGGTGCTGCATGCCCACCTGCTGAAATTCCCTTTTCTATACAACTGTTAAAGATACAGGAGCCTGGTCCTCCTTTCCATATGGTTACTCTATCTTACATTTTCTTGGAGCACTCTAGTTTGAGCAGGCCAATACTTCCCCCTTGTTTCTCAGTGGCCCCCTTTTGGCTACAATCCTGTTGGCACTCATCACCCGAGTTCACTATTAAAGGGAATATACACGTGTATAATCCAAGTGCTCAGGAATATAGGAAGCTACTTTATACCAAGGCAGAATTGGTACAATTCCTATAATCCCTGTCCATTGGCCATGCTAGCTGGGGGCTATGGGAGTTGAATCCAATAACATCTGGAAGGCCACAGCTTACCTAACCCTGCTGTAGGGGAAGGAAGGACAGTAGTAGCTCAGTGGTAAAACCCATGCTTCTCACACAAAAGGTCCCAAGTTCGATCCCCAGGTAAGGCTGGGAAATACTACTGCCTGCAACTCTGGGGAGCCACTGCCAGTCAGTAAAGATGATACTAAGCTGGCAGGGGATGATAAGGGTTGTAGTCCAACACATCTGGAAGGCACCAGGTTGGAGAAGGCTGATGTATACAGCTAGAGTTATGGCTAAGGGCTTATTTACATAATTGCTTATCACAGGCTTCAGATTTGTTTACACACAGAGTTAATGAACAATTGAAGGAAGCAGGCCATGGGATAACCACAGGCTTTTCACAGAAGTTACCTGAAGGTAAAATGCAGATAGGGGGAAATGACAGTAATTTACCTCAAGATGTATTTGCTAAGATGTGGGCCCTCAACAGGTGCCTGACCAAGCCTACCCTTGATGCCAGCCCGGGGTAAGTTATCACTGGGCCTGCAGACGACATGCTAAGCAATAGCTAGGCTGCTAACAGTTAAAGTTGCAGGCACTATACTAGAGTGACCATATACAAAAGAAGGCAGGGCCCCTGCAACTTTAACTGTTGTGATGAAGAGGGAATTTCACCTGAAGAGGGAATTTCACCAGGAACTAATTGCATACAAATGACACTGGCTGAAATTCCCTTTTCTCTACAACTGTTAAAGTTACATGAGCCCTAACCTGGATTTTATCTGGTCAGCCTACTCTAGTATGGCTCCTGCAGCTTTAACTGTTGTGATGGAGGGAATTTCACCAGGTACAGCATGCATACAAATGACACCTGCTGAAATGACCTTTTCAATACAACTGTTAGAGATGCAGGAGCCCTGTCCTCCTTTCCATATGGTCACACTAGTTAAAACCCTAAATGGATCAAACCCTAGCTACCTAAGAGACCGTCTTCTCTCATATGAGAACACCTGCTCTTAAAGGTATGCAGGGAAGCTCTCCTTTTCGTTCCATTGGTTGCGGAAGCGCAGCTGGTTGAGTCATGGCAAAGGATTTTCTCTATGGCTGCACCTAGATTGGGAGACTTACGTTCCCCCTCAGTTTTTGTTTGTCTAGCCAAAACGTTTGTTCTGGCAAACATTTGACTTGCCATGTCGCAGAGTCGTTCTATGGACTGGGTACCTTATTCTCAAGCTGTTTTTCTCTGCTGTGCCCATCTCCTGCTTTTATTGTATTGTTAATTTTTAAGATTTATTTTGCAATTGTTTTTAATTTTTTGGGAGCTGCCCTGAGCATTGTGATCACAATAGAATGGCAGGGTGCTATTTATTTTTAAAGTGAATAAATATATTAAACATCCACAGGTTACCCTGTGAAGACAGAATATGAACTTGTGTAGTGTCTCTTATCCAAGGTAGTTACTGTGAAATCCCCTCTTCATCACAACAGTTAAAGCTGCAGAAGCTATACTAGAGTGACCAGATATGGCAGGGCTCCTATTGTCATTTCTGCAAGTTTTATTGTTGGATTTATTGTTTTAATTGCTATTTTATTGTGACCATGTTTTGATTGCTATTTTATTGTTGTAAGCTACCTTGTGAGGGCCCCTGCTCTGAAAAGTGGCCAAGAAATGTTTTAAATAAATAAATAAAATAAATGAATGAATCAGGCAGCTACATGATTAAAACACACACACAGAGCTGCCTCCATTGTGCCAAGTTTGGACAATATTGGGAGGAATCTCCAAGATATGTTCAGTTTTCTATAGAAGAAATTTGAGCATTCACGAAGTACTTACACACTGGCTCAGTTCGGATGACATATTAAGCAACGGAGGAGTAAATAACGTACTGACCGTGCGTTAGGTAGGAGGAGCGTCACAGACGACATGCTGCAGCCAGCGCTGCTCGGCACCGGCAAACGCCCCGGCTGCTACGAACTTGCGACGGCCATTTTGGTTGCAGCCTCTCCTCCCTGTGTCCTCCAGCTGTATCCCAGGAGGCACCGTGAGTTCTGCCGGCTGCCTAGAGCGGCCGGGGTTTTTTGGCTGCTCTAGGCAGCAGAACTCTATTCCGAAACGGAATAGTCCACGGAGAGAGGGGGGCTGAATTCGGACGACACTTTAAACAACGGGGCTTCAGGCTAAACAACGTGCAAGCCCGTTGTTTCGTTCCGTTTTTTAAAGTGCCTGATTAACGTACTGTCAGTTGCGTGTGCGTTGTGTGTTGCCCTCCAAACGACACAATAAGCAACACAACTGATGATTGTTCCCCCCCTCCTCCATTGCCTAATGAGTCATCCGAATTGAGCCACTCACTCACTCACTTCTGCGTTCTCTAACACATTAAGATCGCTGGAGGTTCAGATAAACTGATTTGCAAACTACGCAGAAGGGCAATAAATTGAGATTACAACAATACTTGTAATTAGAGGTGAGTCAGGCAAACCTATTATCTTCAGATCAAGTGCAACATAGAAAGAGTCCTACAATCCACGAATGGACAGGGAAGTACAAGGCCAATCAGTGAAACAGCTTTGACTGCACATGTTTTATTTGAAAATTCAGACAGAAACCCTGAGTTACCAGCCACAGAATCAGTTAAATTTTAAAAAAAGAAAAAGTAAGCAAAGCTGATTTTTTTGCACTTTGCATTGTGAGGCTCTGGATTGTGCTATTTGACAGAGAGAGTTTTTAAAAACAAAAAAAAGCCATCCCCCACCTTGAAAACCTGACATTGTCGCTATGGGAAAATCGCTTTCTTAGGAGCCCCTTGCACATTCAAAAGCTAGATATAAGCTGGCGTAGGTCTAAGAGGCAGCTGGATTCAAGGATTATAGAAAATGAGTAGTAATTCCAGCCCTGCAGGTTGGGGTGCTTGTGATAGTGTGATGTCCAAAGGGGGAGAGGTGACAGAGAAGAGAGTGGTTCAAAATCCTCTTGCATGTCAGCCGCAGGGCTTGGAGGATGGGGGACCATGACACTGGAGAAGCTTGTGCACCCACAAGAACTCATCGTCTGTACGGAAGGGGTCCTAAAATGAATCCCCCCCCCCCGGAGTGATCTCGGTGAGAGGAAAAGAGAGAATGTTGTTCCAGCTGTACCAGGTTTTGGCTGCAAAGGCATCCACTGGGTTGTCTGCAGTTGAAGGAGATCAGCTGTGTCCTGGGTGGCAAGCGACGGATGTTTTGCACGTTCAACTTTTCAGATACACCTACATAGATCCATTTACAAGTAGTCTCTCTGTACACTTAAAACAAAAACAAATAGAGGATAACAAGAGCCAGTCTTTCTGAAGGCACTTGGCCCTGATGTGCATTTGAGGAAGTGCCTCAAAGTCAGCTTCTTGCTGGGATGATATTTTCTTGCTCCCCTGGCAGTTCAGGGAAGCTTGTGCAGAGTCAAGGGAAGCAGCATGGGCGGGGGTGGGGGGCACCCAGCCTTCCCAAGTCACAGTGTGGTAGATGGCAGCTTCTTGACCCGCCTCTGTGCCAGGAAGGAGGACTCGATGGGCTTCAGCTGGGGGCCTGGCTTGGAGTTGTTCAACGCAGAGTACGTAGCAGCCATGGCACCCTAGGAGAGAGAAGAGCCACAGGGGTTTGTTTAGGAGACAGAGAGCCTGGAAGAAAGCCAAGTCAAGCAAAGCAACGGCCGCGTCACAAGTGGCTTTTACAGCGAACCGCTGAAAAAAGGGACATATCAACATGGTCGATCTATGTCGGCAGGCACACGCATCATGGCAGGTCTGCTTCTCAGGGAGTCAGAATTAGCTGCAGCTTCCCTGTTTAATGGACTTTGGACAGCAAGCCCATGTCATGTGTGAATCAGCCCTAAAGACCAGGCTTTTCCACAGAGTCCAGCAGCAGTTATTCCACGGGACCTATTCTTGTGGAACAGGTCCTTAGAGTGGTGCAGCTTATCACTTGAGCTTTTGAATCATTCTTCTACCTAGCTGGTTGTTTCCTGCTAGGAGAGACTGTCAGAGGATAAGCCCCTATTCTACAATAGCTGCACTGGTGTTCCCAGGCCCAGTTCTTGGGTGGTGTTTTTGATTTATAAAGCCTTAAATGGCCTGGGTCTGGAGTAACTACCACAGTTCGAGACAGTTCCTGCTCTTTTATGGGCACTAGACCATCTCCACCAGGAGCAGAACCTCCGCACAGCTGCCCCCATAACTTGGAATGCCTCCGCAGGACATTGTTTCCTACAGAATTTGGGGAGAACCAAGGGCTGCTTAATGGTAGGAACAGTGACAGCTCTTCTTTTTACTGATGCTGGCTTTAACGTAGTGTGTGTGCCCAATGGTTTTCATGTTTTATTGCTTTCTATTGTAGTTTTGTTAGCCACTGATCTGCTTTGAAAAACCCACTGACAAAGCTGGAGTGCCAGGTCACACCACTTGCCCATTTAACCCAGGGTTGTCCACTCTGCCATGGGCTGTCCAGGGTCTCAGGCAGAGAAGGGTCCCTTCAATGGCTACCCAAGATCCTTTTTGAACTGGACATCGCAGGGGTTGTACCTAGGGCTTTCTACATGCAAGGCATGTGCTCTATCATGGAGCTACGATCCCTGCCCAAATATTTTTCAGACTCTTTTCTCATTGATCAAGGGAGATGGAGATTGGGAACATGTTAGGGCAGTTAAGTGTGGCACAGAAGTAACAACTTCATTATTTTGTAGGAAGCTTTTGGGGTAGGGAAAAAAAGAGTCTTAACGGTCATGGAGCTACGATCCCTGCCCAAATATTTTTCAGACTCTTTTCTCATTGATCAAGGGAGATGGAGATTGGGAACATGTTAGGGCAGTTAAGTGTGGCACAGAAGTAACAACTTCATTATTTTGTAGGAAGCTTTTGGGGTAGGGAAAAAAAGAGTCTTAACGGTCAAGACACTCCCTGAACATCTTAGCCATTGCTGGGTTTCTGGAGGGGCAGAGGACGGGGGAAGAGAGCAGGTATTTCCATAGCCAATGTCGTATCTATAATTGGACAGCACTAGAAGCGCACAAACCCTTACATCCCAACCACAGTTCTGTACCTTTACAAGCTGTACATCCTGGTGACTCAATTGGCTCTGTGGCAACCTGTCCTTCTGGGTTATCCACAGGTGTTGGAGGACTTGTTTGGCAGTCAGGCGCTGATGAGGGTCAACGTGGAGCATCTTTGATACCAGGTCCTGCAATAAGCATTCAGAGAATATAGCGGCTGCATGCCTTCTTTTCACATGGAAAGTCACCAGTTGGACTCAACACCATGCAGCTTTTTTGAAAGGTCTGGGCTGTATTTATCTTAGGCTTACGCTCAGAACCACTTTGGTTGTTGTTTAGGAGCAATTGTACCTTGACAGCCAAATTTAGATGTAAAACTCTCCTCTCCAGAGAGCAATCTTTGGTCCTGTCTTACGATATAACTGACAATTTTATCAATTGCTTAGGGAATCCACTGTGGGTGCTTCCAGAAGAGGCTTTTACCGTGCAACCGCACTGCCTCATCTACTTAATTTTGTAGGAGGTCTAGGTGTCATCGCCTTCCATTGGCAGCCCTCCCACATTTTCCTACCGTTTCGTCTGTCTTTCTTCTTAGCAGGAAAAAAAACAACAACGCTAAGGAAAAATAAAAGAAAATAAAACAGCTGCACAATGTTTTTTGAATGTTAGCACTAGGCGTGCTCTGTCTGGAAGCGAAAAACCAAAAGGAGGAGAGCATCCACTTAGGTCAGAAAAGGAGAGAGAAGCGGTTCTCGGAATGCTGAGATACTTTATTAATTCACGCCCAATGTGTTTCGGCCTATGTGTTTTTTTAAAGGCCTTCTTCACCCCATTCCCCCCCATCTCTCTTTCCTCCTACCCCTCTCCTTGCAATCACTGATCCATTGGTAGGACAGCTACATAAATCACCTTCACTCCACAGGGGGAATGTTTCTGTATTCCAAAAAAGACTGAGCGCAAGTCCCCAGTCCACTGTAGGAAGAGGTGAGGCTGGATTTCCCAGGTTGTATGCTTCACCTCCTCTTTCCTAATTTGAGCCCCAGGCCAGCATCAGCGCACAGCACACTGGGGCATGTGGCTGCAGCATTTTTGGGGAGTGTGTCTGGTCCTACAGCCTCTTTTAAATGAAAAAAAGAGAGTTTTTTTCTCCTTGCACTTCAGTGTCAAGCAGCTTCCAGTAACCATTTTGGAATGGTTACTGGCCACTCCACCTTGCTCCCCATGTCCTGAACCTTGAGTCAACCTAGGGCACTGTGGGAGAAAAGAATTCCTGCTGCCAACATAAACAGATTTCACCTGAAGGCCACCCTGAGATCCTAGCGATATAGAGCGGGATACAAATGTTTTAATAAATAAAATAAAATAAATAAAAACACACCATTGCTCTCACAAAAACATGGCAGTCCCCCAGGTTCAATATTTTGGAAAATGTTAGTAGTCTAAACTTCTCTTGTGTCCACCCAGCGGGCAAAGGAAAATTCATGCCATGGACGCAGCTGGGTGATTGTTCATGCTCTAATCCTAGGGTATTTTGTAGATTGGCGGGGTATAAATTGAATTAATAATAATAATCCAAATTAATTAATTTACTCTCTGTGCCAAATTACAGTCCACATTCTTTGCAAAGGGCCTGCAAAGTTCTGCGACCAGGAGTCAACATTCAAAGCTGTTTATGCAAAAGGCGCTCAGTCGCATGATACCTTTTTCTGAGACCTGTATGTTGTGTTTCTGCAGAGTTTGGATTTTGGGGCATGAGTGGAGAGAAGGAGCAGAAACAGAAAGGAGGGCAGGAGGGATGAGAGCATTGGGGCAACACCAAGGGAAGCCACAGAGCGCCCCCTCCCCCCAGAGGACAGACTCCACGTCCTTGCAAATCCTGCCTGAAGCTCTTTCTGTCCACAAGATTTGAAATGAGAAAAAACAAGTAATCAAGTAGATACTCTCAGGAATCCCAAATTCTGCTCCAGGTGGCCCTCCAGATGTTGGACTTCAACTCCCATCACCACTGACCATTGTCCATGCTATCTGGGGCTGATGGGAATTAGAGTCCAACAACATCTGCAGAGTTGCTAGTTTCCCATCCTTCTTCTACAGACTATGCTAAAGGCAACAATAAAGGCTGCATGTCATCTTTTAGGGGAACTGGGGCTCTTTCCTTTGGAACCCAGGGACATAGTGAGCCCTGCCCTTTGTCCATTCCTAGCAGGCGGAAGGTGGACGGAGGCAGAGTCAACCCTTGGCCTCTGCTTTGAACTGAGAGCCAGTGTGGCGTAGTGGTTAGAGTGCTGGACTGGGACTCGGGAGATCCGGGTTCAAGTCCCCACTTGGCCAATGAAGCTCATTTTGGGCCCATCACTGGCTCTTAGTCTAGCCTACCTCATAGGGTTGTTGTGAGGATAAAATGCAGAGGAGGACCATGTCAGTTGCCTTGGGTTCCTTACAAGAGGAAGCAAAAGGGCGGGGTGTAAATGTAATAATAATAACTATCATATATTTATTCATTTGGCTAATGATATTTCTATACTGCCCCATTGCCAAAGCTCTCTGAGCAGTTCACAAAAATTAAAACCATTAAAATAATTACACAAACTACCAAAAAAGGATTTGCATAAAAAAGTAAAGACAGACAACCTCCACACAGACAACATGTATCCAAAAAGGATTTTTTTAAAAAAACTATCAGCCAAAGGCAGCCCAGAACATAAATGAATACAAATTCTAAGCCTCACCTTGGCCGCATCAGAAACCGTGTCCCAGTTTCCCTCTCTGAGAGAAAATTTTCCGCCACCTATCCGAGTAAGGATCTCCTCGGGGGTGTCGTTGGGCCCGTTTGCAAATGGAGTGTACCTGCAAGAGGAAATGAGTTTGGGTTTGTTTGTTTTAATTGCAATGCTAGAATATCAGGTGGAAATGAGGGACCGGAAGCACGGAGCAGTGGGAAGAAGCAGGTGAAGGGAATAGAGAAGGTGGGTCTGGAGCCCACACCAGGGAAAGTAGAGAAAATCACCCTTCAACCCCACCCCCACCTCCATCCCTTACCCTCCAGCCATCAGGGAATCCACGAAATTCCCACCCAGAGACTTTAGCAAACACAACTTCCACTTTTAGGTTTTCCTGCACAGTCTACCCTTTACAAAAACCAAAAGGGAATCCTCTACAAAGGCTGGGATTATTCTCAGGAGGCAGGCACACATACACAGACTCTGCACTAGCAGATTTCATAATTCATTATAATTACGAGCATGCAATGAAATCAGTGCACCCTATTATAAGGCTGAATCATAGGGTCTAGTCTGCTCATGACTGGCTGGGAATGGGAGGCTTGGCTGCAGGGCAAAGGGTTGCCCTGAATGACCACCAGGTTCACTGTAACTTTACAGTTTTAGTTATTAAGGCTAATGTGTCTGTTATTTCACATTGGCAAGGGTTTCTTAATTCTTTAAGAAACAGATAGAATCATAGAATGGTAGAGTTGGAAGGGGCCTATAAGGCCATCGAGTCCAACCCCCTGCTCAATGCAGGAATCTACCTTAAAGCATCCCTGACAGATGGCTGTCCAGCTGCCTCTTGAATGCCTCTAATGTGGGAGAGCCCACAACCTCCCTAGGTCATTGGTTCCATTGTCGTATTGCTCTAACAGTCAGGAAGTTTTTCCTGATGTCCAGCCGGAATCTGTTTTCCTGTAACTTGAGCCCATTTATTCCGTGTCCTGCATTCTGGGTTGATCGAGAAGAGATCCTGGCCTTCCTCTGTGTAACAACCTTTCAAGTATTTGAAGAGTGCTATCATGTCTCCCTTCCATCTTCTCTTCTCCAGGCTAAACATGCCCAGTTCTTTCAATCTCTCCTCATAGGGCTTTGTTTCCAGACCCCTGATCATCCTTGTTGCCCTCCTCTGAACACGCTTCAGCTTGTCTGCATCCTTCTTGAAGTGTGGTGCCCAGAACTGGACGCAATACTCAAGATGGGGCCTAACCAGTGCCGAATAGAGGGGAACCAGTACCTAGCACAATTTCAAAGATATACTTCTATTAATGATGATCCTTGGTAGCCCATATCAGTAGTGACTCTATGGAAAATCCTTGCTTAGATGGACTGAAAAGGAACCAATGGTTCCCAACTCCCCTATAAAATAGTTGTAAGCAGTATGCATCATCTGAGAGCAGAGAGACGGGGGCTGCCTGAAGAAACAAGTTGCAGACAGAACTGCTCTTTGCCAAATGCATGAGAGGAGGGGAGGGATGATTCAGTTGGAGAATATACGTTTTGCAGGTTCAATCCCTGGCACCTCTAGTTAAAAAGGATTAGGTAGTGAGTGATGGAAAAGCCCTGTACCAGCCCTGACAGCACTCTGAGGTCATCAGCAGAGGTGGTTCTCACTTGCTTGCCGCCCAGGGGCAGTTAGGCTGGTAAGTACAACAGAGAGGTTCTTCTCAGTGGTGGCCCCTCACTGCTGGAATCACTTCCACTGGGGGTTCATCAGGACCCTTCTGATGTCCTTTTCCTGCAGGTGTTCAGGAAAGCTCTGTTTTCCCCGGCTTTTTTGTAGTTGTGGGGCTGGTGGTTTTATTGGCAACTTCTGTCTTTGTTGATTTTTTTTATTCGTAACCTCTGCTTTTATAGAACTTTTACTGAATATGTATTTATTGAATTTTTTATTATATCTATTTTGTAGTTTTTATCTTGCACGCAGCCTTGAGACGGGTTATACCCTTGAAAGCAGCCTAAAAATAATTCCAAAATAGTAAGACCTCTCTCTGTCTGAGATCCTGTACTGCAGCTGCCAGTTAGAGTAGGGTTAGATGGGCCAATGGTTGCCCACAACCCTATGCAGTTCAAGATTTTATGTTAACCGGACAACCTCTTCCTGACTCAAAAATCACTGCTAACATTGACCAAAGGCACTGGGACCCCCTGTCCGCTCCACATTCTTCCTTCTAACATTTGATGCTCCCAAGAAACACCAGGAAAAGGAATCTCCACTACCAATTCAAGGAAAATGCTGCCACCTAGTGGTAAGACCAGTTCTGGGCCACCCTGCCTAAGGGCGTGCGTGGTATGCCTTCCCTCACTTTTACACAGGAGAGTTTAGACTTCTGTTAGGATATTCTTGGGAATTGCTGGGCTAGAGTCTGAAGGCACATGATACAGCAACCTTTGTGAAGCAAAGTAGGTCAAAGTCAGGGCAGTGCCTGAAAAGGAGACTACCTGGAACCCCCATGGTTGGTCCAAAATAGGGAAGTAACATGGTTAAACTTGGACAGGACGGTAGTATATTAAACCAGTGCTTTGCCATCAGGCATTGGTTTCCAGGGCCAATTCAGAGTGCTGGCTTTATTTTAAAGGCCCTAAATTGGCTTGGGCAACATTACCAGAATGAGCATCTCCCCCCACACATACCTGCCCAGACCTTAAGGGATTTTTTACATGAGACTGGATTCTTTGTGGGATTAAGATCAGCTCCTTTACATGTGTTTTCTTCTGGGTTTTTTTTTTTCTTTCTCTGTATTATACATTACATTACACAACCATTAGGTGGCGGTGTGGTATAGTGGAACTGAACAATTTCCCCGTTAGGGGAAAAAAAAAACATGTGATAATGGTTGCAAAGCACAGGAGAAACTCTGGAGAATGACAATGTTGTGCAAAGGATCCACAAACTATCATAAGTGAAGAAGCACAAGAGCACAATAAAAGCCTTGTGCAGAAAGGCTCTTTGATCATCTTCAGAGGTCCTTCTCCAGGTGCCTCTGCCAAATGGCGTGAGGTGAGTGGCTACCAGGGAAATGGCCATTTTGGTGGCAATGCCCCAACTGTGGAATGCCCACCCCAAAGACGCTCACCTAGCATCTCCACTGTGATCTTTTCATTACCAGGTGAAGATCTTTTTATTTTCCCAGCCCTCTTCTGTCTTAAAAACTGATTTAGCTATTTTGCGCTGTTGTTATGCTCTGTTGCTGCTTTTACTTCTACTGCTGCCAGTTTTTTTTCTTATTTGCATACTTTATGGTTTTAACTTTTCCTCTAAATCTTCCAGGGACTTTGTTGTTGATCAGTATCCAAATATTGTAAATAAATAAGTATTGAAGAACAGCAGGATACAGATGTTAAGATACATATATTTCTAACATCTATGCTATTTGTAGCAGACTAGGTCAGTTCAGTTCACCACCTGCGGCCTACAAGCATCCATTAACTAGAGCAACAACGTTTAATTGATTGCTTGGTTAATTTAACAGCTTAAAACCATTTACGTGGCATTCCTGTGTATCTGAGGAGCCACAGGATCTTTCAGATCTCCCTCTCTGAGGGCAGAGAGGAAGAAAGAGGTGGACCTCATAAATCCCCCCCTATGAGGCTGTAGAAAGGTCTGCAGCTGGTGCGCCTCCAAAGCCGGAGAGGGGGGAAAGAGGGCATTCTGGGAACATGTTAGGAGATGCTGTGACTCCACAGAGGCCAAGGCCCTCCCATTCCCATGACAGGAGAACAGGAGAACAGGAGAAAACTGATGCTGAACCTGGGGTTGGTGTACTTTATTCCCCTTCCACTGGAATGCATAGGGAGGGGATAGGAGGTGGTTTTTTTTAATCCTCCTAAAAAATGAAAAAAGACAAGAAAAATGCCTGTCTCCCCACACACACACACACACACACATTGGCCCCCCTGCTGCAAGCCAGGCAGGGCACAGGAAAATATGGTCCCTCTACCTTGGATTCTCCTGCTCCATAGAACAGTCCTGCCCATTGTCTAACTCCCTCCCCCCCCCCCCCCAAATATATTATTATTAATAGAAGTGCTTATAAAAATGGCAGATTGCAATCACCATATTACAAAAGAGGTGCTCTCTTTCTCACGTACACTGGAGGGAATGCCTCTTACTGAGATAACAATGGCTGCTATGACACATGTGCTTCTTACTTGAGAAATACTGCTTTTATATGCAAATTAAAAATCAATAGATCAAGCAATCAAATCAAACTAAAAGCCACATGATGGGATGAAAATATAATAAATAGGGCTGAAACTCCACTGTTACCCAAACGGAAGGATGATGGCACCTACCCAGCCAACATTGTGTAGAGGAGAATCCCAAGGCTCCAGATATCACAGGCCTCGTCATAGCCTTGACGTTTCAAAACCTAAATGAGAACCAAGAAAAATAAAAGTGAGGGAATATCAGTATCATCCTCAAGACAAATGGGATACAATTTGACAGGAAATGGGGGCAAAGCTGAGCTGGTGGTAGCTCTCAATAAGAAAATAAGTTCATGAGTTTATCTGCTCTTAGATATTGATCACCGTGTACTGAAACAAGATGTTTCAAAACACACAAGAACTCTAATTCGGAGACATTTAGGGATGTGTGTGTCTCAAAGCTTAGCCTCAGAGAACAATTCACCATCCTGTGTAGTTGGAAAGAAAGAACAGTTATGCTCCATCCAGTTTTGGATGCTAATGGTTCAGTAGAAAGCGTGGCAAAGCCATCACCTGTAGGGTGACCATATTGAAAGGAGGACAGGGCTCTTGTACCTTTAAGAGTTGTACAGAAAAGGCAATTTCAGCAGGTGTGCATGCAGCACCTGGTGAAATCCCATCTTCATCACAACCGTTAAAGATGCAGGAGCCCTGCTTGGCATGACCAGATACAAAAGAGGGCAGGGCTCCTGCAGCTTCAACTGTTGTGATGAGGAGGGGATTTCACCAGGTACAGCATGCATACAAATGACACCTGCTGAAATTCCCGTTTCAATACAACTGTTAAAGATACAGGAGCCCTGTCCTCCTTTCCATATGGTCGCCCTAGCAATAGCAGTCAACAGTGCCAAGATCCTTTCCCCCCATGTTATGTTGGTCAAGAGGGCACAGCTCCTGCAGCCTTGTGATGAAGAGGGGATTTTACCAGGTGCTGCATGCTTGCAAATGACACCTGCTGATATTCCCTTTTCAATACAACTGTTAAAGATACAGGAGCCCTGTCCTCCTTTTCATATGGTCACTGAAATCACTTGAACACCATAACTGGTGCATATGGAGTCCAGACACCTGCCAAGAAGATCATACAATTGTCATGGAGCCTATGAATCAACTGAGTATAATTCTTCCATACTATATATCTACAATACATGATACCATCCAATGTTTTCTAGGCTTAAGATGATCTGGTGAAATTGGCTATTAATTGGAAAAGGAACTCTGGTCCATTTCCAGGAATCAAACTGTGTGGGAGCCTCTTTAGCAACCGACTCAAGCTTTTGACTTCAATTTATTATTTAAGTATGTCACCCTCTGATCACCATCCTGTTCCTCTTGGACTATGCATTTCAGGCTTGGAGTCTTTGTCTCTACTGGCTGTTTGCATCAGGCTAACAGTGAGGGAGGTTGTGTAGGTGAGGAGAAGACAGAAGGTAGACCAGGATCTACCGGTAGATCTATGGGTGATTTGCAGTAAATCAGACAGGGGTTCTGTGTTGTGCTTCAATTTGAGGGATTAAGCAGAAAGGAGGAACAGCTGAGCCTGGGAGCGTTTGGAGAGTGGCTCTTCATGGGAACAGGCAGAAGCCAGCTAAAGGCCAATGCAGCTGACAGCAATTCCCGATCACCACCATCCTCATAAAAGACATGCCAGAACCCAGAAGCGACTCTGGAAGCAACTATTGTTCTTGGTGCTTTGTCTTCGTCGTTTGCATACCAGCTCCTTGAACTTGCCTGGACATATCCTGACATTGGACCAGACTCTGACTACTCTTTGGCGTATTCCTGAACCCAGTATTATTTGACCCGGTTTCTGACGGAGACTTTGGCTTTTGACCACAGACTGTTTATTGACGTTTCCCTCCTGCTTATCGAGTTTACCGCCGGTGATTTACGGCATTCTGACTCCCAGTAGTTTAGCAACACCAAATAAAATTGAAAGTTAAAAATAAGTCTCTGCCATGCTTGACTTTCTGCTGTTCACTTATCTGTTAGCCTCAGTGTTCCCTCTAGTAAAATATGAATAAAATATGTTCCTCTCCTGTAAAATAGGAGTATTTGCCCAGGTCTTGGTACAGTTTTACTAGCCACTTTGAGAGTTCTGTGTTAGAATTCAGATCTATAGTAACTCAGATGTAGATTTGTATTTATATACACCAGGGGTGCAGAACCTTTTCGGAGAAGCTGTCTGGGGCCGCATTCCAGTGGCGGAGGGGGGGTTACGGCTGAAGGGGGCAAGGGGAAAAATGCCAGCATAAAGCTCTCACTGCCTGTAACTAAGCCTTAGGAGAGAAGGCATTTCAACCTTTTAGAATGGGGGGGGGGGGGAGAAGAATCTACACAAAAGCTGGTAAACCTCCAAATGATTGGTGGTTGGGGGAAAGGGGCGTGGCTTTCTGGGGACCCTCCCAGAGGGCTGGATTTGGCCCCTGGGCCTCGAGTTGTGCACCCCTGCTGTAGATCAATGCTGCACCGCTCCTGATTTTCCAAGGAACGCTTCAACCCCACAAAGAATACTGTTTGGGAATCATTGCTTTTAGCAACCAGGACAGTCCCGTCTGTCTCATATGGAGACCACTGTGAAAGTGCCAAGGAAGGAGGCCAGGCAGAGTACGTGAAAGATGACCACAAAATTCACCTCTTGCTGGGGAAGAATAAAAAGAGAGCCCTGACTTTCTACTTGAACCTGTACCTCCAAAAATAATCACGCGGAAGAGGGCTGCTAGAAATCTGTTCATCCGCATCCTGTACGCCAACATGGGTAAAAGCAAGTAAAATGAGCTTGTTGTATGGGCTAAGTTCACGAGCTACTAACCTCTGGAGCCACGAAATTGGCTGTGTAACAAGGGGTCATGAGGAGCCCATTGTCCGCTCTCAGTTGCTTGGCGAAGCCGAAGTCACAAATACGAATAGACTCTGGGTTGCCAGACTCATCTACATAGAGGATGTTGCTAGGTTTCAAGTCTCGGTGGACTACCTGCGAAGGCAACAGCGGAAATCACAGGTCATCCTCTGGTCGTGGCCACCTTCCAACTTTTCATTTTGGTTTTATTTCATCTTGTAGTTTAAAACATATATTGTGCTTTATCGTACTTTGTGGTTTTAATTGTTGCGAACTGCACAGAGAGCTTCAGCTTTGGGCCCATATAGACAATAAAAACTTACAGACAAGAGCTCCAGCCCTAAGAAGGAAGCCTCCAATATCAGAGGCTTCCGTGTATCCAGTGCCCTGCTGGGCTGATGCTGACAGGAAGAGAGGAACGACAAAGGCAGTTAATGGTCAATTTTTCTTTCGCTGCCTTTTTATGCATCATCACACAACCACTAGATGGCTTTGTGGTATAGCGGAATTTTGCATTACATGAAAGTCTCATCCTTCTATTTCTAAATAACACCACACTTTCCTCGATCTAAAAAAAAGCCAGGGATATGGTTGCAAAGAGGGGGAGGGGCCCTGGAGGAGGATGACAACATGTAAATACTGGGCCAGTTGCACTGGTTACTGGTGCATTTCCAAGCCCAATTCAAAGTACTGGTTTTGACTTTTAAAGTCTTAAACGGTTTGGGACCAAGTTACTTGAAGGACCACTTTCACCCATATCAGCCTGCTTGCACTTTAAGTTCAGAGAGAAAGGCCCTTCTCATTTGCCCATCCGTGAAAGCAGTGAGGTGGGTGACCACAGTGAGAGGACCTTCTCCGTGGTGGCCCCAACTCTTTGGAACAAGTTGCCATCAGAGGTCCGCCATGTTGCATCATTGCAGCCTTTTAAGAAGGCCTTGAAAACGTATTATTTTACCTCGGTCTTCTCTTGATATGACTGCTGTTCTTGCCTTTGTTGTTCCTGCTTCTGGTTCTGTTATTGGCTTTTATTGTTGTTTTATTGCCATTTTAGTGTGTCCATTTTTCATAGCTTTTAACATTTTAACCGTTTTTATATATTTTATGGCTGTAAGCCATCTTGGAAGGGCTCCTGCCCTGGAAGGCAGCCAAGAAACATTTCAAATAAATAAATAAAGGGCCTGCAAACGACTGTCGAGTGAGCAAATCGCAAGCACACAACAAAAGCCTCATGTAGAAAGGCTCTTTGTAGCCAGAAAAAGAAGGAAGAAGAATGCGCCCCGGGCTCTGCATGTTTCTCATCATCTCCTACTCACCCCTTGGGAGTGAAGGTATTCCACGGTCTTGCAGATCGTGTGCAGGACAGAGCTGGCCTCCCTTTCAGAGAAACACTTCTGCTTGAGGATCCTATCCAAGAGCTCCCCTCCTCTCATCAGCTCGGTCACCAGGTAAACCTGCTTGCCGTCATCATAGACCTGACAAATAGATGTTTGTCCCCATGGTTTAGCCATATGAAGAGAGAACAGCACTTACCACAGTATTTACAAGACCTGACTTTCCCTGCCCTCAGAAAGGCCTTGACTGCCCTCCATTTTCAAACAATGCCTTGAGCCTACCTGGAGGGGAAGTATAAAGGGGTTCCCTACATCCAGCAGACTTGTATTTGTGGTGCGGGGGAGGCAGAAGGCGTCGTACATTACTTGTTATGCTGCTCCTTGTATAAAGGATATGAGGGATCGTTTCCTGGGAGATCTTCTGAGAACAAGAGCGGGTTGGCTCACTGCTGATGTTATCAGTGATCTGTTAGAAATTGCAATCAAGGTTGCAACGTTTGCTGCAGCAGCTCAAAAAAACCTGCCAAAATGTTCTAAAGAAATCAGGTGTAGATTGCAGAGGGGACCACCTGCTATAATTTTCTGTTATCGTTGCTACTAGGTTTGCATCATTTTTTTCAAAAATATAAATCTCAGCCTTTTCTCTCAGTTTGGTTCCTTCATATACATTTTCTCCCTATGAGTGTGTAAGAATTTTGGTTGTCACAGAGATGTCTTGTTTTATTGTTGTAGTTGTAACGGCCTTATGCCATAGACAAATAAAATGTATCACAGATGCTTGTGGACAGGTTCGAAAGGAGCTACTTAGCCACCAACTGCTTACAAGCATATATATATTGCCGTTTACATCCGAGATACCAGCAAACTGTACTGGGCAAAGCGTGTTGCACATCACCACAGATTTGTTTTACATGACGCACACATGAAAACTAGTGTTGTCCTTGGCAAGGGCAACAGCTAGCGTGCGAAACGAACGAGGCCACTGCATCTTTCTCCAGCAACGCTCCGCTGGATCAAAGCAAACAGTCATGACAGCAAGGGGGTGGGTGGGCAGGGCTGCATATCCAAGACACCGTAACGAAAGGCTAAGCTTCTTGAAGGTGGCTGCTTCCTTGCTTCTATACCTCCAGCAACACTCTCCCGTTGCTAGGGGAAGCTCTCTACTGATGGAATAAAGGAGGAATTCAGAGAGGGGTCTAAGTGCATGTTGGAGCATTGTGTGGGTGTGTAAATTCTACGGAAGATGGCAACACGGGAGAGAGCCTTCTCGGTGGTGGCCTCCCAATTATGGAACAAACTCCCTGACGAGGCCCGCCTGGCGCCAACATTATCTTTTCGGTGTCAGGTCAAGACTTTCCTCTTTCCCCAGGCATTTAGCAGCATGTGATGAGTTTTTAATCAATCCCAGACATGTTTTAGGTTTGGCTGACAACTTAAGGCCTGTTTTTAGATGCATGTATGCTGTCCATTTTATGATTTTATATTTGTATATTGTTTTTAATGTTTTAATCTTTTGTAAACCACCCAGAGAGCTTCGGCTACGGGGCAGTATAGAAATGTAATTAATTAATTAAATAAATAAATAAATAAATAAATGATGATGATGATAATCCGTTAGTCACATCAGTCACCGGCATCACATCAAATTATTTTACAAAATACCTTCAGCAACTAGGCCTACCAAAATACATCCACACCAACATCCAGAAAGCAGTCATACTTAAAACACGTTCAATTGTCGGGAAATTTCTCAATCAGTAAAAGATAGCATGGCTTGACAAAGCCCGTCATGTCAGTCTAGAAAAACCACCAAGAGCGCCAAAAATAAGATAATAATAATAATACAGATCTTGCAATGCCGTCGCTATGCAAAAAGTCGGCAGTGGGGAAGTGGATCTAACTTAACAGTGATACAGGGAGAGAAGGGAAGCTTGTCCACTGCATTTCTAGAGATGATCTACAAATATAGCTTCTGACCCTTCTCCTCCCCAATCAGTGAAAAAAGCCCCATGTTTCCAGAACTGCTTTCCCACCACAAACATGGGAGCTGATTAGTCCTGTTCTACTATTACACTCACATCCTTCAGTGTGATGATATTTGGGTGCTGTCCGTACCGTAGCAGTATCTCAATCTCCTCCGAGGGGTCTCGCTTACTCTTGTCTATGACCTGCAAAAAAGTAGATCGCCTATTATTATAAAATGATACCAATTTAGCATTGTATCATGTTTGGGTGTTCAAAACACTGCCCATTTAGTTTCATAATCTTTCTAGCCATCCCACAAGGTCAGGCCAGTTTTACCCTCTCACTGCAGATGGGGGACTGAGGATGAGAGGCAGAGAGAGAGAGACTGTCGGAGGCTACCTAGCAAATGCATGACAGTGGTGAGATCTGAAACTAGGGACTGCTTGAAATCAGGTAGAGAGGCCTGCTGGTTCCAACATTCCCATTTCTCCATCACCAGGTGAAGACTTTCTTCTATTCCCAGGCATTTGATGGCATAGGATAGATGGGCTCTTTATGCATCAGTTGAATTGTTTACGGTTGTCACTTATGTATTAGTTATTTTATGGGGCAGCAGTGGTTTAATGAATAAATTGTTTTTAGCTTTTTTGAATGTTGTATGTATAAATTTTACCATAAGTTGTCTTGAGTGTTATTGAAAAAGGCATCTAAGAAATTTTAATAATAACAATAATAATACATATACAAAAACCGCCACGAGTGAGAAAGAGATATAATAATAATTTCTTTCTTACAACTGCGCTACAGGAGGGGCCTTAGTTCAGTGGCAGAAAACTTGCTTTGCAGGCACAAGGTCCCAGATTCAATTCCCAGCATCTCCAGGTGAGGCTGGAAAAAATACCCTAGGAGAGCTGCTGCCAGTCAGTGCTGACACTACTAGGCTAGATGGACCAAGGGTTTGACTCAGTATAAGGCAGTATAAGGCAGCTCCTGATGAAGATGATAATGATAATTCTGAGCTTGCTCCACTACAATGTTGCACTCAAACAAGGCCTAAGACCCTGCTGTGCAAATGGTAGGTAGCAAATACCGTTGCGCCTCCGAGCTTCAACGTGAAGCTCAACAAGGCCGAAGCTCAGCAATGTGAAGCTCAACAAGGCCGAGGCATGAATGCCATCTCTGCCCCCGCCCTCTATTCACAGCCTCTTCAAATTACAATCCCCTTTCGCGAATCGTGACATTTAAAAGAGGTACCACTATTCATGGGCAAAGCACAGGAGAAAAGTTCCGACCTTGACAGCGTATTCCGTGCTCGTTGCTTTGTGAACGCAGCGCTTGCACACCGAATAGGATCCCACGCCAATGGCCTCCTTTGCCACGTAGCCGTCGCTAAACTGGAGATTCTTGCCGTGCAGTTGCTACAAGTCGGGGAAATACAAATGGAACAGAACAAGAGGGATTTAACCTTCATCGGCGGGCCATGCTTTCTATGCTTGACGAGAGCGGCGCGTGGAGGCATCTCTGTCTCTTTTCAACGGGCAGCTGCACCTGCGCACGTCACATTTTCCCCAACAGCAGGGGGAGGAGGGTGGCAGGCTAGAGTCAACTTCGCTGGAAACAAATGGGTGTCTTAAAATCTGCAGAGGTGCCTGGTGTCAACACTGCCGTCTTTTCGGTGCTGGGTAAAGGCCACCCTCTACTCCCAGGCATTTAACGGTATATATAATGAGGCATCTGTATTTGCTGTTTTAGAACAGGCCTGTTAGGAACAACATTGTTTATTTAAATCGTTCTTAGTTCTTTACATTGTTTTCATTTTTCTATTTTTTTTTTGAAAATGTAGACTATTTTTAATTGCATTGCATTTTGTATTTTTATGAATTATTGTAAACTGCCCAGAGAGCTTCAGCTATGGGGTGGTGTAGAAATGAAAAGCAGCGAATAAATAATATCTGGAGTCTATGCCAATCAACTTAGATAGATTCATACGTGGACAAGGGCATGCGCACCTATTAACTTTAACCTTAAATAAGATATTGTAGAGCTAGAAAAAGTGCAGAAAAGGTCAACTAAAAGGATCAAGGGGCAAGAGCATCTCCCCTATGAGGGAAGGTTACGGCAGCTGGGACTGTTTAGCTTGGAAAAAAGGAGGGTAAGGGGAGACATGTACAAGATTATGCATGGTTTGGAGAATGTGGATAGGGAGACATTTTTCTCCCTCTCTCATAATTCTAGAGCCCAATAGGGTCATCCTATGAAACTGGTGGGAGATTCAGAACAGATAAAAGGAAGAATGTCTCCGCAAGATGTAGTCACCACCAATTTGGATGGTTTTAAAAGAGGGGTGGATAAATCCCTGGAGAAGGCTATCAATGGCTACTAGTCCTGATGGCTCTGTGCTACCTCCAGTATCAGAGGAGTAAGCCGATATACACCAGTTGCTGGGGAACATGGGCAGCAGGATGCTGTTGCGCCATGTCCTGCTGGTGGGTCCCTGGTTGACAGCTGGTTGGTCACTGTGTGAACAGAGTGCTGGACTGGATGGACCCTTGGTCTGATCCAGCAGGGCTCTTCTTATGTAAACAGATCATTTGCATCTGCTGAAGCTGACTCTAGCCCATGAAAAGCTTGTGTCTCTTTCAAACCAGATACTGCTATTTGATGGTTGTTCCTTGGTTTGGGAATTAATTAAAAAAATGGTGGCGGTGGGAGTGGGGGGAGAAGTAGGTTGTACATTCCGGGAGATAACCTCAATTAAGGCCAGCTCTAGTGTAAACAAGGCTCGAAATTGCTGGAGTCCCTGCCAGGGCTCCTGGAGAATGGTGTTGCAGCTGTTGTGATGCTTCTCAGACACACCTCTCTCCTCTCCTTACCTGAACCACAGAATGCAAAGGCATGGGTGGGGATTTGGCCTTCTCATCTTCGGTCAAGCCAGTGGCCACAAAACTGAAGCCTCGGAAGAGCTGATGGGCCCCCGCACTGGGCGGAATCCCAGGGGAGTCTGGAACGGAAGAGACAGAGCTGGTGAGGACTAATCCTGCTGGAACAGCAGCTTCTTAGCACGTGACCATTTGCCATTCCCTCCTGAAAATCAAGGCAGTAAAGTGCAAGGCAGAGCCAAGTTAAGACCCACCAAGCAAGTGCAATCTAGAGACTGCAGAGCTTGCGGCCCTCCGGATTTTATGTACAAGTCCCATCACCTCTGACTACTGGCAGTGCTAGTGGGAGTTGAGAATCCAATGACATCTGGAGGCCCACCTCTGCAATGAGGTTTCCCTCGATTCCCCCTGTGGCACAAGGGTTTGGAGCAAAACCAAGTGATCACAGCACTCACATGGTACAGCTTTTGCCGGGCTGTAACATGTCAGGTTGCGGAGGTTGGCAGGGAGGGGGAAAGTACTGAATGACTGAATAATTCTCCACTACTACAGTGCAATAGCTAAGGCCAAGATCCTGCCATGCAAAGCCCCCCTATACATCCCAACAGACTCATTGGGGCAGTTCCTTAAAACAGCCCATGGGTTCTGGGTGGCTTATTAACCAGGGCTGCAACGCACCCTGGCCAGCTTCAGACGATACAGCAAGCCGTATTGGCAGGGATGATTAAACAAATCGGGCAGGCATGTGACTTCATGGACAGCATGTTTAGCAAGCCACTGTGGTTGTTAACCACGCTGGAGATCATGTGAATGGTGTCAGTGTGTGAGAATGCTCCCCCTAACATACGGGAAAGCTTTTCACATTGGAAGAGCACATGGGGAACCCCAGATCTGTCAGCTAGACAAGAAGCATAAAGCAAAACCTGTTCATCAAGCCTTCAAGAGAAAACATGCTCGAGGATCAAGATCACATTCACTGCAGACAACGTTCCAATTCGACTTGGGTATAAATACAATGGTTTTAAAACCAAGGTTCACTGTATGTCCTATAACAGGCAAGGGCAGACTTCGTGCTGGCAAGATCTACTTTGTCTTTTTACGAGAAGCCTGAGGGTCCTTGCAGGATGGAGCCAAAGACCTAAAGCATCCCATAAACTATGAACTGGGATAACCTGCATATGCAAGTTTACATTTTCCTCTGAGTTATTGCAGATCAGAGATTCTAACATCCTAATTTCCGGATCTGGGGAAAGGCTGCTGTTGTTAATTGGGAGGTAGAAACCTTTGCTGATCTCTGCTGGAGATCTGCTAGTATAGGGGTGAGGAATTACATTCAGTCCAAGGGTCTAATGCAATTTTGGGGGGGCTATTCTAATGAAAGACAGGGCCAATAGCAATACAATACTTTATTACGGTCAAAAAACCAGCATAGCAAAGAGAACAAGTCATACATGTAAAAATATACAGGCTTCCATTTAAGGCAATCAGATAGGGTTCAATAGTGTTAATATTTCCCTACGCCGACGAATGGTGGCTGCACAGAATCTGGCCAATAGCAAAGGGGGGCAGAGCCCGCCCACCCCCAAATGCCAGCATACTGAAGAAAGAGCTTTCTCTTATTGCCAGTAGCTAAGCCTTAGCAAAGACATTTCAACCTTTGAGAATGGGGGGAAAACTGCACATAGGCCAGGAAATTGCCCAATGATTGGCAGTTGGGGGAAAGGGGGTGGGGTCAAGGGGAGTGGCCATTTGGGGAATCCCAGAGGGCCGGATTTGGCCTCCAGCCTGAAGGCTCCCCCACCAGTACTAACAGAGGCAGATCTACTTTCTGCCTCTCTCTGTCCTAGGAACAGGGTGTCCAATGTCAGGGCTAAGCTCAATCACATCAACGGGGCACTACAAGACACTCTCTCATTATTATTATTTTTTGCAAAAGTCCAAAATCACAAACCTTTGGGCGTACGAGAGGTAAACTCTTTGTCAAAGTAAAAGGTATCGTCCGGCCGTCCCACGGCAGGCCTGAAAGGCGGCTTGATTTCTCGGCGAAAGAGCTTCTGTAAAATGAAAAAATGATATAAAAGGAAGGGGGCGGCTGAGCCCAATTTGCCAATAAAGGGAAAACACGCAGAAATATAGAGAAACGGAGGCACCCCGAAAGGCCAAAAGGGGCACGAGCGGAGCAAAATCCCAGCCACAGCCCTAGTTCTCCTTGAGGTGGCAAACCAGTGTTTGGACTGTGCCACTTTGGGTTTCAGGCAGAAATTTACAATGTGGAATGCTCCTTTGTGCAAACACATTTAAAAAAAATAATTGTCAGAGGAAAACTTTTAACCCTGGACTTCTCCCCAATATGCTAGGGCTTTTAAAAATATATATGTGGAGGGATTGTTTTTGTACAAGGCAGCATTTCATTAAGTGAGCCCCCACTTGCAGTCCAAAGTGGTACAGTCCAGTCAAAGGTTTGCCACCCCACAAAGATCTAGGCCAGAATTTTAATTGAACCCTATTACCAGTTGCTGGGGAACATGGGTGGCAGGGGGCTGTTGCACCCACGTCCTGCTTGTGGGTTCCTGGTCGATAGCTGGTCGACGGCCACTGTGGGAACAGAGTGCTGGACTAGATGGATCCAGCAAGGCTCTTCTGATGTTCTGAACAGGCAGACGTTTGTACATTCTGCGATTCTGATTTATTGGACCTAAAATTGTCTGGTGTTTTGCATAACTAGAGATACGCAGATCAGAGTTAGGACAGTAATTGGCTGGGTTTAGGGGGAAAATCCCTGACTAAAGACCGCCACCTACACTTTTTCTCCAGCCATTTGCAGAATTTTAGGGACTTGTGGTTCCCTCTCCCAGAAACAGCCAACATGCACAGACCTGCTTTTAACACAAGCAAAGCAGAAGTTGTGCCTGAACTGTTGCCAGTTACTGAAGTGAATTTTAAGATCTTACAGGACTGAAGTGCTAAGGGAGGGAAAGAGGTTCATACTCACATTCCAATCAATGGTGGAATAGAAAGGGTGACGCTTTATTTCTTCAGCACCATCTGGGCTGGACCCTGCAAGAGCAGATACACCATTTTGGATCACTTCTACAAACAACATAGGATCAAGCCAGTGTGCTCATGATTATATGTGCCCCACAACAACGTATAACACACACACACACAGAACTGTATTAACTGGAGTGCTTTGATTCTCCCCCTTGAGAAAGAATCTCAGCTTCACGTTAGGAAATAACAACCGTGCAGGCGCGTGTACCCTTTCCTAGTTCCTTTGGTTGCAAGCATAGGCTTGAAAATGCTGGACCTGAGCAGTCCAAGGTGACAGGATACTGGCTGGGTTCACATAACACACTAACTCATCATGGGTTATTGTTCTGTCTGAAATCAGCGCATTTTCTGCAAGGCGGGTTAATGTGTTGTTTGAACGTGGCATGTTTTTCACAGGCTGGCTCGTTAACCATGCAGGGTGGTTTTATTTTTCTTGAACAAGCCACCTTGAAATGGCTTGTTGTTCAATTGTTCAGGGTGGTTAACAAACCACACTGCATGGTTAACGAACAATCCTATGTTAAAGGGGCTGCGTTCAGACAACATGGTAACCAACCCCGCAGGAAAAGCCCTTCATTCAGATAAAATAATAACCCATGCTGAGGAAAATGTGCTGCATTCAGACAACACGATAACCCACAGTTCAGCAACAACCCGCACTGGGTGGGTTAGTGTGTTGTGTGAATCCAGCCACTGTACAGCATTATATGTTGCAGAAGGAACTTGGAAGAGGGAAGCTTTCATTGTGGGATGGGGCCCTTTGCTGTTATGTTGCTATTTCACGTAGGGGTGTAAAACATTCATCAGAGTTTTAGCAATGCTACGCCGTGCAGCAATCCTCACTAAAAACTCAACATGCATTTGATCGCACATCTACGGCGGTGTGCATATTGCGGATGTCCCGAGACACAAAGCAAACAAGGATATCTTACCTAACCTGTTGGCTGGGTTCCTCTTGAAAAGGGCTCGCAGGAGACTCTGTGCTTCGGAGCTCAGAAACTGGGGCATGCCCAGCTTTGCTCTGAACAAAAGGCAAATAAATAAAATAAAATTGTGCAACCAGCCATGAGTCACCGAGAAAGAAGCAAAGGAACTGTAGCCTCTCTGGCTCTCCAATATATCATCACCCTCTGTTGCCTCGCCTTGCACAGGCAGTTTCAAGGAAACAGGGTGTTCTAGCATTCCCACGACTCAAACTACGGTTGCTGAAATGGCAAATGGACTTAGAATTATGTCTCCAATGGCATGCTAATTTCCAGAAAGTGCAGAGTAGCAAGTGTCAGGCCCTGGCCCAAATTCATACCCCTTGCCTCCAAGAGATGCTATTTGATCTGCTCATTGTCCACTCCAGCAAAAAAGGTGTGTTTGTGAAGGTGGAGGCATATTTTATTCAGTTATATACAGTTACACAAACATTTATATGACCCCTTTCCGGTGTATGCGTGCCACTCAAGAGAGGTAACAATGAGTCAAACCAAACATGAAGTGCAATAAAACTCCAAAGGGGTGGAAATTACAATATAATAAAAACAGACAGAATAGAAACACGGCCCAGGTCATGGTCTGATAGCACATGAGGTCACCACCTTGCTAAAGCTAAGCAGGCCTGGGTCTGGTCAGTGCTTGGAGGGGAGACCACCTGAGGACTGCATGTAGCCACCTTGAGTTCCACAACGGAAGAAAGGTAGGAAATAAATGTAATAAATGAATTGGATAAAAAACATTATCTATCCTCTATACCTCTAGCTCCATTTCTGAAGAACCGCCCCTGTCAAAACTAGCTGCTGACCAGAGGTTTTGCACAATTCAAACCCTCTCCAGATCGATATGCTGATAGGCCCCATGATCTTACTTGAGGATGAGGGTCATAGTCTCCTTCCGGTCCTTCCCCTGGAATGGCAAAGCCCCTGTCAGCATCTCAAACTGCAAAGAATAGCAAACAAAGAACATCACATTATGAATCAGGGGGCAACTCTCAATGGACGTACTTTATTCTACTTTACTTGGTAATTAGGTTTTAGGGATTATTTTGTTTTGTTTAATAGTGTTAGTCCTTTCCTATATTTTGTTGAGGGCCCTGTTGGGTCAAAAGGTCACATATAAAATCCAAAAACCAAAGGAGGAGAGCATCCAAGTCAGGTGAAAAGAAGGGAGATACAGCTTCTCATGACGCAAAGGATTTATTGATACAAAGCCCAACGTGTTTCGGCCTGTGCCCTTTCAAAGGCCTTCTTCAAGGGCTTGTCAGAAGATGTCTGCAGATTTCCCTCTAACACAGACTACGTCCTCTGATAATTGTTGGCAACGCGGTCTATTGTTAGAGGAAAATCTGCAGACATCTTCTGACAAGCCCTTGAAGAAGGCCTTTGAAAGGACACAGGCTGAAACGCTTCAGGCTTTGTATCAATAAATCCTTTGCATCCTGAGAACCTGTTTCTCCCTTCTTTTCACCACATATAAATCCACAAACATTAGCAGAGATGGGTGAACAGACCCCATCATAATTTGAAATTTGCTTGCTGAGTTATGACTCCAGGGCTATAAACTTGAATGAAAATTCTCTGTTATTCTGAGATTCTGACGCATCTTTGCATTCTTGTGCATGTGTGTCAAAGTGCATCTTGGGTAAGGATGGGCAAAGAGGTGATGCTCAAGCTTGTGAAGATTCTCCAAACGTCAGCTCATCTCTCCTTGACTTGCGCTCATGTTTGTGCTCGCTGTTGGTTTAGCACTAAATGAACAACTATTGAATGAGGAACTTGAGCAAACTATTATCAAATTTGCACAAATTTCCCCCACACAGCGTGAATTTCGTTCTACTTGCACCAATGTGGATAAGGGCATTAAGTGTGAATTCACACAGATCCCGCCTCCTGCCCAAGTGAAAAACTGGTCCACAAGTTCATGGAAATCACATGACTCAGATAAAGATAAAGAAATTTCGGAATTTACACATTTTGGAAATTTGCGCAAAACTGAATGGGGCAATTTGCGCAAATTGAATGTGAGCAGATGTTCGAAGATTTGTGTGCATTTTCTGTAGACATATTCTTCCTTCTTGCATTTGGGGCGGTAAACACGGCATGCTTGCATGTTTTGCAAGCAGAAACAAAATTCTCAATCCTTTTTTAAGCCTGAGGGTGTCTGTAAGAAATATGAGCACTGAAATGCTCACCATTGGCCCAGTAGCTCAGTATAGTCCACTGAGACTGGCAGAGATACTCCAACATCTCTAGCAGAGTCTTCTTGCAGCATCTCTTAGCCAAGATCCTTCACCTGATGATACTGGGGATTGAACCTGAGACCTGATAAAAGCACGTCCTCTAACACCAAGCGGTGTGCTCTCCTCTTACCATATTGTTGCTGATTCAGGGGCAGCTGCATTTCAACCTGAGCCCTCTAGTTTGGGGGTTGAGTGCTCTATCGTTCAGCTTACCCCCTCAGGCAAACTTGAGAATATTGCCTAGAAAGCCAGTGTGAAGCTCACGGAGCAGATCTTGGGCCAGCTGCTATCTCTCAGGTGAACCAATCTCTTAGGGTTGCTTGAGCAGGGATACAGGAGTCTTCTCAACTCGAAAAAGAATGCTCCCGGGGCATTCAAAGTGCTGCTCAAAGAGGCGGATTCTCTTCCTTCTGCCCAGCCAGGAAGGATCTCTTTCACAGGCAAAATCAGAGGGTGGAGGCTGAAAGTGAGCATCTTCCAGCAGAAAAGCGAGCGTAAAATGTAGCTCATCACATCAACCATGAAATAACGCAGCAGCACAAAGGAAATAAAACGGACCCAAAGAAGAAGCGAATGTGGGAGGCACCTGATAGCCACGAAAAGTATATCGGCTTCAACAGAGCCTGGCATCATTGGGCAGCTGCCAGGGTCCCAGTTCACCAGGAGAGATCACTGGAGCCAAGTCCTGACCCACTGCAAAGGGGCAACAGGGGCAGTCAGCACTGCCTGAACATGGGTGGCAGTGAGGATGTGCCTCCCCCCCCTCAGTTACCCAGAGAAAGAGGATGCGTGGCACCCAATCATTCGCCTGCCCAAATGGGTGAGGGGGCAGTGAAGCTGGTGGCAAAGAACTGCCAGTAGCCACCCAGAGGGCAGGCAGCTATTTCTTGTCTGAGAAACTGACCACAAGGAGTGGCTCTAGCTCACCAGCCTTTTTCTTCTGGGTGGTTCTGAGAATTGGGCCTTCCGGAGCCCATCCCCAAAGCCACTCAGAACAACAGGTGGCAGCTACTCATCATCATTCACCTGCCTGGGCAGTGAGGGCACCATTCATCTGCCACTCACCTATCTGGGTAGTGATGGTGCCACTCACCTGCCTGGGCAGTGAGGGTACCATTCATCTGCCTGGGCAGTGAGGGCACCATTCATCTGCCACTCACCTATCTGGGTAGTGATGGTGCCACTCACCTGCCTGGGCAGTGAGGGTACCATTCATCTGCCTGGGCAGTGAGGGCACCATTCATTTGCCACTCACCTATCTGGGTAGTGATGGTGCCACTCACCTATCTGGGTAGTGATGGTGCAGTGAGGGCACCAGTTAACTGCTGGGCAGTGAGGCCACCAAGCAGCAGCAGCCACCGCTGCCTGTCCTCTCCTCCGCCAACTGAAGGTAGTACAGCATGCACTTGAAAAAGCGGCCTCTTCTCCACGAGAGCTGATGCCAAACAAATCAGTGCCACCAGTCTCTACCCAGTTTCCATCCCATTTTGTAGGGGTGTGCACGGACCCCCCGGATCGGATCGGGACCCGGATCGGGACCTCCAATTTTGTCCCGGACCGGTTCGGACAAAATCGGAGGCCCCCCGGACCGGATCGAGTCCGATCCCGATCCAAAAATCGGAAATTTTTGGATCGGCCGCCATTTTTTTCCCCATAGACTTGCATTGCAATGCAAGTCTATAAGGAAAAAATGGCGGCGGGTGGGTAAGGGGGGGCCTAACTCCCTCCCCCCCCCCGGGGCCGTCCGCTGTGGACGGCCCCGGCAGGTAAACCCCCTCCCCCGCGCTCCCTACCCCCCCTGGGGCCGCCTGCTTCCATCCGCTGGCGCCCGCGGGCGCCAGCGGATAGAAGCGGACGGCTCCGGGGGGGGGGTAAGCCCCCTTCCCCGCCACTTACCTTCTCGGCACGTCCGGCGCCGGCGGCTACTACCAGCGGGCTCCGCGGCCTACTCTCGAGTAGCGCGCCGGGTGATGACATCACCCGGCGCGCCACCCTGGAGCAGGCCGCGGAGCCTGCTGGTAGTAGTAGGCGCCGGCGCCGGACGGGAGCCGCCGGGCCGGGCAGGTAAGGGCCCCCCTCCCCCCTCCCCCCTCCGCGCGCCCCCTCCTCCCCTCCACGCACCCCCTCCTTACCTTTCCGGCCCGGCGGCTCCCGTCCGGCGCCGGCGCCTACTACTTCCAGCAGGCTCCGCGGCCTGCTCTAGAGTAGTGCGCCGGGTGATGACATCACCCGGCGCGCCATCCTAGAGCAGGCCGCGGAGCCTGCTGGGAATAGTAGGCGCCGGCGCCGGACGGGAGCCGCCGGGCCGGAAAGGTAAGGGCCCCCCTCCCCCCTCCGCGCGCCCCCTCCTCCCCTCCACGCACCCCCTCCTTACCTTTCCGGCCCGGCGGCTCCCGTCCGGCGCCGGCGCCTACTACTTCCAGCAGGCTCCGCGGCCTGCTCTAGAGTAGTGCGCCGGGTGATGACATCACCCGGCGCGCCATCCTAGAGCAGGCCGCGGAGCCTGCTGGGAATAGTAGGCGCCGGCGCCGGACGGGAGCCGCCGGGCCGGAAAGGTAAGGGCCCCCCTCCCCCCTCCGCGCGCCCCCTCCTCCCCTCCACGCACCCCCTCCTTACCTTTCCGGCCCGGCGGCTCCCGTCCGGCGCCGGCGCCTACTACTTCCAGCAGGCTCCGCGGCCTGCTCTAGAGTAGTGCGCCGGGTGATGACATCACCCGGCGCGCCATCCTAGAGCAGGCCGCGGAGCCTGCTGGGAATAGTAGGCGCCGGCGCCGGACGGGAGCCGCCGGGCCGGAAAGGTAAGGGCCCCCCTCCCCCCTCCGCGCGCCCCCTCCTCCCCTCCACGCACCCCCTCCTTACCTTTCCGGCCCGGCGGCTCCCGTCCGGCGCCGGCGCCTACTACTTCCAGCAGGCTCCGCGGCCTGCTCTAGAGTAGCGCGCCGGGTGATGACATCACCCGGCGCGCCATCCTAGAGCAGGCCGCGGAGCCTGCTGGGAATAGTAGGCGCCGGCGCCGGACGGGAGCCGCCGGGCCGGAAAGGTAAGGGCCCCCCTCCCCCCTCCGCGCGCCCCCTCCTCCCCTCCACGCACCCCCTCCTTACCTTTCCGGCCCGGCGGCTCCCGTCCGGCGCCGGCGCCTACTACTTCCAGCAGGCTCCGCGGCCTGCTCTAGAGTAGCGCGCCGGGTGATGACATCACCCGGCGCGCCATCCTAGAGCAGGCCGCGGAGCCTGCTGGGAATAGTAGGCGCCGGCCCCGGACGGGAGCCGCCGGGCCGGAAAGGTAAGGGCCCCCCTCCCCCCTCCGCGCGCCCCCTCCTCCCCTCCACGCACCCCCTCCTTACCTTTCCGGCCCGGCGGCTCCCGTCCGGCGCCGGCGCCTACTACTACCAGCAGGCTCCGCGGCCTGCTCTAGAGTAGCGCGCCGGGTGATGACATCACCCGGCGCGCCACCCTAGAGCAGGCCGCGGAGCCTGCTAGTAGTAGTAGGCGCCGGCGCCGGACGGGAGCCACCGGGCCGAGAAGGTAAGTGCCCCCCTCCTCCCCCCCCCCGCTGTCCACTTTCATCGGCGGGCGCCCGCTGGCGCCTGCCAATGGAAGCGGCGGTGGGCGCCAGTGGGCGCCCGCCGATCCGCCGATCCGCCGAACCGGTTCGGAGCTTTTTTGGACCGGTTCGGATTGGATCGGCCGATCCAGCTGCGGGATCGGAAATCGGATAATTTATCCGATTTCCCACTGGACCGGACTCGGATCGTGGATCGGGTCCGATCCAGTGCACATCCCTACCATTTTGCCCTTAGCAAGGCCAGAAGGGATTTAAATGTAACTGCCACAAGAGGGCAGCACTGATTCACCTAACAACACCTATTGTCCCTTCTGTTACAGGTAGCTTTGCCACAGCCAGAGTCGAGTTTCAACAGCCTGAGTTGAAGGAACTGGTCTTGGACATGGTGCTGAGGACCCTGAGGAGGGTTGTCCTGGAGGGCATCAACACCCACACGGAAGCTGCTTTGTTGGGGGCCTGTCAGGGCTTTATTACCGCCCCGGGGCTATCCTAAGATGTCCTCCTTAAAACATTTTTTAAGGGGCTGGGGAGGGGAGAGCTTTGTGGGAACCACTGGAGGTCCCCATGGACGCAGCATTAGGGACCCCTGGCGTTTGCAATAATAGAATGGAGCTGTAGCTCAGTGCATGCAGAAGCTTCCAAGTTCAATGCTCGGCATCTCCAGGCAGAGCTAGAAAAATTCCTGCATGTAATTCTGAAGAGCTGCTGCCAGTCAGTGTTGACAATCTTGGTCTAGATGGACCAATGGTTCTGACTCAGTATAAGGCAGCATCCTACGTTCCCAACAACTTTGTTGTTTTGGGTACCTCCATTTTATCTTGCTGTTCTGCTATTTTTACCATGCCGTTTTAGCGTTTCACTCATTTTTATTCTGCTAGCTGCTCCGAGAGCTTCCAAGCTGGAGAGCAGTTTAAAGAAACAAGCAAAAAGGGACCGTACCATTAATACCCCGTACGACCACCAGTCTGCACTCTGAGTGTGGCCTTGGCGATTCACCACTTCCGGTGCCATGTACTCCACGGTGCCGCAGAAAGAATAGGCCTTCTTTTCATGGTCGATGGCTTCTTTGCTCAAACCAAAGTCTACAACAGGGGCACGGGGACAGGGAATGAAGAGCATCGAAGAAAGGGTAAACCATCAATTTTTCTGCTTAACAAGGACAAAGCGAAGAGAGACGGGCTTTTGTCAAGCAGCACAGGAAACAAGCAACGCACGACCAGCCAGCAGCCTTAACCAACAATAGTCAACAGTGGTCATACCTGTGAGTTTGATATGTCCTTCGTCATCCAGGAGAATGCTGTGAGGAAAAGGGACAGGGAATGTAAGGCGGAGAAATAGCTAGAAGGGATGCCAGAAGAATACACATAGATTGGGGTGGGGTGGATGAACTCTAGTTCGCAGGACAGAGAGCAATTGCATTCCTAGAGACAGATCAAGGTGGGTAACTTCTCAATTCCTTGTCAAAGCCTCCTTGTCAAAAGGGGGCATAACTCGGCAAGAGAGCACATGGTTTGTAGACCTCAGGTACAAATGCCAGCATCTCCAGTTAAAAGGACACAGTCGCAAGTGATGGGAAAAACATCTGCCTGAGACCCTAGAAAGTTGCTGACAGCCAGAACAAACAATACTGGAACAGATGGACTAATGATCTGCCTCAATATAAGGAAGCTGGAGATATGACCAACAGCAGAGGCCTTCATCCGAGGGAGGTTTGGAGGCTGACAACAAGGGAGAGGGGCCTTCTCAGTGGTGCCCCCCCGATTATGGAATGCTCCCCCAACTGAAGTCCGCCTGGCACCAACACTGTCATCTTTTCGGCACCAGGTTAAGACTGTTTTCTACTCCCAGGCATTTAATGGCATATGATTCCCCCCCCCCCCCCCCCGCCATGCCTATCAGGTCCAGCATCTTATTGTAAACATTTTGGCCATTTAAACTGTTTTAAATTTTGCAGGTTAGAGATTTTATATTATGCTTTTATTACCTTGCATTGTGGTGTGAATTTTTTGTGAACCTCCCAGACAACTTCAGCTATTGGGCGGTATGGAAATGAAATGAAATGAAATGAAAAAATAAATAAATTTTAAAAACGTGCTCAGGAAAAGGGAGCGCTGGCAAAACCTGAACCAGGAAGATAGCAAGCTAGAGGGGTTGCCAGATTCTGTGATCTGGTCAGGGACCTTTACAGTGGAGGGTGGGGCACAATAGGGTGTGATGCTATGAGCCACCTCAATGTTCCATATTCTGCATTCGATCGTATTGTTTCTCTGAATGTGCCGAAGGCCGGCTCGTGCTTTTAGGCATTTGCACCAGAATGGAGCATCAATTCACTTTGGGGCTCACATGGACAACCAAAAACCAGCTTGGTCCTCTGGGCCAGGAATGCATGCCAGCTGCCTCATGGCCGTACAGAAAACAGCATCATGGTAGGCTGCAGCAAGGTCAAGGGAAGATTTATTCATTCATTCATTTAATTTAAAATATTTATATACCGCTCCATATCTAAAATAGATTCCAGAGAAGTGAACATAGGAATAAAACAGTAAAAAGATTTAAAAGATTAAAACCGTTGAGGAATACTTTCTGGAAAAGAGCTGTTTTCAGGAGGCACCGGAAGCAGCACTGTGTTGGCACCTGCCTGACCTCCATGGGCAGGGAGTTCCAAAGAGAAGGGGCCACCACACCAAAGGCTCTTCTCCTGGTGGACTCCTACTGGGCAGTAAATGATACTGCACTCTATTGTCCTTTCACCTTCCAAGTGTCCCAGGCAGAACCATGTTCCTTCTGGAACAGTTAGTGGCCCCAACAGCCTAGTGAGGGGGCTCACCCCGATTCAAGTTGCTGGCCCAATTGGTGATGTGCATGTCAGCCCCCTCAGTAATGCACCCTAAAAGAAGCCCCACAAAGAAGCTTGAAACTTTTGGGCTCTGCATACTTCTCTGGTTTAAGGTCCCGGTAAACGATTCCCAGACGATGCAAGTGACCGAGACCCAGTGCCAGTTCTGCCAGGTAGAACTTTACATCTTCCTCAGTGAACATGACCTGGGAGGAAGACAGAGTAAGCCAGCTGGAGTCACGCTATGCAGAAAGCAACAGCAAGGGATATACTATGCACCTGTAAGACTGTTTAGCAAGCAACTTATTGCTCCAGGTTGAATTTTGCAACTTGAGAATCACCTTTTCTCTTTTTTAAAAAAAAGCAAGTTTCTAGATCTCATCACCCATGCAGAGAAAGGGTTAGAAAATGCATAGCTATCTGGGGAAAAGCTCAGGAGGCAGGCCGGATATTCAAGTCAGAGTACCCCAAATTTGCAAGGGGGAGGTGAGGGAGAAGATTGTCAGGATCGTTGAAGCAGAATAATTAATCTGGACAAACGGAAAAGGCATTTGCATCATTTATTCTTGTTGCCGAACCTGGGTTGCATCATTTATTCTTGCTGCAGCATCTGGGTAACATGGCATTTCTGCAGAGCTCTGTCTTATGCCCCGGGAGACATTTTCAGCGCAAATGTTTTGTGCACTTGCGATTTCCCCCTGTCTCTATTCCACTTTATTAAACAGACCTCGCCTCCTTGCTTGCCTCAATTCTACAGGCACATTCTAGTAAACACATCCATTTCAACACGTAGAAGTTGCTGAGGAGCTGCAGGAGGAGGAGGGGGGTGGGGGAAAGATCAGATTCTGAATCTCCTGTATTAGAAGATTTTCCAGCTGCTGTGCTCCCGATGTCATGTGCTTCCTTGTTCTCACAGCAGTTTCCTGTTACCCCATGAAGGCCTCCCCACACTTCCTGCCAGCCTCGCTCACCACCGCTCCGAAGTAGCCAATCACTTTGCTCAAGCAGCGATGGTGTAACAGAAGAGAGAGCGCACCACTGTTTTGCAATCGTTTTGCACTATTTAACAGATAAAACTCGGGGGGGGGGGAGGATCTCATTCTTATCACATTTGAAAAGTCCTTTTCCAAAAGAACGCCATAACTTGAACTAAGCCTTCAAATCCAAGAAACGGGATTTTTGAGGATAATGGATGCAGAAGAAATGGCAAATGAAGTTACCACCAAATGAGGTCTCAAACACACATTTGGAATGCATGGAACAAATCAAATGGGAACAATGCTGTCAAATCCTAGATCTCACCCTCCACCCTCCTGCATTGCTGCAGTTTTCGTGACAAAGGGTCTTGCAATTGTGCTCTTAAAACACATGACAGTTTGCATACGGAAGGGCCCTAACCTGCCTGGCTACAGAGTTCTCTTCAGCTCTCTCTTCCCCATGTAATGTCTCCACTCTGTGCGTATAGACTGCAACCTCCTTGGGACAATTTATTTATTTATTTATTTATTTCCTGCCTTTTGCCTCAAGGCGGCATTACAAAATTAAAACATATACAGGTCAAAGCTATAAATAAGAGATATACAAAAGTTAAAAATAAATTAAATAGGTTTCAATATTAAAACATTTCAACATTTGAAATGCATATTAAAATTAAAAATTAAAAGTCTTAAACCATAGATGGGGTCCACGTTATTCTTCAAAGGCCTGCCGGAATAAGGCTGCCTCTACACGAGAGGTTTAAAGCTCTTTCAAGTCTCATTAAAATTTTTACCTCTACATGAGCGGAGCACAAATTGGGAGTTGAGGCGTGTTATCTATCCGATTATGTGCATTATCGAATGTGCGTTAAATAGCGAGTTTTATTTTGCTCCTGCCATTAAAGCGCATTTTGACTATGTGAACAAGCGATTCTCCGCATTAGCTACTTCTAAAGCGCATTTCAAACAACCAATAAGGCCACCAGTTGTGCGCTCAATTACCTCCTGCGTACAGTCATTTACCATAAAGCGCTTCCGAGAAGATGCGCATAATCGGAGAACCAGATGTCAAACCGAATTCTTGTAGAGGGGGTCTAAGAAAGTTTTTGTATGCCTCCGGAAACACATTAAGGAGGGAGCCAGTCTAGCTTCCCTGGGAAGGGAGTTCCAGAGCACTGGAGCAGCCACCGAGAAGGCCCTCTCCCGCGTTCCCACCAGGCGTGCCTGTGATGGTGGTGGGACTGAGAGAAGGGCTACCCCTGAAGATCTCAAAGCTCGGGCAGGCCTGTAAGGGAGAATACGGTCTTTCAGATAACCTGGACCCAAGCCGTATAGGGCTTTTATAGGTCATAACCAGCACTTTGAATTGTGCCCGGAAACAGACTGGAAGATAGACCTGACATTTTGGGCTACGTTGTTCTGTGCATTTTGATGGCATCAAAAGCACCACATTTTCAAATATATTTATTGATAGTCTATTTCTAAAATCTAGGGGCCGCCCTGAAGTATTGCTGCTTCAAGAGGGCTATATTTCCTTTAGTTTGCAAATGTTCATTCTGCTATTGCTGCTCATGGAGGGGTAAGAAAGTGAGTGAAGGACAATGACCGCCCCCCACCCCCACCCCCTCCATCTCACCCAGCCCCTTTGTCAGGCTTTGGAAACATTTAACCAGCACTGCCAATGTGTTTTCACAGGACTGGCTCACCTGCACAGGCAACCCAAGCGCCTGCTTGGGGCAGAAGAAACATTGTTAAGGGAACGAATGAAGCAGCATTCAATTTGGAAGTGGCAACTCAACATCCTCTGTAAGGGATTCTGGATCATCTATTTAGAGAACAATCTGATGGTTCCCCTACCTTCATTTTAGTCTCACAACAGCCCTGTGAGGTAGGTTAGGCTGAGCGGTAGTAACTGGCCACGGTGGAATTAGAATGAGGAGTACCCTCAGTCCTAATCTCAGGCTCTAACCAGGACCCCGTGGGCCTGTTCAGATGACACGTAAAGCCATGGTTGGTCCGCTAACCCTTTTGCAGCAAATGATTAGTGAGCATGTTTAAACCGTGGTTAGGTAGCCATCATGGTTAGAAATGGTTCACACAACATGCTAAGCCATAATGTTTAGCTCAAAATACTTAATCAACGTGGCTTAGCGTGTCGTCTGAACAGGATCACGGTTTCTTCAGAAAGTAAGCTATGCTGGCCGCTGACAACATTGCACAGCATCGCAGCTGGGCTGCTCAGTTTATTTAATTCCCGCTGCCAGCAACCAACCTGATGCAACCTGGCAGATTGTGATCCGCGTGACACACATGTGCTCACCTCTTTGGAAAGGCGCATGAAGAGGTCTCCCCCTCTGAGGAAATCAAGGATGAGGTATAGTTTCCCCTCGGTTTGGAAAGCTGAAATGCAAGACACAAAACAGGGATCAGGATCCCCCTGATTTAAGGCTCCAAGTCAGGCAGTTTAGGGCAGGAGCCCAAGTCCTGCACCACCACAAAACCAATGCTCTGTGTGGCAGCCTTCTCCAACCTGGTATCCTCCAGATGTTTTGGACTAGAACTCCCAGATTCCCCGACCATTGGCCGTGCTAGCTGAGGCTGCTGGGAATTGAAGCCCAGCCTATCAGGAGGGCTCTGGGTTGGGGAAGGTTGCACTATGTTATCCTCTTGCTCAACCCGTGTGTAGTGAACACTCTACTTAAAACACATTTAATGACACTTCAAAACAGGGGGCTGAAGCAGGGTTCAGACCCCGAGTTAAGGGGAATCCCACCCATTGTAACTGCTCATTAACGATTTATTTTTAAAAAATATTTCTAGGCGACCTTTAAGCCCAGGAACACAGGAAGCTGCTTTATACTGTGTCAGGCCATTGGTCCATCTAGCCCAGCATTGTTGGCACTGACTGGCAGCCGCTCTCCAGGGTTCCAGGCAGGCGTTTTTCCTAGCTCTTCCTGGAGAAGCCGGGAATTGAACCTGGGACCTTCTGCATGCAAAGCAGGTGCTTTGCCACTGAGCCATGGCCACCCAAAATATGTCTAGGCCGCCTTTAACGTCCTCCCAAGTCAGTTTACACAATAAAATCCCACATATGATAAACAACCCAAATTAGTAAAAGCAACTGGGCCAATGCAAATTGCTTTACAGGGGAAAGGACTTGCTCCAAATCCCTAAGGTTGGCTCTCGGATTTGTTAACTGCATTCAACGAGGCACCACCATTATATCTGTGCACTGGCCCTGTAAATGTACAGAGCGCCTTAGCCCTAAACTCTTGGGACATGTTACATTTATATTTCACCATTCTTCCAAGTAGCTCAGGGTATTGTACATGGGCTCTTTCCCTGTTTTCTTCTCAAAACAATCCTGTGTGGGAGGCCAGGCCAAGGGATGGTTACTGTCCCAAGGTCACCTGGGGAGTATCCTGATTGAGTGGGGATCTGAACCTTGGTCTCCCCAATCCTAGACCAATACTCTAACCACTGTACCACATTGCCTGGCTGTACTTCAGGAAGGAACTAGGCATGACTGTAAAAATGCTGCTGTTGCCAAAAATGTCAGCCTCATGACAACATCTCCCTCCTTGTGACATGTAGTAGAACTTACCCGTGCCCTGATAGCATGATAATGCCCATGTCTATCGCCATTCTCTACTTCGTTGGCTGCTCCTGGCATGATGTGGCAAGGCTGTCAGGACATGGGTAAGTTTTAACTGAGCATTGCAAAGAGAGAGGGGGAAGAACTTGACACAGGCCTGCCATTTTCAGCAGCAAACCTGTGTTTATTTTAACGTGCAGCTTTTCCTTCCGTTTCAAGCACACGCTGTTCTCTCATGCTTGAAAGTTTGTTGCTTTGCACCGAAGAATTCCTTGCACACGGCCTTCTCATGCCTACATCTGGGAGACATGACTCCATGAATGCGTACAATTTTGAGAAAATTCGTCAGGGCGTTGGGGAGGCGGGCTTCTATGCAAGCAATTATTTCCCATCCCCGTAGATCACTTTACAAGAAAAGCTCTCGATGCAGGTTAGAAGTGATTGCCTAGTTGACATCTTGACGGTTGCCGACAAGACTCACAAAAATACACGTTCACACTCACCGTAGTGCAGTTTCACGATGAATGGGTGGTTTACTTCCACTAGAATATCCCTTTCCATTTTTGTCCTTACACGATCACGCACTGTCAACACAGAAGACCCAGTTCAGAGGGAACACTTCTAAAAGCACACAGAGCCCTAGCTACGGAAATCAGCCTTCATCCCAAAGCTAGTCAATACCTTCCCCAGGGCTTGGGTGCCACATTTATCCACCATTGAGGGTGATTAGGCAGGGGGAGAATTATCCCAAGGACAGCGCATCATTGACATGTATCCCCCACGCCACAACTTCCCAATTCGTTCAGTTCCCCAGCACACACAGCCCCCTCACCTTTCAGGGTCGCTTTCTTCAGGACTTTCATGGCATAGAGGTGGCTGTTGTCTGGTGGGGTGACCTTTCTTACGAGGAAGACCTGTGTAGACAAGGGTCGGACCAGAAAAAAGAGAAAGTCACACTCAAGCAGAATTTCAATGGAAGGAGCCCAGGAAGGAAACCTTATGAGTATATAGGTGGGGTGGGGCTGGGCACTCTGTACAAGCTCAGAGATACCATTACTATATATCTTTTTCTTTAAATGAAGAGAAACAGCGCTCAGTGAGCATTCTTAAAAAGGAAGAGGATCTAAGGCCAACACTATCTGCAGGAGATGTCCTATCCCTGAGACTCAAGCAATGGAGATTTTGTGAATATTTATGCCCCCTCTAGCAGCCACAATTGTCATTAACTGATGGAGCAGAATCAGGGCTGGATTAAAGTCTTTATAAGTACTCTCATAATTGCCCCCCTCCCCAAATAGATCTATAGATAAAGCCCTATGACGAGAGACTGAAAGAACTGGGCACGTTTAGCCTTGAGAAGAGACGACTGAGGGGAGACATGATAGCACTCTTCAAATACTTGAAAGGTGGTCACACAGAGGAGGGCCAGGATCTCTTCTTGATCATCCCAGAGTGCAGGACGCGGAATAATGGGCTCAAGTTACAGGAAGCCAGATTCTGTCTGGATATCAGGAAAAACTTCCTGACTGTTAGAGCAATATGACAATGGAACCAATGACCTAGGGAGGTCGTGGGCTCTCCCACACTAGAGGCATTCAAGAGGCAGCTGGACAACCATCTGTCAGGGATGCTTTAAGGTGGATTCCTGCATTGAGCAGGGGGTTGGACTCGATGGCCTTATAGGCCCCTTCCAACTCTACCATTCTATGATTCTATAAACGTCTACATTGTACAGATCCCATAATCACAGATCTATAAACTGGGGCAGTGAGTTAAACACTGACCAATTAGGACAGGACATACAGCTACCCCCCTCCCCGAACAAAATTTGGCAAGGCTTGAGCTCTGAAACCCTTGCCTAGCCATAAGTCAATGAGAATGTTGCTGCTAAAGAACTCACACCATCCAACGATAACGGGACCACACAACGCAAACAACTGGGAATCTGGTTTTATGATGAAGCTGGCATGAATAGTACTGACTCAGGTTTGATTGCCAGTGACAAATCCCACACAGTCTTTCTTTTAGATTGCTTTTAGAATGTATCCTGCCATTTTTGGAACAAGTTCTGAAGGGGAGTGCTCTTTTTTAAAGCTGAAATGTATAACTGTCTTAGGTCAACCATGGGACAGAAACAACTTCCTTCATTTATATTACTCTCAATTGAGAATGAGCTTTTACGAAAAAAGAGAAAAAAGGGGGGGGAAGGGAAATCTGAAGAATTAATCTGTGATTTTGCTAACAAAAAGAGCCGCAAAGTTAGTGTTTAATTTACATTTACTTAAGATATATTATGCCTGTATGGGTAAATTGCTTAATCAAACAATAATTTGTTTCAATCGAATTGAATCTTCTCCTACGCCACAAACATTTTCATAGGTCCTTGGGAGTTTCATAGGCCCGAGGCTCTGTGCCTATTGCATCTACTGGATAATTCAGGCCTGAGCTGAGTTACATGGTTAAGGGCTGCAATTCTTCACATACACATCTGGGAATACGTCCTGCTGAATTGAAGAGTAGACACATCTAGAAATGTGCTGAAGACCTTGTGAAGGTTTAACGAGGGGCTCCCTGTAGCAACATTAATTTCCTTGTCATCCTTGTGGCAATGTTAACTTGCAGGCCAACTCCGAGGCCCTTACTACTCTCAGTCAAAACTCTATTTATTCCAATATTATAAGAAGGCCTGTCTGTACTCTGCATGTTCACAGGATCTGGATTTGGATGAGGCTAGAAATCCTAAGCTTCTGGTCCTCATAAAGGCAAAAGATTTGAAGACCAGTGGATAGTATCCACTGACCACTTGGAAAGGAGAAGGGAGCCCTGGGTAGAGTTTTCAGTAGATTTTTTTTTAAAAGGGAGGATGTGCCTACAAACACATTTGTGTGCCTGCCTACACCCAAGTCACTTTTTTCAGCAAAAAAAGAGAGAAAGGCAAATGTTATTGCATTTACCCCAGATATCCACGTTAGCAATATTGCAGAGGGCACACCTTTCTGTACACCACTCTGAGAGTAGCATTGGGGCAAAACTTCGCCCAGGCCTGTGAGGGCAGCGGACACCCCACATTCAGCCTCCATGGGCCCCACCGGACATGCCCAGCAGATTTTCGCCTCAACACTAGACGGGGGCGGAGGTCAGGGCGGACCTATTGCACCCTTTGTCATTTCCCCCCACTGCATTAATGGCGGCTGCCATTAACACAGCGGAGGAAAATCGAATTTCCCACCTCCCTGCGCCAATCATGGCCTTAAAGGCCCTCTTAAAATATTGGATTAAGAGGGCCTTTAAGGTCCCGATCAGCGCAGTGTGGGGAGGCAAAGCGCACTTTCCAGGGTCTCCAGAAAGTGCGCAATTCCCCCAAGCATGCTAATGGTGTGCCAGGAGAATTGCACAGTTTCTGGAGGCCCCAGAAAATGCGCTTTGCCGAGCACTCAACCGGGCCGGCTCCTGGAATGGGGCTGGGCAAACGCCAAGCGAGTTCTCTAATCCCTAGTTAAGAGAGTCCTTGTGATGAGAGCTGGCCACACTAGACAGGCTCCCATCTCACCCTTCCCTCGGTTCAGGAAGGGACAAACGTATTACACATGTAACGATGAACTCACTTTTCCAAAAGAACCCTGTCCCAGGACTTTCAGAAGCTCAAACTGTGACGGATCGGCCTTCTCAGACCCCTCTTTCACAAGGTACGTGATGGTATATTCTTGGATAGAGCCTTCATTCTGCATTAAGGGAGGAAAAACAACAGCACCAGGGTTAGCAGGAATTACAGACTTAAAGCAGGAAGATCAGCCACAGCGCCAACCGCAACAACAAAACACTCAGAGACGTTGCGTCGGCTTAGAGCTCATGGAAAGCAAGCTGACTCCCTGGTCGACTCCAGGAGACGCTGATGGTCACGCACAAAACTCCTTTACATGCTTCTAATCGATTGCCTATACTGAACGAACCAGCACATATAAAGTGGGAAAAACGCGGCATGACTATGCGCTTGTGATCAAGGGACATGCCAAGGCCAAATTATAGTTATAATATCTAGAAGGCAGGAAGCTGCATCAGCAACGCAAGCTCAGCTCTGGTGAACAAGCAGCCATATAATGACGGTGTTTGAAAGAGTTCTGTTTAGCATCTTTCTCATCCTCATTCCCTGCAGTTCAGGGACCGGCTGCACATTACTCATGCAAAAGTAGGTAACAATAAGGTGTAAGTTGATGGCACGTGGGTCTGAACTGAGAAATCGGGAGTTTTAAAACAGGCTCGGGGCAAAAGTTAAGCAAGACATACAAATTAACTTAGGGAGGTTGTGGGCTCTCCTACACTAGAGGCCTTCAAGAGGCAGCTGGACAGCCATCTGTCAGGGATACTTTAAGGTGGATTCCTGCATTGAGCAGGGAGTTGGACTCGATGGCCTCATAGGCCCCTTCCAACTCTACTATTCTATGATTCTATGATATGATAACCACCCCAAAGTGTTGGTGGAACTGTAATATGATGGTACATTTCTTCATATGTGGTGGTTGTGTGTATTTATACAACCATTTTGGCAGGAGGTGTGCTAGACACTGGAAAAATGAAAGGGCAAATGATTGATCTGCCTCCAAATATGGGGATTCTATCGATATATATACAAAGACGACGACAAACTACAAAACAAAGAATGACCTGCTTTCTTATAGGCAGCAGACCAGATGGCTATTGCAGCCAGCTGAAAAGAGACATGCAAATGTGTTACAACCATGGTACCTCAGAGTTTGGTCAATCGTTCTTATAGAAAAGCTGACCCAAATCAAAAGTTAACTTTTAAACAAGACTTCTATGCGACTTGGCATCAATTTATAACGTAGATGATTAGGCACAAGGAAACATTAAAACCACCACAGGCTCATGATCAATTATGGAAAGATTTGTTAGGATAATGGGATATGAATGGAGTAGGATAAATGAATAGAGTATAGGCAAAGCAATCTCTGTATTGTAATGCAGGATACTGATGACAGATAATAGTCAATGTATTCCCAAGTTGTCGTAGTGCTTATTGATGTTTTAATTCTTAAAAAAACCAATAAAAATAATTATATGAAAAAACCACAGACCTGTCAGCTCCTGCATTATGTGCCCCCCCCCCCAAAAGGTGTCCATTACAGAGAAGGGGAGCCAAGGACATTAGCTCAGGGAGGGCAACGTTGGGAGAGCTTTACCATCAAGGGTGGTTTAAGGCAGGGATGGGGAACCTAAGAAGATCCCTGCTGGATCAGACCAAGGATCCATCCAGTCCAGCACTCTGTTCACACAGTGGCCAACTAGCTGTCGACCAGGGACCCACAAGCAAGACACAGGTGCAACAGCACCCTCTCATCCATGTTCCCCAGCAACTGACACATATAGGCTTACTGCCTCTGATACTGGAGGTAGCACAAAGCCAACATGTGGCTCTCCATTTGTTGTTGGACCACGACTCCCTGTGAAACAGAGAGCTCTCGTACATTTGCCTGCAGAACCTCTGCTTCCTCTGAGGAGCAGTGCATTTGAAATGGTACAGGCGTTTTCAGAAGAGCCTTGCTGGATCAGACCCACGGCCCATCTAGTTCAGCTACCTTGTTTCCTCATGGCGGCCAGCCACGTGCCGATGGGAAACCCGCAAGCAGGATGTGGGAGCGCTGAGCCTCTCCCACTGCCGTTCCCGAGAGGCTGGCATTCGGCCGCATCCGCAACAGACCCTTCGCTTTGCGCAAAGGATCGCTTTACGTTGCAGTCATCACTTTATGGTACAGCGCAGGCTTCATGTTGCAGGACATTCAGCACATGTCTCTGCAAACCACCCAGAGAGCTTTGGCTATTGGGCGATATGGAAATGTAGTAAGCAAATATAAATAAATAGCTCAAAAGCCTCAGAATCTGCTGCAGATCCAGATCATATCACATGCCCATTTCCTCATCGGCCTTCTGACTGAGTCTCAACGGAAGAGTTTAAAAAGAAAATGGGATCTGATTTCCATTCGTGCTTTGAATAATAATGTGGTGTGCCTACCGTTTGTATTGATGGATCTTCTGTCCTCCCTTTTAATAACCCCTGCACTCCCTTTGCACATGTATATGTGTGTTTGCATATATATATATATATATATATATATATATATATGCATGCATGCCAAATGTGGGTATCATTTCATGCATCTGACGCAGCAGGGCTCTGGCCCATAAAACGTATGCCGCAATAAATGTGCTAGTCTGGGGGTGTGGGGGCAGGCACAAGATTCTCATCTTTGCCCCAGTGACGGGCTCCTCAGCAGGAAAGCTTTCAAGTCGGCAGCTTGGTGGCTTGCAAACATTTGCTGTTTTCAGCCAATACCATCTGTGCGCCCCCTTCATGTGTCTCCTTGCAATCTTCTTCGTCAATATCGAGAGCATTTTGCCATCTACTTCCCTTCCTTTTTGGCGGGCAACAAGGACAGCGAATGTCTATGCCGCCCAAATTACCCACCACGCAAAACACAGTTGGTGCGGCTGGCACATCGAGCGGCAGAGACAGCCCCCCCCCAGCGCCCCAACCATCTGTTCAGCTTCATGAGCAGGAATGAAGAAGCAGGAGTCTCCGTGCCTCCTGGCAGCCTCTGCCCTACACTCACAACCTCCCTTCGGGGAGAGATTGAGGAAATGCCAACACTTGCAAGTGGCACTGCCTGAAACAGGCTTTATTTAACCGCGGGGAGGGGGGGGGAGAGGAATCAGAGTCAAGAAGGCTGAGTGGATAAACTCAGAAGTCAGATTCACGGATGGGTGTCGCCGTTCTGCCTGTGAACAAGGCGTGGTAGATGGCTTGCTAGTTTCATTTATAAAAAGGAAAAGAAACACATCAAGTGAACCTCAGAAGAGCTTTGCTGGATAGGACCACAATGGCGCATCTGCAGCTAACAACCTGGCTCCCCCAATGACCCAAAGCCCAACGTATTTTAACACTGTGGTTTGCTTTATACCTTGAATTGTACTTGATTTTTTAAAATAATGTTTTTATTAAAGATTTCCATGTATTCAACAGGCCCTAAACATTATAACAGTGTAATGTAACTCCCCCCAATAAATAAATAAATACATAAGAAGAAGAAGAAGATACAATGGAGTGAAGCATTCCCCTTACTTTATAATTTCTTGAAATTATTATAAATTTACTATAGATATGTTCTATATTGAAAATTTCATACCATTTATACAGTCCAGATCTCCTTAGCATGTCAATAACTCAAGAATCTATTGTGTATAAAATGAATTTCCCCCATGTAACATTAAATGCTAGTGGGTCATCTTTGCCTTGTAGTACTCGCAACTTATGTGTTATTTTTTATAATGTTTTTTATTAAAGATTTTCATATATTCAGCATACCATAGACAGTATAACATAGTGTAGTATATTGATTTGTACTTGATGGTTTTAATTTTTTGAACTGCCCAGACAGCTTTGGCTAGGCTGACCATATGAAAAGGAAGACAGGGCTCATGTAACTTTAACAGTTGTAGAGAAAAGGAAATTTCAGCCAGTGTCATTTGTATGCAATTAGTTCCTGGTGAAATTCCCTCTTCATCACAACAGTTAAAGTTGCAGGCACTATACTAGAGTGACCATATACAAAAGAAGGCAGGGCCCCTGCAACTTTAACTGTTGTGATGAAGAGGGAATTTCACCAGGAACTAATTTCATACAAATGACACTGGCTGAAATTCCCTTTTCTCTACAACTGTTAAAGTTACGTGAGCCCTGTCCCCCTTTTCAGATGGTCAGCCTACCCAAAAGTAGGACATGAAAGCGACAGACCTCTCCCACCGTGGTGGGCCAGGAAATAGCATTCAGAGATATATTGGCCCAGTTCACAATTAAAGCTGTAGGAGCCCGGCCCTCTTTTGTAGAGTGACCAGATACAAAAGAGAGTAAGGCTCCTGCAGATTTAACTGTTGTGATGAAGAGGGAATTTCAGCAGGTGTCATTTGTATGCATGCAACACCTGGTGAAATCCCCTCTTCATCACAACAATTAAAGCTGTAGGAGCCCGGCCCTCTTTTGTAGAGTGACCAGATACAAAAGAGAGTACGGCTCCTGCAGATTTAACTGCTGTGATGAAGAGGGAATTTCATCAGGTGCTGCATGCATACAAATGACGCCTGCTGAAATTCCCTTTTCTATACAACTGTTAAAGATACAGGAGCCCTGTCCTCCTTTCCATATGGTCATCCTACGTAACATCTACTTGTTATCGGGTCTCTTCTGCCCGATTTGAAATTCCTACTGTTAAAAAAAAGGTGCCAAACCTAGCAGCCAAGAAGCTTGTGGTGGCTTTATATCAAGCAAGACCATTGGCCCAACTAGCTTGGTATTGTATATATGAGGGGTACACAACCTTTCGGGGCTGTGGGTATGTTTGGCAATTTGATAAACTGTCCTGGGCACCACCACAAAATGGCTGCCAGGAGAGGCATGGCAAACGACAAATAACCTGCCCAAAAGACCAGTTACAGGATGGGACCTGAGTCCCAGCACACTAAAAAAAAACTCCTTTGAACTCACAGTTTGCAACAGAAACCAAAACCTAATTCACAGCAACCCCAGCTGTTGGTAAGAAAATGTGTTAATTTAAAATGAAGAAGTAGGGCTTAGATAGGGAACATTAGTAGGCACCAAGAAATTTGTTCAGGGGTGCATTGGTCGCCCCCAGGTACCACACAGCCTGCTACTGTTCTACACAACTGGCTACATCTCTCCAGGATTTAAGAGCCATCTTTTTCTGCCCTACCTGGAGGTGCCAGGAGCAGGACATGGGACCTTTGCATGTAAAGCATATTGCCGACCACTGAGCTGCATCCTTTCCTCCAGTAAGACCGTCCCATCCTGCTGCCTGGAAGTGGCCAAAAGAAGATCCAGGGCTCTTGGGTCTACTCTCCTTGCAGCCTCCCAAACTTCCTCTGTACAAGTGATCCAAACCACCGCATCGCTCACCATCACCCCAGAGGCAATGGAAACAAAACGGGAAGATCCTAGCTTCCAGGAAACCAAGCCAACTTCTCTCACTATTCCACAGTGCTCTGGCCAGAGGCTTTGAAACATTTCATGAATAATTTCCAGGTGGTCTGGCCTAATGCAGTATTTCGGCAACTGATTCTCCACATCGGTTTGCAAAAACAAGAAAGAGCTGGCCAGTACAAACTCTAGCGATGCTCAGTTTGTTTGTTCTTTGCATTTGCGCCTCTCCACTCTCCCATGGCACTCAAGGCGGCCTACTTTGGCTTCCCCGGCAGCCTCCCATCCAGGCACTGGTCAGACACAGACCAGCTGAGCTCCAGCAAAGCGGCTGCATCATGTGCCTCCAGGCCAGGAGGCCTTTGGACCGACCAGATTATGAGAACGCAAGACATTTCCTAGAGATCTGCAACGCAGCTGTGAAATATTCTGGAGACCTGCCCAAAGAGGGGAAGGATGCACCATTCACCCATGAAACCACTTCACTGCTACTGCTAAGCTAAGCTAAGCAAGCAAGCACAGCGAGAACAGACGGCCTGAAGTACTGACCGGGTTGCTGAGGTTACTGGCAGAAAGCATCGGCAGCCGGCAAGGTTCAGAGCGGCGCTTCCCGTGCAGCCATAGCGTCAGGAAGGCGAAAATGCGAGGGAGACGGGGTTCCTTGGACATATCCATCGTCCCATTCCATCCAGAGTGGCACATGTCCCACCACCAGATCCCCCTGGGCTCCCTAAGGGAGCATGGCCGGTGGCCGTAGGCGTGCTATCAGCCAGAGCGGCCTCCGTTTCACGGAGGACTCTCCACCGGCACAGGTGGCAAAAGCCAAGCCAAATGAAGTGTGGAGGCAGCGCAGCCTTCAACGCAAAGCAGGTCGAAAACAGAGTTTCCTGCCCTCCTTTGAAGCAGAACATTTGCGGTAAAGTTAGCTTCCAGCACCTCGCAGCTCTCACGTCCCAGTTTCACTTTTTCGTTCAAAGCCAAGCTTCTGCCCTGAACCTTATGGCGCCTGGTTTATTGCCGGTTTTAAAGAACAGCTCTATAGGACACAGAGCGTACTCCCTTCCACCAGAGTGATATAGGCATATTCAGCTTCACAGCAGTGAATGGCTTCAAACAGTAGAAAAAGCATTGTGAAGCGGATGCCTCAAGCTCTTGCCACGACCAAGGGGTTCGCGTGCACACAGGAACGATGCAGAGGTGCACAGGAGGGTGAAGTGAGAGAACAGGAAAAGTGGAAGTGATCCTCCAACATCGAAGGTGGTCCCTGAATTTGCTGATCACACGCCCGATCCCCCCTGCCAGGGGAAATACGAAATATATCTCACAGGTTTATGCATGCATGCACACATGGAGCAGTGGGTCTTCAAAGGGCTGGTGCGGAGTAGCGGTTGGAGTGTGGAACTAGGCTGAGGAGGACCAGGTTCAAATCCTCATCCTGCCATGATGCTCGCTGGATGATCCTGGGAGACTCACTGGGCCAGTTCACATGACATGCTGAACATACCATGGGTTATTTAACCCACAATGAGCTGCAGTGTGTTTGGTTGATGTTATGAATCTGCAGCACCCCAATGGGGGTACGTCATGTCATCCAAATCTGACTACCATGGGTTATTTGAGGGTTAAACAACTCTCCCATAACCCTACTACAAACTGAGACCTCCCTGTTGGCGCTCACTTACTTTATAGCCTCCTGTGTGATCAACCTGCTGGGGACATCAGCAACCCTTCCTCTTCCCTGAGCAACTGACCGCCTTCCACCCATCAACAATATTTATCTTAGTATTTATGCCTATAGGTTGGCCTATTCCCAGGGCTCAGAAAAAGCAAACGAGTTCAGCAAATGCAGTTTCTGTCTTACAATGTAAGCTCTAGGTCAGCCTCCTGCAACCTGATGGACTTCTTCAAAACAGAATTTGCCCTTGGGCTGAAAGGGGTTTTGCACTGCAGCCATAATACATACCAGGTCAGCTGCTTTAAAGAAAATCAAATCGAATCACAGACAGGAAAAGTCATTCTAAACGACTGATTTAGCGTTAGAGAGGTGCAAGCATAGCTCAGGTGGGTGGCTGATCTGCCTCCCTTGGAACTAAGGTGTGGAGAGAAGGGGCTGGAAGAAGATAGAGACCTTTCATGTTCCTGTCTCCTTCCCCAGTAAAGGCCAGTCAAACCTTTCCCAATATCCTTTCGGACGCTTTAAAAATGGTTAGCATCTCCTCCCCTCCTCAACAGACTAAAACCTATGTCATTTCTTTAGCTTAAAGCACTGTTCTCTTCTCCTTTCCAGTAATTGAAAAAAGACAACAAAACAAACAAAACCGGAGCTACAATCTGCTAGTTTCCTCCTTGAATTGTCAGTGCAAGAACAGGAAGCCATAATTAATACTTGAGCGAGCCCAAAGGTAGATTCTCCCAACATACTGAAAGCCAGCACAGCTGTTCGTTGGGGGAGTCAAAAAATGATCAACTAGAAAACACCTTCATATCACACACTGACCCTGTTCAGACAACACACTAAGCCACAGTGGCTAAGCATTTTGAGCTAAACATTAAGGCTTAGCACGTTGTGTGAACCATGATTTAATGTGTCGTGTTACCCATTCCTAACCACAATATATATATAATCACAGTTTAAACACGTTCACTAACCATTTAGTGGCCTATCCATGGCTTAGAGTGTTGTCTGAATAGGCCCACTTACTCATACTTTTGCACACTGACTGGGTTCAGACAACACAATAACCCATGGTGGTTTAAATAGTTGATGGTTAGTTATTTAACCCACCATGGGCTATCGTGTTGTGTGGAAGGAGTTTTTTTAACCAATAGTTGGTTATTTGGCCAAAATAACCAACGCAAATAACCAAAGCTGTGTGGAGTTGGCTATATGAACCACCATTGATTATTGTGTTGTGTGGAGGGCACTGTTGGTTATTTCCTTGGCCACTGTTGGTTATTTCATCAGCCACAGAGGCTGGTTTCGGACAACACTTTAGTCAATGGTGAGCTGGGTAGCCAACTCACAGTTGGTTATTTTGTGGGTACTCCCCACACAACATATTCCTACAAAACTGTGGGTGGTTGGGGCTGGCATTGAGTGGAGTAATAGTCAACCCGGCATTTGACTGACACAGCCCCCACCCCTCTTCCCTCCCTCCCTCCTCCCTCCCTCCCTCCTCCCTCGGTCCTCCTGGTGCTATTCCAGCAGCCTCTACAAGTTGCGGCAGTTGTAGCAGAGCGGCAGCCGCCGCTTTGGTCGCTCTTGCCGCCTGCCTCTATGGGCTTGTGTTTTAACCCACTCACCGCATGCCATTAACACACTCACTTTAAACAACTGGCTTCGAGCTAAACAACTTGCAAGCCAGTTGTTTCTCTCAGTTGCTTATTTGGGCGGAATAGCATACCTTCAGTAGTTTGTGAGTGGCGTGTTACCCTCCACACAACACAATAAGCAACACAACTGACGACTGTCCCCCTCCCCCGCCTCCGTTGCTTAATGTGTTGTCCGAAACCAGCCAGAGTCTATTAGTCAACTCAACACTGACCCTAATCCACACCATGGTTGATTATTATTCTGTTCTGTGGGGACTACCCCCTAGATAAACAACCATTGAGTTGATTATTACCCCACCGTTGACTATCATTTTGTTTGAATGCAGCCATAGTTTTCATCAGCCATGGGAGCATAGGATGTGCCAAAACATCCTCTCTTTTTCTGAACCTTAGCGGCTTTCCAGTTTTGTTTCTTGCTTTTTAGATCAGAGTGTCCCCACCTTTGGGGCATGCAAAATGGGACAAAGTCCTACCAGTTCTGAGCAGTATAGTCCTATGATCTTCATGAAAATGATGCACTGACAGTACCTTCCTTCGGCAGGTACCAAAGGTGATGTGCACGGCGGAACACAACAGGTGCTTATTGAAAGATGCATGTAAGAGAGCACGGATAGGAAGACATTTCTCTCCCTCCAATATCAAACTAGAACTTGAAACTGAGTGACACTAGATTCAGGACAGACAAAGAAAGTATTTCTTCTAGGCACATATAATTAATTTGTGGAATTTGCTGCCACAAAATGTGTTAAAAGCCATCTAAGCTAGTGGCCATTAAAAAAAAGGAGGAGGGGTTCACTCAGATCCATGGAGAATGACAACACAACCCTATACATGTGTACTCAGAAATAAGTCCTACTGAACTCAATGGGGCTTATTTCTGAGTGTAGGACTGCAATGTAAATCTATCAATGGCTGCTAGTCTTGATGGCTACTGCAATTTCAGAGGCAGTATGCCAGCCTTTCCCAATGTGGTGCCTTCCACATGTTTTGGACTACAACGCTCAGCATTCCTGACCATTGGCCATGCTAGCTAAGGCTGGATGGGAGTTGAAGTCCAAAACATCTTGCAGGCACCAGGTTGAGGAAGGCTGCAGTATACCAACTGAATACCAGTCACTGGGGAACAACAGCAGGAGAGGGATATTGCCCTCATGACCTTCCTGTGGGCTTTCTAGAGTCATCTGGTTGGCCGCTGGGGCAAACAGGATGCTGGACTGGAGGGACCATTGGCCTGATCCAGCCGGATTCTTCTTAGGCATGCCTAGACCAATATGTGGCCCAGTTTCATCCTCTTGCTCACTGTTCACAGTACAGATAAATGTGAGGTTCCAGTAGACACTGAGAAACCAACACTGCCTGACTGCTAGGTGTGTGGCCAGTTACATCCTGCTCTTGACCAGCTTCAAGACTTCAAAGAGGGATTGCTGCAGCCAGAGAACCAGGAGAAGTATCCTGTTATTCATAACACATCACTGCTGCATATGGCAGATTACAGAGTAGCAAACAGGGGAAAGGTCCCAGCCTCAAGGAAGGAATGGGCAAAGCCAGGATATTAAAGCTTACGATACTCATAGGGCAGGGATGGGGAACCTGTGGCCCTCTGGGATGTTGTTTGACTACAACTCCCATCATGCTTGACCATTGGCCATGTTGGCTGAGGCTGATGGGAGTTGGCGTTCAACAGGTGCCCCACCGCTCCTAGGAGAACATTAAGAGAGACCACACTATCGAAATCTATACATGGAACTGTGCCGCAAGGTGAGAAAGAAGAGAAGATCCATAGCAGGATGCTGGCTAAGTGCTGCAATCATGCTACTGGAAAATCAATACTGAGGCAGAAGAACATCCCCCTTTAAAAGCAGGATCTAGGCTAAGCAGATCAACTCATTAACCCATCATTCTGGTGTTGATGTAATTCAGATAATCCCAGCCTCGGCTTCTTCTGTTTTTCTCTTAAGGTTGCAAAAATGCTTGAAAAAGGGATAGTTTCTAAATGCACCAAAAGATGCTAAAGAACACCCCCCTCTCCCCCAATGAATAGTTTCCTAAAGTCCGCGTTGAGATTTTTCAATGTCTAAAACCACACCTGAAAGAATTTCAAGGCAAAACTGTAGAAGGGCCCCCAGTTGTTTTGCAACTTGCTTCATTCATGAAAACAGGATTGTGAACCGTTAGTAACATGCCGCTGAGTAAAGGATGCTTAGCTGCAGCCCTGAAGTCCGCTTGATGCTGAAAAGGAACGTCATCTACCTTTGCTTTGGGGACAGGGCATATTGGTGATAGTAACTAATGGCTCCTTCCAAACTAACCTGCTAATGCAACAGGTGTCCGCACTTCCATGCCTGGGTTTAGACAGAGTTAAGAGCAAAAAGACAGTGTATGACCTCAGATGGAAAGAGTGATACACAGCCTACATTAGCTCAACTCAAATCCTGCACAGAAATGCATTGCCCATTCCTTAGCATCCATTCAAGATATAAAAGGTGAGAATGTGAAAGAAAGAATCTCCCAAGCAGGAGCTTTGCAGCAGTATGACTTTTACCTTATCTGCAGTGTTCGCAGCGTCTTTCTCTATCCAAGCAGGCTCCCGTCTTGCCTGAAGAATAAACAGAAAAGTGTATATGAGCAGGTGATCTATGGATGCCAAATCAAAATGTCCCTAAAAGGTTAATCTGAAGCAAGAGCATCATTTGCAGGCAGCACCGAATTGCCAGCGGCAGAAATACAGCATAGGCAAGGTCGTGAATTCCACGTTCTTCAGAATTGGATGTTTGGCCTGGAATGTGTCCTAGTTTCTCATTTTTCCAAATGCAATTCTAGTCCATATTGATGTAGCCAAGAAGAGAGGAGTGGAAAGGAAGTTAATGACTGGGATCGGATGACACGATAACCAATGGTGGGTTAAATAGTCCATGGCGGGTTAAATAGTCAACAGTCGGTTATTATATCTTCTGTGAGGACTTTTTCACACCACGGTTGATTATTTGGCAGAAATAATCAATGTAAATAACCAACGCTGTGCAGAGTTGATTATTTGAACAACTGTTGGTTATCGTGTCATGTATCGGGCACCGTTGACTTTATTGTCACACATGGTTGGTTATTTTCAGGGACTACAGAGTCCCCTGGCAAGAGTGACCAAAGTGGTGGCTACCGCTCTAGTCTAGCCAACAGAACTCACAATGGCTGATGGGATACCAGAGGGAGGACTGAGGAGGGAGGGCAGGGGATGTGTTAATCAAACACACCATTGACTAACAATCAACTCGACACTGGCCTTAAACCACACCACGTTTGATTATAATCATGTCGTGTGGAGAGTAGCCCCTTGATAATCAACCGTGGTGTTGACTATTAACTCACCATTGACTATTATGTTGTTAGAACACAGCCAATTTCTCTCTGCTGTTGTTTTCCTTGCAAGAAATGCATTTTGAATCCAGGAAGCAGAAGGTGTTGGGCAACAATGGTTAAATATATGCCACAAACAAGATTGCAGAATTTGGATGTGTTTTAGAACCAGTACCCACAGCCCTGGGAAGAGACGCCAACTAGACATAGCTCTACTTGGATATTCCCTATTCGCATTGAGCCACTTCTTTGCCACAGTATTTCTACACTGCCCCTCTCCCCACCCCAGCCACACACACAATTTCATTACCTGCCCAGAACTTGCAACAGTCAGGTACTCTTAAACTACTTTTCAAGAATCCCTGTAGGTTGCAACCAACACTGAGTGTTATAAACCTATGAACAGTAAGAGCGGGTTCACACAACACAATGGCCCACACTCAGGGTTGAGCATGGGTTGAGTGTGGGTTGTTGTGTTGTCTGAATACTAACAAACCACGGTTTGCTAACCAAGAACAACCAATGAAGAGAACCCATGGTTTGCTGTTAGATTGTGAACTGTGGGTTGTTTGCAGTTAACAAATCTTGGCTTGAAATCACAGCTGGGTTCAGACAACACAACAACTTACAGTTCAACAACAACCCACACTCAACCCATAGCAAACCTTGTCTAAGACTTCTTGTAGTTGTGGTATAGTTAATTCTCTCCTTGCTTCATCAGGGTGGACCACTATCCAGTTTGAGACTGGTTTAGGGGCTCTAAGCTTTGTGAAGAGACAAGTCTCTACACTGGTTTGGGAGATGCTTGCATTCAACACCACAGGACTGACGCATGATATACATCTACCCGGACAAGCCACATTTGGCAAGACTATTCACCATCCCTGGGGAAAGGGAAGTTCCCACAGCTCCAATTCCATTTCTCCACAACTTACAACAGATGTCTGAATATGCAGTATGGAGGTTTGGCTCTTTTTAAAAACCTGCTGAGCCCTCTTGACTGCAGGCAAAAGCTGGGAAGTTCAACTACAGCCCGTGTCACAAGGACCTGCCTGCACAGAGTCCTATTCCAGAGAGTGAGACGAAGTTGCTTTACTCGAGCAGAAGTTCTGCTTGGAACGCTTCTCACTGGATGGCATTTCCTTCTGAAGTGGATGTAGGGTTGTATTTGCCCCACCTAGTCTTACTGCTCTTATCCCAATACACCCCTGCCCATGACCTTCATTCTTCAACTTCCTCATATTCCATTGTCCAAATATTTCCCACTCCTCTATTGCCCTTTATAATTGGAACTGCCTCCCAGGCCTGCATGATACCACCTCTCTTCCTTCAGATCCCTGTTCAAAACCCACCTTTCCCATAAAGCCTTTGGCACAACGCCCTCACTTCCACGGCCTATGGTAACTCACACTGGGCCTGATGGTTAAGCGTTTTGAGCTGACCATGATGGTTTAACATGTCATGTATAGGGTGCTTTCCCTAACCATGGTGGCTACATAAACACAGTTTAACCATCCTCACTAACTAACCACGTGCTGCAAAGGGGTTAGCGACCCTAACCATTGACATGGGGAGGGGGAGGGGCGTGTGCAATTTACAGAGGTTCCAGAAATTGAGGAATACTCCCTGTTGCGTCAATGGCAAACGCCACGACGCAGCAGGAGAGTGCACAATTTTGGTGCGAGGGCAGAAGAGACTCATTAGCCCAGTGGGCAGTGGGGAGAGTGCCTGCCAAGGTGGGCGCAGGCAAGTTCACCCACCCCAACATCCTTAGGACAGGGATCTGAACTGTTGTCTTCTGTGTAGAACCACGCACACTGATGGAGCTGAATGAATGAATGAATAATTATACAGATAAAAGCTCAGCCTCAAGGGCAAAGGCATAGTGCAGAGATCATCGTGGTTACGGAAAGTAGTACATTAAAATGCTGATGTGTTTAAGCCATTGGGAAAATCCAAACTCCGTGTGCATACAAAGTTATCGTAAGAAAATGGCGGATGGTCTATTTCCTAGCCCACGCCCCCATCCTCCGCCCCCCCTCGCCAACCTGGAGAAGAACAAACTGCCCAGAGTGTAGGAGAAATGTTATGTTATGAGCCGTTAATGTATGTACTTTGCTGGGAGAGACGTTGGGTGGGCGGAGGCAGGAGAGGGGGAAAGAGGTCAGATCTGGATCAATACTAGCAAGCTCTTTTCTGAGGAAGCAGATAAGCAATCAATGGCAAAACCTCCAGCTGTGTCAAATTTCTCAGTACTGTACCTATTTTTAAGCCTCTGAAGCAGCTCTTTCGATGGTGCGGATGTGTACCAAAAACCCTCCCCCCTCCCCGCCTGCTGTTGACCAAATGGAAACATACCACTTGGTCTCCCAATTTCCTGAGAGGGTGGGGAGGGTGGGGCAGCGAAGAGGAGGAGTGACAATCCATACGACCACGCCTGTAATCCCCGGGGATCCATCTAACTCTTTCGGTATATGAGTTAGCAATTCTTCCCAGGACCTTGTACTAGGAAATGCAAAAATCCAAGCTGGAAGTCCCCTCTCAAAACCTACCTGCTTCTCTTCAGCTCTTTCAGTTCCCCCTTCCTTCGCGTGCACCCTGAGCTGAAATTCATCCCCAACAGTGCTAACTGCATTTGGTCTCATTTCAGCCCTCGGATGAGAGGCCGTCGCTCGGTGGCGGATCTTTCTGCGTGCAATGCCTCTAAAATTCAATCCCTGACGTCTTCAGTTAAAAGGATCAGGTAGCAGTAATAGGAAGAAATGCATCTCTTCTTGAGACCCTGGAGGAATGCCAATGCCAGACCAACCTGCGGCACTCAGCCTAATTTCAAAAACCCTTTGCATGCGAACAGTTCACACTCCTAGCAAGAGCAATCTGCCCCTTCCCTGGCAGCCTGCTGCATGGGAAAGAAGAGGGATACATGGAGAAAAGGGGGTGGCAGAGAGAGAGAGGGAGGGAGAGAGAGGGGGGGAGGGTGATCCACCCATGTTTGGCTCAGGCCCTGCTTAACACTGGCTTCGGCCATGCTCACTGCCAACTTGCAGCCCCGACTCTGTAATAGGTAGGAATGACAGAGGAATCCATCTGAAGGTGGTGGAGTTTGCCCGGTTTTCATCAGCTTGCCCCCACCCTGGACACTGGCTCTTTTCCCTGTGAGCTGGCCTGACTCAATCTGCATCAAGTTGGGCCAACATGAAGATTTTTCAGTTTTTTTAAAAAACAAAGTCACGTAAATAGAAATGTGCACTGATTATGCAATTTGTGGTTGAACTTTGCGTAAATTACACTATTTATTACTTTTCTATACCGCCCAATAGCCAAAACTCTCTGGGCAGTTTACAAAAGATTAAAAGCCTTAAAAACACAATATAAAGCATAATATAAAAACCATTACAGACAACAAAACAATTAAAAGCAATCAACAATCGAGAACATAGGACCATTTAAAAACTTATCACTTGCTGTCAAATTCTGGGAGTAGAGGAAAGTCTTAACCTAGCACTGAAAAGATGACAACGTTGATGCCAGGCAGACCCCACAAGCAGGAGCATTCCACAAGCAGGGAGCCACCACTTAGAAGGCCCTTATTACCCATTTCTTTCTTTCTCCCCTCCCCCCCTCATTGCGTTGTCTTCAATATTTAAATTGTAATTTTCTTGTGCTGGGGCTTCATCTTTCTTCTGTATTTTTATGCCTTCTCTGTAGCAGCATCCACCATTTGAAAACACCTTCCTCATGTGTTTTGGGAGGCAGAATGTGTGGCATCTTTTAAATGCCTCCTGAAGACACACTTGTTCACCTAGGCATTTCCTGGGTCATAAGTAAACTAATTAGGCCACTCCATTTTACTGCTAATGCTTCTCCCCCTGCCTGGCAGTCATCCGCATCATCAACCACAACCACAAACAAACAATTTGCTGCCTCTTTCATGACACCCCAAACCAGCTGCTTGTGGCGGTTGCCTCACTGAGCCTAATGGTAGGGCCGGTCCTACCTGGGAACACAGGCAACACCAGCCAGTAATCCCTGAGGCAGAGCAGAGGATTCGTATCCTGTCTCATCAATCCCATGTTCCAACCACTTCACCACACTTTCTCTATGCTGCACCATACCAGTGGCTGGCATAATACAGTAAAAAAGAATAACGGCAAATGGATATTTCATTAGTATGTTCAGTTTTTAAAATCACCGTCGTATTCACTTCTGGGTTTCCCATAAGTAGCTGGCTGGTCACTGTGGCCGGGTTTACGCAACACGCTAAACCACCACGGGTTAGCATGTTGTCTGAACGCAGCACATTTTCTTCATGATGGGTTAACATGTTGCCTGAACACAGCGCATTTACGGCAGGGTGGCTTGTTAACAATGCAATGTGGTTTATTTTTCTCGGACAAGCCACCTTATGGATCCATGGTTTGTTGTTGGGGTGCTCAGAAGCCACACTGCATGGTTAACAAGCAACCCGGCAGAAAACGCGCTGCGTTCAGACAACACGATCACCCACAGTTCAACAACAACCCACAGTGGGTGCATTAGCGTGTTGTGTGAGCCCAACCAATGCCAACAAAATGCTGGACAAGATAGATCCATGGTTTGATCCAGCATGGCTCTCCTGATGTTTTGGAGGGGCAGGTAAACGGCCTTTGCTCCGTGGCATTTACAGTTCACCTTTTTTCATCTGCACAGGTGCTGGAGAATATGCAACCGACTTTATTTTATTTTAAAGTTAGCTCTTCTCCCAGTCACCTGGCCCTCTTCTCCAGTCACAGCCTACTTAAGCACAGGGACAATCCCATCAGAACAGTGTGCTTTCCAACGATGGAGAAGATGACAGGAATCCAAACCTATTTTAAAATTTGCAGAGAAAAAGAGACACAAGCCGGCTAAAGTTTAAACATACTTTTTAAAAAAACAACACCACCACCCTCTAGTTTTAGGAAACCAAATAAGTGCTCAAACCGCAAGCCTCCTGCAAGGGCTCTTTAAATGAATCTTAAAGGGTCACGTTTAAAGCAAAAGCTGCTCCTACTTCCGTTTCTCTTGATCTGCAGCGAAAATGCTTCAGCTCAGCTGGCAGAGGAGCCACACCAGACAGCGCGTTTCCTGGGCAAATTAGCTTCCCCGAATACAGGCCAAAACGGGAAGCCAGTAACCTATAGCTGAGAAGCATCTGAAAATGTAAAATTAGGACTCTGAAGGGGGGGGCAGGGAGAAAGGGTAACAGAGATAATAATCACTTGTCTTCCTAAAAACATATTAGAGCGAGACTTGAAACTAAATGTTCTTAGCAAGATGCAGGGCTAGATTAAGACATGCTGAGGGGCCCTAAGCCATATCAAGATTCAGAGGCTCCATATCATAAAGAGAAAAGTGTATGACATTATAATAAGAAGGGTAATGAAAGGGTTAGGAGGCGCATATCATTAAAGAGTGTTAGAGAGCCTTCTCTGAAAATGCGTCTAAAAGGACCAACAAAGCAAGTTGCTTTGAAATACTTGTAAACTGGCACTAGTTTGCGCTCATTGCCTGCGATATGAAATGTTGTGTGTGTTGCCACACTTTCTTTACATAAGGCAAGACTAAAATGGCAAGGGGCTTACAAACCAGGCCATCATATACGCCACACCAAGCTCCTTGGACAAAGAGTGAGATAAAAATGTAGTAATTGAAGCATTTGACTTTAAACAGGCAGGGAGGAGCCCTTTCATTTTCCTTGTCCATCTCCTAGCTCCTTACCACAGAAAATAGCTTAAAAGGACACAATAGTGTCATGATTCCAAGCCCTCCTGCTGAGATGGGAGAGGTCTGCCATGCAATCCACAAAGTTTTATTCAGCAAATATACGTTCTCTTCTCACCTGAAGAGAGTGTGAACGCTAGGAACTATCCTCTAAGCTTAATTAGCCTAACAAAGCAAGGCAGTTGCCTATCAACTAAATGGACGGTTTCCCGCTATGCCTGACAGGCTTTTACATTCAGGGAGGGTCTTCAGGTTGTAACTTCCTGCGAGTGGCTAGCCTAGAAGACCACCTCTCACCTCCTCTCAACTCCACCCGCTTGACCCTGCGGCGGACTCTGAGACCTGTCAATTCTCACCCCCTCCAACAAAGACTGAGTTCCCAGGGGCAGGGAGGATGATCTCTGAGCCTGGGCCTCCTGTCTGATAAGGTCCTGGGAAGATTCCTCCTTGACTGCTGGAGTGCCTCAGAGAATTTCCTCCCCCGCTTCCTGTCTTGACAGGTGTACTTCTTCTTCAGGCTCCAAGTCTGATTTGAGACACACACCAGGGAGACCGGGTCTGATGCTTGCAGATAGTTGCTCAATTTAAAGCTTTGCCTTAACTGCTAAGACAGGCAGGGGGATGCACTCTTTGTCAGTCCTCAGGCACACTTGTGAAACATGGGGATTTTGGTTTGAAAAAGAGAAAGAGAGGCAGAGAGAGACCACAAGAACAAAATCAGCCCACTTCTGCCTTAGACAAGACAGAAATGAATGGTACAACCAAATCTAGACCTACGCATAGCCAAGCAAAGCATGCAAGTACTGCAGAAATCCAAATTCTGCCCACCTTCTCCCACACGAAACACACAAATATTTTAGCAAGAACTAAGACTGAAAGCAGAAGATGACAACAATCAACTTGCACTCTCAGGGAAAGGCAGGCCATAATGGACTGCTGTAACTGGTTTACAGTGTCAGGAAGCAACCTTGTTTTCAAAGTGCTGTCCAATGGGTTCAAATTGGAGGTTTCAACAGATACTGCCTACACATGTCCTCCCCTGCAAAGGAAAAGAAAAGCCCACCCTTTTCCCCCTGCAGCTTTGGTACTTCTGCATCTTTCAGGTGGTTTTGGAAACAGGATGTACATCTGTCTCAAAGATGAAGGGGAACTAGTTTCTTTTGAGCCTGATGAAATGGCATAGAACTTTTGGGGAGGGAGATCAAGATGCTAATTAAAATGTGCTTGCTATAGAATGACAATCTCCTCCTTTACTGAACAAAATAGATAAATGATAACAATACACACTGTATAAAGAAAACTGGGGTGGGGGAGAAAGGATATACACATGGGACAGCAGCCTTCCCCAACTTGGTGCCCTCCAGATGTGCTGGACCGCAAACCCCATCATTTCCAGTGAGTGTGGCCAATGGCCAATTGCAGCCCAAACACATGTTTTGAACTTCAACTCCCAGAAGACTCTGCAAGCATGGCAAGTGGTCAGGAATGCTGGGAGGTGGTCCCAAAATATCTGGAGATCTACTTTCTGCCCACCCCAGATTTAAGGAGCTTGGAGAGTGGGGTGGGGGGAGACATGGAGTCATCCCAAATAATCCCCACAACTGCCTTTGAAAGGTAGGCCAGGCAGAAGGATTGCAACCTGCTCGAAGTCGCCTGGCAAGCTTCCCAGCTGATCCAGGCTTTCGCAAACCCATCACTTTTATCCACTGCAATCAACACCAGCTTATGACTGTGCATCAGCAACCAGGCATGGCCTCAGCATGTGGCACTGTTAAGCAGCTGCTGGGGCTCCAGTGACCTGGCAAGTGATAGGCAACCAACTGGGCACCTCCCTAATGCCTTCCCCTTTAAAATAAACCTCCCCCAAATCTCCAAATTAGCACTGGGTGGTGGGGGTGCTTGAAGCTGGCTTTTTATTTTCCCACAATGCCCCCAACTTAGCCTTGCTCTGGGGCATTGTGTGAAATTAAAATGGCAGCCTCCACCAGGCTCCAAGCCACCCAGTGCAAATTCAGAAGGCTGACGCTACTGCCGCCCGCTGATGTTAGGAAGGCCCCCCGCCAGTGATCACTTTAACAAGTGCCCCCTTAAACCTGGAGCTGATCCTCATGCTGGCAATCCTGCCAAGAGTCATTTGTGAAGTTGGGAGAATGATACCAAGAATGGCAATGGTTGGGGACCTCAGCAATTTTTGTAGCGTTCCTGCAGAGCCCCAACGAACACGCTTAGAGCAGCTTTCCCCAAACGGCGTGCTCTAGATGTGTTGGGAGTACAAATCCCATTATCCTCAGCCAGCAGAGCATTGGCCCTCTTGGCTAGGGATGCCAGCAGTTGTATTCCAGGTTGGGGAAGGCTTGCTTAGAGCGTGTTGTTTGCAGAAGTTACCCCTGGAGAGGAGGCTGTTTGCCCAGGTGTTGTAGTGGCGGCCCTTCTGCCAGCTTACTTCCAGTGCAAGAATATGCTTGCCCCAGTTTCCCTCTCCACAACAATATTTGCTAGTCTGTGCCACAAGATGTCGGTGCAGTTGGCACTTCAATCCGATTCAGACCTCTGCCCGGTGTATACTTTCCCCTCGTCTTTCTTCAGAGAAACATCCAACTGCAATAAGCTGCCTCCTCCCATCAAGACCGCCGGCCCACCTGGCCCAGTCCAGTCTATAACTGGCAGTGGCTCTCCGGGAGGCCCTTTCCATCTAGGTCCTTTGAGATCCCATTAGCAGGAGATGCCATGTGTTGAGCCTGGGATCTCCCACATGCAAGGCATATGCTCTACAGCCCCTCTGGAAATCCGGAACCTAGAAGACCCCAACATGCGTACTTACATGAAGGAGCACAGCCTGTTGAAAAGTCTTGCCCACCATCACCATCATGCAGCGTCTCCTAGCCCTGCCCCTCACCAGCCACCTGTGTAGAGTGGACATCTTCTGACCACTTTCACGCCTTCACTCAAGTAACATATGAAGGGGGCTAGAGTCAATTCTTCCTCAAGTTGTCCTGCAGGGGTCATGGACAACTTGAGGAAGAATTGACTCTAGCCCCCTTCATATGTTACTTGAATGAAGGCGTGAAAATGGTCAGAAGATGGAAGCAGTGCTATGCTTTTTTGAGAGCAGCTGTGGGAATGCCATCCCATTCTAGCCAAAGGCATTTTGCTGCCCAAAGCAGATCCCAGCTCTCGCTACACCATTCAGACACTGGTCCTGCCGTCCTCTGTCCCCGCTCCCATAATGCTGCCTGAGGCGGGTCACTTTCCCCTGCTGCTCGGTAGGGCCGGCCTTGTGACTTGAACACCTGCATTTTAGCACAACTGAACTTTCAGAAAGAAACAGGAGCGGACCAATGAACTGAAAGTAGGCCTATCACAGCCACAACCTGCCAAGTCAATTCATGGGTATGTTTTAGGCCAGCTGTGCTCAATCTGGTGCTCTCCAGATGTTTGGAGACGACAACTCCCATCCTCCCTGACCAGGATGATTGGGTCTGATGGGATTTTTGGCCAAAACGCCAGGTTGGGGAAAGCAGGTTAAGTCTGATCTGCACCTCCCCTTTAACTCTTTTTAAGCTGTCTGCACAAATATTAAAAATTGGGGTTTTGTGGGAGTTTTAAAACATGTTTTAAACAAAGCCTAACCTTAACTGTTGTGTGTATATACAGGAAATGCAAATACTACTACTACTACTACTACTAACAATAATAATTCAGGAACTAAGCAGAGATTTTTAAAAAATGTATACACATAACAAGGCATGGCCAACCTTTTACCTCTAAGCCAATGCTGGCATTACTTGGAACTTCCTAGAGGTACTATCACTTTGCAATTACCATCAGGAAAACAAGTAGGCACCTATTTACCTCTTTAATAAGCCATTTCTATTCCAAAATACCACCCCCAAGGCAGCTATTAAATGCACATGCTAAAAATACAGGGCAATAAATTAAAATGCTATTTATTTAAGTGAGTGCTACTAAAAACAGCAGCAGATAAACCAGTCCTAAAAGCCATTAAAAGCCTGAGGAACAGCAGAAGATGCTTTGGAATCAGGTGAACAGGTTTAAGTGGAGGGAGTTTCAAAGTCAAAGTGCCACGCCGGAAAGATCCTGAGCTGCAAAGCGGAAACAGGCAAGAGCCTCTGGGTACAAAGCCTGTCAACACTTATGAATACCCTCTCTTCCTCTCTCATTCACTCACATGCACCCCACTAATACCTCTGTTCTATTACAGTGTCTGTCACCAATACTGCTACTCCCCCCACCCCAATAAAGATATTCTAGTTTCTAGGGCAATGCATAATGTGTCATTCATATTATTCGGGTTCAGTAAGTCAGCCTGCATGTTATATTTTTGTACCACAACCCCAAAATTGGCTTTCCCTGGTTCATGGAGAGGAGCTATAACTTGGTCCCAGGTTCACTCCGTAGAATCCCCAGTCAAAAAGGATCCAGTAACAACTGACGGGGAAGTCCTCTCCCTGCCCAACAGCCTGGACAGCCACTGCCAGACAAGAGTAAGCCAATATTGATCTGGACGGACAAATAGTCGGAACTAGTATAAGGCAACTTCCCACAATCCCTTGGTTTTTACAGGGCCTCATAAAAAAAAAAACCCTGTGCCACCAGGGTGAGAATGAAGTATGTCTCTCATTTCTCATAACCATCACTTGGCAACAATCCCCTGATTCCTTCAGCCTACAGACCCTCCTCACGCCACGGGAAAACAGGAGGGAGAAACTCCAGACACCCCAAAACATTCTATTTGTAGGCTCAACATGTTTAGAGAAATATAACGGGCTGTATATACATAGCGCCCCCATGGAAAGATTTTCCAAAATGCATTGGGCCTACAAATAAATCTTCTTCCAGTGCCTGGAGGTTCTCCCTCTGTCTGTCCCCCCCCCCCACCGGCCGCAGTGTGTGGTGCATCCCCGTTTTTGTCCACGGCCCCGGTGATCTTTCACAGGCCGTACCCTAGGGTGCTGGCCATGTTGCGAACGCCACTGCCAAGCTAAGCCAAACACAAAGGGTTGCTGTACTTGCCTTGGTGCGGAAGAGAAGCCTCATCATCATCTCCGCAGCTGCTGGGGAGCTGGCCTCCCATCGCCCGCCCGCCAACAACCTTCTCCTAAGCATGGACACACAGGCGGCAGGATTGCCCCGAGCAGCGGCTCTATGTCATTTGGGCATATATCCTGGAACTTTCAGCATAGAGGAAACTGTGTAATTTCCCCACAGTTAAACCACAAAGTGTTTCCAGCATGCAGCCCAGCTGATGAATCAGATAGGTAGTAAAAAGAAAAGAAAAAAAGAAAAGAAAAAAGGGGGCACAAGGCCTCTGGTGGGATCCTAACAGGGGCTATTCAGAGGACACCTGCAACCCCCCCCCCCCCCCGGACGGGCTTGACTACGAAACAAAATGCTCTTCCTGGCCTGGCCTATGAAGCAAGGGGTAAGTCTGCATTTCGGCGTGAAAAAGGAAGTAGGAATCTGCCACGAGGTGTTGCAGCGTAATCTTTCCTCCTAGCAGGAGTGGTCCTATTTAGGGTTCTAACCAGGCAAGGGATGCTACTCCCTTCCCCAACCCTCCCACTTTCCTTTCCTTTCCACGGCTACTGAGCATGCTCAATCCTCAGACTATTGGGGTGGGGGATGTTCCCCTCTTAAGGTATATTATTATTATTATTATTATTATTATTATTATTAATCTCTCGCACGTGGCAGTTTTTCTAGATGGACATGACGGGCTTTGCCAAGTCATGCTATCTTTTATTGATTCAGGAATATTATCCTCAGATCTCCCTTTTATTTCTCAGTGGCTGTTTTTCCCCATCTCTATCAGAACTTGCCACCTAAGTTTGCTATTAGAAGGAATTCTTGTTCCCTCTAATAACCCCCAAAAAGCATAAATCTCACCCCCAAAGTCCAATTTAATACCCTGAGACAGTGCATGAGATGTGGTGATTCACTGCTTGAGTTTTTTAAAGGACATAAACTAGGGCCTAGATTATTTTTTTTTTTGCAAAGGAGAGGCCCATCAACACAAGCAGCCATGATAGCTAAATCAAACTGACAAGATAGCACACAACTGAGTACTGGATGCTGGAGGCAAAGAGGGGTGGGGGTGGGATGTTTAGGCAATTCAAGATTTGATTGTATCTTGAGAACCACCCACCAACCTGGTTGGTGTAGTGCAGGGGGTTTCAGACTGCATTCTGGAGAACTCTGCAGTTCCTCAAAAGCTCGTCTGGGGTTCCTTAAACGAGAAGATTGCTAGTAAACGAGCTTCCCTGAAAAAGACGGCTTGCATGCCACTACCGATTTCCACCTGCAGTGTGAGGCCACAGGGTAGCACTGGGCATGTTCAGTGCACTTAGTTCATGCACAGCTGTTGTAGTAGTAGGGCATCAGAGTTGCATGGAGAAAGTCCCAGGTCAAATTCTTAGCATCACTAGTTAGAAAGATAAGGGAGTAGATGATAAGAGAAACCTTTCGCTGCCTATAGCCCTGGAAAGCTGTGGCCAGTCAGAGTCAATACAACATTCTGGATTAGATGGACAAAGAGTCTGACCTGTTATTAAGCATCTCACTATTCATAGGGCAGGCAATGAATAACCCAGGGTCCCCAACCTTTTTGGGGTCAGTGGACACATTTGGGAAACATTCTGAAGAGTTGGCCAGTCAAGAAACACTAATTCCCCAGAAGGCAAACTAGTGAGACTAAAGAAGAGTAATTTGCCCAAGAATGTAAGGGCCAAGCAGAGGTGGGGTCTGAGCTCCAAAGAGAAAGCGCTACTCTTTGGAACCTAATGAAAGATGGCACCAGGGGGCAGCCCTTTGTTTTGCAGCATTTCCAATTCGCTGTGAGCAAACGTATGCAGCTGTCTCAGTTGGACACACCGTGCCCGCTCTGTCTGAGTGACGCCATGCCTCCTGGCACCCCTAGACATAGCCCCTGCCACGGTGTACACTGTAGCCAATCTGACGGAGGGCTTCTGCAAAGTGGCTGCATCATGTTCGCTCAGACCATGTCGTGTTGATGAACCCTCACTAGTAATACAAGGAAAAATAATCTTGACTTGGGCCCACAGTAGATGAGATGGACAACCGCTTCACTGCAAAATACAAACCTCACCCAGGTTCACTCAGCCCCCTTCCAAAGGTATGTGAAACGGCTCTTGTGCATCCTTGGCAGCTGAGAGGGCCTTCTTGGTGGTGCCCCCCCCCCAACTGAAACACTCTCCCCAATGAGGTCTGCCTGGAACCAACATATTCAGGACAGATAAAATGAAGAACTTCTTGACACAGTGCGTAGTTCAACAATAGAATTATCTACCACAGGATGTAGTGATGGCCGCCGAATTGGATGGCTTTAAAAGGGGGTTGGATAAATTCCTCGAGGAGAAGGCTATCAATGGCTACTAGTCCTGAGGGCTACGTGCTACCTCCAGTATCAGAGGTAGTAAGCCTATATACATCAGTTGCTGGGGAACATGGGTGGGAGGGTGCTGTTGCACTCATATCCTGCTTGTGGGTTCCTGGTCAACAACTGGTTGGCCACTGTGTAAACGGAGTGCTGGACTAGATGGACATTTGCCTCTTCTTAACTTTTTTTTGTGCCAGGTTGGGACTCTCCACTACTCCAAGGCATTTGGCAGGACATGATATGGTTTTTTAATGGGCCCTTGGATTTACTGCTGCATTGTTTAAAATTGTTATATTTTTGTACATTGGTTTTATATTATTTTATCATTTTGTATTTTAGGCTTTGGCTATTGGGTGGGATAGAAATGTAATAAAGGAATGAATAAATGATAGACGACTATCCCCAGGTAAGCTAGGGGATGCTCTGTGTCTCCCAGCAGGATTCTGGCACTGCAGGAAGAAAAGAGAGAGAGAGAGAGAGAGAGAGAGAGAGAGAGAGAGAGAGGCAAGTCTGCTGCTCTCCCGTATCAAGATGAAATACATCCTGTATATTAGGTGACTAAAGTAGTATTGGTTACAACCGGAGTGGAGGCACGGATCGGCATTTCATAAACAGGAAGCTGCTGGTGTGATACTGCTGCTCCAAAACGACAGCTGTCATTACATCATGTGCTAGAAGCGGGCTTCTGGCTTCGCTCCGAAGACCGTGTGTACAAGAGTCCTCATGCGCACACCTCTCACTTCCACACACCCATTTCGACCTCAGTGTGGGGTTAACCTGATGAAGCGCCATCTACCATGCCAATCTGCCCACACTCTTGAGGTTCTCTGCCTTTTCCGTCAAAGGAATGGGATCCTCTTCCCGATTATAGAATCCTCTTCCCCGAGGATGCTCAGCCGGTGCCAACATGGCTTTCTTTTTGGCGCTAGGCAAAAGCATTTCTATTCCCCCGTCCAAGGCATTTTTAACACAGGAAGCGGCCTAATCATAAGCCAGGCTCCGTACTAGCTCAGTCAGTGGAGGCTGGCGTCTCTGATGTCAGTGGGGCAGTGAATCCACTCTGGGTTTCAGTAAGAACTCTAAAGGAGCTATCCAAGGTGGGGAACTCCTTTAGAGTTCTGACCGGTTTATTTACTTATTATTTATTTCATTTCATTTCTATATCTCCCAATAGCTGAAACTCTCTGGGCGGTTCACAAAAATTTAAACCATGGAGTACAGCTTGAAGTATAATATGGAAACTTAAATCACAATATAAAAGTACAACCAGACTAAAACTGAGCAGGAATGCAGAGATTTTACAGACTTAAAACAGCAGAGTTAAAAAGACTAGGTTGATAAAATGCGGACATACTGGGAAAAGAAAAAGGTCTTGACCTGGCTCCGGAAAGAGTATGACGCAGGTGGCCAGGCGAACCTCTCTAAGGAGCTCATTCCACAGCCGGGGAGACACAGTACAAAAGGCCCTCCTCCTGGTTCTGACTGAAACCAGGAGCGGATTCACCACCTCACTGACATCAGAGCCACCAGCTTCCACTAAACTCAGTATTGGCCTTACTGACTGGTAGCAGCTCTTCAGGGTTTCAGACAGGAGTCTACCGGCCCAACCTGGAGATGCTGGGGATTGAACCTGGGACCTTCTCCATGCAAAGCTCTTCCACTGAGCCACAGCCTTCCCTATAAAATGCCTGCAAAACCTCTACATACGAAGCTGTCTTATACTAAGCTGTCTTATACCAAGCCTTTGGTCCATCTAGCTCAGTAATGTCAACAGCAGGGGTGTTGAACCTCTTACAGCCCAAAAGCCCAATTCGGGGGCCGCATAACAGCGGTGGGCAGGGCCAAAATACCAAAGCTTCCAGCATATTTTAGCTTCAAGCTCTTACTGCCAGTAACTAAGCCTTAGGAGAGGCATTGCAGCCTTTCAGAAAGGGGAAAAATGTGCACAAAAGCCAAAAAACAACAAGAAACTGGTGTTTGGGGGAAAGGGGTGGAGTCTGGGGAAGGGGGCGTGGCTTTTACTCCCCCTGCCTGAGGGCCAGATTAAGACCTCAGTCTACACTAACTGGCAGTGGCTCACCAGGGGTTCAGACAAGGTCTTACCTGGAAACACACAGGGATTAAGTCCGGGGTCTTCTCCATACAAAACAGGTGCTCTACTATTGAGATTTGGTCTATCCCTGCATTACAAGGAGTGTTTAAGCATTTTAGTCCTGTTTATGGCTTTTATCTGCTGGTTTTATTACACAGCTATTGTGATTAATTGCTTTTTGAAAGCGTAACTACTCTAAACTACCCTGGAATTATTCTCAATGAAAGCTGGCATAAAAATACTTTAAATAATCGAATCAAACAAATAACGCCACAGTGCCACCGTGATAAAGCACCGTGCACACAAGCTTTGCTGAATCTACTTCCGACAAGACAACACAAGGCAAAAAGGTTCAAGTTAAGCACATCTGCAAAACATATTCAGAGGCATTTTTGTGGACCACTGTATTCCAAGTCCACATTCTCCATTTCTGCAGTTCTTCATATATACCCACATTAACGGATTGAATCAAGAGGTCTGGCCCATAGTACAACAGGAGTGAGAAGCTATAAGCAAAGATTTTAATTGTAAACAAACTTATTTTTTTAATATATAATTTCAATTCATGGTTCTATATAACAAGGGGAAATTCACAGTTCACACTTTAGGGTAGATGCCTTGTTATGTGTTTTGCAGTGAAAACCGTAACGCATAACCGGGAACCAAGCAAATGCAGCACACATACATCTGGCTCCCTTCTGTGCTTTGACATCTCTCCCTGTCACAGTTTGTCACGTACGAAGTAAATAGAGTGTGAGTGTGTATACACACCACATGCCAACACCCAATTTCCTTCTGGCAACTGGTGCGTGTGTTTATGCCCACTCAGCATATTTGGCAGAGGACTTTCGATCTTCAGCACAGGCTCTCCATGTTGCAACACACAGGGTTTCCTTGGCAGACGAATCGGAGGATGCATGGAGAAAACATACTAATTAGGCCACCCACCATTCATTTGCCAACTTGGTTGGGCCTCACTATAATCCTCAGATGAACATCATCGAGCACATCATAAGAACAGAAGAAGAGCCATGCTGGATCAGACCAAGGATCCATCTAGTCCAGCATTCTGTTTACACAGTGGCCAACCAGATGTTTCAATGGGAAGCCCACAAGCAGGACAGGAGTGCAACAGCACCCTCCTGCCAATGTTCCCCAGCAACTGATATAGCTAGGCATACTTTCTCAGGCATGATACTGCTGCTCCAAAGCGACACTGGAGGTAGCACACAAACATCAGGACTAGTAGCCGTTGGTAGCCTACTCTTCCAGGAATTTGTCCAATCCCCTTTCAAAGCCATCCAAATTGGCGGCCTTCACTACATTTTGTGGAAGCGAATTCCATACTTTATGTATTGTGTGAAGAAGTCCTTTCTTTTCTTTGTCCTGAAGCAACCACCAATCAACTTCATGGGATGACCCCACTGGGTTATAGTATTACGAGCGAGGAAGAAAAATATCTCCGTAGTCACTTTCTCCACACCATGCATAACTTTATACACCTCTACCACCTTTCACCTTTCCCTTGCCTCTTTTCTAAGCTAAACAGTCCCAGATGTTGTAACATTTCCTCATAGGGGAGTTGCTCCATCCCTCCAAAGAAATCTCTGGCATACACAAATTGCAAGGGAAGCTCAGTAGAGATAAACAAGTTACCTTCAGGGGAATTTGCCCACGGGTAACTAATATGTTCATTGAGAAACTGTTGCTAAGCCTCTACGAAGCCACAGAATTACCCAGAAAACATTTTCTAAATGAGTAGCTTAAAGAAATAAGCGGTGGGGTGGGGGTCAGCATAGGAAGGGGTGGGGAAGGGGTTGAGGTGCGGCTCAGCATAGGAAGGAAAGAGAGATGACCAGTGCTAGGCCCATATTGGGGCCTACCTACATACTACATTAAATGTGTTGCATGCAGTGCCACCGGTGAAGGTCTCTTTTGTTGCTACTTAGCCTGAAAGGGCATATGATTTTCATCAGAACCTTAGTGCAGAGGAAAGGAAGGTTTAACCTTTCCCTCCTTAGACACGATCCCCAGGAAAATTAAGCCCCATCATCCCTGCACAGCAATTACCCTTGGGGATGAGATATAAAGGCGACAGGGTGGGAGCTTCGTTTGCTGAAGTGTCTGAATTTTAAAATTAGCCTTCTACACTGGCATCGTCTGCCTGCTTCAAAATGTTTTACTTGCAGAAGTGAAAGTGTTAGAAGTACCACAATTAATTTCTTGTTAAAAAGTGAAGGCGTGGAAGCAACAGTGCTTATCAGGCGCCTTTGCAAATAATATTATTTTGCACTCACACAAATTGAATGTAGCAATTGCAGGGGTTCTGGGGGAAACCTCGTTTCATCATAAGTTAACAGCAACAACTAAAAAAAAAAGGGTGAAGTTATTCAATTTTTAGAGAAAGGTGAAGCTGTGTCATGTTAACACGCTGTTTTCATTTGAGATGAATCTCCCAGGCCAGTTTTGTTGATCAGTGTGGAACCTACGTCTGCCCCCAGAGACAAATTTGAAAATTTTGCCTCCTAAACAGAACTGCCAGCTCCTTCTCCAAAGGGTAACTGCCTTGGGTTCCTTGGAGGAAAAAAAAAGATGGGATATACATGTCATAATAAAAACAAATAAATAATAAAAAAAATAGGTTAATGCATTCACAACAAATCCAGCAACCACGGCTGTGTATTTTTCTGCAAGTTAAGCCACAATCCTATGCATGTTTAGACAAAAAAAAAGACAGAAATGCTGAGAGTTGTAGGGCTTTTTTTCTGTCTAAACGTGCATAGGATTGCGCCCTTAGTATTGAAAAACCTGAGCCACATCCTTGCACTGGTCAAGAGGCTGTGCAAAATACGCTCTGCAATGCAATGAGGAATTGACTTATACAAATTCCTGGGCGGCATGAGTACATTCAATGCAGCTGTTTCCCTTATTTTACTCAGGCAATGCATGATAAAAAGGAAGTATTGAGTGTGAAGCTGTTGTGTGAAAGTCAGCCCTCCTCTCTCTCCATCTCTCTCCCCCACACACCTGCCAAGCCCAACAGGGGGCACTGACAAGAGCCCCCCGGAGTTGCTGCATGTCTTCAACATTGCAAATCCACACCCAGGGCTGCTGGATTTCTTCACTTGCCTCTCACGTTGGCCACGTCAGTGGTGGTGAGAAGGAGGGGCAGCAGATGCCACTGCCTACCTGCTCACTGCCTCTCTACCTGCCAAGCAAGCAAGTGGTTGCAATGATGCGAAAGAGAATGGGAAGCAACAGCAGCTGTGGACAATGGTGGTAAGAAGGTGAGCTCACTGAGGGTGCCTTGCCCAATGGCCCTCAAAAATCTGGAGCCAGCATGGTGGGGACAACTACACTGAAGCTGCTCCTAGACCTAGAGCTGATATTGACCTCTCTGGTTAATAAGGACGTCTCCAATTTCTCTCTATATATATCTAACGTGCCTGCTGCAAAGTGATGTGTAAGCTAATAACTTGCATGCACCAACCCAGGTTGGCCAACAAAAGAAGCAAGATAGAATCATGGGAGAGTAGAGTTGGAAGGGGCCTATGAAGCCATCGAGTCCAACCCCCTGCTCAATGCAGGTATCTACCTTAAAGCATCCCTGACAGATGGCTGTCCAGCTGCCTCTTGAATGCCTCTAGTGGGGAGAGCCCTTGACCTCCCTAGGTTTTTCCTGACGTACAGCCGGAATCTGGCTTCCTGTAACTTGAGCCCATTATTCCGTGTCTTGTACTCTGGGATGATCGAGAAGAGATCCTGGCCCTACTCTGTATGACAATCTTTCAAGTATTTAAGAGTGCTATCATGTCTCCCCTCAGTCTTCTCTTCTCAAGGCTAAACATGCCCAGTTCTTTCAGTCTCTTCTCGCAGGGTTTTGTTTCCAGACCCTTGATCATCCTCGTTGCCCTCCTCTGAACCCCCTCCAGCTTGTCTGCATCCTTCTTAAAGTATGGTGCCCAGAACTAGACACAATACTCAAGATAAGGCCTAACCAGTGCTGAATAGAGGGGAACCAGTACCTCATGCAATCTGAAAGCTATACTTCTATTAATGCAGCCCAAAATAGCATTTGCTTTTTTTGCAGCCACACCACACTGTTGGCTCATACTCAGCTTGTGATCTACAACAATTCCAAGATCCTTCTCACTTGTAGTATTGCTGAGCCAAGTATCTCCCATCTTGAAACTGTGCATTTTGGTTTCTTTTTCCTAGGTGTAGAACTTGGCATTTATCAAATTTCATTCTGTTATTTCAGCCCAGCGCTCTAGTCTATCAAGATCACTTCGAATATTTTTTCTGTCTTCCAGGGTATTAGCAATCCCACCCAATGTTGTGTCAGTTGCAAATTTGATAAGCATTCCCTGCACCTCCTCATCTAAGTCATTAATAAAAATGTTGAAGAGCACTGGGCCCAGAACTGAGCCCTGCGGTACCCCTCTCGTTACCTCCCCCCACCCCGTTTGAGAAGGTGCCATTGATACGCACTCTTCGAGTCCGATTTTGTAGCCAACTGTGGATCCACCTAATAGTTGTTCCATCTAGCCCACTTTTAGCTAGTTTGCTGATCAGAATATCATGGGATACTTTGTCAAAAGCTTTGCTGAAGTCAAGATATATTATGTCCACAGCATTCCCATAGTCCACAAGGGAGGTTACCCAATCAAAAAATGAGATCAGATTAGTCTGGCAGACTAGTCAAGAACAAATCCATGCTGTCTTCTAGTAATCACTGCATTGTTTTCAAGGTGCTTACAGACTGACTTCTTTATAATCTGCTCCAAAAAATTTCCCAGGGATTGATATCAGACTAACTGGTCTGTAGTTCCCAGGTTCCTTCTTTTTGCCCTTTCTGAAGATAGGGACATTAGCCTTCCTCCAGTCATCTGGCACTTCACCCGTCTTCCATGATTTCACAAAGATCATAGTGGTTCTGAGAGTTCTTCTGCCATCTCCTTTATTACTCTAGGATGCAGTTCATCGGGCCCTGGAGATTTGAACTCGTTCAAAGAAATTAGGTGTTCCTTGACCATTTGTTTATCAAACTCAAACAGCAATCCTTCCCCTTCAGCTTGTAATTCACTTTTGCCGGTGTGTGTGTGTGTGTGTGTGTGTGTGTGTGTGTGTGTGTGAGTGACAGACCCGCTTTTGAGAGAAGACTGAGCCAAAGTAGCAATTGAGCACTTCGGACTTTTCTTTGTCATTTGTTATCAATTTGCCATCCTCATTAAGCACATGAACTATCATTTCTTTCCTCTGTCTTTTACTGTGCACATACCTGGAGAAAGCCTTTTTGTTGCTTTTAGCATTCCTTGCTAGCCTCAGCTCATTCTCAGTTTTAGCCTTCTTGACACCATTTCGGCACTTCTGTGCTACCTGTCTGTACTCTTCTTTTGTAGCCTGGCCTTCCTTCCACTTCCTATATGTATCCTTTTTTGTTTTCAGGTCATCTCTAAGCTTTTTGTGGAGCCACATTGGTTTCTTCTGTTGTCTTCTATGTTTTTCCTTGTGGGAATTGTTTGCAATTGTGCTTTTAAAATTTCCTTTTTCAAAAACTCCCACCCATCTTGGACTTCTTTTCTCATTAGGGTCACTTGCCATCATAGTTCTGAGTTTATTAAAATCAGCTTTCCTAAAATCCAGAGTATGCGTATGGCTACACTCAGCTTTTGTTTCCTTTAAAATCAAGAACTAAAGTATGACATGGTCACTTTCCCCCAGAGTTCCCATAACTACCACTTTATCAACTAAGTCATCCCTACTGGTCAGTATCAACAGGCAAAGTGATCTCTCAAAACACAAGATCCTTGATTACCCTCCCAAGACCATGACTGGGTTCAGACAACACGATAACCAGCAGTGGTTTAAATAGTCTATGGTTGGTTATTTAGCCCACCGTGGGTTATCGTGTTGTGTGGAGGGAGTTTTTAAATCAATGGTTGGTTATTTGGCTGAAATAACCAACGCAAATCACCAACACTGAGAGTTGGCTATTTGAACCACTGTTGGTTATTTCCTCGACCACCACAAGGCAAAAGCAGTCAAAGCGGCAGCTGCCACTCTAGCCCAGCCAGCAGAATAGCTTTTCGGCAGCAATGGCTGATGGGATACTAGCAGGAGGACTGAGGGGGGTAGAGAGGACAGGGAATGAGTGAGTCAACTCAGTGTGAACTAATAGTAATCTCAATGCTGGTCCTAATCTGCACTAAGGTTGATTATTATCATGTTGTGTGATGAGTACCTCCTAGATAAACTATTGTCGAGTTGATTATTACCCCACCACTGACTATTGTGTTGTCCGAGCGCAGCCCATATGTCAATCTAAACTCTGGCCCGTGGGGAACAGGCATGTTTGAATGCTTTTGCACAAAGTCTAGCTATTCTGCACAGGCTGCACAGATCCTCAACTGTGCAGTCACTCATTACAAGAAAGATAAAGTTGTCACAGGAAGGAAATCCTCTTCCAAAAGGTGTGAAGTCCAGATCACAAATAGACTATTGCTAAAGAAGATATTGGCAGTGGGGAATTCTCACAAAAAGGGAAACTAGCTCAGAGGTAAAAATGGCTGATCTGAGATCTGTTAACAGGGCTGGAGAAAACCAGAGCATGTTCCAAAGAAGTGTGCTGGTTCTTTCCTCCCTACATCCCCATACATACATCTGAGAGCTAGCGATGTCGCAAGTGCCCAACACAAGAGTGGAGTCCAATGGACTTCATCCCGGTTGGTGCCCTGGATGTTGCTCGTTGAGCTGGGGGCGCTCGAGTTTGTACTCACCAAGCACCATGCAGCCTGGGAACGCCCTGCAATTGCCCGCTTCTCAATGTGAGCCACCATTTTTACACCAGATGGCAGCTCCGTAACTTCTGTATTTTTAATGTTGCACAAAATGGCGGCCATAAAGGACCATTTCTGCAACATTAGAGGCATAAACGGGCCCTGTACGGCTGTCATTTTGCGCAATATTCAATTAAGTATTCTATTTTTGTTATGATGTGCCAGAACAACAACCACCAACCAGGTTTTTAAATTGTATTAATGAGATTGTTTAGTGTTCTGGTTAGTTTTCTTCTTCAACCAACAACATTAACAAAATCCGCACATGGATTTTTGAATGTTTTGGCTATTTCAGCTTTTAGATAAATGTAAAGTTATTTTTTAAAAAAATAACAATTAGGCAATTTTTACCACAGCAGGTACAGAAACAAAATATTCCCAAAAGGGCTCTCTTTTATGGCCAGCTGCTGCCATGCTAGGTTTTCCCCTTCTACAGTGGAGGATACAATGCAGCAAAAGTTTCCTCAGGAGTCAGGACTGCATGAATATATTCTGTTCACTTTCGGTTTCACTTTCTATTCCCTTCCCTTATCCCTTGTATTTATATCCAGACCCCTCCTCCTAGTTCAGATCTACTCCATCTCCCCAAATTCTCTATTCATTGATCTTCTCAATCTTTGCAACTTAGAGAGAGGCAAAGCCAGGAGAGCGAGAGCGAGAGCTCATGCACTTCTCTGTAAACCACCTGTACTACAGAACAGGACTGATCAGGTTTTCTCCCGTCTCCATAAACTGATGTTAACATATTCATAGAATATAATTCAAGTTGTATAACTAGTATTTGACCAAGGCTCATATTTAACCAATACTTTTAAAATTTTGAAATCTGATTTACATTTTTAAAAATCGGATATTTAATTGTTGGCACAGATTTTTTATCAATCCTGACTCAGACGCAGATGCACACTTGTACAGGCAGGTCACCCAATGTTAGGGTGACTATATTTGGGAAACCAAAAAAGAGGACACCCAGTGGGCAGGGCGGGAAAGCATGCCTTTCAGTGCCTCTGGAAAGCACATCATTCCCCCTGCTACGCTATTGGCAGCTGCCATTAGCATGGCGGTTGTGAATGACATGCTTTCCAGAGGCCCCAGAAAGCATGCTTTTTCCTCCTCCACTCCAATCAGGAAGGAGGGGAAAGTGTGTCATTTCTCCCCCCCCCCACTGCTCCAATAGGGGCTTCCAGAAAGCACCCCCCCCCCCCACACACACACTACTACACTAATGGTGTGTCATTCCAGGACATTACAGAAAATTACAACAACCAGGACAAATCCGGGAAAATACTGACAGTTGGTCACCCTAGAACACTCCTCCCACTGAGCCACTATTTTTGCACCTGGCTGGTGTGCCACAGAATTCTAGTAAAACAACAACATCACCAAAACCAGATCATGTAAGCCTGAAATCTGCTTATGCTTGGTGTAGCGGACAGGGTGTTTGACTCTGAGTAGAAGGACCTGGATTCAATTCCCTGCTCAAACAAAGGTCACTCGGTAACCTTTGGCCAGTCACTATCTCTCAGCCTAACCTACCTCACAGGGTTGCCGTGAGGATAAAATGAGGGGCGAGCCTAAGCTCCTTGTAGCAAGAGACACGATATTCTTAATATTAATTTATTATTTATTGCGATTGATTATTGAAGCAGCTCAGGATAAAGAACAATGCAACATGTGAGGTAGGAAGGACATCTGCACAATTTTTCTCTTTTTAAGAAGACGGGGAGGATTGAATACCATGCATGTATGAAGCCAGTGTGAAAGTTGATATTGTAGGTGTGATAAAGGGGAGAGTCCTTGTCTTCAATTATGCATTTTCTGCCTGATATTAGAGGACTTTCCGTTTCCGTGTGTGCCATCCACTAGTGTACCAGCAATGAAAAGAAGGACTTGAATTGATCAAGAGCAGAGATGGAGTGCAAGAAGTCACAATCTTCTTAGAACTGGCTCAGTAGCAGACTAATGCAGTGGAGGAAGGGAAGGTAGCCACAAAGCAGAGATCAGGCTAGATAGACCGTAATTGCAGCAGGAAATGAGAACGCCATTTTCCAAAACTGCACCCTTGCTCTTCTGCTTCATTTTAAGAATTTGAGCAGTTTCACATTCCATGCACCTGGCATATTTGTAATGTGCGCAAAAGCTTTGCACAGGTTGACACACGTTGCAGAATAAAGCCATAAAATGGACTATACCACTTCGGATTGCAGGGATTGGGGGGGTGGGGTTGAGTAAATCTTCAAACGCTTCCTTGTAAACTGAAATTCAGCACAGCCGCTAGGTGCTATCTCAGCCCTTTCTCTCTTCTATGTGCTAATTCTCAATTTGCGGGGAACCTTTTTTTGTTTTGTTTTTAAGAAGAAGAGCATTCACAACTAAGAACTCTTCCCCCCCCCCCCCAGTTACAGCCTGAAGTGGCGCAGTCCAGCCTACCTCCTCAGCTCCACCTCATTTCCTGCAGGTACCAACCAGCGCAGCAGCGTCCGTACTTGTCTGTGGGATTAAGCAATGTGCTTTGGGACTTTACTGTGGAATGTGTTCTCTGTCGAAGTTGTAAAATTCCATGTGCCTCTGAATACAAATAATGCCTCTTGTGCTTCCATTTCCTGGGGCTGCCTATTCCACTAAAAGTTATGAACTCAGAGCACAGGTAGCTCTTCTAAAGGCTTGCTGGGGAAAGGCAGAGCTGACAGGAAGCAGGAACCTACGCAAGGGACTGAGTAGCTGTCATGCCTTGCAGAATCACAGGCTCCATAGCTCAATGGTAGAGCACCTGCTTTGCATGCAGAAGGGCCCGGGTTTGATCCCCAGCACCTCCAGTTAGAAGGACCATGTAGCGAGAGATGGGAAATATCACCCTCTCTTTAAGGCCCTGGAGTGTTGCTACCAGTTAGGATAGATAATGCTGGTTTAGATGAACAAAATGGTCTGGTATAAGACAGTTTTCCTACGTTCCTAAACAATTGTAAGAACATAAGAAAAGACCAGGCCAAAGGCCCATCTTGCCCAACGTTCTGTTACACAAAGGCCAACCAGTTGCCCATGGGAAGCCCACGAGTCAGACCTGAGTGCAACTGCAGCCTTCTGCTAGTAGCCGTTGATAGCCTTCTCCTCCATGTTCAAACCTGTCAAATGCAGAAGATACCGTCTAAGAGCTACAAACATGATTTTACATTTAAGGTAACGCCCCCACCCCTTTCTAGATGCAGTTATTTTCAGAGTTTCCCTGCAAGTGATGGAGCTGCTGACTCTGAAAACAAAGCGCAAAAGCAGGTGTTCTGTTAAGCCAAATGACCGCATCTCCCAAGTACCGTGAAATGCACAAATCCAGGACATGGAGTAAAGAAGAGATAGGATACTCATTGAACAGTTATAAACTAAGGAGGATTAACACCCTCGGATTAATGTATGACAGGCAGAATCGTAAACTATCCACAGGTCTGAATGACCTAGCGTGAGGCTTGTTTCTATAAATAGGGCAGCCATAATACAGATATTGCATTGTGAACTCATAGTGCCATATGCATAACCGGGCGGCTTCAGAAACCTGAGACACGGAGAATCTTTGCAGCAGCATTCCTCCACCCCCACCCTCCCCACATGTGCTACATGAAGCAGCAGCAGCCTTTTGCTTTTCCTCAATCTCCCACCACGCAGTTTCAATGGATGGCCCCGGGGTTCTAGTATCAGCCCTACGATCGCCTTCCTGTCCAGCTTGCAGGCTTTCTGGAGACTTCTGGTTGGCTGCTGTAGAAAACAGCATCTGGATTAGGCAATCCTACTTCTGATCCTGCAAAGCTGTTCTTATGTGCAAGCATATCTGATCTCAGCCTCCACGCAACATCCTGCAACTATTTCCTTATGCCCTTGCTAGAAGTGGAGATGCAGGAAAAATAAGCTGCATTTTGCAAGCAGAATAATACAATCAAAAAAATAGGCATCAATCAGGGTTTAAATTTTCACAGGAGAGCTTACTGGCAGAGATAACACCTTGATCCTACACACATGGACAAGGGCAGAAAAACATATATACTTGGAGAGGGCTCTCTCAGAGGCAGGCAACGTGGTGTCCTCCAGATGTTTTGGACTACAACCCCAGAATACCCAGTCAGCACGGCCAGTGGTCAAGCAAGCTGGGAGTTGGTAGTTCAAAATATCTGCGGGACACCAATTTGGGGAAAGCTACTTTACACCAATCTCACAGTCTAAGTCTAAGTTCCATTTCCCAGTATCTCTTCCATACAACGTGTACTAACTGCACAATCCTCAAGAGGGCATAAAAACTCTGTACACTAAAGGAAGATTATTTAAAACTCCCCCCCCCCCCGGTCAACTGTGTGCATCGCAAGAACTCAACAGTTTTTCACCATTCACTGTTTCAAACAGCCATCAATCCTTGATGCTGAAAGAACAGAAGTGAAGGAGCAAATTAAGCCAGTTTCAGCAGTCCTGGGTGTCATTAAGGGTGGCAGAGGAAGAGATGGATCTGATGCATCGTGAACACAATCCAGCAGTAAGTGTTTTGACGCAACCAGAGAATGGTTTACCACTAGTGGCCAGGTTCACATAACATGCTAACCCACCCAGGGTGGATTATTGTTGAACCGTGGGTTATAGTGTTGTCTGAATGCGGTGTGTTTCTGCAGGGTGGGTTGTTAACCATGCAGTGTGGTTTATTTTTCAAACAAGCTACCTTGAGAACCTATAGCTTGTTGTTGGGTTATTCAGGGTGGTTAACAAGCCACACTGCATGGCTAATGAGCAACCTTGTAAAAAATGCACTGCATTCAGACAACATGATAACCCACTCTGCAGAAAACATGCTGTGCTTAGATAACACGACAACCCATTCTGTGGAAAAAGTGGTTAGCATGTTGTGTGAATGCAGTACGTTTTCTGCAGTGTGGATTATCATGTTGTCTGAACGTGTTTTCTGCAGGGTGGCTTATTAACCATGCCACTGGTCTTCTACACACAATACAGTGCTAAATTCTGTATTACAGCCTTACAATGCACATCCCCAGGGCAAAGGAAAAAAAATAGATGGCACATTAACGCTCCGGCCATACTAGTCCCAAGCAAAAGAGTTTAAATGCTTGCTCGTTTTACATTTAAAGAAACAAATAAATAATTTGCATACTTGCAAGTTAGTGCAAGAACTGAGCATTCATTAAAAAAAAAAAAAGGCAGAAGGCAGCTGGTGAAAAGCTAGGATGGGGAGGGCCAGTGCTGTAGGACTTAAAACGGCAGAGGTGAAAGAAGCCAATTCAGGAGAACTTTTAGCTGGAAGAAACAGGAATGAACAGAAGGTAGGCGTTTGCTTCTTCTCCCAAACTGCTGGATTTTACCATTTGCACAAGAGCTCTGTGAGCACTGAACAGGCAAACGGCGGCAGGCCAACCAGGAAATGCAGGGCAAGCAAAAAGAACAACCACGTCAACAACTGCATCATGGGCCATTCCAGGTGAGTCAAGTCCAATCCACGTGTGAGAAGCTGGCACTGGAATTGCATTTATACAAGCCTTATAACAAGCCAGGTGGAAAGAGATGGGAGGCTAAAACGCCAAGAACATTAAGGGCACTTCCAGATGAGCTTTCCACCACCACCCCGCCCCGCAATTGACCTGCCTCAAACATGGAATATAATGGGAGGTCCAGATGACATCACCTTCTATTTGCAATCATCCCATGTCCTTACAGCTTTTTCTTAACAGAAAAAAACCCCGTTAATGAGGAAAAGATGGAATGCCTTTTGCAGAGTGCCTTTTGCAGTTGGTCTGCAAGCAACAGCAGGGCGGCAGTATTGCCTAGATCAATTGTCTTCAACTGGTGGGTCGTGACCCAAAAGTGGGTCGCAAGATCAGTCGAGATGGGTTGTGGCAAAGCTGTTGCTGCCATGTTGGGCAGTTGTGAAATTGTGAAAGTGGGTCCCATGTTACAGGTTGGGAGTCTGAGGTGGGTCTTGGATCTGGACCAGTTGAAGACCAGTGGTCAAGATGTTGTCTGGATTTCCCAGAATGCCCAAGTAAGCAAAGGAAGTACATTAGAAAACAGCTAGTGCAGAAGCACCCAAAGATGTCCCCAGACATTTCTATCCCCGAGGCAGGAAATCTACATGTTGGTAAAAATAAAATAAGCTAAATAATTGACCATTTACAGACCTAATTATACCCCCAAAACTGCTGCCTGAGGTTGGCCCAATAAAATGAAAGCTGCACCTGTACCCCCCAAAAAGGGTGTTGCATTTGCTCTTCCACCCTGGTGAGGTCACTGAAACTGCCAAGGTACGATACCCATTTTAAACAAAGCCCTACCTGTTTCACCATCAGAGAGCAAAAGATTCCCCAACCCAGGGCCACAACAGTGTCTTATTACAGACGGATGCCTCTTGCACAAGCAGAATGCAGAGGCACATAGGAAGTTGCCTCATATCCCTGGGACATCTAGCCCTGTATTGTCAACACTGGCAGCAGCTTTCCAGGGTTTCAGATAGAAGATTTTCCAGCCTTCCCTGGAAACCTCATGGATTGAAGCTGAGACCTTCTGCAGGAAAATCATGTGCTCTTCCACCAAGCCACAGTCTCTCCCCAAAAAGACTAAATTTTATTCTTTCCCCACAAACTGAAATGTGTTGTTAGCTGAAAGTATGGCCAGAGGTATGACAGGCAGCCCTCTTGGATCCAGAAATAATTCTCCTGGGTTACTCAGGTCTACTGGATTGCTTCAAGTTCTGAGAAGCCACTCTCCATTACTAGAGGGAGGTGTGAGTTTCAAGCAGTGCCAGCTACAGGTTTCTGAGAGGTTTGAGGGCCAAACACTGTCAATGGGCCACCTCCCTCAGTAAGTCTACCTTCTCACTGTCACTGGGCCTGTTTACATGTCACGGCAGCCCATCATGGATTAATTTCCCCACAGGGATTATGATGACACACTGGGTGCCCACCTGGCCGTGGCTTATCTTGTCGTGTGAACACAGGCAGCTGAGGTTGTTGGAGGGTTAGCCATCATTCAAATGACCCTAAAACAAGATGGGTTGAGGGTAGGGTTGACTTGAACGGCCGACTAGTCCAAGAGTCCAGCGGATCACCACCCCGGCGTCTGCCCCCCCAGACCTTTTGGGCGCTCCTAGTGCAAGCGTGGACCCCGCTTGAGCATCCGCAAGGCCCATAGAGCACTCAGCAGCTGCCCACCCCTTCACGCCAAAACTGTGCAATTACCCCTCCTGCGTCAATGGGAGTAGCCATTGACGCAACAGGGGGAATGGCACAATCTACGGAGCAGTCACATATTTGCCCTTGCATATACGAGGCCTTTACGGCTGCCCTTGGCACAGCAAGGGGAAGCACGCAATTTAAGAAGGTTCCAGAAATTGTGCAATTCCCCCTCCCCCCCATTGTGTCAATGGCAGCTGCCATTGACACAGGAGGTTAAGCGTGCAACTTTGGCCCGAGGGGTGGGCGGCTGCTGAATGCTCACCAGGGCAAGCCGAGCTTCAAAAGAGGTTCACGGGGGCAGACAGCAGTGGTGACGTGGCAAGCAGCCCCCGAGGCGCACATGGGGGAGTTTGGCCATCCCTATTTGAGGGTTGTCTAACCATCAAGAAAACCCTGCTGACTAGGTTTGCACAACACAACAAACCAGGCACCCGTGAGCATCAGGACGACACAGCAACCCCTGTGGCTAAATTAAACCATAGTGGGCTGACATGTCATGCGAACCAGGTCATTGTCACGAGCTGCCGGCAGACAGCGAGTGATCAAGCAGGCAGTGGCATTCACAAGAGAAAGAGGTAGGTGAACAAGCAAGTTTCAATGGTGAAGAGGAGCAGCAAGTCCAGTGGTCAGCTGTTGGGGTGTGGGTTCTTGGTGCCCAACTATGCCTACCTTTGACATCGGCCCTGGGCTCAAGAGAGAGGTGTGGCGCTCAAGTCCTAAAAACTGCCCCACTAATCCTAGATGTGTGGGGCAGGCTGTTGTGTCAATGTGGGGAAACTCTGATTTGACAAGCTACCCCTCCCACTTCAAATTACTGATCAGATCAGATTGGTTTATTTGTATATAGTCATCAGACCATCACAAACCAAACGCTTAAGAAAAGTTACTAGATATCAGTACAAAGATAGAATATATTTACATAAAGGTAACACATATCGAGATCATATAGAATAAATGTTAAATTCTGTCTCTCTAGCTAAAAACAAAAGAATTTTACACAAACATATATAAGATTATATAAAAACACTCATCAACATAAAATTCGGAATCTCCCTGGCAAGGCACAGCATGCTCTTTTAACCATTTCCCCTTAACACCCATGACTGTGGATAGAAAACATGCAATCTTTGCAGTTACATATCTGTCTAGCCCACAAAGCAGATAGATTACAGTATCATGGACTGGCCTCTCCACATGTCTCATCAAGTTACTGAAAACCAGATTGTTAGAGCTTAACTCTGGCTCTAAATGAAAACACTGGAAAGCAGCATTTGGGACAGAGGCCTTCACGGCCCAATAGCAGTTTTAGACCAGAACAAAGGTTACCCACAGTCATTCCATAAATTGCAGAATATATCAGCCCCTACAAAAACCTAAGCAAGTTGCTAGCCTTATTGCAGAGGAATGGCCTGAAAGTGAATGCATCATCAGGTTTACTATGGAGCTACCTCCAGCCCACAGAAGACTGGCCTTGCTTCAGTCCCTTGCTATGTCTCTACAAACTAATTGCCCTTAAAGGACTGTACGTCAATGCTAGAGCACATGCTTTGAATGAAGAAGGTTCAATCCTTGGCATTTTCATGTAGGGCTGGGAACGACCCTGAGGAGCTGATGATGATGCACGTAGACCAGACTTCCCCAAGCTGGTGCCCTCCCAATGTTTTGGACTTCAACTTCCATCGGCCCAGCCTCCAGTCATCAATGGTCAGGAATCTTGGTAATGCTTCTTTTAACCATGTGTTTTGGCAATGCCTAATAGGTGCCTTTTTTTGGAGAGGGGGTTACTATATGGATAAACCCTGCACTGGAACATTCTTTAATATTGACTGATGTGCATGTCTTCTTTAATTATTTACCTGCTTCCTGGAAGTTAACGCACACTCAGTGCAAATGTATCCTCTGGATCCCTTTGATAGCTAAAAAGGTATATATTACAACATTGGAAGGATAAATGCTCATCTCCTATAATGCAATGGATTGAGGACAGAACAACACTTTCAACATTTGAATGGCTAGTATATGGATACCACTTGCGAAAGGACACTTATAAGGATATTTGGTCTGCCTTTGCTGATGTTTAGATGTAATTCTTAGAAAGCACACACACATACACACTTCATATGCGTGCACTGAAAATGATATATTCAAATCTATATAGCTACATTTCTTTTCTTCTCTGTTTTGCTGAAATTTTAAAATGAAAAAATAATTTTTAAAAAAGAGGTATCCTGGTAATTGAAGTCGAAAATATCCAGGTTGAGGAAGGATGATATAGATGATACTGAGCTTGATAAACCAATAGCCTGAGTTGGCATAAGCCAGCTTCCTATGTTCAAATATTCCATCGAGCAAGCTTGTGTGCATTTGTAGGAACTTGACTTGTTTTGGTTCAGACTGAGGCTGCACCAAGCAACGGACCCAACTTCAAACAAAACATGTCAAGCTCTTCCACAACACATACGCACAAGCTGCACATCCCAAATAAAGGATACAAATCAATGCTGTGCAGAAGCGGGCAAGGATTCTAGCAGCAAAATCGGGATGTGCAGAAAACTGAAACGACTGGTGCTGCAGAATTCTAGAGCCACATATAACCATGAGTTAAAGAAAGACCCTCCTCCTCAAATTAAGCTGATGAGTTGAAAAGGTCAACACAAAGTATCAGGTGCCCTCTTTCACTCTCTCCAATTTGGGGATTCCACTGAGGAACTGAAAAGCAGGAAATAAAGGTTATTATTTATTGATTTCTTACATTTAAATCCCACTTTTCTTCCTCCATGGAACTCAAGGTGGCTACATGCAGTTCCCAGGGGGTCTCCCCTCCAAGCACTGGCCTGACCCAGATCTCCTTAGCTTCAATTCTGCCTCCTGTGCTTTCAAGACCATGCCCTGGGACAAATAACAACAACAAGGACAATGATAACAAGTATTACCTAGAGTGCTTTTTGATGCACTCAACAAGGGGTGGACCAACTCTAGGCTTGTTTGTTCAACTTTGTTTTCTAAAGCAAAAATCCCCCTATGGTCCACTGGAGTGTTTGAAACATACAAAGCAAGAGTCGAAATTCAGGATCGCTTAGCAATAAAGGCATATGTCAGAGTTTCTTCCTCTGACCTGGACCACCTGAGCAACTCTTTAAAGATCTCTGCCCCCTTAAGAGTCCCACCTTCCTTCTTTTACCTTCCCCTTCCTAGTAATGTGGGGTGTAGGCTGTAGATGTACGATGAGTGACACTCCAGACACTTTAGGTTTAACAGCAGTTTACTAGTAAAGTAAAACAAGCAACTTATAACTAAAGGTATTTAGTCAATAAAGCTCAGTGACTCAAAGGCATTAAAAGAAAATAAATGTTGCAAAAATGCAAGTTCTTTTACCCTAAGCTGCACCTAGACTTCTTCAGGCTGCAGCTGTCTGCACCTTCCTTATTGTCTTGTCTTTCTATGGCTCTGGTTTGGTTGGCTCTCTCACTCTTTTATACCCTCTTCCCCCAAAACAGAAAGCACTACTTCAATCTTGGAGAAACAAAACTCAACCAGGGAATGAATTTCAAATAGAGAAATTAAACTACATCTCTCAGGGATACACCCTCCCAACAGAAAAATCCCAGGCCTCTAAGCTAACCTTTTTACTTTGCCTCTGTAGGCCTCCAACCATCACAGCATATATTGTGTGTGCTTGGTGATGCCAAGTATGCACTCTTGTTTAAGGGCATAGTGCTTTGCTAGGCCAGGCCATCAAAGCGCCAGCTAGTCCAGAAACCGGCAGCTGCTAGATGCCTACCTTGCCCATTCAGTCTACCTTCTGCCAACTCCTGCACTACAGCAAACTGGCACGTAGCTGTGCCCACAATCGGGGCTACAGAACAGATGTGGTTGGCCACAAGAGAATCATATCCCAACCCGTCGAAATACAAACAAGCAGTCTGGTGCCTTGACGGCTGCTACAGAAGCCCCTGGGCACCACACACAGCCACAAAATGAGAAAACATGTGCTGAAAGGTTTCTGCATAGTACTTTTTTAAAAAAGTGATGGAACATGCACACTTCCAGTCCTCATTATCGAGCAGACAAGCTGAAAAACATGACGGCAGCATGTATATGAATTAGAGACCAGGGGGCAAAAACAGTTATCCCGCAATTTAGATTTCAAAAGCAGAGAACGTTGCCTACTTTCGGGTCAGACTACTCATCTCTCCTGACTGGCAGGGTCTCAGGCAGAGGTCTATTACCTGCTACCTTCTTCTTCTTTAATTGGATAAGGCTGGCATTGAACCTGGCACCTTCACCATGCAAAGCAGGTGCTCAGTCCCTGAACTGTGATCTCTTCCCAGGCACCACCAGCTCGGCTCACGAAATTCGACATTTAGAACTGGCAGTGCCAGAACAGCAAACACACGACAGGTGCAAAGAGTGGACTGAGGCTACATCAATAGCTGTTTTTGTGGGGAGGTGGCGGAAACCAGGGCGGATTCAGAGAGCTCTAGAATATTGGTGTATTCGTTTTCCAAGGTAACCTTAAGGCAGGAGCGAGGGACTATGGTCTTCCAGGTGTTGTTGAACTTCAATTCCCATAATCCCTGACCAATTGATGGGAGTTGAAGGCCAATGAACTCTGGAGGTCCACAGGTTCACCAGCTCTGCCCTAAATTCTGAACCTACAAGCTACTATCCCCACAACTCCAGGGAAGTTGCAAGTGCTCAGGCAGGCATATCGTGGGTTCTGTGAATGGAAAGCTTTACGCATGAAGGAAAAGGTACGACCAAAAGGACCTCAACCTATTCTTCACCCCAAGGACTTCATCCTATTCTTCTTTACAGCAGCTAGAATGGAGGTAACCAGATCCTGGAAAAACACCTCTGGATATTCATTCCAGAATTGGCTCACAACTGGATTTGGCTTTTGGCACTGTCCAAAGACTTAATGTATCACAGTAGACTGGCAAGAGGTGCAGCTAAGTGAAAATACTTCTTTGAAACATGGTTCCCCCTTCATCCGAGGTGGGCAGAAGGTAAATTTGGATCTCCTGGTAGATCTCTGGGTGATTTGCAGTAGATCAGCAAGGATTTCTGACCCTCAGTTTTCTGACAACAGCTACAACAAAAAGACCCCACTGCTGACAATCTAAATAAGGCTGCTGAGAGAGAAAAGCATTTACTTCATTGAACAGTGTGGGAAGGAGTCACCTTTCCAAGCAAAAATGTCCTTTCAGCAGATGTAAAGAACCTTTCACACACAATGCAGGCAGCCACAGAAAAATGCCGTGCAAAAAAGCAAAACAAAGGTCAAGCCTGTTCTCCAAACACCCCCCTGTTTACACATCAAGGGCAGCGCAAGCTAAAGCAATACTTCCAAGGCAACCACATCTACTTCTGTCGAGATCTATCAATATTATCACCTTTGACTGATGACTAAATGCTGGGGCGGACAGCGGGGTGGGGCGGGGGAGAATTTACAGCTCATTCGGGGATAAAAGCACACATCCCTTTTACATCACGTCAAGGGTGGGGACGGGACTCATAGCCCAATCCTAAGCATGCCTATTTGGAAGTAAGTTCTTATGTTTTCAGAGGGCCTTGCTCTCTAGTAAGTGTGTTTAGGACTGCAGTCTCACCAAGCACGGAGCCAGAAAGAAGTCAGCGGTTGCTCGTCGTTCTATGTCGTCACGAAGAACCTCGACGGCGGGCTTTCTCTATAGCGGCGCCCACCCTCTGGAAAACCCTCCCTCGTATGGTTCGGGAGGCAGAAAATGTAATATTCTTCAAACGTCTCCTGAAAACGTATCTTTTTAGACAGGCTTTCCCTGGACTGTAACTTATTCTGGTTTTATGTGATATTTTTATAGATTTTTCTACATTATGGTTTTTAGTGTAAACTGCCCAGAAAGCCTTGGCTATTGGGCAGTTTAAATATATAATAAATAAATAAAATGACTAAAATGCCGGACAATTATACTAACCTGCATTATGTATTTTCCTCATGCTCAGGATGTTCCTGAATTTGAAACAGCCCAAGAATACATGACAGGAAAGGCGTGTTTCCCATATTACCCTGCAATTCTGCAAGAGTAGATCCATTGGTCAACACACACCATGATGTAATAACTGCTAAAGTATTTGGGGAGGAGATACAGCCTTTCTCCACTATCAGCTATTAATACAAAATGTATTAACCAGCCATAAAGCATCCGAAGCAAGCAATTGTGGGAAAGTAGGTTCTTCACCGGATAGACCATCAGCCAGAATCAGTATAAAAGTTGCATCATTAAACAAAAGCAGTCTTTCCTTTTAAATGAGCACATTACCAGCTCCAGGTTCTTGAGGGCAGGCTTTTGAAGATCCACTCTCAATGGGCCCTTCTTCAGTGAGCCTATCTTCTCACAGAATCATAGAATAGTAGAGTTGGAAGGGGTCTCTAAGGCCATCGAGTCCAACCCCCTGCTTAATGCAGGAATCCACCTTAAAGCATACCTGACAGATGGCTGTCCAGCTTCTTCTTGAATGCCTCTCATGTGGGAGAGCTCACAACCTCCCTAGATCATAGTTTCCATTGTCGCACTGTTCTAACAGTCAGGAAGTTTTTTCCTGATGTCCAGCTGGAATCTGGCTTCCTATAACTTGAGCCCATTATTCCACGTCCTGCACGTCTCATCACCATTTGTGGCACCAGCTGCTACTGCTCTTTCTCATCATTGCTCCCACTTGCTTGCTTGACAGGCAAAGAGACAGGGTGCAAGTCCACAGCGGCATCTCCTGTTCCTCCTTCTCACCACCGACACTGTCTGGGCCAGTTCGAGGGGCAGGTGAACAAGCAGGCTGCAATGGGGAAGAGGAGGAGCAACTTCAGGGCACTCCTTGGCAGGTGCCCAACCATGCCCACCCTGGACACTAGCCCTAAATGAGCATCCAGGAGGGCAAAGCTAAGCTACGTGTTAACTGAGCAGCGTTCACTGTAACACGTTCAGGAAGCAATTCTGAAAAATAGAAGGACGTTCGTGTAACCTCACCATACGTTTTTTTAAAACTTGTTCAGCCTTAAGTATTGAACGAAGTTTTGATTATCAGGATTCCTGTCTCAGGTGCAGTTAAACTCAGTTTGGCTTAGCTTCAGTTAAAATCAATGGGGCATACATCAATTATGATTAGCTGGTCCTGTTAGCACTTTTCAGACATCACGAAGGGTAGAATGAATGTGCGGACTGTGGAGCGGCTGCCGGGGGAGGCGGGGGAGGCAGTAGAGTCAGCCTTGTCTCTGAGCTACACACATTCATTTGAAGGTCTGCACAGACTAGAGCAGCCTCCGCTAACCTGGAGTCCTCCAGAGGTGTCGGGCTACATCTCCCATCATCCCATCATGGACGACGTTGGGTTAGGGGAGGCTGGCCTAGAGCCTGCACACATACAACAGAACACATCTATGGTTCTCTCTACTCAAACAGGGAACCCTGAGCCACACATATTTCTATTCTATGCAAACCTGAGAATGAATGCATGCAAATTTGGGGTGGGGGCAGAGGAGGCAGCTGCTAGTACTGCTGTTACAAATTGCTTTCTCTCTCTCTCTCTCTCTCTCTCTCTCTCTCTCTCACACACACACACACACACACACACACAGTGGCTGAATTCTGACAACACGATAGTCAATGGTGGGGTAATAATCAACTTTACAGTTGTTCATCTAGGGGGTACTCCCCACACAACATGGTAATAAATAATCAACCGTGGTGTGGATTAGGACCAGCGCTGAGTTGACTATGGCAACATTCGGATGACACGATAGTCAATACAACTGACAATTGTTTCCCAACCCCCCAGTTGACTATTGTGTTGTCCGAATTCAGCCAGTGTCATTCATTCTATTCTCCATTATCATCTGAAAATCATTAACGATTTCATTTGGGCTTAATTCAGGAGGATTGTCAGCTGGATCAGGGCCAACATGTTTTTTTTGTGTTTTCACACATCATCACTCTCAAATCCAAATTCGATCATGCAATTGGAAAAGCTGTCTTGGAGCATAAAGATCTTAACTCTAACCATTCAAACCATGATAGTTCCAGCATGAACTTTTCGTATGAAGAGATCAGATTGCTCTGCAATCAATATTTAAAGGGGCACTGCTAGTTCTCCACAATTTAAATGTATCTCAGTCTCTATGTCAATTGAAATCCAAATCATATTATTGCTGCTAGAGGAAATTTGGGTGGGCTTAGTCACTTTACTTATTCCAATTACAAATTAAGGTGTTTTATTCCTACTGTAATTTATCTTTGATCCAAGAACAGGAATTGTAACTGGGGAACACTATATTTGTTCTAGCAATATTAAGTTTTCCCTGCAATTAAACCAACTTAATACAATCTGTGCAATCATATAAGAGTTGAAAGTGGAATAATAAAGAGTTAACCATGGTTAGCATTACATAAGCACTGACTGGACATGGTTAGCTTAAGCCAGAATTTGGAGAACTGGTTTTACCTATGGTTGCAAACTCTGGTTTGCAGGTAACCATGGCTAGCACTCTGAAAAGAGGCAGGGGAAGAAAAGAGTGGGCAAGAGTTCACAGGGTGAACAGAATGCTAGACTAGATGAACCCTCGGTCTCATCCAGCATGGCTCCTCTTAAGTTCTTATGGGCACACCTGATCTTATCTTCTAACCATGGTTAGGAGACTGGGCCTCTGAAAAAATATCATCATTTGTCCACAGTCTAAAATAATGTTTCCTTCCATATGTCACCTAAAACACTTTTGACCACTCTCTCCAGAAGATCTTTAGAAGTTGCCATGGGTGACCAATTGTCAGTTGAGGAAATATATCACAGCTTGGTTCCTAAATTTTATAGGCAGTGTTTCAGAGTTATGGGGACGAACCTGGGGAAGCTTTTAATCTCAATGCATCATTACAAAAAGTGAGGCAAGACGTTTGAAGCCCTTACAAAACAGGCATAAGCTATGCCTGTTGTGCAACTAAACTATTTCCACAGCGTCGGGGGGTGGGGGGAAGCTACCTGGTTATGAGGAATGCAACGCTCTAAAAACAGATCATTCAATTATTAGTTGGAGCCTACTGCTGAAAGAGAAGCAGCACTGAGATCTTTGTTTAATGGCACTGAAGAGTTTGCTGTTAGCAGAGGCCCATCCTCGGCATGGGACGGTAAAGAGCTGTGGGAGGGACAGAGGCACGTGTCTATGATCACAGCAACGTTAAAGAGAAGCAGCTGCTTTACTACATACACAGTGTTGAAGCAAAGGCCAGATCGAAAATGCTTTGACTTTCCTTTTAACATGATCCTTCACAGATTCATTTTTGTCCCACCCTGCAAGACAGGATGGGGATGGAAGACGGTGTGCCATGAAGTTTCCGAGGGTGTTGTGTACTCAAGATAACAAGACGCACATTAACTCTCTTTAACCTTATTTAGCCTGTTGTGGAAGTCATGTAGCCCTGGGTCAGCCATAGCTCAAGGGGGGGGGGGAAGCATATGCATGACATGCAGAAAGGTCCAAGGTTCAAGTCCCGGTTTCTCCAGTTAAAAGGGAACCTGGGAGGACAGGGCTTGGAACGACCTCTGGTCGAAACAGAACAGCAGATTTCTAAGAGGCCACAAGAGGGGCCGAATCGTGCCTTGAAACATTTAAGGCAGAATTAAATCAGAAATGACCCAAGGGGACAAAGCAACTCCCCCTTGAGGAAAGGTTACAACAGCTGGGTTTGCTTAGCTTAGAAAAAAAGCGAGGAAGGGGGGACATGATAGAGGAGTACACAATCAGGTATGGTGTGGAGAAAGAGGCTAGGGAGAGGTTTTTCTCCCTCTTCCATAATATGTGAACCCGAGGTCACTCCACAAAGCTGGTTGGTGGGAGATTCAGGACAGACAAAAGGAAGGACTTCTTCACACAGTGCATAAACTATGGAATTCATTACCACAAGTTGTAGTGAGGGTCACCAATTCTGAGGGCTTTGAAAGTGGAGGAGAAGGCTATCAATGGCTACTAGGCCTGATAACTATATGCTACCTCCAGAATCAGAGGCAGTATGCCTATGTATAGCAATTGCTGGGGAACATGGGTGGGAATGTGCTGTTGCACTCGTGTCCTGCTTGTGGGTTTCCCGTGGGCAGCTGGTTGGCCAGTGTGTGAACTGGACTAGATGTGTGCTGGACTAGATGGACCCTTGGTATGATCCAGCAGGGCTCTTCTGATGTTCTTAATGCTGGATGCATCCGGTGTTTTATGGAGTGTGATGGCGCCATGCAGCACGAATTCCTCCCCCTTCCCTATGACAGCAGATTGGCTGTAATGATATGGCCAGCAAGGAGTCCCTGCCACGATATTAGGAGTGGGAACTGGTGTTTTGGCCTACAACTCCCATTATCACTCACCATTAGCTATACAGGCTAGGACTAATTGGAGCTGTAGGCCAAAACATCTGGAGGACCACAGTGGCCTACCCCTGGCCTATATGCTGTGCAGGGGAACTTTATTTATTTAATAATAATAATAATAATAATAATAATAATAATTTATTTCTTACCCGCCTCTCCGTTTGGATCGAGGCGGGGAACAACAGTATGATAAAATACATAAAACTGATTAAAACATGACACACATTATTAAAACTGCATTAAAACATCCTAAAACATCCTAAAAACATTTATTTATTTATTTACTGTATTTCTATACTGTCCAATAGCTGAAGCTCTCTGAGCGGTTTACAAAATTAAAACCATAAAAACCATTCAAATATAAAACAACAACAGTATAAAAGCATAATATAAAATACAATATAAAAGCACAACCAGGATAAAACCGAGCTGCCATGCAGAAATTAATACAGACTTAAAATAAACATTTAAACAACAAGATACTGAAGAACTGCCAAAATACAGAGAAAATAAAAAGGTATTCACCTGGCGTCTAAAGGAGCAGAATGTAGGTGCCAGACGAACCTCTCTAGGAAGCTCATTCCACAGCCAAGGTGCCACAGCAGAGAAGGCCCTAGCATCAGCATTGCCTAGATATCATGGCCCCTTCTCCAAGCCCCAATTGGCAAATGGAAGCACAAGTCATAATATGAACTGACCTACCCTGCAGTTGAAGGGGAGCTAGTCACTGGGTACTTCCCAAACGAATGTGCTATATATTTTCAAGTGGAGGTTTTCGAGCTGTTCCTCAGAGAATCCTGATGCTCCCAAAGAGCTTAAGAGAAATTCCTCAGGACCACGTCGGAAATAAGCAGACGGACAGCTTACCCACCTCCACTCAATGCTGATTCACATTGTGGCCACATAGCCCCAAGTTACCAATCGGGATGCGAGGAAACCACGTTAATGAGAACGCAGGCTGATACTCTCCCCCACCTCTTTCATTTCATGGAGAACACTGCAGTGGCAAGGTCTAACCAGCTGTTTTGAAGAGGGAATTTTCTGACTGACTTTATAAACCTCAATATTTTTAAGTGGCAAAGATCAGTGCATCCATCTGACACCAGCAAGGAATCCGGTGGCTGGGAACCCCTTGCCCTTCGGCCAGAAGGATCTATGGTTTAGATGCAATTAAAGAGAGATGCAAGCACCTTTTTCCCCAATTAAAGGCAAGTATGGATGTAAATGGCCCTATCTGGTCTGACTAGCCAATGCAGGAAGCTGCCTTGGACAGGTCAGGCCGGTGGTCCATCAAGCCCTATGCTGCATCCTCCGAAATCCCAGGCAAATGGTCTTCCCACAACTGGTACGTGATCCTTTTTAAACACTAGAGATGCTGGGGACTGAACCTGGGACCTTCTGCGTGCAAAGCATGCGCTCTACGCCGCTGGGCTACGAACCCTGATCCCAGCACCAAAAAGCACAAAACTTGCAGAGGCAGCCCTGCCATAAGGCAAGACAGATGAGCTGCCTCCGGAGGCAGATTTGGGAGATCATGAAGGGCAGCTGAGCGGGAGGCAAACAGAGCTCAACCATGGAGCCCAATGCAATGAGAAGCTCTATGGAGTATGTCCCACTGAAGTCAGCAGCAGCTTGAAATGCAGGGACATTCAGTTCTCACTCATTTTGTTGGAGGTTGCAATATACCTCCCAGTATATTGGACCTATGGACTTTAAATTTATTTGAAAGGAGATGCTTTTCTCCTATTAAAACAATAAAATGGGGTGGCTACTGGGAGTGCAGCACCTGGGCAGAAGTGCAGAACCCACCAGCACCAATGCCTGCTTGGCACTGCACAGCCGGTCTGTAAACTGCCATTTTAAATTTCCCACAATGCCCCTGATGCAACATCGCTCCAGGACATAGTGGAAGATTTTCCTATCTGAGTTGCTGAAACTCTCGGTTATCCAGATATGTTTGAAGTACAATTCCCATCATCCCGCAGACAGCATGGCCTTATGGGCTGGCCATGGCATTAATGCTTTTCCTGATCATGTGTCAGGACATAATTGGGCTCTTCATAAATAAGACCAGGCAGTAATTTGGGGTGGGGATTACACCCTTAAGAGTTCTTTTCTAAATATATATTTTTTGTACTTCTGCAAACTCCAAGCCTGCTGCTCCTGTTCTCTTGCACTCTGGCTGGCACCATTTGGGAGACTTAAGAACCCGCAGTTGGAGAATGGGTCCGTTCTTAGTTTATACAGGATTGCTTCCCCACACCACAATTTAATCTTGAATAAAAGCAAGAGCAACCTTGTTAACCAGGCTGTTGATCTTAACCACCCAACCACATCAAAACTGAAATATCTTTACTGCTTCCTGATCCCTGTCCCATAAGCCCCCTGTGAATGCAGTTGTTCCTCATTTGCTGCACACGGTCCAGAAACCTCGCCCACAAAGTTGTGCTTCTCTTGCAAGGATGAGGCCATATCCCCAGCCGCAGCTGTCCTAGGAAGGCCTCCCTGGCATGAGATCACCTTATAGATCAAGGCTTCTTGATCAATAGGGTTCATTCTCATTCTTGGCATGGGCCAGGTAAAATTCAGGGGAAGTGGGGAGCGGAGAAGCCCATCAGGTGGCTTAAAAATATTTATTTACTTGTTTATTATGGGTATTTGTAGCCTGTCTTTTCCCCAATACTGGGACTCAAGGTGGCTTTACAAAATTAAAACATATACAATTGAAACATATAAATAGAACTATACAGAAGTTTAAAATATAATTAAATCATCTATAGTATTAAAATATTTAAAAGATTAAAAGACAAATGTCAGATAAAAAAAAAATCCAGCGCAATTAACAAGGTCCAGACTATTACCCAAAGGCCTACCGGTATAAAAAAAGGTTTTGCCTGTCTCCGAAAGTGTAGCAAGGAGGGAGCCACTCTTGCCTCCCTTTGAAGGGAGTTCCAGAGCACTGGAGCAGCCACCGAGAAGGCCCTCTCCTGTGTTCTCACCAGGCGTACCTATGATGATGGCAGGACCGAGAGAAGGGCCTCCCCTTAAGATCTCGGGACACAGGCAGGCTCATAAGGGAGGATATGGTCTTTCAGATAAAAACTGTTGTGAAAGGAGGCTTCTGACAACATACTTATTTAGGAGGGAGCGGGAGAAAAATGAGTATGCAAGAAGACATCAGAGCAATTGATTATTTAATGCTCCTCCCTCAAAAATTAAAGTCACAGAGCCTTCCCCAAACTGGTGCCTTCCAAACGTTTTGGACAACAATTCCCATCACGCCTGACCACCAACCATGCAGGCTGGCGGCTGATGGGAATTTTAGCCCCAAACTCCCAACAGCCTTTTAAGCTTTTTCACTAATTTCACATAGACCTGCCAGGAAAAAATGAATCAGAAGCACAGAGCAATTCTATGCAACGGGGGGGGGGGGGGGGGGGAGCTGCAATTAAGATCAGGAAAAAACACACAATTGGAGTCTTACCTTTGACAGGGCTTTTTTTTCTTCTGGTGCAGCTTGTCCATTCTGCAAAGCAAACAAACAAACAAACATCTCATTAGCAATAGGACGAGCAGTGCCATCTCTCCCACTGACAAAAATACCAATGACTTAAGCATTGTTTAAAACTTACATTGGCCCCTAAACCTATCAAAAGCCTCAACCTGCTTAAGGTCTTTTGTCAGAAGCAAAGTGCTCCATCCCCAAGCTGTACGCTGGCTGTGTTCACATAAAGACAAGCTAAAGGTTCTGGATTATTAAATCACAATGTGAACAAGAACCATATTGATGCAAATGGCCTATTCCTTCTCTCTTTGCTCTTTTCTTCATGTAAGCGGGAAAACAAACCAAGCAGGGGTAGCTTAGCAATACAATATAAACCCATTAATATTGTGAACCGCTGAGAGATGTTATTATATTCAGCGGTATATAAATGCCACAAATAAATGATTGTAGCTTATTGCACCCAAACAAGCCAGGATTCGTATGCAGACAATAGCCCCTGATTTAAAGTTTTCCTCCCCCCCTCTCCTTTCTAAGGGGGTGGGACTTCACCTGAGGCCTCACAGGCAAGTTATATGGGTTGAATTTGGCCCATAGGCAGGAGGTTCAGGATCCCTGCCCTGTGCGACAGGTGGTGTACAGGTGTACCCTGTCTCCTCCCTAAGCAACTGCTCAGACTGCTATTGGGCAATATAGGAATGAATGAATGAATGAATGAGCAAGAGGGTATCAAGACAGATACTTGGGTTGGAGAGCAGGGGCAGGAAGCTGGGCAGAGATTATCTCACCCCCCCCCCCCCAATGCAATTCTGTCATCTTCTTACTGCTATAGGAGAATACTAGTGCTGTTGGAGAAGGAAATATTGGAGGCTACAGAATGGTGGGTGTCTGTGTATGAACTTTTATGCGTTGTCCTCACCCAACACAAAGATGGAGAAGATGACATTTACACCCCCATCTTTTGCTCCAAGGAGTTCAGGGTGCCTTACATGGCATGCCCCTCCCTTTTATCCTCTCAACAACCCAGTGTAGTATGCAGCACCTGGCCCAAGGTCACCTAGTGAGCGTCATGGCTGAGTGGGGACTTGAGCCAGGGTCCCTAACCACAACTGCAGGACAACCCCCCTCCCCGCACAGCCATTGCATGCACTGTCCAGGACCACATAATGAAATGCACAAAGAAGGGAGCACACCAAGTTTTAAACATCAAGTGAAGTTGCATTAGAGTGGTGCGCTAAGACTGAGCAAGCTCAACGTACTGAGCAAGTTTGTCCCTTGCTGTTTGGAAACATTGAAAGCTGCCTTATGCTGAGTCAGATCATAAGGACATAAGAAGAGCCCTGCTGGATCAGATCAAGGGTCCATCTAGTCCAGCATTCTGTTCACACAGTGGCCAACCAGTGGCTGACCAGGAATCCACAAGCAGGACATGAGTGCAACAGCATTCTCCCGCCCATGTTCCCCAGCAACTGGTGCATATAGGCTTACTGCCTCTGATACTGGAGGTAGCACATAGCCATCAGGACTAGTAGTCATTGATGGCCTTCTCCTCCAGGAATTTATCCAACCCCCTTTTAAAGCCATCCGAATCGGTGACCATCACTACATCTTGTGGAAGCGAATTCCATAGCTTAACTATGCGCTGCGTGAAGAAGATCTTTGGTCCCTCTAGCCCAGTATTGTCAACACTGACTGGCAGCAGCTCTCCAGGGTTTCAGGTA